>OY856413.1:938121496-939321496 GCA_963693085.1 Alisma plantago-aquatica | reverse complement strand
ATTGTCTGATGATTGTATCGCTCTCTGTAGATGCAGCGACACTTTCTGAATATCCCTAGCTTCCTTGTCTTTGTATATTAGCACAGTAATGTCCAATTTGGTTGTGTAGTAGTTGAACACTATCGTCTTTCTCTCATATAAATTGATGATGATCAGTTCCTAGTGCTTCACATTCCTTATGGGCAGGAGCACAAACATTGTTTCTTTCTTACTCAATGTCTATTTTAGTTTTTAGTCACATCAGTAGCACTATAGTCTTCATTGTACAAGAGTCCTACAAAATGTGTGGGGTCGTTAAACACTAGTTGCACCTTCTCTGGATGTAAAAACTCTTCGAGGAGGGTGGCGTACAGTACTTTGAAGATCTTCTTGTGTACATGTGCCCTTTTCATGAAGATTCCTCTGAAGTGTTCCCTGGTGAGATGTCTACCCTTGTTGTGGTATACAATGTCTGTCTTGGGTAGGCTGTCATCTAGAATATCTGCCAAGATATGGGCATCTCTACATGTTATTTTGGATAGTGAAGTCATGTCCATATCTGCCATTTTGCAAGGTAGGGGATGAGCCACACCTAATTTTGCTTTCTTGACTGATGTGCTCCGCTTCCTGGCCGGCTCGTTTGTGAAGAAAACAGTGAGCCTGCCTTCCTCGTCGTCTGAGGTGCCATCCTATGTTTCCCTTAGGGGTGTTTCCCCAGTTGGGTGCGTTATTGTTGTATTCATTGGCGTTTGGGCAGTCATCTTATTTGCAACACCCATGTAAGCCTCTGCAGCTATATTATCTTTGATGTTTCTTTCCTCAGACGACTCCCCTAGTTCGGCAGCGTTCAGCACTGCTAATGTTGCCTCCATCTTTTTATCGTAATAATGGTCATTCTGTTCATTGTGGACTAGGGATTGCAAGAAGTAGTTGCAAATGTTTATCCCATACGTTAGGTCATCCAGCAACTTATCAATATGTCTAATTTCTCTTGACATGATATCTTCTATCGCTATGCTCTCTACTCTAGCGACGACGGCCTATGTGGGTTCTTCTGGTACAGAGTTTCCTATGTCGGGGTAGTTTGGTCTTCTTCTGGTTCCCCCTTCCCCTTATCTGACATTGTTTTGTCCTCTTCAGGACTGCTGTTAAAATCGATCCCCCTTAACAACATAGTAGTTTTATTCATTTTGTTGTCTTTGGGAGTGTCCGACTACGGTGGTGCTTCCTTTTCTTGAGGTTTAGCTATCAAGACAGTCTTTACATTGGCACTTTCTTCTCTTGGCGTTGTAGTTTCACCTGTCCCTCCTACGTTGTCTTCATCATTATCATCTGGGTTTGGAGGGCTCGATGAAGCTTGCAATGTTGAGGGGCCTTCTACACACTTGCTCTTCTTCTTCTGTCATTGGCTTTCAAGCTCTTTGTGTTTGGCTTCCAGCTGTTGATGGTCTTCTTTTAGACATTGGTGCTCCCTTTTGAGGTCATTCATTGCCGCCTTGTAGCTACTTGTTAAGTGGTCCTTTTCGGTCCGTAGCGCGTCCCTCTCTTTCCTAAGGGCTTCCATTTCCTCCATGAGGGCCTTCAGCACCCCATCATCGTGTTTTGGGTGTTTAGCATCCCTTGCATGAACTGGGGTAGCGTTTCGATCTTCTCATTCAGTGATTGCACCTGTGTGGTTATTGTACACAGGGTGGAGGTTATGTATGAATTAAATTTAGATGTTTGATGAATATGTTGCCACAATACATCAAATTGTTACCCAGTATATCTCCAAAGGTTGGAGGGTGTTGTGGTTGTGACTCCACGTATGTTGTGGATTCTCTTGGTTCCTTCGGTCATGGGGTTGATAGTGTCAGGTTGGGCACTCTATGTTGTGGCTGCCCCAGTGTTTGAGGGATAACTTTTGGAATTTCTAGCTTGGGTATAACTTTGGTGCCTTTGTCTTGTTGGATGGGTTCTTGTTCGCCCGTTGCCTATTGTTCTGCTATTGCTACTTTGAGGCATGAACTTTTCCTTATCATGTCGTCTAGGTTACCTGTATGTCTTGCTCTGGTATTTCTTCCAACACTTCCTCGCTTACTTTTGTTCCCATAGGAATGGGGGTTGAGGTTTCCTTCTCGGTGGTGGACTCATCCAACACTTTCTTCTTCTTCTTCCTTACTTCCAGCTTTTTCTTTTCCTCTGACTTCTTCTTCTCTATCTCTATAGATTTGTCTTTATTGCCCTCTTCCTCAGTTCTTGATGTCTTCTTTGCAATATTGTGGATGGCCCTTGAGTACATCTTGTCGATGTCTTTTTGGGTGGGCCACAGCTTGTGGGTGTCATAATACACCATTTTTGGGAGGGGAAGGAGTTTCTTGGAGCAGCTTTGTTTATAGTAGAGTTTGTCTCCCTTCTACGCCAAGATTCCCGTGTTGATGAGGTACTTAATGTCGATCTTCATTTGTCCCTTTGTTACTTTGTACTTCAATAACACGTCTGGACCCATGAAGTGGTAGGCTATCTTCACGATCTGGCCTCCCATGCATAAATCTTTGGTCTGTTTGGATTCCCCTCCCATGGCTACTAATAGCCTTTCAATTAGGATTTTTTGAATGTTTATTGGCTTCTTATTCAACATAGACCATATCATGAAGAGGTCTCCCTTGGTTACTCCTCATGTATCTGATCTCATATATATCATATTACCAGTTATCTTCTGCATCATCCTAATGAAGCATGAGGTGATCAGGGTAGCCTTGGAGTTCTTGGAGTTGTGTTTGTCTTCTCCTGTCAGTTCTTTCCACATTTTGTGGTTGTTGTATCCGAAAGTTTCTTTTTCTCCCAGTGCGGCAGAGCAGGCTTGTGCTTCAACTGTTGTCTATGTGAAGATGGTGTTGAGCATAGCCTCTGTAATTTTGTGAGACTTTCCTCCTAGTCTCGCCTCTAGTTTGAAGTCTCTACCCCCCTTTTTGCGCTCCTCTTCCTTTACTGGGACTTTCTTCAAGGAGGAAAGAAATTCTACTGTTAGTTGCTTCACGGATGGGGTTTCTGAGGTGCATAGGGTGTGTAGGTTTGCACCCTCCAGGAATTGGATAACTCTATCATAGACTCCCATTTTCTTGAAATCATCGACATCGAGATACCTCATAGGCCTGAACACCTTGACTTGTAGCATCCAATCATAAGTTAACGGGTGCACAACATCCCTTGGCACAATTGCTGGCTCATTCTGATTTAGCGTTGATCCCTCAGTCTCTTCTTCCTCTTTCCAGACCATCTCTTTCTCTTGCCCTTTTGTTTCTTTTGCTACAGTCATCTTCATATTTTTGTGGCGCTTGACCTCTTTGGGTTGAGCCTTCTTTTTCCCCAAGATCTTCAGTTCAGCCTCTGTAGGATGGTACTCTGAAGTCTCTGTTCGAGACGTACCCTGTGATTCCTCTGACACTTCTGGTGTTTGATGACCCAGAATGCGTTTATACTTCTCCATTGTCAGCTGTAGTTGCAATCTCCTTGCCGCTAACAGACTTGTATCGCTCTTTAAGGCTGCTGCTATCTTATCGAAAATTTGTTCTATTTCCTTCAATGATGTTGCCCTTTTAAGTAATGAGTCACCAGTTCATCCTGACATTCTGAAAAGTTTCAAATTATATCATCAACATTGGGATATTAATCTTTAACCCACCTTCATTGATTATTTTATTTTATTATCATGTGTATGTTTAATTATGTCATTTTTTTATTTCTCTTTTAACACCGCGACCATGGTATTTAAATCAAATATGACCTCAACCACAGAACAGGCCTCAACTGGGGTATACTTGTTCATAAGGTCCATCACACTGTGACCTAGGTGTAGTAGAACTAAGTCAGAAGGACCGCGGTCAAGAAGCAAACAAGGATGTCTGTAACCGCGGTCGAAGGATTCATGCCCTATCTATGACCTCAACCCGTGGTGAAATATGGGTATATCAGCACATTGAAAAACACTACGACATGTGGTCAAGAGAAGTAAAAATGAGAACGAATGCGGTCGTGATCAAAAGAACCTCGGTTGGGTCTCGACCGCGACCCGCGATCAGTGATCAAGGGACATTTTGTTCGATAAAAACTACATCCATGGTCATCGAGTGAAATCACAGCCGCAATGACGGAGGATAAGGGGTCTTTCTCCATCGAAGATGGCAAAAGAACTAGAGGTCTAAACCTCATTCGCTAAGGCTTGTGTTCAAAATGGGTCTTAAACCCTAGCTTTGTTTAGGCGGGAATGTTGTAGAAATTGGCAGGGCCGCGGCGGTTGTTGTGATGGTTCTTGAATCAATCAAGGCTACTAAAAACTCAAGAGAAACAGCAAGGCATAGGATGCTTTGACGGTGATGCAGAATCGAGAGAAAGCATAAATGAATACCTCGATAGAGCAAAAATCTCTCAGAATCATGGGAGAACCTAGGGACGCAGGTCTGCGGAGATGCTCCTCGTTAGCACAGGCTTGCATCTTCTTCTTCGATGTCTCTCAAGTACTCATTTGTCAAAGATGGTTCGGGTGATATATTCATTAGTTTGAGGAAGTCTGAGATTAGGTCTAGAAGAATGTCATTTTGGGAGTCCTGATATATATATATGTTTGGTACTGCGACCTAAGGCATGGGGAACACCTTGACCACGGTCGATCTCTTCCATGATATTGACCGTGACCGCGACTGATAAAAACCTTAAGAGCGAGATCAATGGGTCGTAGTGCTCTTCCTATTTAAGCAAGGTCAACACCGTGACCGCGGCACTGACCGCGACCGCGGCACTGACCGCGATCGCGGTCTAGGCTGCGACTGAGGTCCAAGATGTGACCACGGCCCTTCAACCCAAAACATCATGAAATCAAAACAAAATGTGTGGTTCCAACATACCATCTTTGGACAAAATACATAGGATATTTACAAACCTTTTAGATAAGGGAAAACTGAAATATAGGGAAAACTATAGGTACTTAGCTCACAACACTAGAGTACAAAATAAAGAAAAACATGAAACATGAGAAACAACAAAGCTTGGGTTGCCTCCCAAAAAAGGCTTGTTTAAAGTCCTTAGCTCAACTTCCTCTTTCATCCTATCTTCATATTCCCTCAACAGCTATAGTTGTTTCCTCTTTCACTCCATTTGTTGTTGAGTTGGACTCCCCCAAATTGATTTTTGACCTCCTCAAAAATACTTCATCTTTGTAGTACCTTTTTACTCTGCATCCATTTACCTTAAAAGGTCATGTCTTCTCTCCTAATATCTCCATCATTCCTGATGGGTATATTTTTACCACAGAAAATGTACCTGACCACCTGGTTCTCAACTTCCCTGGGAATAACCTGATACTTGAGTTAAACAAAAGGACTTTGTCCCATCGTGAACATCTTTGTTCTTCAAATGGGCATCATGCCAGACTTGCATTCTTTGTTTATAGATCCTTGCATTTTCATAGGTGTGAATTCTCAATTCTTTGAGTTCTTGGAGCTAAATGAACCTTTTCTTTCCAGCCTTATCAAGGTCTATATTTAGAAATTGAATGGCCCATAGAGCCTTGTGCTCTAGTTTGAGAGGTAGATGACAGGATTTATCGTAAATCAACATGTAGGGTGTCATCCCTATAGGTATTTTGTAAGCGGTTCGATAAGCCCAAAATGTGTCATGTAGCTTCATTGCCCAATCTTTCTATGTGCGGCTCATGGTCATTTCCAAGATTTGCTTAATCTGTCTATTCAATACTTCCATTTGCCCCAATGTCTGAGGGTGGTAAGGAGTCGCGACCTTGTGCTTCACCCCGTACTTTCTTAGTAAAGATTTGAATTGTTTCTCACCAAAATGCGATCATATGTCGCTTATGACCGTGCGTGGTACTCCAAAGCGTGGGAATATAGTTTTCTCGAAAAGCTTTATCATGGCCTCAGAATCACAAGTTTCAGTAGTGACTACTTCAACCCACTCAGAAACGTAGTCAACAACAATGAGGATGTATTGATTCCCTTTCGATGGAAGGAAAAGGTCCCATGTAGTTAATTCCCCAAACATAAAAAATTTCAACTTCTACCCAGTCTGTCATGGGCATCTCATTTCTCCTGCTTATATTTCCTGTAAGCTGGCATTCCTTGCATGATTTAATAAAACAAGTTGCATCCTTGAAGAGTGTGGGCCAATAAAATCCAAACTATAGGACCTTTGCTTCTATCCTATCCCCACCATGGTGCCCACCATAAGGTGACATATGGCATTCTTTCAGGATCAATTGCACCTCCTCTTCTGGTATGCACCGATGATATAGATTGTCTGAGCATCTTTTGAAAAGCAATGGGTCATCCCAGTAGTAATTCTTCAAGTCAAAAAATAGCTTTTTCTTCTGGTTGTACGTGATTTCTAGTGGCAACTGCCCACAAGCTAGATAGTTACACATATCTGCAAATCAGGGTAGTCTATGCTCATCACACTGAGCCATTAGTAGGGCTTCATTGGCATAATTGTCATTCACTGGTAACTATTCTCTCCGTCGAGGACTATACTAGATAAGTGGTCTGCAACCACATTCTCCTTTCCTTTCTTATCGATGATTTCATTATCAAACTCTTGCAACAACAGTGCCCATATTAAAAGTCATGGTTTCGTATCCTTCTTCTGCATCAGATACTTAATTGCCCCATGGTCTGTATATACTTTCACCTTCGATCCTATTAAGTATTATCTGAATTTATAAAAGGCAAATACAATGGCCAGCATTTCTTTTTCCGTAGTTGTATAGTTTACTTACGCCTCATCAAGTGTCCGGCTCGAACAACAAATTACATGATGTTTCTTGTCTTTTTTTCTATCCCAAGACAACGCCCATTGCATAGTCACTGGCATCACACATGATTTCAAAGGGCAATTCCTAGTTTGGTGCTTGAAGAATTGTTGTTGGTGTTAGCTCTCTTTTCAGTGTATTGAAGGCATCCAGACATTTGCTGGTGAATTCAAACTCACCATCTTTGAGCATAATATTAGACAAAGGCTTTGAAATTTTTGAGAAATCCTTTATAAATCTCCTTTAGTATCCTGCATGTCCCAGAAAACTTGTCACTCCTGTTATAGACTTTGGCGGTGGGAGCTTTAAGATAGCTTCAATCTTACTCAAGTCTACTTTGATTCCCTTCTTTGAAATCGTGTAACCTAGGACGATTCTGCCTCGTACCATGAAGTGGCACTTCTCCCAATTTAGAACGAGGTGTTTTCCTCACATATTTACAGAACTAGAGATAGATTTCTTAGGCATGCATCAAAGTCAGTCCCATAGACTGAGAAGTCATCCATAAAGACTTCTACGATATCTTCCAAAAAATCTAAGAACATTGAGATCATACAACATTAGAATGTTGTGGGTGCATTGCACAGTCTAAATGGAATTCTTCTAAAAGCATATGTGTCATAGATGCACGTGAATATTGTTTTCTCTTGATCATCTGGGTGAATGGGTACTTGATAGAATCCTAAATATCCATCTAGAAAACAAAAATAGTCATGATGGGACAGCCTTTCTAGAATTTGGTCGATGAACGGCAAGGGGAAATGATCCTTTTTGGTGGTTGTATTTAGCTTACGGTAATTTATGTGCATGCGCCAACATGTCACTATCCTCATGGTGACTTCATCTCCATCTTCCCCCCATATGACTGCCATTCCACCCTTCTTGGGTACAACATGGATAGGACTAAGCCAATTGTTGCCACTTATTGGGTAGATGATTCAAGTATCTCGTAGCTTTATTACTTCTTTTCTTACAACCTCTTTCAACATTTGATTTTGCTTCCTTTGTGGTTGAGCCAGTGTCTTGGTTGTCTCTTCAAGGAGAATTATGTGCATGCACAAAGATGGGTTGAGGCCTCTAATATCCTCCACAGGATACCCTATAGCTTTTCTATGCGGCCTCATCTTGTCTAGTAGCTTTTCCATTTGGTCATCTGATAAGTTGGCATTGACAATTACTGGATTCCTTTCTTCTTCATCTAAGAATTTATATTTCAACCCTTCTGGAAGAGGATTTAACTCTGGCTAGGGCTTTGGTGCTTCCTTCTCCTTGGTCGTCTATTCCAACAAAGCATACTTTAATGTTTTAATTATTTCTTCATCATTGCTGGATTCTTCTTCCAATTGGTTCAAATAATCTAAGATTTCCACTACCTCTTGACTTCCCATGGTAGCATCTTGGCTATTTAGGGCTCGCATTAGTGGGTCCACGATTTCTTTATCTTCTTGCACTTCTTCACAATATTGATTATAGTTGTCCATGAAGTAGGCCGACTCAGATAGAGACGGTCCCCTCATGGCATCTTGTACTTTAAAATCCAAGTGATCGTTCCCTACTCGTAGTGTGATGATTCCTTCAGCAACATCTATCAGAACTCTCTCCATTGCAAGAAAAGGACTTCCAAATATCATAGGGCATTTGGAGTCTTTGACCATGTCTATTACCAATTATCACATAGTATGAAAAATATCACAACTCCTATCGGAATGTCTTCTACTATCCCCACTGGCCTCGTGAAGGTATGATCAGCTAACTCGATCCTCATCCCCATCTTTACCTTGTCTGTTAGCCCCATCCTTTGGGCTAGAGTCAGGGGTATTAGACTTATGCTTGCTCCCAATTCAGCTAATCCTTTTCTCTCCACGTTATCCCCAACACAGAAAGGTATGGTGAAAGCTCCGAGATCTTTCTATTTCATAGGAAGCTTCGCTTGAACAAAAGAACTGGACATATTTGCTAACTAGACAGTTTCAATGTGATCACCTCTTCTTCTCTTTGTAATCAGATCTTTGAAAAACTTTGCATAAGTTGGCATTTCTTCTATTGCATCAAGAAAGGGCATGTCCGGGTGAAGCTTCTTTACAGCTTCCATGAACTTTTTGTACCTCTTCTTCAAGTGTGCTTTTATTATATTATAGAGGAAAGGAATTCTTGGGGCATATGGATTTTTCTTCGAAAGAATATATCCCAGAGGGTCCGAGTCCTTTTTCTCTCCTTCCTTCTTCTTTTCAGGTGGTCCTTCTTATTTACCATGGTTAGCGTGTTCTTTCCTTCTTGATTCTTTAGTTGCTTTTCAGTCTCAGACTGCTAATCAGCACGACTTCTTTCTTTTATTGTTGTTGGTATTAGCATTCTCAATTGTTTTCCCAGATTAGAAAGTAGCCATTTTGGTAGTCTCGGTATTCGACGGGATCTTTCTAGAAGGATTTTTCATGAGCTCGGCCAGCTGTGCAAGTTGTTGATCAATCTGTCTCTGATGAGTTTGCATATCCACCATTTGAGTTTGCATGTTAGTTAGCACTCCTTAATTTGTGAGAGCATTTTGAGCCAGTTGATCATTTACCAATGCTTGCCTCTTTGCGAAGTCAAAAAGTTGGGCAATCATGTCAGCTTGGTTATTGGCTTTTTCTTAGTTTGGCCCTGGGCCTTGCCCTTGTCCTTGCCTGCTTACATTTTTGTTCTGGCCTTGATAGTTGTTTTTGTTCTGTTGATGGCTAGTAGTCTTGGTGTATTGTGTTGGCACTCCTTTCTTTTCAAATCCTGGGGGAGGTTTCGATGAACTACCCAACTGATGTGTGTTCTCAGCAGCATCCTTGTTTTCATAACTAAACCCAGGGTGGTCTTGTCACTTGAAGTTGACATAGGAGACATTCTATGTATCTTCTTCACTTTTACTTTTGTCACTTTCCTGGGGCCTGGTATAGATACAGTTATCGATCCCATGCCCTCCTTCCCCAAAGGTGACACACTTCATGACCTTCTCAGTATACTTCTTACCCTTGGGTCCAGTATCTTTCAGCTGTTTGACATCAGTTGTTATTTTCCAAATCTATGTTGTTATTGTCTCCAAGGCCTTGGCTTCAATAGACGGTCCTTCAGTCCCTACTTTCCTCATTGATCCCCTATCATTCTTGTCATAGTCCATGCCTTCTTGCAGTGTAGCCATGTTATCTATTATCTTCATGGTTCTGCTTAGTTTCTTCCCAATGAAATCATTGCCAGAAGCTACATTCAATGAAGTCCTCTCAGTAGGAGTTAGTCCATTATAGAAAGTGGTCACGAGGAACCCTTTGCGGTAATTATGGTACGGGCAATCCCTCTGGTACTCCTGAAAACATTCCCATGCTTCGTGCAAGTTCTCTCCTGGATTTTGTGCAAAAGAAGTGATCTTCTGCATGTTACAAATAGTCCTCTCGATAGGATAAAACTTAGTAACGACGGCATCTGCCAGGGGTCTGCACCCATCTATGGACCGGTAAGGGAGATTGAGGTACCATAATAGAGCCTTATCTTCAAGAGATAAGTTGAAGCCTTTACAATATATCACATCTTATGGGACTCCCCTCATTTTGATGGTATCACAGATATTTTTAAATGCATCAAGGTGATGATATGGGTTTTCACTTCTCGAATTCCCACATAAATGTTTATTATGGATCATTGAGATGATAGTTGGTTTCAAATCAAAGTTTGATGCATTGAAGTGTGGGATGATGATCGGGCATCTAGATTTGTTGGCCCTAGTTGCTGCCAACTCTCTAAGAGTCTTCCCCTCTTCTTCATCCTCACTGTTGTTGTCCTGACCATCGTGCTCTCGTTCATTGTCACGATGGTTGCGGTGGTGCCTTCTTCGGCGTCGGTAGCGTCGTTCCTCGTTGCATTAATCTTTTTCGTGACAATCTTCATCTCGACGTTCTTCTTCCTGACGCTCTTCTTCACGTTGACGACTGTCTGAGTAACAATCATCTCTGTCTTCGTCCAACCCTGGAAGTGGTGGGGGATTATGTTGCATCCTCGCTTTCCACTCGTCCCAGTGAGAGTACCATATACGCGAGGCGGCATGGTGACTCAAGGTTAAGGAGTAAAGTCAAACGAGTATGCTTCCCTCCAAGTTCCTGAATAGACCACATAGTCAAGTTAGTAAACTAGACGTGTTAAAACGAACTATTCTACACAAATGCAGGGTAGCAGATTCAAGGTTTATGTGTTGTCAAGCTTATTACTAAGCTTGAGGCATGGGAGTATAGTGAGTGGACTCAGGCTCTTAATAGTGTCGTTTTGCCTTGTCCCCGGCAACGGTGCCAAAAAGTTGACCAGCCTAAATCGCGTATCCAAAAAGGAGCGGATCTAGAGTAGTCGGACTCTTGAGATAGTAACCCGACACTTAAGCCCCTACAACTATTATACATGGTTTGATGTAGTAATCGAGGTCAAACCACAGGGACAAGGTTAGAAGGCATTAAGCACGCACAGTCTCACACTCATATACTTCGGATAACATATGGTTTAAAAGGGTGTTCCCAAAGGAATGATAGTACTCAAACCAAAGTAAAAGAAATAAACCAAAGAAAAGAAGAACAAAGCGTAAGAAAATAAGATGGAAACAAAGGTATGGAAGGGAAGCTTGGATTGGGTTTCACCTACTAAGATTCCTCGCCAACATGCAAGCATCATCTCTCCCTCTCATATACACTATCAAGATTACAAGAAATCATAAAGGTGTCTATTCCTCTCTCTCTCTCTTGAGATGAGGATAGATCTAAGTCAAGGGACAACCTCTCTCTCGAGATGACTATCCAAAGACTACAAGGAATAACATATGATCATAAGCTTTAGCATTCCAACATTTTCATGCATTCATACTACTCCATAACACAAGATATTAGTAATACTACTCTTTTGAGATACCAACAATCAAACATCACAAGATGGTAGCTAAGCATACAAGTGAAGCATTAAAATCAGTGCATGGAGAAAATCTTGATGATAGTATATATATATATATATATATATATATATATAGAGAGAGAGAGAGAGAGAGAGAGTAAGGCTAGAATACACTCGAGTGTACGGATCACACGAATACACTCAAGTGTGTTTGCATATCAAGACTATTTTTTTCAAAATGTAAACCGTTGATCTTCACCGTCATACTATAACTAGGCTACATACAAATTTTGAACTCATTTGGATGAGTGTAAGTCACTCATCCAAGGGCAACAAAATCAATGCGCGAAACTAATTTGAAATGCATAATTTTTGGGGTCTTCATAACATGAGCTATACATATCCAAATATGCTCAAATTTTGCGTATGAGTTGTTCACAAGATGTTTAAGAAGATCAATGGATTAGATTTTCAAAAAAAATATTGCATCATGAAAAACTACTTGAGTGTATTCTGCTCCGGATACACTCGAGTGTATTCTAGCCTGACTCTATATATATATATATATATATATATATATATATATATATATATATATATATATATATATATATATATATATATATATATTATATATATATATATAAAGGAGAGACAATATACATGTTGGGAGAGCCTTAGTGGCTACTCCCAACCCAAGTTAAGTGTTTAGCCACACATGTTTACGGGCAGAATAACGGTGTTACAAAATGATAGATACATCAAGTTCCACAAAGAGATGGGGGAAGTACATCAAGATAGAAGAGATAGATCTAGATAGAGAGAGAAGAATGTGATACAACTCAATACTTCTTCAAATCTAGATCCAAGAGGTTGATGGCATGGACGTTCTCCTTCTCTCGAAGAAAATGGAGCCTTCAGTCTTAGACTGATTGGATGGATGAGAATGAGTCTAGAAAATGGTAGTACTTCATGGTCCTTTCAGTTTTGATGATTTGACAAGGCATGTTGGTAGCCTATTTATAGGCATGCTCCACTGACTTAACTCCTCAACCGCAGTCAAGGTTTGGCCTTGGTCAAAGCCAGGCCTTGGTCGAGGCTTCATTTCCTTCTTCTTAGTCACGGTCTGGTTAAGCCACCACTTCATTCGCGGCCTGATTAAGCCATCACCTCAGTTGCAGCCTGATTAAGCCACCACCTCAGACAAACTGTGGTCTTAAGGCTCGGTCGTGGCTTCATGTCGTGCGTGTGTGGAGCATCAGGCACTGTGGGTGTGAGGGCCAAGGATGCGAGGGGTTAAGGTGATTCTGGGAGGCCTCGGCCATGGTGGGGTGGCTCTGATGGTCAAATGGGCCGCGGTTGAGGAGTCGATCGTGGCCTTGGCTCAATGTGACCATGCAAACAAAGGAAAAGTGGGTAAGTGAGATAGTTGGAATAAAGTACTAAAATATATGGGAAAATATATAAAAGGTATGCTAGGGGAGGTATAATATATATGTGATAAGTGTATAAAATGAGGTGTTATCACCTTCCTTGCTCCTCAAGATTCAAGGAAGATCTCAAGGTAGAAGAAAAAGTTGTGGGGCCAAAAAGGTTACTTGCTTGTGAAGATGTTGGGTTATATACCCAAAAGAGGAGAGATGAAGAGATCTTTTGAGGTGTCAACATATTAGATCATCAAAGGACACATGTTCATTAATGAAATAACATTTCCTCCACTCACATGCAAAAATAGAAAGGTCGGCTACCCCTTTGTCTTCGTCGAGACACTCTCAAGCACTCCCTTGTCTCAACCCAAAACCTAGAACACCATAGCATGGCCGAGACACTCCACCAGAATACAGTCTCGAACATCCTATCCCTAGGTTGTCTCGGTTAAGACAACACTACCTCGGACATGTGTCTTGGTGTCTACACTCACCCAAAGGTGGTTTAGGGGTCATCACATCAAACCCAAAGTCAATCACCATATCATCAACGTAATCCCTAGAAACCCTAGAATCACCATAAGGTGTCACATCACCATCTATGATTCAAACAAAGTGTCCCATTACATCACCTTCTCTCTCATGATGTTAAAGCATAAGAAACACTCTCCACATGATAATTTGCAAGGTAACCCTCTCTTTTTGGTAAATTGTAAACTAGTCCAAAACAAGCACATATATTACAAAGTAACTCAAACATCAACCAAATTGGATCAAAATAAAAATGTAATCATGTCACATGATACTAATATATCTCAAAAGATTAAACTAAGGTTTGACAATCTCATTATGTAAAGTAATTACAATTAAGAATTAAGCTAGGTTAGGGGTCTACAAGTATAAACCCCTAATAGGGATTTCATTAATGAAATCCTAGGCAAAAAGAGACAGATACTTCTTCTACATCTCATCTTCAAGTGTCCACGTGGCTTCTTCAATGCCATGATGATGCCATAAAACCTTGACTAACGCAATGTCATTTTTCTTTAACTTCTTGATACTTCTATCCAGGATCAGAATAGGGCCTTCTAAATAAGATATATCATTGTCCAACTCCACCTCAATAGGGTAAAGTGTCAACTCTATATCAAGGTGACACTTCCTCAACATAGAGATGTGAAACACATGATGTAACTTGTACAACTCATGTGGCAACTCTATCTTATAAGCTATCTTCCCAACGCGTGCAACAGGATAAGGTCCCATATATCTGGGAGCTAGCTTACCCTTTTTTCCAAACCTTAGAAAACTTTTCTAGGGGAGACTTTAAGGTACACCATGTCTCCCACTTGGAACTCTAAAGTTCTACGACGATTATCAACATAATACTTCTGTCTATCATGAGATGCCTTCAGATGTTGTTGAATGACTTGATATTTTATGTAGTCAGCTTCACTAACTCATGTCCTAAAAGTTGATATTCTCCCATCTTGTACTAACACAAAGGATATCTACAACGTCACCGTAAAACACTTCATATGGTGCCATGTCAATAATCCTCTAATAGCTATTATTGTAAGCAAACTCTATCAGACTCATATGTATATCCCAACTTCATACGAATTGTAACACACAAGATCTCAACAAGTCTTCCAAGGTCTGTATTGTCCTTTCATACTATCCATCTATCTTAGGATGGAACACCATACTGAACCTCAATTGAGTACCCATCGTTGTATGCAAGCATCCCCAAAAGTGACTAGTCGACTGTAGACCTCTGTTTGACACAATAGTAGTTGGGATACCATGTAAACGTACTATCTCATTGGCATACACCTGTGCAAGCTTTTCAGCTGAATATGTTGTCTTCACTAGAAGAAAGTGCACTGACTTAGTCAACATGTCCACTATTACCCAGATGGAATCATGACCATTGGCTTTCCTTGGAAGTCCAACCACAAAGTCCATTGTGATATGATCCCATTTCCACTAAGGTATTAGAAAGTGTTTCAAAGTTCCTATAGGCTTTTGATGTTTGGCTTTAACCTACTGACACACTGTATAGTTAGACATGAACTCATCTACATCTCGCTTCAATCATGTCCACCTATATAGATCTTTCATATTCTAATACATCTTGGTGGTACTTGGACGCATAGCATACATAGAAGAGTGATCATCTTCTAGACTTAATGATCTTAGATTATCTACATCTGGCACAATTACCATGCCATGATAATACATTGTTTCATCATTAGATTCATGGAAGCCATCATGATTCTCACTACCCAATTCTACATGAATCTATTGCATCATAGTATCATTTTGTTGCACATATCTAATCTTATAATTTAACATTGGTTTTACTTGTAATTGTGCCAATAGTCCTTCTAACATGGACACCTCTGACTATACATTCATATATCGAAGATAGACCAACATATCACTCTTGTGACACACCAAAGCATTGAACTGTGCCTTCTCAGTGGATGATGATGAAGAATACTCCCTACTTAAGGCATCTGGTACTACATTTAACTTCCTTTGATGGTAAGCTATAGTACAATCATAATCCTTTATCAACTCCATCCAGCGTCTTTATCGCATGTTCAACTCTTGCTTTGAAAAAATGTATTGTAGGTTCTTATGGACAATGAAGATCCTTTAACCAGAAATCACATGTACTGAACTTCACATACAACTAATGATGCCTTAGCAAAGTCAAAGAATGATGCATGAGTTGTTCATGCTATTGGCAATCTCTAGAGTAGATCAGGATGTCATCTATAAACACAACTATAAACTAGTCTAGATGGGGTCTGAACACCATGTTCATCAGATCCATAAATGTTTTTGGTGCATTGGTTAACCCAAACGGCATAACCACCAACTCATAATGACCATACTTTGTCCTAAATCCTAACTTTGGTACGTCATCAGCCTTAATCAGCAAGTGATGTTAACCTGACCTTAGATCTATCTTAGAGAAGATGGTGGCAACTCATAACTGATAAAACAAATCATCTACATGTGGGAACGGATATTTGTTCTTAATCGTCATCTTATTCAACTATCAATAATCATTACTTAACCTCATCGATCCATCCTTATTCTTTACAAACAGAATGGGAGCACCCCACGGAGATGTGCTCCGTCTAATAAATTACTTTCTCAAGCAGTTGTTGCAACTGTTTCTTAAGCTCTTTCATTTCTAGTAATGCCATTTTCTATGGTGTTTGCGTTATGGGTTGGGTACCTGGAACTAGATTTATTTTAAAATCAATCTTTCTAGGAGGAGGTACACCTAGAAAATCATCAGGAAACACGTCCTCGAACTCCTGTATAATTGGCACTTCCTAAAAACTAGGACCCTTTGCATTTATATCCACAACATGTTCCAAAAGCCTGTCACAACCCTATATCATCCACTTATCTACCATCATAGCTGAAACTAGACATGTCAGGAGAATCTTCCTATCACCCTAGAAAATCTATGAAGAATCACCATCTACAAATGTTGTTATCTTGGCACTACAATACAAGACCATCTGATACTTTTCCAAAGTATCCATCCCAAGGATCACATCAAATCCATGCATATCAAGTGGTAGGAGATCAACTTGCATGCTATGTCTAGAGAAAGATAGAATACAGTATGGACATACTTCTTGTAACTCTATGGATCCAACTAAAGGAGCTTCTAGATGAAGACTATCTTGTCTACAATTAATAGGTAAGAAACAACTAGCTATCACCTCTTTAGGGATAAAGGAGTGTGTCACACCTGGATCAATCAAGACAGATATAAAACATGAACAAGACAAATTAAAATGAAATAATTACATCTGACCTGTCATGACCCGAGGGTTAATGATTCCTTCTAGCTGGCTCATCACATATAATCAAGCCATCGCCTGTTGTTACCCTCTCCCTATGCCAGCATGTCCTGAGGAACCAACTTGTGATGCTTGTCTACATCCTCTAGCACTGCTACATCCCCTAGGCCGGTCAACTTTTTGGCGCCGTTGCCGGGGACGAAACCCGGGTCACCCGCGTGACAGGCGGGAATACTCACCACTATACTACAACGACCTTAAATCGCGCGTCCTAAAATTGGAGGTGGATTTGAGGTATTCGAGCTTTTACATTTATAAACCTGAATCCTTCTAGGCCCCCGCAACTTTGTTTACGGGGTCGAAGTAGATATACGGGGTCGAACACAGGGACAAGGGGGTAGTGTTGAGAACCCAGAATCGACACGCTACACTCCGGCAGGTATAAAGAGATGATAAATTCCCTAGGAGGGAAGCATAAAGATGTCACGAACAAAACAAGAAAACTATCTCCAAGTGGAGTTACTAGAAAGATTTAAGGTTTTGAGCATTTAGCAGTTTTTAGGGGTTTTCATGCAACAGAAACAGAAGGATACACTCGGAGCTAAGGCGAGGTATGAAGGATAAAACTGTGGTAAAGCAAGCGGCGGTAGGACCAATCCTGTACCCCTCCTCTCGAAGCGGGCACCTCTAACAAGGCATCGGTTCCACTATAGGGGTCACCGGACTCAAATTAGAGTGGAAAGGTTACTAAAGCAACTCCGTTTCGGGCACTCTCGTACTCCAGAATCGGACCAAACACTAGAGCCACAACACAACTCTCGAAGTTGTTGTGACGGGAAAACACAATTCGATAGCTAAGCGAAACGCGATCCAAAACATGCAAGCTAGAGTTCAGATACCAAACATAGCAGTCATCCAACATATTGCACCAAGCATAGAGTAGTAAGTAAGTAAGCTTTTCTATTTCTATAAGCATTAAAGGTCTTAATTACAATGCATGAGTAAAGAATTAAAGATATGTGTCGCCTTCTTGATATAGAAGGGCGACAGGCTACAGTAACCATCCCGCCCAATATCGAACAAGGGCCTAGCCCGATACAGCCGTGTCGGGCGGCACGCTCTCTCAAGCGGCACATCGCGACAGGCGACTGCATCGCTCAAGGGCCTGGCTGATACGCTCAAGTCGGGTGGCACACCCTCTCGGGTGACACGCCAGACGGGCGGAGCGTATCGGGTTCGGTATCGGGCCGGGCATGGAGTTGCGTATCCTACTGTCGGGCACTGGTGTCGGGCACTCGTGTCGCGTATCTACATCGGCCAATATCGGCACTTAGTGTCGCCCGGTACAGTCCTAGGTGAACCAATCCCCTCCCTCTCGGGATGAGGAAGAGCTCACCTAGTGTCGCCCGGTACGAACACTGGAGCACGATACGCCTGCTCTCACAGCCTCCTCCAAAGATCACTCGACTCTCCGCAACCTGAAGTGGCCAAGCTTGTCCGAACAGTCTAAGTTGTCTTTTCGGCTCCCTGTAGCTACTATTTATAGGCAGCTGGTCGGGGGAAGATATGGTGCTCGAAGCGCCATGTGTCCTCCTTTCCGCCGTTCAGTCAGTGGTCGGCTGACGCGGGTATCGCCCGGTATCGCCCGGCACAAGGAGGTCGGTTGTCGGGTGTTGTGGCGAGAGGTGCCTGCCGGTGGGTGGTCGATATCATGCGGCAACCGGAGTAATTGCGGCGCGCTTGGCTCCCTGTCGGGTAAAGAGGCGTGTCGTCCATCACGCAGCCCTGCCGGTCAGCGTGTGTATCGGGCGTCAGGGGGGGCGAGACAGTCTTGGACTTATTTGCGGGTCGGAACGGCCTTATTGGTGTTAAATGGGCCAAAATAGGAGGAAACTCTGCAAAAGATGGAAATATTAGACTGAGAGCATTGCTTTGCCAATTATTATGGAAATGCATGTAAAAGTGAGGAAAACAACCGAAAAGGGCAGTTTTGATAACAAAATAAAGGCCAAAAACATCACAAAAATTGGTGTTATCAACTCCCCCAAACTTAGCATTTTGATTGTCCTCAATCAATATTTAAACTATATTTTGTGATGCTTCATCTTGTTTGGGAAAACTTCTTGTTCAAAAAGTGAAACAAAGATCGTAATGCCTTAAGGATAATGTTGTCTCAATACGAACAAAAGACTTAGTTTTCCCTACCTTATTGTTTAAGTAAGATTATTCTCTACAGCTTTGGCGAGATGTTGTTGTATGATTCCGAAGTTAGCTTACACACCAAACAACTTTATTTTTTGGGAAGAAAGCTGTGTATAGGGTAGGCTAAGGCTTTTTGGGTTTTTCATTCTTGTCTCCCATCAGTCCATCCAGGTAAGGGTCTGTTAACGGGCAAGTGGTCCCTGCAGTCCAAGCCAGTTGGCTTTAGAGCAGTGATTTCACATCCTACGTACCACTGCCCCGGATCTACCATGCCTAAATATGGGTACTTTTGGAAAAATAAGAGGTGTATATATTTTTTTTTTCTTTTTTTCTTTTATTGGGCACAACTCTCATGCTTTTATTCACACTCATAAGGCTTCTCTCTCTTTTTAGGATGTTTGTCGGGTAAGGGAAACAAAGAGATTATTGCTGTTTGGGTAGCTTTTTCCTTCTCCATACTCGTCTTTTAGCTGTTTGCGAGATTATTATATTTTTGAAAATTTTTGACATAGCAAAACATATTCTTTTGTTCATTTGAAGCAGCATTATCAAAAAGATATAACAAAACTTGCATCACATTAAGCATACAGAAAACAAACTTTGGAAGCAGTTGTATCAGGGTTTTTACTAAAATAGCGACTTTGTACATATGCATGGGAACAAAATAAGCAAACTTATCGAAATTTTTATATGAGCAAGGGTGGAAGCACATGATATAGTGGAAAGGCAAAATGGCACAAGAGAATTTTTATACCTCCTTCACTGGTACATGGGTACCCCCCCCCCAAACTTATCCAATACTCTGTCCCAGAGTAGTGAAGAAGAGGGTGAGTTCATGTTAGTCCAGTGAAGGTTATTTAGCGGGTTCGCTTGTGCCTTGTAGAAGCTGCAATATGCTTCTTTGCTTCCGCCTCCTTCTTTCTCATTTGGAAATAGCTTCTACAAGTGCGGACACTTGTGGTTGCTTCCTCCTTATTAAGTAGCTGGAACCGGGATGCCCAGGTTCCATCTAGAGGTCGCCGGCAAAACATTTCCCCAGCTCACCCTCCATTTTATTTCCCAGCTCAGCCGGAACATGCGCAATAGCTCTCGGTAGACAGAGAGCTCTTGTGTTGTCCCGGCAGTCACCGGGGCTGTACTCGTGATGTCTCTGTAGTTGGCCCCAGGCTACTACAGAAGACAGACTATGATAAGGAATTGCCCCTCTTCGGGGTGCTGACGTTTCTGACCGACAGTTGTTGCTTCAGCTGCGGCATCCATTCTGCCTGTTATCAAGTTCATCAACCATTATAAATCGTTAGATAGAAAAAGTTAAAGAAGCTTGATAATGCTAAACTTATTTCGAAATCCGGGTATCGTCCGTCAAAAAAAAAGCATAAGTCGATACAAGATTGGGCAATACGAGGAGGGATTGCACGGCACAGCATACCTCCCGATACGGGTATATCGGGCGATAAGGTCGCCAAAGAGCAACTGCCCGACAGAACGTCACAAAAGAAAAACGTGCCGCCCGATATGGCGTATCGGGAAAACATCATCGGTCGTTATGTCGTGCAAAACCGCGTCGAGCGATACAAAATCCGACAAGGCTCGCAATCCCGATAGGCAGCGTGCGACAGGACTCGTGTCGGGCGATAAGCCTGTCGGGGAATAGCTTACCGAGCGATAAGGGTGTCGGGTGATAAGCGTGTCGGGCGATACCTTTGCTCATAGGAGCAATCGCCCGATACCACGGTGAAGGCAACTGGCCGACACGGGAGCAAAAAGGGGGGGACTACTGCATGCGTTACAGGTGGCTAAAATGAGTAAAGTATGACTGCCCGACACGGAGAACTCTCCGTTCTTATTTATGGGAAGCTCGGTCGGGGGAGAAACGGACATCTCTGGGGCGCGCGTCGGACAATGGGTCAGGAGGTTCCCGAGACGATGGTCACATCAGTCTCATTAAGGGCATTTATTCTTATGCACGATAGGGTGCACGCTTCCCAGGAACGCCAAACGTCACGGTTGTTGCGATGCCCTAAAGACCAAAGCTCGGTACGGGTGGTCCTGCGCGCCGGCTGAGCAGCTGCCCGGCATGGTTAAAACAGGCGGCCGAGAAACCTAAGAGCGGAAACAGCGATCAAAGGGTAAAACATCATCGGCCAAGGGTTAAGCCCTTCACCTCAAAAAATTATTACAGCGGTGGCCCATAAAACAGAGTCAGCGCATGTGGCGCATGCACTGACTCGGACCTTATTACATGCCATAATGTTTGTTCTTACAATTAATAGAAAAATGCATCCTACTCTATGAAAGAAAGAAAAACTCGGGCTGCCTCCCGAGGAGCGCTGAAGTTTACGTCGCCAGCTCGACCGGTGTTGGATCATCTCGTTCAACCCTTGACTGTGCCCATACCTTGCAGGTCGATCTCTGCTCTCCTAACAAAGTCCTCATCCTCATAGAATCTTTTCACCTTGTGCCCATTCACTTGAAATACCTTGGTTGGATCGTCCTTGTCGTAAAGCTCCATCATTCTTGATGGGTATATTTTCGACACAGTGAACGGTCCAGACCACCTCGTTTGCAACTTCCCAGGGAAAAGACGAATAGAGGACTTGAATAGCAAGACCTTATCCCCTTCGCTTATATCCTTTCTCCTGAGATGGGCATCATGCCACAACTTCGTCCTCTGTTTGTAGATTTTTGCATTTTCGTAGGCATTCATTCTCAGCTCTTTGAGCTCTTAAAGCTGCAAGAATCTCTTTTCTCCAGCTTTGTCGAGGTCCATATTTAGGAACTTGATTGCCCAGAGGGCCTTGTGTTCCAATTCTAACGGTAGGTGGCAGGATTTTCCGTAGATGAGACGATAGGGGGTGGTTCCAATGGGTGTTTTGTAAGCGGTGCGGTAGGCCCAAAGTGCATCGTCAAGCTTCATGGACCAATCTTTCCTTGTTCGGCTGATAGTTTTCTCCAAGATTTGCTTGATTTGTCTGTTGGAAACCTCTACCTGCCCTGACGTCTGGGGATGGTAGGGTGTAGCGATCTTGTGCTTCACTCCGTACTTGCGCAGGAGTGCTTCAAACTGTCTTTCTCCAAAGTGCAATCCTTCGTCGCTAATAACTGTGTGCGGGACGCCGAAGCGAGGGAAGAGGGTCTTCTCGAAGAGCTTGATAACCGACTTGGCGTCGTAGTTTTGGGTGGCTACCGCTTCCACCCACTTCGATACATAATCCACAGCCACGAGTATGTACTGATACCCTCGAGATGGGGGAAATGGCCCCATATAGTCGATCCCCCATACGTCAAATATTTCTACTTCAATCCAGCTCGCCATTGGCATTTCGTCCCTCCGCCCTATGTTCCCCGTAAACTGGCACTCTTTGCAAGCCTTCACAAACTGTGCAGCGTCTTTAAACAAGGAGGGTCAGTAGAAACCTAATTGTAGCACCTTTGCAGTTGTTCTTTCGCTCCTAGGTGACCACCATAGGGGGAGGCGTGGCATTGCTTCAGGATGTCCACAGTTTCTTCTTCTGGTATGCACCTCCTGTATAAGTTGTCAGCGCATCTTCTGAACAAGAGAGGATCATCCCAGTAGTAGTTTTTTACTTCTGCGAAAAGCTTCTTCTTCTGATTGTACGTTATGTCAGGGGGCAGTTCTCCGCAAGCAAGATAATTGCAGATGTCTGCAAACCAGGGTAGGCTTTCTTCTTGGGCTTCGGCCAACATAAGGGCTTCATCGGCGTAGTCGTCATTGATAGGAGGCCCTCTCTCTTTCCCAGTCACGATCCTTGATAGATGGTCTGCGACCACATTCTCTGTGCCCTTCTTGTCGATAATTTCGTGGTCGAATTCTTGGAGCAGTAAGGCCCACCTCAACAGTCTGGGCTTTGCGTCTTTCTTTTGCATTAAGTATTTTATCGCCCCATGATCTATGTATACTTTGACCTTTGCTCCGATGAGATACGACCTGAACTTATCAAACGCGAAGACGATCGCGAGCATCTCCTTTTCAGTTGTTGTGTAGTTTACCTGGGCTTCGTCCAACGTGTGACTCGCGTAGCAGATCACCTGGTGCTTCTTGTCTTTCTTTTTCCCCAGGATTGCTCCAACCGCGTTGTCGCTTGCGTCGCACATCAGCTTAAAAGGTAAACCCCATTCTAGCGCTTGAAGGATAGGTGGTGATATTAAAGCATTTTAAGGACCTGAAAAGCAATTAGCCAATCGTTAGAGAAAACAAATTCAGCGTCTTTTACCAGAAGATTGGACAACAGTTTGGAAATCTTTGAGAATTCCTTGATGAATCTTCGGTAATATCCCGCGTGCCCGAGGAAGCTTCGCACCCCTGTCACGGATATTGGTGGAGGAAGCTTGGATATTGCTTCAACCTTGCTTGCGTCCACTTCGATCCCACGCTTCGAGATCTTATGCCCGAGGACGATGTCCTCCCGCACCATGAAATGGCATTTTTCCCAGTTTAGAACTAGGCTGTTCTCCTCGCACCTTTGAAGAACCAACTTCAGATTCTTCAGACAGCTATCGAAGTCCTTCCCATAGACGGAAAAATCATCCATGAAAACTTCTACGATGTCTTCTAGAAAATCCGAGAACATCGATATCATGCATCGCTGAAAGGTGGTGGGGGCGTTGCAGAGTCCGAAGGGCATTCTTCGGAAGGCATAAGTGCCGTAAAGGCAGGTGAACGTTGTTTTCTCTTGATCGTCGGGCAAAATGGGTACCTGGTAGAAACATGAAAAGCCATCAAGAAAACAAAAGAAATCGTGATGCGGTAACCTTTTGAGGACTTGGTCAATAAAAGGTAGCGGAAAATGATCCTTCTTTGTAGCCTGATTTAGCTTTCAGTAATCTATGCACATCCGCCAGCTAGTGAAGGTCCTAACCGCCACCTCGTCACCCTTCTCACCCTTAACCACCGTCATCCCGCCCTTTTTAGGCACTACGTGGATCGGACTTACCCAACTGTTGTCGCTGATTGGGTAAATGATCCCTGCATCCCTAAGCTTTATTACCTCTTTCTTGACAACCTCCTTGAGCATCTGGTTCAGTTTCCTCTGGGGTTGAACCAGAGGTTTGGCATATTCATCCAAGTTGATGCGATGCATGCACAGGGCGGGGCTAAGGCCTTTGATATCATCTACTGAATATCATATAGCCTTCCTGTGGAGCCTTAACTCCTCAAGGAGTCGGTCCAGCTGGTTTCTCGAAAGATCGGCGTTTACGATGACGGGGTTTCTCTGCTCTTCATCTAAGAACTCGTACTTCAGGCCTTCGGGCAACGCTTTCAACTCTGGCTTCGGTTTGGGTGCCTTTTCCTGAGGCTCCTCCTCAAGAGAGGCATACATCATAGACTCAACCACCTTATCCTCTTCCTGCAAGCCTTCGTCAGGAAGGTCGAAAAGGTTGAGATGCTTCGTGACCTCAGGGTCTTCGAGGTCGGGATCTTGACAGTTTATAGCCCTCAAGAGGGGGTCTACTGTCCGGATATCTTCCTCTACTTCCTCGTAGAATTTATTGTAGCTATCTGCGAAACATGCTGATTCAGAGAGGGACGGGCTCTTCATTATTTCTTTCAGCTTCAAGTCCATATGGTTGTTGTCGACCCTTAAGGTGATCATCCCTTCGGAAACATCAATTAGCGCTCTCCCTGTCACCAAGAAGGGCCGCCCAAAGATGATCGGGCAACGGGGATCTTCAGTTGTGTCGATGACGACTATATCGCAAGGGATGAAGAAGTCGCCAACCCGGATCGGTACATCTTCGACAATGCCGACAGGTCTCTTGAAGGTGTGGTCTTCCAGTTGGATTCGCATGTTAGTTTGAACCATGTCGGTCAAACCCACCCTTTGTGTGAAACTTAGGGGCATGAGGCTTATGCTAGCCCCCAAGTCTGCCAGACCCTTGCGCTCGACGTTGTCTCCGATGGCGAACGAGATTGTGAAAGCTCCGGGATGCCTTTTCTTATTTGGCGTGTTGGGCTTCAAGAAGGTGGAAGAGGCGGAAGCTAGATACACGTTCTCTGTCCTTCCTCCCCTTCTCTTCTTTGTGATAAGGTCCTTGACGAACTTGGCATACATAGGCATCTCTTCCAATGCATCAAGGAAGGGGACTTCAAGATGTAGTTTCCTGATCGAGTCCATGAACCTCTCATGACGCCTCTTCAGATTTGCCTTTATCATCTTATACGAGAACGGCGGCCTTGGGGCGTAGGAATTCCTCCCACCAGGTAGCTCGTCTGAAGGCTTCCGTGCTGGCTCTTGAGCTTCTGCTTGTCCACCTTCGCCCTCTGCTGGAATGGTGCTCTCAGACCTCGGTTCAGGTTCCGGTTCGGCTTCAGCTGCGCACTCCACCGTCTTCCCAGACCTTAGTACCGCCATTCTGGCAGTTTTCGGGTAGGAGAGTGTCTTTCCCGCAGGGTTCTTCATCAGTGCAGCCATTTGGGCCAATCGTTGATCGACTTCCCATTGGCGCATCTGCAGACTCGCCATCTGGTGTTTCATGGAATTCTGAACTCTGGGGCCGGGAAGCGCACCCTGTACCAGTTTGCTGATAATGGTGTCCTGTCTTTTTATGTAGGCTAAAAGCTGACCAACCAAGCTAGGCTGGCTCACCCTCTCGCCTCGGCCCTGACATTCACCTTCAAGAAGAGATTGCTCCCAACGGGACATGGTATCAAGACTCGGTGGAGCAGGTCAGCTTCCAAGGTTCCTGTAAGAGCATATAAAATTAAGTTAGAAAATTGAATTATTTGACTTAGGCAAGGAATAATAGTAATGAAAAAGGAAAAGAAAGAGAAAAAAGGGTGATGTCAAACTCATTACTAAGCTTGAGGCACGGAAGTGTAGTAAGTGGATTCAGATTCGTCAACAGTACCATTTTTGCCTTGTCCCCGGCAACGGCGCCAAAAAGTTGACCGACATAAATCGCGCGTCCTAAAATTGGAGGCAGATTTGAGGTAGTCGAGCTTTTACATTTATAAACCCGTATATCTACTTCGACCCCGTAAACAAAGTTGTGGGGGCCTAGAAGGATTCGGGTTTATAAATGTAAAAGCTCGACTACCTCAAATCCGCCTCCAATTTTAGGACGCGCGATTTAGGCCGGTCAGATCCTCCGACCATATCTAGGCTGGTTTCCCACCTCGACCCTACTGAAAATGTGTGGAGACCAAGGTCGGATGGTACGCTCATGAGCTGCTTATATCTCATATGATGAATAACTTGGCGTGTCATGCTCTCTCACTATATGAGGTTGTGAGGATACGGAAAGCATGCATGAGGGCCTGACAGCAATAATTGAGGGTGATATATCACAATGGCTTCTCTCATTTTTTTCTTTAATAGGACATGATCCCCTACTAGATTTAAAATGAGAGCATGCATAGAGGGCAAGAAGGTTGACTACAACAACGATCATAGTACAAGCACCTCTGAGGCGGTAGGTAAAGATCTTCTTTCGCTCCTACCCTTAAAAGAGAGGTTGTGACATTACTTTCAGATAGGATTTTCTAAAAAGACCGAAGTAGGGTTGCACCCTAAATTAGATGATCCCCATCTGAGAAGCTAGTTCTTTCATAGATCCATTGGGGTTAAGGAAGAGTTCTGACACTATCATAGACCCTTAAGTTAAGGAAGAATCCTCCTCCAGTGCAATTTGCATTACACTAGTGGTCTTCACTCTTCAACTTATCTAATTTGGGTGATGTATGCCGTCGGGGACATTAGAAAATATTTGTTTATGCTTCGAACTACCTCAGCATATAGCTGCAAAAGTAGAAATATGCCATTACATCGTGGTTTCCTACATCATGTTAACGAATGTCTAATACTACTACTGATGTAATGCGCAATACGTAGAATTGTTTATATTCTCATGTTAGGAATTTATGATTGTTAAAGTTTCCGCTTGATGTGTAGGCCATCTCGTCCGCATTATAATGGATTCGACTTATAATCTTGAAGTAAACCCTTCAGCAATCGTGGTTCCAGTTGCCTCCCAGCACACTACTACCATGTTGGAAGCGAAGCAGGTCACATTCACATGTCTAATTATCACCAGAGTTGCAGCAGAAGAGCACGCCTCGTTTAGATCCAAAACCGGGTCCTCAACATCCTCCTTTCGTGCCGCAGAAGAGCACGCCCCGTTCAGATCCATAAACTGGTCCTCAACATGATACGGAGACACTTGTTGCGCATGTGGGTCCACTACCTGAGGCGTTGCAAGCTATAGGCCGATGCAGATCGCGTGCGAAATCTAACAAGGGATGCATCTGGAGCTATTAGCTCCGCCGCTGGGATATACCGAAGAAGAAGAACAAAAAGCATGGCAATACCTTTCACGCATCTGAAAATATGGTTGCATGTGGCCCTGCCCTAGTATACCTCCTCCCACCTGTTATAGAGAACTGCAAGAAGAAACACTAAAGAACCTTCTGGACAAGTCCCAGATCTGTGTGTGTTCAGTTTATTTGCATCCCAAGCAAATGCAGTGGTTGCCGCATTGACTTGTCGACTGGCCTCTTTTAAGGCATTTGATGCAGCAAATTTCAATTTTCGAAATCTTTAATCTTAATCCCAAAACACTGGCCTAGCTCTTTGAATCCCTTTGTTGGAATACGAGGGTGGCGGAGCCAGAAATCCCAAAGTGGAGGGGCCAAAAGATTTCAGTAAAAAAATTCGAATAGTAACATGTAAACAGCATCAAACAAACTAAATGATGTGCATATCTTTTTATTAGGAGTCAAAACATACAAGATCAGCAACGAACTGATAACACAAAATGACACAAATTTACAAGAAGCTTGACTTAAAGAAGTACGATAGTACATCTATACTACTATAAAAAGAGCGAGTTTGATGTTGCACTCTCCTTATTCACTCTCTTCTCTTCTTTTTTCAAGAAATTTTGCTCATACAAATATTTATTCTCACACTCTCCTATTAACTTTTATTACTTTTAATTATGTATTTCTCTCTCCATCCCACAGAAACGGTTCCTTGATTCTCTCCTTTCAAACAATCAACACAAATATCTTTTATCGTAAGGACGCTTTCACGGACGAGTCCTCTCCGCGCACATTTCCAACAAATTTTATATGTCACGTGCATGTACACGTGTGCGTTCACTAGTATCATGTTACACGTCAGTTGTCTCCTTAATACCACACTATTAAATCGAATAAATATAACATATATTTTATAAAATTTAAGGTTGAAAACATTAGTAAAACAAAAAAGAATTAACTCACCGTCCATGAGTTTCTTGACTGGGCGTTAAACAAAACAGATAGCACTCAACTGCAATGAGATATCCATGCACACCGTGATAGAATTAATCTGAACTGTTGCATCCAGTTTCTGGTATGGCTAAAAACTATCAACAAATGTTGTCCATCGTGTATGCTTAGATCTGTAGTAAGATGGCATATGACGATAAAACGAACCTGAACGGCTGCATCCAGTTTGTATGCCTAAAAACTGTCGATAGATTTTGCCCCAGATGCCCTATCTATGGTTGTGGTGGCCGTCGGAGATTGAGTTCCCTAGATGCCTCTTTCCATCCTTTTCCAATATGGGTAGTAGCCACCAGAAATGGAACAATATTTATTTCTGAAAAATCAAAAGGTCAAAACGGTTTCCGCAATAGCAGCGGGAGATTAGGATGAACATCAACTGAAATTGTTGGACTAGTTGTTTGACTATAATGTAAAGTGTTATAAACAAAGCTTGTTGAGTTTTGTAATATAACATTATTTCTAACTGAAACTGCAATATCTTTACCGCAAACTAAGGCACTGTGGACTGCAGTTATTACTAATATGTAAATAGCCTATTTTGGAACAGTCCAAAAATATTACAATGTTAACTACATATTTTTAATTACTTTGGGGGGGGCATGGCCTACGTTGGCCCCCCTGTGGCTCCACCCGGAGGCAGCTTCATCCTTCCAATGACGTCTATGGGAGGTGGAGTAAAGGGTTGTCCAAGCTAACGCCCCCTCCCCCCTCCAAAAGATAGTTTTAATATTACTATGATACCACATATAGATTAAATTTTTGCAAAAAAATGTCTTGTATTACATCAAAAAATGACTTTTATTTTTATTACTTCAACCAATAATATCATCTATTTTGTACAAACTACTTAGGGGTTACAGTAAAAATAAATATATTTGAGGATGATATCTCTTATCTTCTCACAAATATAAAAATATCCACTCTTAATATGGATATAGTAAATTATTATTTCAAGTTATGAGTTTAACATATCAATTTCTGTCGAAACTTCTCCAATTTATCATTCATATTTGATATCAGAGCTCGATAGGGACTACAAGACTCATATACCTTTAAAATATAGAAAACTAATAATATTGTATGAAGTTTACAAATAAAATATCATGCAGCATGTTGACGAATTAAGTGGAATCAAGTGCATTATTGTTGACTAATTAGTTTAAAAATATAATTAACAATTTGATTTAGTGCACACAGTTATAATTACAAACCACAACTAATCATATTTTATATTTTTTCAATATTTTATTAGTCATCCACTCTCTTAATAAGAAAATATCCATATTTTTATATAGAAGTGGATTCAAACAATATGTATCGATATATGGTATTTCACATCCAAGTAGTTACATAATATTTAAATAATTTAATCCAAATACTAATAATTACAACTTTGAAGAACTTGAGGAGACAGTGGCAATTTTTGTGTCTATAAAAAAATGAAAAATGTATCAAATAAAGTTTATCTTTGGCATAAGGTAAAAAAGAGTAGGGAAAACATGTGAAATGTGGGTTAAGAAGAAGAAATAAAGGTATGAAAATCCATGTTGTAGATATAATCTTAATCAAATTGAGAGGGAAAAAGAATGATGACATGCATAATGTAAGTTAATAAAAACATCTTATCATTTATTTTATGTCTTCTCTTCTCCAACTTTTTAATTTTTAAAAAAAAGTAAATATACATATGGATCCTTCCTCTTTATTCTCTTCACTTTTTCCTTTCCTCAACTTTCCTTCTCCATCACTTGTTATTTATACCGCCACATTAGATATTTTCCTTATTCTTTCTTTCTAAAGTTTCATTCATATTAATCATTGTGTCAAGATCTTAAAGTAAATTAGAATTACGTAGTACATTATACTTATATCCATTATAGTATAAGATTAAATTGATAAAAAAATTGTTTGGGTGTTTATTATGAGACCATCCACTATTTGGTGTCATATTATATTTTGGCATCTTCTCTCTACCAAAAGATAATGTTTTCCCATTTCCATCTATTTTATATTCTTATTGTGTATTTGTAAATAGTATGCATGTTGCACTAATAAAGTGATTATGAAAAATATCAATATTTTTTATCCTTTAATTGTTTAAATTGAAAGACATGTCTATATATTGTACTATTTGTGAACCTTTGGCAACTAATCAAATGGACTATTTTGATATAGTGAATGATATCATGTTACCAACTTTAATTTTTTATTTTAGAAATAACTTAATTTTGTATGTTAGAGGCAGTGAAAAATTATATTAGAAGTAACTTTTTTTGTAAATAAATATTATTTTATCCGTCGATATACAGTTAAGACTTGTCAGTACTCATACTAACTCAGCCACCCCATATGGTAGGTATATTTTTGGATTTGCCACTAGGAATCTTAGGACCATTTCCATTATTCCTCATAATTTGTAAGAATAGAAGGACATGTGTCCCTCTTCTGCACCAATAGACAATTCATCATGAGAAACATTAGACATAGAACAAAATCCATCGGTTGGTCCACATGATATAGGAACTTGTGTTGGCCCAATACATGGGCAAGTATTAAAACAATTTCTTTTCCATTCATTTCACATTAGTATATGAGCAAATGTGGAAAAATAATTAGCATAATGTGGGAAACAATTATTATTGATCAGATAGACCATGTAATAAATAAAATAAGAGATATTAAATGGAAAGGGACTGTGAAATGCATAAAAGAGGAGGTTGTGTATTGAAGAGCGTGTAAGAAATAAAAAATAAATAGTGGATGGATTAGAGTATAATAACTAAGATATATAGAGATAGTAAATGGAGAAAGAGGTTATTAACATAGATACATTGTTCAATAATAAGGTATGTATTGATGTATTTAATAAGGTTTACTTTTACATAATAAAAATTTCATTGCAAATATATAATGCTGCATAGATATATTTCTATTTTTTATGTTTATATGTTGTTTATATTGTTATGTATACATCTTTTTATTTTCATAAATATGCATCATAACATCTTGGTCTTTGGGGGCTTATAACTCCTTATAAGTTCAAATATAAGCAAATGTTCATATACAAGAAAATCGCAAGTCTGAGAATTTCATGAAGATTTGTATCGTTGATTGTTTATGCTTAAAAGGTACATAAACATTTATGAAAGAGTACAAAGTTAGATTTTATACAGAATGATGCTTAATGGTCTACTTTGACCAAAAAATGGTATTCATATAATTATAAGAATCATCAAAGTTTAAATCAAAATAGTTTATTTGACAAATTTTGTTGATCGAACTTGAAAACAAAAGACATAATAATAAGATACACGTTAAGATGAGACTATGGTTAAAATTTAGGACTAATTGAAGATTGTGTACTAGGGAGAAATAATTAAATTAATATAATTCCTTAAAAATGAATTTTCATTGGTTGGATAATGGTATGACCATATGTGGTAAAAAATGTGTTGTTGGATCCGGATGGATTAATTGAGCCCAATCTTGGCCATCGGAGGTTATCTTCAACTTCTGGACTCCTTCATAGTTTTCCCTTCCCCAATTTCTCATGTTTTCCCTATTCTTCTACATATCAACAATGGATAATAATCATAATTGAATCAGGACTCAAAATGAACACACTTATACCCGATTTGGAACCATAATTTGCATCTATAGGAAAAATGTCAAAACCTTCACACATTATCTTCCCCGACACCAGATATAGATTAGGGACTTGGTAGTATCGACAATGGAGGTTGATCCCTCAAGCTCCTTCAGGATATAATAGATACTCATCGACATCAATTGTAGCTGACTGACCCCAAAGTAAAATGGCAAAGTTGAGTTTTCTTGACTTTATATAGGGGCTCAACCCCCTGAATTGGACCACCTTCTTCAAATCAAAGCTACTATTATCTTCTTTATATATCCTTCTTTCTGTTACCAATTCCATAGAGCAACATATTTAGCCTATATAGGATTTCAAACCCTAGCTTTATGTCGATAGAGCTTGATCATCGGTCAAGCTTTCCAGCCATGTTTAGGCCTCAAAAATGCTTCCTCCACCTTTAGTACATTTCTATGAAGCTTTTCTCACTCAATCTATTATGTTGATGACTTAACCATAGATTCTGATTCAAGCATGTTGTCATGTTCTCTATAGATGTAGGAAGGTGTTTAAATGGAGTGGTACTTTGACACTACAGCTTGACCTTTGTCCTTGTCTAGTACTCACAAATTAGTTGCATGCATGGTTTCACTTCTTTTCCCTCCCTTTGTGGTTTTCTGTGTTCTCTAACCTGATCCATGAAGTCACCACAGAAGATGACAACATTAGATGGTTTTACCCGCCACACATCCTATGATTGGGCATGATGACTTCCTAAGGGTGCCTATAAGACCTTCTTCCATTGGGTTTTTTAATGATATTCTTTATTATATAAATGGTGAGATCCAAGATCCATATTCTTTAATGTTTGATATTCTTCATTGACTCATTGGAGCATATGAATCAACTTAAGAAACTAGGTTCCTAAATGACCATCATGCCCCTTATTCTAAATCAATATGTCATGATGCATGTGGAATTTTTGAAATTTTTGGGCTTATTTCCATATCAGATTCCCACTTATTTAAATAAATACTAACTAATTTTTCCCTATCATGCACACAAAGTCGTGTGTGACAATGTGAGGATAGAGTGGTCTTTCCAAGCCAGCTTCTTTGAACTTTAAATTTTTGCTAATGTTTCAATTGGTTTTATCTCGAGTGTTATTGGTCAAAATATACCCAACTTTGATAAATTCATAGAAATTTCTACAAGGCATAGATGATAAAGACATATTTATGAATTTGGATCATTTTTCTAAGATCTGTTTAATGGAATGGGTTCCAATACCTATTGGTAATGGTTTTTCTCAAGATCCCAAGCCATAAAATTAATTAGGGTTTATAAGATTTGTACTTTAGGGTATTTGGGTGCTTCATGTTAATTAAGGGATTAAGGGTCCTAAGTTCTCTTAAAGTATTCTCCCTGCTGCAAGTAGGTAATTGGACCATACTTTGAGCATACAATATTTATACTCTTAGTATAACTACACATTCCTTACTGCTAAGTATGATGTTCATGATTTATGTGATCTAACATTTTAGGGTTTCAAGTTAATATATGTCAATAAGATTTCCATGTAAGGATTAGGATTCATGATTAAGATTATAAGATAAAAATTGTATTAAGATTTAGGATCTAAGTTCATGATAGGATTTTAAGATCGTACTACATTAAAATTTATGTTAACATAAGATTTAAGATGACATCAAGCTATGGTAGTAGTCCTAGGCACCAGAGTGTCAGTAAACTCAGGAGGCATGACCCAACCATCAAAGTGCAGGTAAAGAGGACCAGGCACTAAAGTGTAGGCTGACTCAAGAAATATGACTTAGGAATCAGAGTGCAAGTCATGAGACTAGGTACTAGGGTATATGTTCTAGAGAAAGATACATAAAAATATATAAATTATACTCAAATAAACATTATTTATTCATGTTTAAGATTTTCTATTTAATATCATGTTAGTTTTACATGCATAATGTTTAAGAATATTTTATACTCTCATATTATTCCAGTTCTATGTATGTTAGAATACTGATGACACTTAATGATGTTTGCTTTTTCAATGCATGGTCGGGAATAAGATGTCTACAAGAGAGGAGAAGAAGTAGAAGTAAATTTAAGTGAATTCAGTACAAGCATCGAGCTAGATCTGATCTTGTGGCATCTCAATTATAATAGGATCCTTAGCATTTAGATTTACCTCTCCTTATATTTACTTTTATTAGAGAGTTGGTCTCAATATCTTAGATATATACTTTCATTTATACATGTCAAACTTTCTTTTTCCTTTTATAAGAACAATTTTGAGAATATTCTATATTTAAGTGTTGTGGATTGATTTCTTGTGTTGTGTTGAATGTATATAGTCCCTTTGTCCTTTATGATGGATCCCAAGACGAGGTCTGATAAGGAAAAAGAACACTTAGATGGAGAGAAACTTCTACAACATGGGGAGAGAACCATATTTGTATCTAATGTACCTCTGATGTGTTGGTCAAAGTTCTAATAGATTCCCTACATGGTCTGCACGGGAGTCCCCAGCAACCCAAGAAACCAGGAACTAACCCTGGTGGGGGTTTTTGAAGATAAAGCTAGAGACCTTCCCTAGTGAATCTAAGGTAAGAATAGTCGGGCATTCAAAGAAGTGGGTGATGAATATTGATCGTTGCTTTTGTGACCTAGGTGCCCAGAGCATTCTAAGGTCCTTTTTGGGATGGAGCTACTAAAGAGTGTAACCAGAACATGGTGGGAAAACTTCACACATGCCCAAGAACCTAACATCAAACCGCTGACTTGGGAGGAGTTCACTTTTGCCTTTCAAAACTACTATATCTCATAGGCAATGGTCATAAAGAAAGAGTGTTGAGTTCCATTGCCTAAAGTAGTATGAGGACTGCACAGTCAGCCAGTAAGAAATGGAGTTTTCTATGTTGTAGAAATATAGTTAAAAATTAGATGAGGTGGATACGGACAAATATTTCATGCATGGTTTGAATCTCTATGTCGTCTATTCCCTAGTGGAACATGATATCACTTCAATTTATGTTGCACTCAAGTTTTCCCTAAACTTGGTAGCACCACCCAAGATGATACTAGAAAAAAGGACATGATAACAACAACCATCATGTGAACAATCATGAGAAGAAAAGCAAGTCCCATAAGAAAGATGTTCATCAACATGTTAGGTTCCATGAGTGTTTCAAGACCCATGATGGCATCTATAGGTTGGTTAGCACTACTTGTTATTATTGCAATAAATAGGGGCACAACAAGACAAGCTACCTGATGCTCTCATAGGACAAGGGAGATCAAGAGAAACATAATCCAAATCTAGCCCCCCAAGGAAAGAGGCAAGCAAAGATCTTTGTCATGGTATATGATGAAGGTATTCTTTAATTTTGATCTTAATTAGCAACTTATGCATATGTTAGTTTAGTTAATCATGTAGATATAATATTGTTGTCTATAATAATGCCATATCATGAACATGTTGGTGTAGAGACTTTATGAAAATATTAAGGTGTTAGTGTATGTGTATGTGAAATCCTAAGGTGGGAAGTACTATATTTGTGCGCAAAATTTTAAGGATAAAATTTCTTTAAGGTGGGTATAATTATAACATCTTGGTCTTTGCGTCCATATAACTCCTTAGAAGTTCAAATATAAGCAGAATCCTAGTATGAGTCCAAATAATAACTCCATTATGATTCATATTTCTTTTGATTGATTAAGGGTACATTGAAAAATTATAAAATGAGTACCAAGATACATCTCATGTTAAATGATAATTATGAAATTCCAAATCAAAATAATTTATTCAAGGGATTTTATTGATCAAGCTTGAAAGATAAAAGAATAATAATGATCTATGTGTTAAGTTGAATCTATGGTTAAAATTTGGAATCCACTGAAGATTTTTTACTAGGGAAAAATAATTAGTTAAGTTAATGCCTTGAAAATGAACTTGTATACATTGGATATTGTTTAGGGCCACATGGACTAAAACTCAGGCCATTGGATTGGGGTAGATAAAGGTGTCCCCTCTTGGTCATCTCAGGATGTCTTCAACCATGGGACTCTTGCTCAGTTTCCCCTTCCATGATTTCTTATATTTATCTTGAATTCTTGTGCATATTGAAAAAGTATAGCAATCCCAATAGAATTAGATTCAAAATTGAACATACTTACACCCAAGTTGAAAATCTAAATGGATTGTAGAAAAAAACTTCCCAGGCCTTCACACTCATTATTCCACAACACAAGCTACATGCAAGGGACTTGTTCATAATAGTTACAAAGGTTGATCCCTAAATCTCCATCTGGCTCTACTAGATGCTCCTCCGATGTCAACTGCATCTTACTCACCCTGAGGTAGCATGAGAAAGTCAAGGTTCCTCATTGAAAGATAAAGGATCAACCCCATGACTCACACCACCATCTTCAAATCAAAGCTACTATAAGACATGTAAGATCTTCTTCTTTTTGTTACCAATGCTACAAAGCAATATTTTATCATATTTAGTGTTTTGAACCCTAGCTTTATGTAGATGGATCTCAACCTTGATCAAGCCTTGCAACCACATACAAGACACAAAAATGCTTCCTTCACCTTCAATATATTGCCATGAAGCTTTTCTTGTTTGTAGTATATTCATGTACATGATTCAACCACATATCCCAATTTGAGCTTTGTTCCCTTGTGCTCCACAAATGCTAGAATGTATTTTGATTTTTTTAGTGGTACTTCAACATTGTATATTAATTGTTTGTCCCCTATAGTACTTGTGAATCAGTTAAAGGTGTGGTTTTTGTGTCTCTTCCTCCCTTATGGTTTCTCATTTTCTTTAACCTGCTCCATGGAGTATACAAGGAAGATGACACCCTAAATTGTTTTGGCCACCACACAACAAGTGCTTGGGCATGATGACTTCCTCAAGGTATGTAGAAAACCTTCTTCCATTGCGTTTTTAATGAGATTCTCTATTATAGAAACTTTGACATCCAATATCCTTACTACGAAATGATCAATTTTCATCACTGACTTGTTGGAGCAAACACAATGATTGAAGAAACCAAGTTCTTAAATGACCTTCATATCCCTTGTTCTAAATTGATGTGTCATGGTGCTAGGGAATTTATGGAAATTACATGCTTATTTGTATATTTATCCTATGTTTATTACAAAAAAATATTGACTAAGTTTGCCCTCGCATGCACCTAAAGTTGTGCATGACAATGTGAGGACATAGTGGTCTATTACAGGCCAACTTATTTTAACTCCAGATATGAGTAGCTAACATTTTAATTTGTTTTATTTTGAATGTGATCGGTCATAACATACACAAACTTTAGAAATTTATAGAAATTAAGGGATTCAAGATTAGAAAATCCTCTAAAGGAGTTTTTCCTACTCACAATAGGTAAGTAGACCATGCCTTGAGTATTCAATAATAAGTATTATCAGTATGATTACATGTTCCTTGTCATAAAGTAAGATTTTTATGGTTATGTGATCTAATGTTTTAAGATTTAAAGTTAGGATATGACAATCAGATTTCCATGTAATGATTAAGATTTGGGATTAAGATTACAAGATAAGATTTTGTTAAGATTATAGATCCAAGTTCATGATAATATCTTAAGATCATATTGCATTAAGAATTACATAAAGATAAGATTCAAGATGAAATCATATTTGGACCTAGACCCTAGCTCCAAGTTGCATGTTGACTCAAGAGACATAACCTAGGCACCAGAATAGAGGTTAGAAGGCTCAGACATAAGAGTGCATGCCAACTCAAAAAATATGACTCAAGCACTTGACTGCAGATCATGAGACACAGGTACCAAAGTGTCAGTTCCAGATATAGATATGTAAAGAGATATGAATTAAGCTTAAAGAAAGATTAGTTTCTCATGTTTTAGATAATTCTACTTATTTTCATATTAGTTGTACATGCATAATGTTTAAGAATACTTTATACTTTCAGATTACTTCAGTTTTATGCATGTTAGAATACTCATGCCACTTTCTATAATTAAATTTCCCAATGCATGGTTGGGGATGAGGTGTATGTAGGAGAGGAGAAGGAGCATACATAAAATCAAGAGACTTCACTACAAGGACTAAGGAAGATCTGATTTGGCAGGATGCCAACTATAAGTGCATCTTTAATATCTACATCTATCTCTCTCTTTCAGAGACTTTTTTCTCAATATATTAGATATAAACACTATTTTGTGCATATCAGACTTTCATAAGAAAAAATGTCAGAATATTATATTTTTAAGTGGTATGGATTGATTTTTTTGTGATGAGTGCCAAATTTATGTAATGCCACTTCGGTGCAGAAGCTATGGGTAACTCATTGTTGCTTCCGCTATGTGCATGGGTGTACTTAGGGAGGTCATTACATGCATTGTATTACTTATTATTTGATATTCTTCATTTAAAAACATACATTTTGGTGTATATGAATGTATAATGCATGTACAAATCCATCCCCAAAATGTGATCTACTACTTTTCTATGTATAATACTGAAATTATTTCACACTAAAATTGGCATTGTAGTATTATGAATACATGACAAAAGCATTGTCTTATTTTAAAATAATAAAATGATAGATACACAAAAATGATGTATAAAATTTAAATATATTTGACATTATTTAGAACATATTTGTGTATTATTTAAATTAAAAATTCAGATCATTCTTAATTATTCTTTTCACACAAAAATATTGTTCTATTTTATTTCTTTTTAAAAGAAGATAAGATCATTTATTACCATCAATACTTTCTACATCTATGTTCTCTCTATCAACTAACATGTACTCCCTTCCTTCTCTCTTTGTCTCTCTTTGCTTCTCTCTCTTGGTTACAAAATAAACTTTTTAGCTTTTCACACAAGAAAGAAAGTTGCTTCATATTATGTGTTTTCCATTCACAAGAAGTGTGGGTATAGGACTAGTGTGAGAGGGACTATCCTTATGAATACTCAAAAACATTTTTATGTCAATATTAATGACATAGATTGTGTCAATATTAATGATGCTAGTTATACAAAAACATGAATATTTTCATATATATGATATTGTCTATTGCCTTTTACTTTTTTGCTTTTGCATGTGTATTTATTATTGTATAATGAGTAATGCAATAATGATATGACAAGATAAATATTATGCTCCAAATCTATGAAATTTTAGATTTTCATTTATTTTTTGTTACTATATAAAATCACTTTATCCTTGTACAAGCACATGTCTATTTGTATGGAGAAAATATACCTTTCTAGTTAGTTGTTTCCCTATGAAGATTATTTGAAGTGATTGTTTGACCTAACATTATTGCATCATGGGCCACCTAATTTAATTTTTTCTAAAACTAAAGTACTTCATAAGATATATGTGTACTTCTTGTCAAAATCAAAGTATGAAGTTATAAATGTTGATGTATTAGTTATCAATATTGAGGTACTACAGTTAATTATTTAGGGTACTTAAAGTGAGTAATACATGTTTAATTGGTCTTTTATAAATGAATTAGTTTTTTTCTTCAAATGAGCAGCTTTCCCCATAGTTTAGGTACTTTTATACCATTAATGAGATACTTTTCCTATTTGAGAATGCAAGGTCACCTTTCTTGGGGTGCTAAAAATAGTGTAGCAATACTGGAAGATAAAATACTAACCTTAAGTATTTTTCACACAAAATAGGTGCTCGCAGTATTCAGAATATTGACCTTAAGGTGCTTTTTGCATAAAATAAGTACTCAATAGTAACTTGCATGTAGTATTAAATACTCTACTGTAAACATGTGATATTCCCAAAAATGAGTGCATGAATATGTATGGGCTCATTGATCATATACTTTTCTTTAGCTCCTTCAAGTTGCAATCTTCATAATGTTGTCACCAGGGTCCACTATCTATGGACTCAAAGTTTCTACTCTATATACCTCCACTAACATCATTTGATTGTATATTGCTTATGTGCTTGTGAGGGAAATGAGAATTCCATTCTTATGTCAATTTGGCACACATGTGTATAGATCCTCATTGGTTTGGCTCTATTTTTACATATAAAAACTCCTGAATCTAGATCCCTAATGTGAATAAACCAATTTCAATACATGATGTTGATGCACACAATCACAATGTGACCAGAAGCAAGTTGGATACATTTTGTACTCCTTTAGAGGAAGGGGTTTTAGGCATGACTCGTCTTAAATATCAACATTAGGCCTTGCTTATGAAGAATACATCATGGAGTATCTTCCATTGTAACTCTTTATGGGCCCATTTCTATAGCAAATAATATGTCTGATTATCACGGTATGGTGATGTGGAGCACCCTTATTTCCTAAGGAAAACTAGGGGTGTCTTATTACTAGAAGAATATTTGGAGAGTCTTCCCTTTGGTCATGAATTTATGAGGTGGTAGATTGGTGTAGGAGACCTTCCTTTCTCGTGCAAGACATGGAGCATTGGGTATATGCTTGCTTATGAGGATGAGAGTGTAGAGACCAATCATGGATTGAAGTTCATAGATTCATTAGACATATATGGAGCATGGGATTGTGGTGTGTTGGATACTCTAATTTCACCAATGGGCTCAAGACCTTGACTGTAGGGAAGGTGATAGAATGTAATATATGGGCCCCTATGGAATATGTAGCCTTTTCTTTTGAAAAACAATATATGGTGGTTAGGAGAGAGGTTCCACACCAGGGGGAGTCAGTTTTTGAGGTCAAACTAGATATGGAATCAAGCAGTACCCATGAATATTAGTACCTTTTCATGGAAGATGAGTATCGAAGTGCTACCCATGGATGTTAGAGTGATATCTTGCAACAATTAGTTTCTTCCAAATGCAAATGTTGTAAGTCTAAGGATCCAAAAACAATCAAGTACATTTTCTATAGGAGTGAGATAGCCAAGAACTTGGGAAGAGGTTGATCCTATCATGGGAACCAACTCATTCACAACATCTCTATGTCCCAAACTAGCCCTTAGGTTGTGTTGGTCATTGGAGAGGCACACTCTTGGGTTGGTTGAGTTCATGGGATCCTTCATTTAGTTATACTTTGGTGCCTTGGGTGAGCTGATGTATAAGTAGATTATATAATATGGAGATGAACAGAACCAACATTTTGAGAACATTTTGAGGGTCTTGAAAAGGAAGTTACCCTTTCTGATATAGGAGAAAATATTGAGGGAAGTTTTCTTGACGGATGACATTAGAGGTATAGAAATTCTTTTGTTGCAAGGTTAAATGGGTTGAACATGAGCCATTGACCATAAATCTTAATGTTAAAGTAGTATCCTAGAGAAATAATAAAGATATTATGAGAGGCCAGGTTATGTTGAGATCATTAGGAACTAAAAAGGAAGCCTTTCGGATGGTTTGACAACCATGGTTTCCGGCCATGATCATCAAGGAGCATGCAGTATTGCCCTCAAGTTGAGCCTAAAGCTACGTACATAGATAGTTATATAGGTGTTATGCAAATATATGGATGATTTTTTCATTAAGAGGGTTTAAAGCATCCCCATGGAAATATAAGAAGTTGTTATATGTATTATGACTTTTTGTGTTGACTAAATTGGTTGTGTAAAGTCATATACAGAGAGGTTAATTGTTTGGCGCACTGACTAGATGAATATGAGATTGGCCTTATCTATATCATGAGGTTCTCCCTCCTTGTGTTCATGCATCCTCCAACCAAAGGGGATATAGGCTATAATTCCTAAGACTATTCTATATTTGTGTGTTTAGAGGACTTCTTGATAGAGCCTTTTGCTTTTTGAACAAAATTACCGTCAGTTTTTTTTTAGTTCTTAAGATACATTTGAGAGTTAAGATACAGTAGAGATTTAAGTTCTTCGATCTATGTGCCAATTTTATAGAATACAGAGAGCATTGTCGTAAATGTATTTTGAAGAAATGTCTAGTAGGAAACATGATTTTTAGACATTTCCTTTATTTTCCTTAAAAAAAAAGTGGGACTATAGTTGAATCCATGTAGCAAGCACTCATTCAGTGCCCATGTGGTTCAGGAGAATATCCAACAAAGCCAGTACACAAGAAGAAGTAGAGTTGCAAACTTGTGATACATTGCGGTCAGATTATGACAAAAGAAATGTCAATGTGGGCATCCAACTAAAAATGTGAAACAAGCATATGAATGAAGATGGTTAATAGTATAAGCTACAACAACTAAAATAAAATTATCTAAGTAGCATACGTACTCATCATATAGCTAAGATTGGTTAGAGCTAGGCTGAAGTCCAGACCTTTATACCAATGACGGGATGGGCTTTGAGTCCACATTGAAGTTTGTATCTAGAACATGTAGAAATTATGGGTTATTGTAGCTCAAATATACAATCTTGAGCTAGCACCCAAGCCTTGACTTACTCTATATTGTATCTTGTTCCGTAGAAACCAAGGAACATGATGGAACATATCAGTTAGACAAAACATGGAGACAATCTTCAAAATAAAAATGGCAAAAGTATTTACTACAAAGTGTAATGTAACTGCAATGTCATGTTTGAAATCAAACCCCACATACATGTTAGTTTGTATATACACTACAAAAGAATACATTAATATTCTTTTCTATTTTTGTCTAGTATGATATGATTTAATCTTAAAGGTTGTATGCTTATGTATTTTCTTTTAAGTATAAATAACTCATACAATTTATTCATTTTTGCCCTTATTATAATAGACTAAAATAAATTTTGTTAATCTATTTTCATCCTTATTATAAATTTCAAATTATCTATATGTGTTAATGTATATCTAACAATGTGAAAAGCATGGTAAAAAGAGTGACAGTCATCAAAGCCTAAGTTCAAAGTAGAACAAAGATTAGTGTGTTACTTGGATGTCAAATAATGATAGAAAGAACATAAGGGAAACTATATCATAGAATGGTATGGTGACAAAGCAGAATGGTTAAGCAACTCAATGCATGAGATAGTTGCTCACAATAGACAAAAGTAAATAAATAAACAATTTAGAAAAATAATGTAAGTACCAGCAAGACATATGATATATAGACAATATGTAAAATAATGAGTGTAGGCAATCCCATGTATAACCATCGTAATCCTGATATTCTTTTTGAACCCTCAGGTGTAGACTCATGTAATGAGTGGGACCCAGTAGGTTGCCTCTCATGACTATGGATATATAAACAAAACCAAATTGCACATATCTAACATGCATAAGGGGTAAAAGGGTCTACCAAAAATCTAAAGTTATCCTCAAATATCTACTAAACTGGAGAAGGTACGCCTTGAAACTCCTACCATGAGTTATATACATGTGGGTGGTTTTGGTAACAACACCCATACATGGGGAGACAATAAAGAATACATGTCACTTATATGTGTTTCACAAGTCAGTTATGGGGCGATAAAAGATTAAGCTAAACAAAAGGGTGTTCCCCTATATGAGAAAGGCACAATTATGGAAAAAAGGTAGTCTAATTAGACATTCCACTTAATGGTTTATGAGGCATCATATGGAGAGAATTCAGTAAGTAGAAATGTAACTAGTAGAATGGGCTCATTCATTTAAAACATCCTCACAAATAGTCAACAACATAGTACAGTATGGAGCTTGCACAGTAAGACTAGCATAATCTAAAATATAGGGCCAGGGCATCATCAACTATGAGCCTTGGAAGAGAAGCACCAACACATCTATCTAATGTATAGTGAAAATAAAAGGGGGTAATAGAACCAACACTCAATAGATGGGGATAGTACCAACAACTAACCCAAAATATATTGTTGTATATCATGCACAAACACTTAGAATACACCACTATAATTAGACAATACCAATCTCTCAATCAAACATGTAAGACTAGGATAATCTAAAATATAGGGCCAGGGCATCATCAACTATGAGCCTTGGAAGAGAGGCACCAGCACATCTATCTCATGTATAGTGAATATAAAAGGGGGTAATAGGACCAACACTCAATAGATGGGGATAGTACCAACAACTAAGCCCAAAATATATTGTTGTGTATCATGCACAAACACTTAGAATACACCACTATGATTAGACAATACCAATCTCTCAATCAAAAATGTAATAGAGAGGCTAAAAAGAGAGGATAGACAATTTAATCATTTTCTAGTAAATCAAGACATAATTGGTCAAGTCATCCAACATATAAGTTTAGGGTTATATTAACATCAAATGAAAATAGGAATTACAATAGAAATCATTTGGGTTCTCAAAGATGTTTCATATAGTATAGAAACATTAGGGTTTAGCATCATCGCTAGGAATTGAGATTATGATACTTACAAAATTATCCAAATTAAATAAGGATTAGAAACATGCCTTAAAGATGATTATAGTATTGTTCCAATAGGTCTACGATCATGAATCAAAGTTCCAAAATACATATCAAGGCAATAAGGTAAGTTGTGGTTAGATTACTAAATAATAATGAGACCTTTATGAAGTGAAAATCTTATTATGAGAAAATTAGGGTTTTAGAGAGTCATATATAGCCTTATCTCAAGATATGGTGTACTAGAGACACAACATAACATAAACTAAACTAATGCTGATGGTATTGACTAGAGGGAGACCAATTAACTAATATAAGAGAAAATAAATAACATAAAATAACACCAACACTCTCCCTTAAGCTGGAGAGTACACTTCATCTATTCCTAGCTTTCCACACATATAGGAAAAGGATGAAGGTGGAAGAGGTTGGATATATATATTCCTAGTTTGTTCTTTGGTCTTTATGTATGGTGTAAGGATTTTCTTTTCAAAAATTAAGTCTCTCAGAAAGTGGTGGTAAACCTAAATGTGCTTGGTAAATTCATGAAATATTGGATTATCAGCTATATAGATAGCTTCCAGATTATCACATTTGAGAATTGTTTGAGATGTGAGATAAAAACTTAATTCTTCAAGAATATAAGTCACCCATTTAAATTTACAACAAGCAAGCACCATGGAACAATATTCTTCCTTAGTCCTGGAACAAGCCACAATAAACTTCTTCTTACTCCTCCAATTGACAGGATGACCACCCAATAGAACACAAAAGTCAGAAACAGATCTATCATTCACATCTCTGGCCCAATGAACATCTACATAGCATGTCAAAGAGAAATGTGGAATAGTAGTTTCTTGTAGAGGAAACCTCTACTAGATGCACTTTTCAAATAGTATAGGATATGTTGTACCTTACTCTAGTGGCACACAAGGGGTTTAGCCATGTGTTTACTAGAAACATTGATAGTAAAGGAAATATCTAGTCAGATTATTTTAAGATATACAATTTTCCCAATCGTGTGTCGATATTGTGAATTATAAAAAAGGTTTCCCATCATATGCAACTTTATTGTGATAGTCCATAGGTGAAGAAATAGGCTTAGAATTTAGCAAACCACAGTCCTTTATGAGGTTGAGGATGAACTTCCACTGAGATAGATAAGTGCCCTAATGAGAATGCAGTACCTATATGCCCAAGAAGTAACAAAGTTCTCCCATACCTTACTATGGAAGTGTTGATGGAGTGCCTATTTCAATGCAAAAATCCTAAGGGAATCACTATCGGTGATAATGATATCATCAACATAGATAGAGATAATGATGGTTCCATCTTGCAAAGAAATAAAAAAGAGACTATGATCACTAAATGATTTAGAAAAACTAGGCTATAAAGAACTCGATTTAGTTTTGTAAATCAGGCCCATGGTGATTGCTTGAGGCCATACAAAGAGCTTTTGAGATGGCATACCTTTTTTTGAAGACGTTGCCTTAGTACCAAAACATGAAGGTTGTTTTATATACACTTCCTCCTCTAAATCACCAAGATAGAATGTATTTGTAATGTCAAGCTTAAATACAGGCCAGTCCACATGAGTGGCAAGGGATATTACAGTCCTAATAGAAGTAAAGAAAATGACCATTGAGAAGGTTTCAAAGAAATATACATCATATAATTGTGTGAATCTTTTGGAAACAAGAAAAACTTTAAGACATTCCATAAATCCATCTAAATCAAATTTGATAGATAACACCCATTTACAATTGACAATATTTTTATCTGGAGGAGGAGGGATAATATTCAGGTCCCATTCTCGCACAGGGATGTCATTTCTTTGGGCATCACATCTTCCCAACTAGGGTGTTGAAGTGTTTCATGGTAATTTTTCAAAATATGGATAGAATTGAGTTATTGGGAAGTAGATTTAGCTATATAGAAAAACTTAAATAGGCAACATGTATGAGATATAGGGTGGAAAAGTGTAAAATCTTATACATTTTTAGAGAGACACGGGGTGTTATAGATCCTCATTTGTAAAGGGTTTTGGGTCCTATTTTGATGGAGGAGGAAAGACAGGGGGATAGGTGATGGGTTCATGATCCATTGAGTCAGAAAGATCAAGCTCAACAAATTTAGTTTGTTGTTGAGGTTGAGGTGGAGAGAATGGCAACATAGAATCAAAGAACATATATGATTCATTAAAAGTAACATCAGTGGAGACACACATACAATGGTTTCTTGGCTTATGACAATGATAACCTTTATAGAAGGTAGTATATCTAGGAAAAACCATTTTGATTGATTTGGGATCACGTGTATATTTGTTTTGATCAAAATTATGCACAAAAGCAATATATATGAAAACATGCAAAGGAACATGAAAAATCATTTACACGGGAAAAACTTGAAAGGGGGTTTTGTTCCAAAGAACATATGATGGTTGTTGATTGATAATGTAGCAGGTTGTGGAACAATCTCATACCAATAGATATTAGGCAATTTTTATTGAAACATAAGAGTACAAGAAATGTCAAGGAAATGGTGATTTTCACTTTTCGCCACCCATTTTGTTGTGAGTTGTGAGTGCAGAAACATTGATGTGTGGTTCCAGTTCTAGATCAAAAAGAATAAATTCAAGCCAAAACATACTCTAAAGAATTGTTGGTCTGAAAAATTAATGGAATTATTAATCTGTGTTGAGATCATTATTGTGAAAGTTTTAAGAAATGCCAATCATCTCATCACAAGATCTCAATAGATAAAACTAGGTCATGTGAAAGATTTCATCAACAAATGTAATGAAATGTCATAATCCATAAAAGTAGTGGTTCGAAAAGGACCACAAATGTCACTATGTTTAATATCAAACATTGCTTTAGAACATAGACTAGTTTTTCTAGGAATTGAACTCATGTATTTCTTTCCAAACTCATACGAGTCACATGGAAGACTTTATAAACTATATAGTGATAATCATAATGTTGGTTAAGTTGGAGAGGTGTGCTCACAAGAAGGGCAAAAGAAGGAGCTTTGTCACCAAAGTGAAAAAGATCACCAGCTCTAGAACCCACGCCAATCATCTTAAAAGTCTGAGAATCCTACATCGCAAAACCATGGCTACCAAAGGTGAGGTTACAAGTAAAGGCATCAATTAATTTAGAAACAAACATTAAATTAAAGGGAAATGAGGAATATAGTGGATAGATTTCAATTTGTGACTAGGTGAGATATTTAACACTCCAACAATGTTGAATAGTTTCAATAGACCCATCTTCCAGAGTGATAAATGAGATATGAATATGAGTGTCATTCGAGGAAAAGAGGTGTCTCGTACAATTCATATGTTGGGTGACCCCATAGTCAAAAATACAAGAGGATTCTAACATGGAGGTCCTAATATTCCCTTAGTTGGAGGCTAGATACACCAAAGATGTTGAAGTAGATTGTATGGGTGATCATTGGTCTAGAATTGGGTTGGACCGGACTGAGTACCGAATTTACATAAAATTTAGACCGTAGACCAGATCATTTTGAAGTAGGACTAGACTGGGACTAAACTATTTCAAACTAGGACCATATCGGGACTGGACTTTTAAGATCGCAATCAGATTTTTTTAACATTCCTTAACTTATTTAATAGTAAAACTTGGAAACTTTTAATTACTTATAAAAAATGTTTAATATTTATAATCAAACATTTGCACTACTAGTGTTTTCATATTTGATTTACTTGTAATTTTTACATAACTTCATATTTAAAGTATTTTACATATAAAATGGTCCTTGGTTTGGTACACGGACATTTGGATTTTGGACTAGACAAGACCAAAAATTGAACTTCCAAAATTTCCGGACCACAGAGTGGACTAAACTCAAAACATTCTAGGACAAGACTGGACCGAACTGAGCAGTCAAGTTTTGTGGCTCGGACCAAGATTTTCTCACCCCTACTAGATTGTATGATCATGGGATTCACCAATCTTATAGATTGTGGAGGATCCTATTGAGAGACCTACATAAGTTGCTTACAATCAGGTAAAGAAATGGTGACAGACAGATTGTCTGATCCTTGGACAACACATGCAACCACAATGCCACGACTAAGCCCATACAAATGACCATGCTTCTGATATCACTTCTCCTCCATGTGGCCCAACTTGTAGTATAAAGTGAATTTTGTCCTTGAGAGACATCCATAACCACATATACAAGAAACCACAACAATAGATGTTGTGATTCTAGTTGAGTGGGAGATAAAATACAGACTTCAAAAAATTGGAGGAGAAAGAAGACATCCTCTAGAGTGGGAAATGTTTTGCCTACCAAATTTATTTTGTGGGTTAGGGCATAGTTTGGATGAAGTACAATTAGAAAATTGGTCATGACAAATTTGGCCTACTCTTTAGTTTGATCTTTAGAAGAAATATGGTGGAAATACTCAAGTTTTTTATATAAGCTAACAATGGAATGAAAGTATTCATGAAGGGTCTTATCACTCTATTTTTCACCAAACAATTAATCCCATATTTTATAAAGCCTCAAGGTGTTCTTTTATTACATGTAGTGATAAAACGACGTGCCCCATAGTTCCTTCGCACTTTTTTAGAACATGTACTTGGAGTCAATAGAAGGTTCCATGTTGTTCAATAGCCAACTTTTGACTTGTATATGTTCACTTTCCATTCAGGGGTATCCTCATTATGTTTTCTACAAACTCTACCTTGTCTTTATATTTTAATGATGTTTTGGATAGAATTCATCAAGAGCAAGTAATTATCTCAATTCAACTTGAATATGGATATAGAAGAATTGTTACTACAGACAATTATCTGAAGTGAATATATGTCGTCGTCCTTTCCTTCAAACATGAGAAAAAGTCACACTGGTAGAAAACGGTGGAGAAATATATCAAATCTATTTATACTAGTAGAATAATAGTAGAGAAGAATATTACACTAGTAGCAACAGTTGAATAGTGGTGGATGTGGAATATCACTGGTAAAACGCATAGTGAATGGAAGGAGAGAGAAAGTCAAAAAGAAATGTAGTTGAAGCACTATCATGGGAATAATTCAGTGTTATAGGAATGAAATAATGGATCCATAATAGATAACAACACTCGGCCATGTACCTAGAGATAATACATGGGGAGGAATGTAATGAAAAGGGGGATCCAAGGCAACCTTAATTTTAGAAATAGATCCCTATCATGATAAGATTAACAATCCTCCAATCAAATATAGCGGATAGCAGAAAAGGGAAGGAGTGTCATTAGGATTTCCACATAGGTTGCTACACTAGTAATTAGCCAATCAAGGAGGCCATGGGTGCAACTACAAAAGAGATGTGACCTACGACTCTCCTACCAAAAGTTTATGCAAACTAGAATATAGATCCCCACATATGAAGTGAAAGAGAGGGGAGACTTTTGGGAATCACTGCCCGTCCAGAGGCAGTACAATGGTGGATAGCCCTAGAACTAGACTCGTAGGCGGTGGTGACGCATTAGAATGGTAGTGTGTGGCTACCAGCTACACGACTAGTGGGCGGAAATGGCTAGACACATGCACCATAGGTGTGAGAAGCCGAGAGCGACAGGGGGTGACAGGGGTGACGCGTAGTGGTTGAGGTTACATGATGGGTGTGAGGGAAGGAAGAAGAGAAGAAGAATATGATGACAAAGAAGAAAACGAAGAAGAAGTGTCACTGGGAAAGCAGCGTTGGGGGATGCTCTCTAGAAACCTTTAGATTAAGATGGTTTCTCTTGATACCATGTGAAGATACATTTTTATGATGAGAAAATTAGGATTACATAGAGTCATATGTAGCCTTATCTCAAGGTATGATGTGTCCAGATACAACATAACATGAACCAATGCTAATGGGCCTAGGTAGAGGATGCCCACTTAGCTAATACAAAAGAAAAAAGTAGCATAAAATACCATTGACAACCCTAAATTTTGACTTCTAAATTAGTCAATATAAGTCTTAAAATCTTACTAGGAAAATAAATAGGATTCTAACACATAGTTCATTTTATCATTAAATGACCTAATAGATATTTGTTGACTCTAAAAGACTATGGTATTTTAGTAATGAAAAAACACTCTGCATATGAGTATGGTGCTCAATATTCGCAAATGAGACATTAGGTCTAAGATAGAAACTATAGTTAACGGCTCATCACAAATCCCTATTGAAAATGTACTAAAATTGCTTTAAGATTGTGACAAGAATGTATCACATTTAAGGGTGTTAGAATCAAGGAACTAGGGAAATTTTATGTTGATTGTCTCTTTAACAAACACCACATGGGGCTTTCATTGGTGGTCAAAACTCATGTTCCAGTGACTTGGCATGGGGAGATGATCCCATCATGCTCTAATGTAAAGTCAGACACAACAATCCCAAGCTCAAGATCCAACAATCATCAGTACCCCAAGATAGAACTTGAATCATGACTTTAATAAGGAGGACATTGGGGAACACCAAGAGACTATAACCTTTTGAAAACTAAGCATGTGCATGAGTTCACAAGAAGCAAGGAAAACATAACATGAAGAAACTAGGGTAAAACATGGAAGGAAATGCTCAACAGGTTTAATAATATAAAAACAATTGAAATAAGAGTAAACTAAGGAAAAAGGAATTGTACCTTCACTAGAGAAACTAAAGGGACCAAAAGCTTCATGGAGCCATTTGAAGTGATCATGTTCTGAGACCTCAGAAATGCTCATCTACTATCGACAAGATCCATCAGACCACAACAAGGAATTGAATTTCAAGGAGTACACTCGAGGGAAGTTGGGCCCAAAGGAATGGCATCTAGGGGATTTGGAACATTATGGAGATATTAGGGAGTAGATATATATAGATGGGGGATAGTAGTTATGGTAAGTTGCTCATTTGGTTCTGTAAAGAGAGAAATTGAAGAGACTAGGGTTTGATGCATGTTGAAATATAGAAAGAATATGATTTACAGGAAGAAGATATAATATCCATATTTCTTATTTTTTATTTTCCATGAAACTACTTGGATTACACCAAGCCAAGTAGAAGTCACCATTATGTGATCACGTTCATGACTCACATCCCTATTTTGGGGTTTAGGCGACCACACTAAGATAGTTATCTCAGCCCAGGTCCACTGCAGGGATAAGTAGGAGCCTATAGAATCACCACATTCTCATTTTAGTACGTTAATACAGGGTTGGGTGATACTGCATCAACATTTCATATGCTACATGACACATGTCTCATTTCATATAACTCTCATCTTATAACTTCAATTCTTGTCTCTATTTCCTAATCATGATTACTCAATTTAGTAAGAGAAATGGGGCCTTCGTCCCACCTATGTGGGTTCCACTAACCAACATAGATTAGTATGCAAGATATAATCTGCTCTAGGTTTTCATTCTCTTCATGGATGTAATCCATTGCAAAACTCAACCCATTTACCCTTCCCAGTACAAACATAGGGAAGGTTCATAGTATTTAGGGCACCTAACTAGTCTAGGATAGGTTGTATTGGCTTAACATTAGGTATCTTACTTGTCATATTAGTATTTATTCATATTATTGCATTGTGTTATAGGTAGGTCACCATTTATAGCAAAGCTAGGGTTACTACAATAATAAGAAATTACTTATAATTCCAAAATCACACATCTACTTTGGCTTGTTTTGCTACAATATTCCCATACCAATATTAGTATTGCAACTCAGAATAGTTCTAACTGACATCAAGAATGCATTTCTAGTTCCACCAATTTCCATTATTTTAGGGAGAATTCCATCATAAGAAATTAGAGGCACTAATAGATAGAAATTATACGAAGTTCTCCCATCCAATAGCATATACACATTCAATAGTAGGATTTTAATTTTGAAACTTTATGTATATCTCTAAATTTTATCATTTAAATTTTAAGGGATTGCTAATTTTCAAGATATGAATCAAGACAATGAATTTATTTCCAATTGATCTATTATGTAAACATATACTCACCAAGATATTTTACAAAGGGAAGAAAAATTGTGACTTTTATCAAATCTCTAGCATATACCAAAGTCTTGCTTTTGAGGATAAAAAGTCCTCAAACCTCCCTTGACCACAAAAGAAATGAATTTGGGGATGAAAGATGGAATATCCAAGACATTTAGACTTTGCTTAAGGGAAAAAATAACTAGAGGAAGTAGGAGAGGAGATAGGACATCAAGAATAAAAAATACATGACTAACCATGATTTCTGACTAGAAATATATGAAGAGGCTATTTGGGCAAAATTTTCTTGATCCCTTCACAAATACTATTTCTAGGGAAAAGATTGTGAAAGAGGGTGTTTCTAGTGGGAAAATGTGTTTTGTATACTCTAGGTCAAAACATATCGATTGGGGATATATATGTTTAGTGTAATCTTAAAATTTCAGAAAATATATGCAAGAATGTGCATTTTTCTTCCTTGATTAACTAGTTTTAATTGAAAATTATTATATAATGTGGTAAAGCTTTTTTAAAAAAATAAGTTGTAATTTGTAACTAATCCCTATGGGATAACTTATAAATCAAGTAACTCTCAATAATATGTTGGTCAAAAACAATTGGTCAAGTTTTAATCTCATAAAGGCACCATAAGAAACTTAAACGAATTTTTAAGTTAAGTTGAAGCTTGAATATCTATTTGTGGATTAACTAAACATAATTTTAGGAGAAAGTTATGGGCATAACGGGGATCAAGTACTCTACTTTTTTATAACAAGAGGAAATTAGTGAAAGGATACACCCAAAATTTCATGATGTTTGTCTTATCCTACTAGCCTTGGGGAATTCTATAAGAAAATGCATTTTTAATTACAAGGAAACCAAAGAATCAAGCTAACTCGGTATTATCTAATCCCACAACTATACATATTATTTACCCCGGGTCCCACACTTGTCAAGCGGACCCAAACCCTTGGATTGGAGATTGAAGGCTCACATGCCCTCTCCCGCCTAGGGTTAGAAAAGGAAAGAGGGTGTGATACCTCTTTACCTACCCCCACATTCTCTCTCCCTCCACTCACCTCCTTGTCCTCCAAAAAGATCTCCAATCAAACTCCCTCACTTTATTGATCATGTTAACCCCTTGATGGAGGATATTGATAGTATGAGGTGTGAATTCCCAATCCTCCTGGAGTCGTGCACTAACGACCACTACCATCTTCGAAGACCACCACCCTAACAAACCAAACCACCTTTATCCAATTGGCTTAGATACAAGGTTGTCGTCACTGTCACCCACAAGGACACTTGAACTCTAGTTTGTTATCTCTTTTGGTAAGGAGGCATCCCCAACCTTGTTAGCTTGTTTTTTCCTATCCAGTGACAATGACCATTCCTTGAATTCCCCAAGAACTACAAAGACCACCACTCGACTCCCCAACATCATGGAGAGCCTCTTTAATCAAAAATGATCCTTGGTGAGAGGTAATTCACCCTCTCCTTCTTCCTCATTTTCTTGACGACCCAAACACCTCCCATCCATCTCTAACCATCCCCCAACCCAAGAAATGGCTTGTCAATCTTGGTAGGGATCAACAAAGCTAGCCACAACCTTGGAAACATCCCATAGTGCTTGAATTAGAGAGTAAACCCTCTGGTGGCCTCCCTAGTTGAGGATATCACATGCATGGGTGTGGAACTATACACATAGTAGAAAGACCACTTGCCCCTCCCACATGTGGCAATCCAAGGCATATCGTGAAGGGAAAAGGGGTATTTCCCTCCAAAACTTTTAGCTAGATTGTAAATCATTAAAAATAGGAAAGAGGATATTGTGATAGTGCATTATTGGTCCACTTAGAACCTAGTTAAGAAAAATCATATATTTTCATCACTTGTTCTAAATATAGTTGATATACATGTTATTTTGATCAAGAAAATATGGATAATTTAGTGAACGTGACTGTAATCTTTGATTTCTTATCCAATTACAAAAGTAACTTTGGTACCCTCTTAAAATGGTTTAATATATGATAGGTTAGAATATTGTAGAATTTTTTATGTGTCCCAAAGAATTGAGATGAATTGCGAAGTAGAATAAAACCTTCTATGTTGATTGATTATTTTCCCTTAATATCAGTAATAAAGTTTTACATACTAATATGTATGAATAAATTTAGGGTTCTATACTATGATTAAGGTTCATAACCAAGACTTAGGGTCATGAAATCAAATCCTAATTGACAATCTTAACCCTAAAATTAGGCAAACCCTTAACCTTAACACCATGACCTATCTCAGAACCCTAGTCTAGTACTTTTGAGAAGTTAGAAACACCTTGGTGTTGACTATTTATTTTAGAAGACTAAATATTGATTGGACATACACATTGAGTTTATTGGATAATATTTGCTCTTTTTTATATAAAAAATTGGCGATTCACTCATCCCGTCATCGAGGGGTTCGAACTCACGACCTCTTCACTCTTACAACATCACTTTTACTAATGGGTGCCACTTCATTAGAGACAATATTTACTCTTTAAATAAGGCACATGGTTTGATTATGAGTAATTTCTCTTAACTGCTTTTTCTAAGATTTCTAGGGTTTACTCAAAGATGATTCTACATGTAAAAAAATTATTCAATACTTGCAAATTGTAAAATATATGTGCATCACTTAATAGTATAAATGATATTTTAACACAATAGCAAATCACATATGGGTGATTTAAGGAGATAATCACTCCTAAAACCTAAGATATGGTCAGTATGAGAGTGACTACAAACCAACATGATAAGGTGATAAGAATCTATTGTTGAAACTATCAACATTGAATAAAATATTTGAATGGACTCTATAAAGTCCATATCTTGACTAGGATTAATACACATTATGAGATATTTGATTATGGGTTGGAAGTATTTACTAAAGATATTAGTTCATTACTTGCCAATATTTGATCACTTACTATTATATATGTTGTTAATATTATGTGCAAAATTATCGGTTGCAACCGCATATACAACACAGCTTTATGCTTACTCATGTTTTTTTTTACATTTTAGGTGACTTGAATATCTGAAGTATAAAGAAATTAACTTTAAGAGGAAAAATACAAGAATAAAAGTTGATGATAATTGGATTATATAGTTTAGTTTTAGAACCATTAGGGTCTCAATTTTTTAAATTATGTAACTACTTAGAGGAGATTTGATCTTCCCTATTCTTGTAAACAATACCTTTCTTGAAGTTATTAATTATTATAAGTTTTTTATTATAATCATGATTTTGAAAATAATGGATAATTTCCCTTGACTCTATCATCCTTCTTAATGGGATACATGAGAGGAGGGGTTATTACAATCAGTATCATACTCTAGATGTTTATTAATGATTTTTTATCATTAGTTGTTTCACAAACTCTATAGAAACCATTAGGGTATTGCTAGTGCTATTCTGAAAGGTGATGTTGCTTAGGTTGGAATGCAAACTGTGGGTTGGTAATATTTCCCTTCACACCACTACAAGGAATTCCAATCCAAATTGCACTCTACCCTACCAAATCCTGATGATTTTCCTAGAATAAAATATATTTAGGTCTTCCCATCTAAATTTTTTGTTTCTTTCTCATCTCTACTATTTTGAACTCTAAGAGTACCTCTTTCTAAACACTACAAGTTGTTTCTCTCCTCATATAAGTTAGGGTTTTGAGGAAAATTATGGTTACAACATCCTATACCAATTAATGTACATGCAATGCCAAATTTAAAGTTTAAAATGTGAAACTTATTCTAAATACTATTTGCTCCTCCTATATGGAGAAACCCTAGAAACTTCTAGGAACCTAGGATGAGGAGATAAGTTGGGTATATGAAAAGTATCTCAAAGGGATATAGGAATGATAAAATCTTATTAGAAAGAAGTGAATTCGTAAAAGCATTGATAAAAAAACCTCAAAATTGGTACTTTCATATGTGTTGTAAAAATTTGAAGGAAGATAACGACCAAGGAAAAGAAAGTTGAACCTTGAACCCAGATCAAAAATCATGATCGAGAATAAATAAAAGATAATTTAAGGTGGTACACAAGATAGTTATAATATTTAAATACATATATCACCTCAAGTCCAAGAGAGGAATGCATAATCTTTGAGTTTGATAAACCATATAAAAATACCTCCTAAGGATGAGACCCCATCCCTATATATGCCCTTATATATCAAAGCATAAGGAAATGAATCATGACACCTACATGTTGAAAGGATATTTATACTACAATGAGAAAATAGTTTGTTGTTGTGGTCAGAAGCATTCTTCTCAACCTACCCTTGGTGAAGTTGAAGGCATATCAATGCATGTATATATATTCCCCACTCGCATTACAAGGAACAAGAGTTAGTTGAATAAATGTAGTGACATGGATAAATCCATGTTAATCTCGGTACATAAGTGGTGACATCTGTAAAAAAAATAAAATCTAGAAGAAGAAGGTACAGTTGCTTTAACCACCTCTTTATGACCCTTAAACTGTAGTTCTAACTACTTTGCCTCACATCTATGACAAGGTTAATAACTTTTCACCACATTAGAAAAAATAACTTATTGTTACAAAGATGATGTAATGTGGTAATTAGGGTTTGTTGATGCCTTGAGAAAGGAGTCCAATTGTGATGGTAATCAAATCAAGGTAAGAAAATCATGTCAAGGAAAGTAGGGATAAAAGGAATAATAAAGAATATTAGAGTTTCAGGACTATGGATGTTGCTTTCATTAAACATGGTGTTACCTGACAAGGCACTGTAGGGATCTTGGGAGTGGAAAATGCAGCCGGATATTTTTTCGTGAGAATCATTTGAGCATCTATCTTGTGCAAAAAAACCAAATCAGGGTTTAGAAGTTTATACCTTATCGTATAAGAGGTTCCAACAATTAAACTTGTAATGCTTGGTGTACATATGGACCCTCCAATCTATGTCCTTTTGAATCTTGTTGGATCAGCAATCAGACTCCTTTCTAAGGTTTCCGGCACTATCGAAATCACCTCGGGATGCATGTAGAAAACTTTTTTTATCTAATCATGGAAATTTGTTGGTGATTATCAGTGGTAGATCATGGGTATGTGCTAATGGTTTGCACACATCCCAAGTACATAGAGATGGCTCTGTTGACCCTAGATCTGACCTCAAAGTGGCCTATGATGAATTGCATTGTTCCATCGTGTATGTGTGTGACGGATAAAACTATTTTTCCATAGAGGTTCTCTATCTTGATCTACATGCCCTAGTTGGATGATCATAGGAACCTATCTGGCAGGCCCTTCCTCAATTTTTGTGCCTAGAAGATTACATCATTCATTCCTCCACATTTGTGGTGGATTGGACCTTCTGTAGTCACCTCAATTTACATGATGTTGGTGAAGATCTTTGTCTAGAACAAATCCTCAATGCAAACTCATCTGCCTAGTATCCACATGAGTGCTCAAAGATGGACAAAGTTTTTGGTTTCTGCCTCTCCCACCTCCAAGTTACCACAACACCACTGTCACATTTGAGAGTCAATTATGAATATCATATAATAGTACATGAATCACTCTCAAGGTGGATTTGTCTAGTATACTTGTTCTCTAACAAGTATGTATGTGTCTGACATGGTATCAAATGCCTATGACCCATGAGACATGGTCATCAATAACCACACATACTAGTCTCACATGTATTATTGTTGTCCAATCCTCGTACTTGACTAGGGACATCTGAGAATATTGTTCTTATCATACAATAGGATATCATGTTCAAAACATATACTTGAAGCCCCATGGTTTTGAACTAGTCATTCTGAGGACATTTATTATGTACATTAATTAAATGTGCATCAATAAATTGGATTTGTCTTAATTAATGAAATAAAAAGTACAAAGCATCCCTATATCCATCATCCAATGATTGTCTTGTAGGGCATAGCACCAATAGTCTTACACTTTCACTAAAGACAACCACTTACATATCTAATACCAAGTGATATAACATGACCATCATGCTTCTTCTGCAATCACATCTTTGGCAAGGTATGAGAAATATTTCCCTATGTCGGTACCCTACTAATCTTCACATCCCATCTCTCAATAATATCTCATATGATATGGAAGCACCAAAGAATACGCTTGGAATGTTGATGCAATCTGGTTTCCTTTCCTAGTGCAAAATCCCAATTGTTGTCATAGTATAGTTGTACTGCATTGGCAATGTTGGGAACAATTCCAAGTTCATGCATGAACTTCATATTCCATGCAACTTTTTTTGTAGAATCTGATGGAACAATATATTTAGGTTATATTGTAGAGTCATATATTGTCACTTTCTTGGAATTCTTACAACTGACATCACCACCATTAAAGCAAACTACATAACAAGATTGTGATCCATAATCATCTTTATTAGTTTGGAATCTGGCATCAGAGTAACCCTTTACAACCAACTCTTCATCACTTCCATATATTAGGAAATCATCCTTAGTTCTTCTCAAGTACTTAAGGGTGTTCTTCACTACATTCTAATGACCTTCACCTAGGTCTTCCTGATAGTTTCTTGTCATTCTCAAGGCATATGAGATGTTTGGATGTGTACATAACACTGCATGCATGATTGATCCAATTGTGGAGGCATATGGAATATTTCTCATGTGGTCCCTCTCTTCCAAAGATGTGGGGCGGTTGGCCTTAGAAATACTAACCTAATGAGACGTGGGTAAGTTTCCTTCCTTAAACTCTTGCATGTTGGACCGTTTTACCACTTTGTCATTGTATGTACTTTGAATTAAGCCAAGAAGCATTCCATATCTATCTCTATAGGTATTTATAACTAGAACATAGGTGCCTTCTCCTAAGTCTTTTAGTAAGAAACTATTTCCCAACTATGTCTTCACCTTTAGTAAAGTTGGAATATCATTTGCCATGAGTAGTATATCATCCACATACAATATGAGAAATACTAGAGTTCTCCCACTAACCTTCTTATAAACACAAGGTTAATTTTCATTATTGGTGTAGCCAAACTCTTTGACTAATTTATAAAAATGAAGATTCCAGCTTTCGGATGATTGCTTCAATCCATGGATTGACCTTTGTATCTTACATACTTTTCCAACATCCTTTGGAGATTCAAAGCCCTCAAGTTGTGTCATATACACATCCTCAAGAAGATTCTCATTAAGGAATGCAGTTTTGACACCCATCATATAGATCTCATAGTCATGGTATGCTACAAGGGTGAGTATGATCCTTTGGGCTTGAGCATGGTGACCGGTGATAAATTTTCAGCATAGTCAACACCTTGAACTTGTTTGAAACCTTTATCCACTAGTCTCCCTTTATGGATCTAGAATTTTCCATCCATGACAGTCTTCTTCTTTAAGTCCCACTTGCACCCAATGGGTTTTACTCCTTCATGTGGATCCACCAAGGTACATAATTTGTTGGTATATATGGAGTCCATATTGAATCTCATGGTTTCAAGATATTTAAAAAATTTTGGCCCCTCCATAGTTTCCGTGTAGGTGGTTGGCTCGTCACAATCCATGGCCAACATCTCACCATTTTAAGTCATGAGAAATACAAATCTCTATGGCTCATGGTGATTCCTACTAGATCTATGAGTATCATGTGCTTGTTAAGGGGGCAGTTATGCCACGACAACTTGTGGTGCCTCCTCATGTTTCTCCTAAGGTTCATTGTCATTTTGTTTATCTTGAACCTCTTTGAATTTTATTTTCCTCCCATTGGTATTTCTAGATATGAACTCCTTTTCTAAGAAGGTACCGATTCTATCCACAAACACTTTATTCTGGGAAGGAATATAGAAATATATCCCTTTGATACCCCACAAAACAACACTTGTTGTATTTGGGTCTCAATTTCTCAAGAAAAAATGTTTCACATAAGCCTCACAACCCTAAACCTTTATGAAAGGAATGTGGGGACACTTCTTGATCCATAAATCATATGGTGTCTTTTGAACCAATTTAGAGGGAATGTGATTAAGTGTAAATGTGGTGGTATCTAGAGCATTTCCCCAAAAGGAATCAAGAAGTTCGGCTTGTCTCATCCTAGATTGCACCATGTCCAACAATGTGTGTTTCCTTCTCATCAAAACATCATTATGTTGTGGCATTCCTTGTGGATTCAATTGTGATACAATACCACATTCCTTAAGAAGGTTCACAAACACTTGGCATAGATCATTATTACATTGATCTAATTTAAGAATCTTAGTATTCTTATCAAATTGGTTCTTCACTTCATTCTTGAATACCTTAAATTTTTCAAAGTATTTTGATTTGTCTTTCATGAGAAACACATATTTATATCTACTGAAATCATCAATAAATGTAATGAAGTAATGATACCCTCTTAACAGTAGTGTGTTGCCTAGGGTTGCCTTGTGATCGGTCACTCTAGCTATCTAGAGGGTGACTCCAATGACTGTGGAGGGGGGGGGGGGGCTCCCCCTCCCTCCCACCCCCACCACGCCACTCTATCCCCACCCCGCCACCTCCCCCTCCCTTCCCTTCCCCACCTCTTCCTGCCTCACCATAACAGAGGTTGTTGTTGCTACCACAACGGCGGCTGCTTCTACTACCACAATGGTCACCTTGACAGAGCAACATGCTTCCACATCAGGACATGCTGCTACCACAACAGCCAGGAAATCTTAGACCCTGGTCCTAGGCGGTTCTATAAACTTCAAGGAGCATGATTTATCGCCCCCAGAGAAGATTGACGGCAAGTGTTTTGTCACCATTGATGATAGTACTTATGAGGCAATGGAATGTTCTTGGGAACACACAACCATACTCTATGTGATGGGCAACTGTCCATATTACCATCATCTTCTCGCCTGGATCAAGAGAATCTGGAAACCCAAAGGAGGGTTTGATATGTATTCCAAGACTGACCAGTTCTTCCTCTTGCATTTCAATGTTGCTGAAGACAAGAAGAACATCATTGAGAGTGGTCCTCACTAGTTCGATGGTCAGCTCATGGCTGTAAACTCCTAAGAATCAACTATAGATCCATAGGCTAGGAATCCCTGGACGAGTCCCATGCCCTAGTAGAGGTTGAAGTTGATGAAATGCCTCCTGAAGAGATATGGGTCAACCTTCCTCATCGTGAGCCAATGTCTACTGGTATCACCTATGAGCACCTTCCGAAGAGATGCTCTGAATGCAAAGTTTTTGGTCATGATGATGAAGATTATCCTATGAAACCCAAAATCACTCAGCCCAATACCAAGAAAGACACACAAGAATGGAGGGTCATTGGAAACAAGAAGAACAAGTCTCGTGAGGAGAACACGAGAAAGACTCATATGATTCTAGATAGCAATAGATTCTAAAATCTTGTGGAAGATGAGACAGTAGTAGAGATTGCTAAGATGACTGCCGTTAACACTGGACGTAGCGCCACTATTGGCCCTAGCATTGTTGATACTGGTCCTAGCACCGCTAATGTCCCTAGCATCACTAATGTCCCTATTTTGGAACTCCCCAGTGCTATTGATGGTAACAAAGAGAAGGAGGAAGGTGAAATCTACAATACATCGTGCTCAAAGAAGAAGGCTGATAAAGGCGCTAGAGTGGACGGGCCACGCAGAACCCACTCTTCTAGCAAAGGTCATTAATGATCATTATCATGACCAACATATGTGGTTCAGGGAAACCATGTAAGAAAAGGGAGGTTAGGAGAACCGTCATAGAATCACATGCCTCCACTTTTGTTCTAGTTGAAACAAAAATCAAAAACTATCTGAAAAACTCTTGTGAGAAGCTACTATCTAAAGGTTGGAGCTGGTTTATCAATCATGATGTGGACCCCAATGGTCGCATCTGTATTGGTTGGAATCCCAAGTCATGGGAGATAAACGTCCAACGCATGGATGATCAATAGATCACCATGTCATGCTGCAATAAAGGAGGCCTTCTTCTTGTTCTTACTGATGTCTATGCTAGAAATCTTACTAAGGAAAGTCGTGCATTATGGGAATCTCTTAAAACCATTAGCACCAACATCACTGACCCATGTTTAGTGATCAGTGATTATAATCATATTAGAAAGTGTGAAGAGAAAGTTGGTGGAACATAAGTACCTGCTCACATTCTTAGTACCTTCAATACAACTATTGATAATTGTAATCTCACTGAACTACCCTCAGTAGGTGGTGAGATTTTCACATGGCATAATAAGCAAGAGGTTGTTAAGTACATCGCTTGTAAACTGGATTGTGCATTAGTGAATGATGAATGGTTAACCAGGTTCTGGGGCACCAAAATGAAACTCAAAACATGTGCCTTCTCCAATCATTTTTCCATCAACATTAATCTCAGAGAGCTGGCCAAGAAGAAAAGACCATATAGTTTCCTAAATTTCTGAATGCAGTGGCCCAGTTGCAAGCAACTTATTAATCAAGCATGGACAAAGCAAGTTCAAGGTAACCCTTTATTTTGTTTTACACAGAAACATAAAATTGTCAAAGGTGAGTTGAAGAAATGGTCGAAGGAATTTGTCAACTTGAAGAACCTCATTGCCAGAGAACTTATGGAGATGGATGATATTTCCAAAACTCTCAGAAGAAATCCCCTTGATCCCGATCTTATTATGGCTGAGAAGACCACCTTTGAAAGATTAGTGCTTCTTTCCAAAGCTGAGGAGCAGTACTTCTGGCAACGTAGTCATTTGGATTGGATAGATAATGGTGATAGAAACACCAAGCTTTACCAATCTACGATCAAATGGAGGAATGCTATTAATATTATTACTGAACTTTAAGTTGATGTAGGCACCTATTTAAATGAGGAGAATGATATTGATACTCAGACCCTTCAATTCTTTGAGCACATATACAATCAAGATGCAGTTGGTCTCCCTATTCCTGATTGTAACTGGATCGATAATGTCACCGTCGAAGAAAATGAAGCTCTCTACAAAATTCCTGATCTTCTTGAGATCAAGGATGCCATTTGGGATATTAGATTGAACCAAAGTCCTGGTCCCGATGGATTCAATGGGTTCTTCTATAGAGAAAACTGGAACCTTATTAGTTATGATCTTTCTAAGCCATACAATGGTTCTTTCAAGGAGGAAATATAGTCCGGCAAGTAAATGTGTTATTACTCTCATTCCTAAGAAGGAACTTGTCACCTCACCTGCTGATTTTCGGCCCATTTCTTGTCATTCCATACTGTATAAAATCATCACCAAAATCATCACTAAAAGGTTGTCCTCAATCCTTCTAAAATTAATTTCCTCTAACCAGGGAGCCTTTGTTGGGGGTAGAAGCATTGAATATTGCTCCATGCTTTCTACTGAGTTTGCGCTTAACTTCAATCACAAGAACATCTCTCCTTCTACATGTGTCAAGCTTGATATTACCAAAGCCTTTGATTCAGTTAGATGGCCTTACCTCTGGAAAATTCTACAAAGTTTGGTCTTTAGTGAAAGATGGATTTCTTTGATAAAGCAATGCATTGAAACACCTTCTTTCTCTCTTCTATTGAATGGTAGTTCTATCAGTTTCTTCAAGAACTCCAATGGGCTTCATCAAGGCAATCCACTACCACCATTATTATTTCCTATTGTTATGGAAGTTTTAAGTCAAAGAATTGATAAATCTCACCAACTTAAACTGATCAAATCCTTTGCTATTAGATGCACAAAAGTTATGAGTCATCTCCTCTTCACCGATGATGTTCTTATCTTCATTGAAGGTTGCACTCGAAGCTTTAAGAATCTTAAATCTCTTCTTCTGGACTTTGGTAGGATTTTTGGTATGCAATACAATCCATGCAAAACACATATCTATCTTTCTAAGTCTTGCAGGGATAAAGTTAGACTGATTCGTGCTTTGGACATTCAAAAAGGGGATTGGCCAACAAAGTATCTTGGTTTTCCTATGGCTGGGGGTAATCCTAGGTGCAAACATTTCCATGAATTCTTAGATAAACTCAAGGACATGATTGGAAGATGGCTAGGCTCAAAGATATCAATGGCAGGTAGAATAATACTTATAAATCATTGTGCCATGGGTCTGATCAATTACTGGTTATGGCAAGGTGAAGTTTCTCTTGTTTCTCTAAGAAGAATGGAAATTTTGATGAATGATTTCATTTGGTGCAACCCAGTTTATCTAGCTTGTTGGAACAAGTTGGCCTTTCTGAAAGATGAAGGGTGTCTCAATCTTAAGAACTTGAATGAACTCACTGACTTCCATACTCTCAGGCGTATCAAGAAGCTTCTCCATAGTGACTCTACTTGGAGTGTTTGGATGAGAGGTAGATATGGTAACAATCTTGAAGTTACTCCAACTCATTCATGGGGCTACTCCACGATTTGGAGGAGCATGATCAAGCTATGGCCTCAATTCACTTACATTGATGACGCCACCATGTGGGATGCATGTATACAGAAGAATGAAACTGATCCAGCCTTCAAGAACCTTTAGTTCAAAATGCATCAACTAAGATGGAGCTTGACCACCTATAAAGCTATAAAGAATCTACTGCCAATAATGGAATGCATCAAGACTTGGAATAATGGATCTGATGATACATGTTGCTTGTGTCATTATCATGCTGAAAATATCACCCATCTTTTTGGTAGCTGCTCCTACTGGAAATATATATGGGGTCGTTGCCAACTCAAGCTAAATGTCCAAATGCCATACAATCTCTATGACTGACTCACATTTGTTAATAGAAGAGGCAATGATACACACTATCTAGTGCTTTGGACGATCACTATATGTGCTCATTTCATCTGGAAATAGCGGATTAACAGGAAGCATGGTTCTCAAGGAATGGACTACCTTAGGCTTTTCACTATTATCAAGAAAGAACTTAAGTTTCTTTACAGTCTATACAAGGATAAGCTAGCCACAATTTCACCTATTGTAATTAGGAATTGGGAACTATAACCAATATCTACAGCCTTAATGCTAGCTTGTTCCTTAATTTCTTGTAAGCTATAAGTTGTTTATAGCTTGTACCATTGCCCCTCTTGTAGTGTTGGAAATATATTTACCTAATTTTTCCAAAAGTAATGATACCCTCCTCTAGTTGTTGAACTAAAAAGGACTACGTACATCAGTATGTGCAAGTTCTAAAAGTTTAGTTTGGCTTTCACTATTTCCAATAAAAGGTGCATCTGTAATCATTCACAACAAACATGATTCACATGTCTATAGAGATTCGAAATCAAATGAGTTTAAGTATCCATCTGTATGCATTTAGAAATGTGTGTCATGTATGTATGGCAAAGCGACAATGCTAAATGTAATCATATTTGAGTTATGTAGTTAAATCCATTTACTATATGATATACACATGTTTTATAGGATCCAGCATCATAATACATTGGACAATGCCATATAGGAAGTCATCCAAGTAAACTAGACAATAATTTTCCTATACAAGGAATGAAGTACTCTTTCTTCTCCAAACAAGAAATTAATGGCATATATGTCATAGCAATTATACAGTTCTAATATAGTCCCCAATTTGTATAGATATGAGAAATTCCATATAGGAAGTCATCCAAGTAAATTGAACAAAAATCGTTCTTTACAATGAAAGAATAATTCTTTCTTATCTAAACAAGTACTTAATCACATATGAGTAACAACAATTCTTTAATTCTATTACGTTCCCAATTTTTGGAGATAAACTTCGTGTCCCTATAGTAGCAATAGCAACTCTTGTCATACATGCTACTTTGCATAACACATATTTCTTCTCTAAAGACATACTTCTCTTGTTATCTTCCACTTATGCAAGACTTTCATGTTGTATCCAATACACATGCTTAAGAAGAGGCTAAGCTTCATTTCAATTATGTAATTACCTGAGGTGGAGATCTCTATCTTCTTGTACCTCTCAATTCCTCTAGGTAAGATAAGAATTGTCTAATGCCCAACATTGATGAAGTTTCCTTGTGTGTCTATAGTTTCCTTTACCTTTTTTCGAAAGGATTTGACTTGAATTTGAATTACATATCATTTTTGTCTTAACCTTTCAGTTATACCCCAAGTTATCATTTTGAAATTCAAAATATAACATGGGTATAAACTATTAACATCAGCCTCATTTGTTCATAACATTATGATACATGCCTACAATTACCTAATAACATCATTCATAATGATTGAGTATATGGTATTTGCAACATTTGCATACTCAATTCCATGGTCAACTTTTGGCCAAGGGAAGTCACATACTCACTATGTCCTCCGCATTCTCAACTTATTTGAGTGTATAATGATGTAATGGGATTGGGCTTGTGAGGGGAACATGTTCCAATACATTGATCTCATGCTCTAACTTGAGAAAACTTCTCAAGTTCAAGTACGAACCACAAAATTTGTCTCATCAAGCATGCATTCTCAAGGAGTGATTGCAATTACAAGTGGTTCATATTTTGTTTCTACAATGTTATAAGAATTTGAACTTTGATTTGAATTTTTTTAATTAGGCCTTTAATTAAACATTTACTACCACTATATTCATTGAATAAATAGCCCTCACTATTAAGATAGAAAGTTTTAGCAGATAACTTTCTAGTGAGCCACGATCCATATTTTGTTCAATCATGAGTTGACTTTGGTTGACCACTCACAACTCGAATATTTGGGTAGGCAACTTTTTCTAGTTGCATCACATGTGACCCTTAGATGGGTGGGGAACAGCCATTGTTAAATTCTAGCATATGGAACACCCATTTGCATGCATCTAGGAACTTAACCTTGTTATGGTTACCAAGTTAAGCCAAACCCAAATGTCGATACCTATAAGACTGTGTCTCTTGCTTTGGCAAACCCACACGTTTACCTCACAACTCACTGAGATGGATAATGCACCTCACTTTGGTGAGCCTACATAAATTCGTTTAGGCCTTGATGTGCATTGCATGTTGCAAAGCATCTTAGGCATAATATTTAATGAGGGCTTTTTTAATATATACACATATCCAATCACAACATATCTATATATTATAGATCATATATATAGACAAGAATCACAAGTGATAAAATTAAAATGCGATGAGTATGGCCTCCTAGAACAATCTTGAAGATAATGGAAGGCTAAGGTCATCTAAGGTTTCTTGCATAGCATACATAAACAAAAAATAATAAACCCTTTGGATTCTTCAATCACAAGCAGCCACCATGGATGGTCCATTATTGTTGATGATTGTTTTGTGTTCATCCTTATTCATGACCACCATGTTGGATATCCTATATCCTAGACTATCCTTAAACTATTACATCATATGTAAGAGAAACCACAAGTTACATTTGAGGGAAATAAGATGGGAAGTCGTATACATGGAGTAAATAGAGAAGGTATGGAATGCAAGTAGTATTAGGAGTTACAAATAATAACCACATGTAATAAAAGCAATCACAATTAGGGTTTGGCCATAATTATGAATCACACACCAAGGAAAATATTTTTAGGCAGTTTTATGGATTTGTATACATACATACATATATATGTATATATATTATCATGTCGAAAAACCAGTTTGAGGCAATGAGTGACTCGAACAATGAGATAGAGGAGATCCTTGAATCATGGAGAAAGAAGAACCAGAAGGACAAAGAGAAGGATAAGGAGCCAGGGAGGCGAACCAGGAACAAACGCTAGTTATCCATGTCAGTGATGGTATGGAATGTCAAAGGGATTTGCAACCCAGATAAAAGAAGGGAGGTGAGGAACTGGATTAGATCCAGTGGAGTCTCAATGCCAGCTGTAATTGAGACCAAAATATAAAGGTGTAACATAGGTAGTGTAGGAACAATGTTTCCTAATGGATGGATACATACTACTAACCACGAGAAAGTGGAGTTATGTAGGATATGTTTAGGATGGAATCCCAATGTATGGGAGGTGGATCTGAAGATGAAATCGAAGCAAGTCATTACCTTTGTATGTAAAAATAGAGGGGGTGGGTGTTTTGGTTCTCTGCGGTGTATGCTTTTAACCTGCATTCTCAAAGGCAGGCATTGTGGAAGGATCTAATGGAGCAAGCAAAGATAATAAAGGAACCATGGCTCTTAATGGGAGACTTCAATAATGTGAGGCTCCAGGAAGAGAAGAGAGGAGGCAGGTTAGTGCCAGAGGCTGTAATTAAGTCATTTAACCAAATGATTAATGAAGCAGGTCTCTGCGAGCTACCTATGATAGGTGATGGTATGTTCACTTGGAACAACGAGGGCAAACCGGAGAAGAGAATAGCATGCAAGATGAACCAGGCACTGGTTAATGAGGAGTGGCTGAGTAAGCTAGACAACACAAGCTTCAAGGTATGGAGTTCTAAAATAAGCGATCATGCACCCATCATTATGCAACTACATGAGAAGAGAAGGAAAAGCATATTGTTTAGGTTTGTGAACTTTTAGACGAGATGGTAGGGATACAAGGAGATCTTGGAGAGCGTCTAGAAGGAAACCCCATTTATGTCTTTACTACGAAGTTGATGAGATTAAAGAGGAGACTCAAAGTGTGGTCAAAGGAAAGTACCAACCTAACAATGCTACTGGAAAGCACAAAGCGAGAGTTGCTCCAAGTCAAAGACAGATTGAGGAAGGATCCCTTGAATCGAGAAGACATAGAGGTAGAGCTAAAGCTGAAAGCAATGGTGGAGGATCTGAAAAAGGCTGAAGAGAGATTCTTGTGGCAAAGGAGTAGACAAAAATGGATTGCGGACAGAGACAGGAACACAAAGCTATACCATACTGCAATTTGACAGAGGGAAGCTCAGAATGTGGTATCTGAACTAGTTATAAAGGAAGATGAGATTATCAATAGTGATGAGGATTTAGGTTGACACGAAACAAGCTTCTACTTGACTTTATACAATAAAGGTGATATTGAACAAGCTGTGGAGGATAAGCTGAAATGGAAACACAAACTTACTACTATTCTATGAAGGAGGATAAATGAAGAGGATGTGAAGGAGGAATTATGGAATATTGGTATAGACAAGTCACCTGGACCTGATGGGTTCAACTCTTTCTTCTACAGAGAAGTGTGGGACACCATCAAAGCAGACTTGTATGCATCGGTGAAATGGTTTATGGAAGGGGGATGTATGTTAGGGCAAGTGAACCATGTGTTCCTTGTCCTAATACCTAAAACCAAGATGATTGCTTCTTTGACAGATTACAGACCAATTGCTTGTTGCAACGTGCAATACAAGGTGATTGCAAAACTTCTGGCAGAAAGGCTAAAGATGGTACTCCCACTGGTGGTATCTGAGAACCAAGGAGCTTTCATACAAGGCAGAAGCATCAGTGGATGTGCACTATTGGCGGGTGAATTCCATCTGGGATTCAATGTCAATAGAGGGCAAAAGAAGATATGTATGAAGCTAGATGTATCGAAGGCCTACGATAGTGTAAAGTGGAGCAAGCTTTAGTGGGTGATGGAGCAGATGGGATTTAAAGAAAAGTGGATCACACTAATGAAACAATGTGTCGAAATGACCAATTTTTTAGTTCTGATGAATGGGACTCCGAATGGGATCTTCAAAGGAGGGAACGACTTGAGGCAGAGTGATCCACTTTCACCATTGCTATTCACTATCATCATGGAATACTTTACTCAGCTGATGAACAAGGTAGAAGAGGAAAAGAGTATAGCCTGCTACATTGTGTATGGAACTAGGGTGATGAGCCATCCAGTGTTTGCAGACGACATGTTGGTGTTCCTAGAAGAAAAGATGAAATACCTAAAAAACCTCAGAGGTCTATTGGATCACTTTGGCAAGCAAACGGGTCTGAAAATCAATGTGTCAAAAACACAGCTCTTCACATCAATAAACTGTGAGGAATTGGTGGACACAATTGAGGAAGCAATTGGAGTGGAGAGGAGCAAACTTCCTACCAAGTACCTGGGATTTCCGTTGACATGGGGTAATCTAATGGTGGGTGACTTTGTGGAGTGCACTAACAAGCTAGAAGAGATGATTGCAAGATGGCCGCTAGCAAAGACATCAATGGAAGGACGGATCACACTGATAAGATCGGCGATCAAAGGTCTCCTGATCTTTTGGGTTCAGTAGGGAGAAATACCGAAGGCAGTATTAGACAGAATGGAAATGACAATATCAAACTTTATTTGGGCGGGAACTACACACCCAATGAAGTTCAGTAGACTTTCTATCTGCAAGGAAGAAGGAGGGGTGGGACTCAAGACCCCGGGGGAAATAGCAAACTGGGGTACAGCAAGACGCATATGCAAGTACATAAGAAACAACTCGGTTTGGGCGAAGTGGATGAGACTGAGATACCCAAGAGGCCTGAAGTTTAAGCCTAACACAAGAGAAGGCTACTCGTGAATCATCAATAGGATGACTGAACTGTGGTAGGAGAAAAGCCAACAATGGAGTGTAGACATAATGGAAGAGGACACTTGGGAGTTCGTAAGAGCTAAAGGAGACAGACAGTGCACCAGCAGACTAATATGGAGTGGACTCAAAGTACCCAAATGGAGTCTTAGTCTATACAGATCTACACGGGAGTCCTTGCCAACTCTGGATAGAGTTCAAAAATGGTGTAGCGGGACAGTGACAAAATGCCTGCTATGTGAAAAGGAGGAGGAAACACACACGCACATGTTCTGTGAGTGTGAGTATACTATAGGAAGTTGGAAGGGAATGTTGATAGAGATGGAACTCAGGGATGAAGAGCTATCCAACACAGATGCTATGATCAAGAGACTAGAGAGAAGAGACATAGCAGAGTGGAAGAAGAAGATGTCCATTCTATCATCTCTATATTTCCATATATGGAAACAAAGCAATGATAGAAAACATAATAACAAGAGGAGGGATGCAAAGTGTTTAACAAATAAGATGTGTAAGATAGTTAGCAGAAGATTACGGGCATAGTCTATATCATGTAATTAGCGCGAGTAATGTAGTGGGAAGGAACTACATTGTATCTTGACCCTTGTTAAAAGGGATTTCAGAATAAATTTACCCAATTATGATATATTATCATGTCGAAATATGACCATGGTGATATTAATAAGGACATTCCTATTAACTTAATTTTCACATTAAAAAAAATTATCATATGAAATATACTCACTATTGTCATCCAATGACAAAAAACAAATTCATAATAAAACGATCTGGTAAAGAACATTACTGTATTTTTGATACCACTTGAGAAATTACATGAGCGGAAAACATAGAAGAATAAAATTTGCTCAAGAATTTTTTGAGCAGGATCCATCTAATGCAACAAAACTAGATTAGGGTTTACAAGTTCATACCTTAACATGGAAGAGGTTCCAACAATTCAACTCATAATGTTCGGTATAGATCTGGACCTCCCTTGTCTATGTATCCTTTGAATCTCATTGGATCAACAATTAAAACTCCTTTTGGGGGTTTCTGGAACAATGGGAGTCACCTCAAGATGTGTGTAGAATTTTTTTGTTGTGGTCCAATCATGATAATATGCTAGTGATTTTCGGTGGTGGATTGTGGGAATCTACTTGCACATATCTCAAGCTCATAGGGATGACTCTTTTGATCCCACATTTGACCCCAAAGTCACCTCTGGAGGATCACACTATTCCACAGTGCACGTGTGCAACGATTTACAATTTTCCACCACAAAGGTTCTTTGTCTCGATCTACATGTCCTAGTTGGAGGATCATGGGCCATGGAGACCCTTCCATGATTTGTGTTCCTAGAGGATCACATATTTTTGCCATCCATGCATGTGGTGGATTGTGTCATTCCACCATCACCTTGATTCTTTTGTTGTTACTAGAATTTTTTGTCTAGAATGAATCCCTGTGTGAACTCATCTCCATGGTATCCACATGAGAGCTTGAAGACGGTCAGAGTTTCTAGTATCCACCTCTCCTAATTCCTCTCAAAAAGTCACTCTTAGGGTTTCTCAAACCTTGGAGGAAACAATGAGATAATGTGAGTGCATTCCCTGAAGGCCTCCTCTTATATCATATATATTGAGGATTAGAGAGTCAAGGTTTCCAAAATCATGGTTAACTAGGTTGTAGACTCCTTTTTTTTATCTTTATCTCTATTCCATGTGATCAAGGAGTTGATGTCTACATTTATTCTCCAATTTAGCTAGCTTGGTCTGTTGATTGAAAAGAAGAAAGAAGAAGTAGAGGATGCGACTTGTTTTTCTATAGAGTCAGCAATGGAATTCTTTGTTTATGGGATATGGCTGATCCTCCCACCCTGGCATCTTCAGAAGGATTTTTGCCCTTTTGACATAGGGTTTGAGTTTGATCATGTTTTTGGCCCTAGAATGTAACATGGAGACTACTTGTGACAAGTTTGTGAGGATATGGATATGCATCTAGTTTTTCTCATAGTTGAACTCTAGAGCTTTGATGATTGCAAGGAGCTTGACTTCTAGAGCAGAGGTGCAGACAATCAGGTGGCCTGAGCAAAAGTAAAAAACAATTGGGTTGTATGCTACCTGAATGCCAAGGCCAACTTTGTGTTGGTGTGGAAGGAAGTGTCGATGAAGATAAAAAAATTGGGGTCCATGTTGATTCTATATATCTTATCAGGGTTGGCCCTACTAGTATGAAAATTTAAGTTGGCAATTTGATGAATGTGGAGACTCAATTTCTAATGAATGTAGCTTTGGAGGAGATAGGTTTTATTACACCTTGGTGAACTTGTTCATTTGTGCAGGTCTAGATGTGCCAACAAGCAACTCGTAGCATCAAGGAGGTGTGAGATTGTTCTTTTAGACCATTGATTATTAGAGAGATTCATTCGTGTTCTTGAAGGAGGAAGTGTTTAGTGCTCAGTCCAAGGTCAAGCCATAGAGACTTGTTGAAGCTATAGTCATGAAATGCATACAAGATGGTCTCTTTTCCATTATTATAGATGGGACAGACTTCATTGACCTCCATATGTTGATGTTATTTCTCTGAGTTAGTCAAGAGTGCCTTGTATTATAGGATCCAGAGAAATAATAGAATCCTTGTTGGTAGGTTTGATTGCCAGATTGTTTTCCAACTACCTACAATATGAGTATATTTTTGTACTCTCACCTAGAGGTAGGAAGATTTAGAGGTGAATTATCCTCTATCTTCAAAGGACCTTCCTGGATATTGAAGTTAGCATTGATATCCGGATATGGTGTGGCTTCAATTCCCTTCCAAGTAAACCTTAGTAGGAAATGGTAAATGAAATCCCAATCCCACTCATCTAGGTAAAAATTCATGGAGCCAACCTAAAGGGTTGTGAGCTCCGTCAATATCTGCAAATCTTCTTAGAAGTCATAAATAGATTTCCTAACTAGCCAACGATCCGTCCACAAATTCATAGAAGCGACATCATTGACTAACTTAAAGTAGATATTTTGAACCATTGGGATATGTTTTTCTAATGAATCTCCATGTTGAGGAGCCATGCTTTGTGGAGAGGACCCCCGGTGTGGCATATTTTTCTTTCATGACCTAAACCCATAGTTTTGATAGTTGGTTAAGGAAGGACCTGACATTCTTCAACATCAATGCCCAGTTCTTCTCTTTGTATCCTTTATGCCTAGCCCTCCAATGTCATTAGTAAATGTGACTTTTTCCATGAGACCAAAGATTAAAAAAAAATCCCCCAGTTTCCGAACCAAATGAATCCATAGATGTGTTTGTTGGTGTCATCACAAAGCTGAGGAGACAGTTTCACATATTGCATTTTATAAGTGGGGATTTTTTCAGGTGTTGGTTTTGTTAAGATGATACATCTGACAATAGAAATATGGCACATGGTCCAACTGTTCATGTGATCCCTGATAGAGGATATGATGCTTGAATGAGTTTCTTTGTTAATTCAATGGCGCAATATAAGAACACCTAGGTATTTCTCAAGGTCATAGGTTTGAGGAAATCCCAGTTTCACATTGGTAGCCCAAATCTCAGGTCTTGAGATATTTGATCTGAAATAGCATTTTGATTATTATTGTGATGTGATCTGGCTTGAGGCATTAGCAAAGTTTTTTAGAATGGTGTTTATAAATCTAGCCTGGGATAAAGAATCTTCACCAATGAGAAAGATATTGTACAAAGCTTACATGAGAGAGTCGTGTACCACCTCCAGATATGACCATAGGTTTCCAATCACCAGCGGCAAAAACATTCACATATTCCTTGCTTAATCTTTCCATAGAAAGAACAAAAACATAGGGGCTAATTGGGTCCCCTTGTATGACCCCCTTGGAGGCATTGAAGAGTGGAAGATGCATTCCTTCCCAAACAATAGAAGTCAAACCTCATGTGATAGTCTGCATGATCAAATTATAAAGTTTCAAAGTAAAGTGTGTTCTATGTAGTGTGTCTTTAATGAAGTCCCAACTCATGCAATCAAATGCCTTAGATAGATCAATTTTGATAAACATGCCTTTCTTTTTTGTTGCCTTGGACTTTATTGAATGTATCACTTCTTGGACTAACAATATCTTGTCACGGATGAGACAGTCTAGAATAAAGTTGGATTGGGTAAGAGAAATACAAGAATTCAGGAAGGACTTTATGCGCTCCACTAGGGCTTTTTAAATAATTCTAAAGCATCCATTATTAAGTGAAATAGGTCTAAGGTCATTCCAGCATTGTGGAGCTCTTACTTTTGGTAAGAGTACCATTTATGAGTCAGCAAAGGATGGGTTGATTTTTCAGTGATGAAAGCCTCTATGACTGTCTTTATAGTTGGATGGACAACTTTATGCCAATTATTATAGAGGAATTTGTTGTAGACACCATCCGGTCCTAGATCCTTGGATGGGCCATCATGAAGAATGTTTTGTTTATTTTATCTGACGTTGGAACTGATAACAACATACCTTGATAATGTGTTGAGATTGTTGGTAAGATGCATGCATAGTCGATTATGCTCTATTGGTTTAAACTATAGCTTTCAGTCAGCATGTTGAACAAGATGCAATGTATTATAATCTTGACACCTATGTGGGGGGTAACTCACTCACCTGTATGGTCTTTGATCCTTGTATTATTATAATGATGGTGGTCCTTTACATAAGATTGATAAAAGCTCGTGTCATTGTCTCTAAATTTGAACCAGTCAATGTGGGCATGCTACTTCCAGTCAGCCTCCTCCTATTGGAGGAGCTCATTATAGAGTTCCTGAAGGGTAATTGAATTATCATTAGTGGAATTACTATCAGAGGTTTGGGGTGATACCTAAAATTGATTAATGCACCTAAGAAGGGATTTCTCTCCTAGTGTTGTCGATTGATGTGTTTGGAGTCCCATTTTTGAGCAATTTCTTCAAAGGAGTGCAGGGCCTCAGGAAAAGGAGCATGGTTATTCCATTGAGGGATGAATTATTTGTGGAAATATGGGGTTAGTCTCCAATTAGCTTTAGCTTTAAATGCATGTTATAACATAGAGGTGGGAGCATAGTTGCATAGAAATAAGCGGTTATGGTCTGAGTTCACATGTGGAAGGACTATGATATGTGCTTCCAGATTGTGATTGAGCCAAACTTCATTAGAAATGAATCAATCCAATCACTCTTGAAGTCTTCCTCGTGGAAAGGTGAAGAACTATCCCTAGATCTTCATGTCAGATAGACCAGTAATCATCAAACATTCAATAATATGTGCACTTGCATATTTATCAAAAGAGGTGCCCCCTTTCTTCTCAGAGCTGTCCAACATGGTAATGAAATCACCCATTACGGCCCATGCCAAGGTGATATTAGCATATCGTTCATCCAATCTATTCTAAAGGAATTTCCTCTTAGTTGGATTGGGGCTAGCATAAACTATTGTAAGGAACTAGTCATCGTCTACCTTATAGTGAATAAATTGGTGATGGTTGCATAGTACCTCAGTATTGCATTAGTTGGTATCCCACAAGATCTAGATGCTACTAGAAAATCATATGGCCTCAACTATGTGGGATGTGTATAAACCCACTTGTCAAATGATAGATTCATTGTTGTTTCCACTACATCTAGGTTGTACAATTTCAATGATTTGCAACTTATGAGAAACTTTTAGTTCATCCACTAAGCAGGCTTTATTTCCTAAGCAGGCACCTTGGACATTCCAACAGCCGATCTTCATTAAAAAGGTTGTAAAAGAGTTAAAGATAGAAACTAGTTGATAGTGTCACACAAACCAACATGTTGACCAACACCATCTTCTTCAACATGGAAACATCAGTGTGGCCCATTTGTTCCTAATCCAAAAACTTCAAGGTCCTTGTAACTTCTATATATATTCTTTGTTTCTCCCCACCTTGAGATGGTTCATCTGTAAGTATTTTTCTCCTAATCATGTAAGGTATTTCGACACCCTGCTAACTGTTTTCCGGATCTTGAGCATTACAAATCCATTTCCCTCTGACCTTGCCAAAGTAGGGGAGCATGTTGATGAACAACATTATTGGACTTTGTCACTTGAAAGTGATAAGAATATGTGGTATTTGTGGATTTGTTTCTACAATTACTGGTTTTATCTTCTCACAAAAGATCTATAGTATTCACATGTGTGTCTTCTGTAGAGGGCGTCTTGGTTTCTCTGGGCTTTTCTTTCCCAAGTTGTGGGTTCTCCTCTTTCTTTTTTGCTTGCCTTTTTTTCTTCTTTCTTCTCATTATTTCCTAGTCTCTCTCATCATTGATGGATTCACTCTCTAAGATAGGGATTGTATCATCCTCTTATTGACTATTGTTGGATTCTTTATCATTGCTCTTGGTCATGGGCTTGGTATTTATTGATTGAGGTTTGCATCATTCTGGATTTTGAGCATGAATTATCATAGTGTATGTAACACTTGGAATTGGAACAAAATTTTACGATGTTCCAAAATATACTTGAGAAGGGGGAACAAACTTACACTCATCATTAGCATGAAGAAGGCGGTCACACTTCATGCACACATTAGACAAATTTTCATACTATAAGTAGAAGTGTTCATTGTTGATGAAGATTGTAGTAAGGAGAGGCTTTAAGGTCTCAACTTCCATTGAGATTCGGGCGAACTTCCCCCTATGTCCTTATGAGGTATCACAGTCAATCTTTATCGCCTTTCCAATCAGGTTCCTAATGGTGTTTAACAGTTGTTTCTGATACCAAAACTTTGGAAGGTCAGGAACACAAACCCAGAGATTTGATTAGAGGGTTGTAATGAAGGGGACCAGGTTGCCATGGTTCCAATAAGTGTTGAATCATGTCGCTCTTAACTGATATTGATGGTAGGATTTTAAATAGATTAATGGAGAAGTCTATCTCCTTGAGGAGAACTGGTGAGATAGGGTTGAGGTACATAAGCACGCCTCCCAGTTTGTCGGTAGTCACATGTTTGTAGGACAGCTACGGGATGTCTTCTTTCTCCTTGGCTCCACCCATCATCGTGTCAACCCCGCTAGGAGGGTTTTTGGATGTGCCTTTATTCTACGCATCGTCGTTAGCATCTCCCATGAAGTTCTCTAGATGTTAGTTTTGGTGGGGATGACCCTAGACACTGTGGCATCTGCCACATCCTCCACCATGATTAAATCCTAGAGACACCATGCAAAAGAAATTCCTTTGTGTGTGTGTGTTTGTGTGTAGGTTGTGGACTCCTTGACTTATGGAAACTTATTTCTTATGTCTGGGTCCATCTTTTTTAGGTCCTTAAAACTTACTTTCTGGTCCCTAGATTTATTATAACAATTCATCCTTTCTTCAAGCTATATCTATAAGTGATTATTGGTATCTAGCTACACATCATTGCTACCCAAGTAGTATGATTATTTAGACAAGATTAAACCAACAATGACTGATGTTACCATGATGTATAATCCTTTTGTCACAGATATCTAGATCAAACTAAAGGTATGGCCACATCAACCTCATTTCATTCAATGTAACTAGTAAGATACATGTGACCTTAGTATCATATACGGACTCACATGAGCATGGGCATACATCTTTTTAATCTAACTTATCAAGAGACCATGTATATCACTCCCTTTATATGGGAGGGTTAAATTCCTTCAACATAACTCACAATGTGTAGTACGATTGTCATCGCACCCAATACACCTTTATGGCAACCTTCTTCAAGGTCATGTTGGGTAGTGTAAGCATAATGATTGTCATATAACCATTGTAGTGACCAGGTTAAACGACCAGAACACCACTATTACATTTTAGAGTCGATTATGACTGTCATATAACAATCTAGGAATCACTCTCAAGGTGGGTATATCTAGTACACTTGTTCTCTAACAAGTACCTATGTGTCTAACTCAGTATACAATACCTATGATCCATGAGACATGATCATTAGTCACCATACACATACTAGTCTCACATGTATTATTTTTGTTCAATCCTCAATAATACTTGACTAGGGACATTAAACAATATTGTTTCTAGCATCCATTAGGATCTCATGTTCATGTCACATAATTGAGATGCCATGGATCTGAACCAATCATTCTAAGGACATTTGTAATTTACATTAATATTACAATAATTAAATGTGCAACAATAATTTGGAATTGCCTTTATTAATTAAATCAAAAGTACAAAATATCCCTATAGCCATAATCCAATGGTGGGCTTATAAGGAATATATACCAATAGCTAATATGTTTCCAATTCATAAGGAGAGTACATCTTAAAAAATGCCCTAAAGATTTCGATGGGACTCTAAGAGGAAATTACTTTTCTCTCAGCAACTTGAAGAGTTACCTTATAACATACATGTATGAGAGTGTTTGGGATGAACTTACTATCTTTGGTCGTGATGGAATACCACATGAATAAGTTAGGTGATGATATATTATCAGGTCATAGAGAAATAAGGAAGTTCAAGCTATATAAAGACCTAGAAGGACCAATAATGAAATCTAAGCATGTGTTTGATACAACTTGTATACATAGATATATCCATGTTAGCATGTGATGAAGATCGTGAGTAAGTGAATCACATGAAAGAATCAGTATTATCAAAATCCAAAATAAGTTTGGTGACCTAGTTGAACCATAGATTTTATGTACTACTGAATTTGCTTACTTGCAAGTACATAGGTCATGCAAGTGTATAAGGTAAAAGTGGGAGTACATCAAGTACGTATAGGTTGTTATGTGATTACAAGAAACACTAGATCTCAATGGTTATATAAAGAGTTATGTGGGACTCAAACTCTCTTCTAAGGAATGGAGTTCATAAATGATATGATTCATCTTGAGTGAAAGGAAAGGCCCAATGAAGAAATAATATCCCAAAGCTCATCGGGCCAAGATATGTGTCTATAGATCCTAACCTCTTGATAAGAGAACACCCTTCTATAGGTATGGGATGAACCATCGTGTATTTGATTATAATCTATGATATGACTCTAGTAGTCCTAGAAGGTCCTAAACTTGAAGATTGAGATGTGTTATGATCTAGTGGTATGTTATGTAATGTGTGTATGCCCTTACAACTACCTAATCAAAATATGCATATTAAATAAGATGTTTATGTAACATCCTAGGATTTCATACCTCGGATAACATGATCTTATAAGGAATGATTGGACTACCCATATCACCAAGGTGCACCTCCTTTTCTGGGAGCCCATCACTAAGAACTCCATAGTTAAGCGTGCTCAGCTTGGAGTAGTACTAGGATGGGTGACCAGTTGGGAAGTTGACCCCGTCTTGCGCATGAGTGAGGACAAAGTGTGCAGTTAAGGCCAGTGGTGGTATGTGGGGACAGTCATCATTCTTGAAACTCTACTAGAGCCATGGGCAGTGGGCCCGGGCATTACAAATGGTATCAGAACCATAACCCCTCTAGTAGGTGGGCCCACATGGGCATGTGGCATGCCAGTCTTGAGCTATGCAGTCCATGCAGGTAGGAAAGGGTTGTCCATGGTAGACGTAGACACCCCTGCGCTGGTAAGTGGGGGAGATTGTAACATCCTTGGATTTTAGACCTCGGATAACATGATCTTATAAGGAATGATTGGACTACCCATATCACCAAGGTGCACCTCCTTTTGCGGGAGTCCATCACTAAGAACTCCATAGTTAAGCGTGCTCAGCTTGGAGTAGTACTAGGATGGGTGACCAGTCGGGAAGTTGACCCTGGCTTGTGCGTGAGTGAGGACAAAGTGTGCAGTTAAGGCTAGTGGTGGTTTGTGGGGCCAGTCGTCATTCCTGAAACTCTACTAGAGTCGTGGGCAGTGGGCCCGGGCATTACAAAATGAGTCCAAGAGTTGTAGGATATTAAGATTCATAATTCTTGGCCTTAGTAATGGAGAGACTTTAGTCTAATAAAACCATTCATCTAGTATATATAGTCCTAAACTAGGATACTTTTCAATAGGAGAAGTGAAGCCTTTTAAGTAAGACTTGATGTACGAATAGAATATGTAATGTCAGAATGACCTTCATATCTAGGTAGGGTATAAGATCAAGGCTCTAGAAAGAAAAATAGATGTTTCACAAAAATAATTTAAATGTAATTCTCTGAACTCATATATATGTCTATATATAATTTCAGAGCCATAACCCCTCTAGTAGGTGGGCCCACATGGGCATGTGGCATGCCAGTCTTGAGCTGTGCGGTTCAGGCAGGTAGGAAAGGGTTGTCCATGGTTGACGTAGCCACCCCTGCGCTGATAAGTGGGGGAGATTGTAACATCCTTGGATTTCAGACCTCGGATAACATGATCTTAATAAGGAATGATTGGACTATCCATATCACCAAGGTGCACCTCCTTTTCTGGGAGCCCATCACTAAGAACTCCATAGTTAAGCATGCTCAGCTTGGAGTAGTACTAGGATGGGTGACCAGTCGAGAAGTTGACCCTGGTTTGTACATGAGTGAGGACAAAGTGTGCAGTTAAGGCTAGTGGTGGTTTGTGGGGCCAGTCATCGTTCCTGAAACTCTACTAGAGTCGTGGGCAGTGGGCCCGGGCATTACAAAATGAGTCCAAGAGTTGTAGGATATTAAGATTCATAATTCTTGGCCTTAGTAATGGAGAGACTTTAGTCTAATAAAACCATTCATCTAGTATATAGTCCTAAACTAGGATACTTTTCAATAGGAGAAGTGAAGCCTTTTAAGTAAGACTTGATGTACGAATAGAATATGTAATGTCAGAATGACCTTCATATCTAGGTAGGGTATAAGATCAAGGCTCTAGAAAGAAAAATAGATGTTTCACAAAAATAATTTAAATGTAATTCTCTGAACTCATATATATGTCTATATATAATAAAATTGGAGGGGTGATAGCATCATGTCTTGGAAAAAGGATGTCAAAAAATGAATTAGATAGAATTTACCCTTAGTTATTGGTGTTCATCCTTAATAGGTCATGATATAACCTTATTGTAAGTAATTTGATGAGCATAATCCTTTGATATGCCAATGGAGATGCACTTCCTTATATATGAATGAGGTGAATGATGTAGACCCCACTCAAGCTAGGATATTTGTGTTTGGTTAGTCACTCAAGAAGGATCACCTTAATTTAGTAAAAAAAACCATTACATGAATGGACTCATGTAGGACTTGACATTTGTGAAGCTAATAGTATATGAAAACACCTTGAATGTGCCTTGACTTGATTTTTGATGACCCAAGACCATAAAAATTCTTATGCTAATGCAAAATACATGATCTTACACTTTTACATAGGAGTTCATGTCTTCTTAAAAGTCTGACTTATATATACCATCACCAAAAATCTAGGAAAGTTGAGCCCCGAGTATGTGGGTACATATAGAAATCTTAGAATGGACGGTTAAGAATACTTGTATTTTTACCCTACCATCTGAGTGTATGTTTACATGTGATGTGTTTCATGTGTCCAACTTGAAGTGTTATGTGAAGTATCATGCCCATTTGTTGAACATTGAACCCGTAGAGCACCAAGATATCTTGACCAACCCAAACACACATGTGAAAATCTTGGATTCTAAGGCGAAGGAGCTCGGTAATAAAAGCATTTAGATGTTTAAGGCCCTACAGAAACAACATGGCCAGGATGGAACCATATGGGATCTAAAGTCGGGCATAAATAAAGCACGTCTCATATCTTCACTACTAAGCCAAATTTTGAGGGAAATTTCACGTAAGGGGGAATGTGTGAAGGATGTGCATTTTGCTTCCTTTATTGACTAATTGAAATTGAAAAAGATTATATAATGAAATAAAGGTTTTGTTCAAAATAATAAGTTATACTTTTGCAATTAATCCATAGGGGATAATTTATGAATCAAGTGACTTCTGAATATATTTGTTGTCAAAATAGTTGTTTTTTCAAGTTTCGATCTCATAAAGGCACATAAGAATTTTAAATGAATGTTAAGTTAATTTGAAGCTTCAGTACCCTTTTAAAGGATTTAATTACACATAACTTAAGGAGCAAGTTATGGTAATAATGGTTTCTCAAGTAATTCCTATCATTCTTATATAGAGAGAGGAAGTAATAAAAGTCAACATACAACTTTCCAAAAAATGTCTTATCCTAATTAGGGTTGTAAGATGTGTAGATCTACAGAACCACAAAACCGGACCCTTAAAAAACTCATCATAGCTCTAAATTTTTATAACTAGATATATGTGAACTTGTATACCCTAGGACCCACATATAAGCAGGTCCATTGATGGGTATGCTTGGACCCAGACCCGCTAGACCTGGTGTACCCTCTAGACACAAATAACTACTTAAATAATATGTTGTGTATATCATACTTTACTAGTCAAACTAATATAATACTAGAGATTATATCCTACTCTACTTGTAATAACTTAAGACTAGTCATCTAATCCTAATAAGGTTGAGACCATTCAACTATTATAATTACAATAATGAGTAACACATGTAACCTTAAAATCAAAATAGTAACATGATATGCTACATAATTGCAAAACTATGACAATGACTACAAATATATAAACAATTAACTCAATTAATCATCCATCTATAAAGTATTGCATGTTAATATCCTACATAATAGAAATATCTCATGATATTAACATATATATAACATAGACGTAATTTTCTTACATAAATAATATAATATTTATATATAACCACTTACCTACATACCTGCTATTATTACGGGTACGGTTATAGTGCATGTCTATATTTTTATAATGCGGGACTAGAACCAGAACTGGACCCACTATACTTAATTGGGTATGAGAATGGGTATGCCTAGACCCACACCTTACCCGCACCGTTTACACGCCTATTCCTAATGGTCTAATAGAAATCTAAAATTAAATTCCTTTTTAACTAAAAGGAAACCAAAATGAACTCAGTTATCAATTTCATCCAACTCTGCAACTATAGGGAGTTTGACCTCGACTCCTACAAATTTTCTTATAGACTCAAACCCAAAGGACATTGACAACTCACATATCATATCCTAGCTTAGGTCTAAGAAGGAAATAGCTTGTGGAGGCTCTTTCTAAACCCACGCACACTCTCTCCCTCCACTAATCACCTCGTCTTCTAGAGTCATCTCCAATAAAACCCACTTACTTTCTTGATCCCATCTACCCCTTGATGGAGGAGAGTGATTGAACAAGATGCAAATGCCCAATACACCCTCTCCTAATGTAGATAGGGTTCATCCCTATTAGATTTAAGGTTTTCTTTATAACTATATAAAGCCATGGGAAGCATTGAGGGGCCTCACACTCTCTAACCCTAGTCTCAAATGTGACTAGACAGCCCTTAAGACTTGCACCAATGACCACCACCATATCTAGAGACCATCACCCTCCAGTAAACCACACCACCTTTTGGCCATTTTTTTACTGAGATATTGTTGTGGATGTCATGTGAACAATCAAATTCTTAATTTGTCATCTCTTTTTGTAACACCCCTGACCTGGGTTATGAACTAACCCTGGAAGTTTTGCCTAAATATGTAATTAATATACTTTTGAACACTCCCTGGCATGTAATTAAGTTCCTCAGGAACATTTATTTTCAATATTGCTCCTTTTTGTATAAAGTTGTAGCATTGTGTTGTATGCAGGGACCTATGTGCAAATTACCCAGTTTAAGGGTTGAACTTGCAAAATTCACAAGATGAGATGTATCTCTGATGTTGAAACATCATGAGGATGCCTATGATGAAGTTTGAGGGATCTCCCAAGCTTGAGCACCAAGGTGCAGCTGTGGAAGCAACCCCTGTACTTGAAAACCCTAAATTGGTGTAAAATGCAATTTACCCAATTGGAGGGGTGCAACTTGTAAAATACATCATCTAAAACATCTTTTATGGCTCTTGGAATCATTTAGAAGAGAAATTATGAAAAGGTTACTTCAAGTGAATAATCATATAGTAAAGAACACCTTTGTGATTGAATAATCAAGGTGTATGTATAATAGCCCTTTTATGTGTATGCTTTAGTGATGGGTTGATCCTCTTTGCCTTCAATTCTTGACCTTAGAAGGAGTTTGTCCTTAGAAATAAGATGAGGGGACGTGCAAGGAAGAAAGGAAGGACTTAGATGAGAAAGGAGGAAAACATATGTCCTTATGTTGAAAATTCACCCAAGTATATATATATAACTTTCCTCACTTAGCAAAGGAACGATCCTCTTCCTTTCATTTCTTTTCCCCTTGCTCAAACCGACTAAGGAGAGCTCTGGAGCTCATGAGGACGACCAAGGGAGTGCAAGGTAGGTTTGGATCCTTCCTTTTTGCTCAATTCTTGGATGAAACTCGGATTTAAGGTCAAATTCATGGCTAGCTCACTTAGCTCCATCTTTCTAGCCATCTCTTCTCAACCTTCCTTGGAGGATTCACCTTGGCCGACCTGTGGAGCTTCTAGGACGCCATTAAAGGCTTGGAGCTCGAAAGCTTGGAGCTCAAGGAGCAAGCTTTAGGTTGGTTTTATAACTCTAAACTTTATGCTTGATTATACATCCTTTTCTATGCATATAGTTGCTAGTTCTTCTTCTTCCCTATCTTTCCTTGCATCCTTGCAAGCAAAATCGTGAAGAACTGCTACTGTTCTCAAGGTAGAAGATAAGGGCGTTAATTCCTATGCTTATCCACGGTTTTTCACTTTATCAAACGACCTCCACCTATTGCTCAAAACGGTTTCAAACCGTTTGGTGGGCAAACGGTTTCAGGGTCGTTTGAGGGAAAACGGTCTTCAAGACCGTTTTGTCCCATTGACCAAGCGAAGACCGTTTGGGAATCTTGTTCATAATTATGTAGGTTAATCACACACAAAATTTGAGAGGTTAACTCCAAAGGAATCGTGATTTATGAGCAAATCAATTATCAAAACCAATTGAATTAAGTTCTGATTTTCAATCTGTTTAATTTTCCCTTTTTGGGCAAACGGTCTCAAGACCATTTAAGATGGTTGACTAAATGTTGACCGTTTGGTATTACTGTTCATAATGATGTTAATTAACGACTCGCCAAATTTGATGGATTAATTCCAAACGAGTCATGAGTTGAAGGATGATTAATAGGGCAAACCCTAACTGAAATTAGTGCTGAATCTCCAATGAGTTAAGTTGAGATTTTGGGTTGATTAGCCCAAACGGTTTCAAGACCGTTTGGGAATCACCCAAACGGTCTCAAGACCGTTTGGGGGTCACCCCAAGACCGTTTGGAGGTCTGGGGTCAAGTATAGTTGATCAATTGAAGGTCCAAAGGTACCAAATCATATTGCAATTAAGTATTGATGTGATGATCAACTCAATAGATCAAACCTTGATGAATTTTCACTAGAGTCCAAAGGATGGATGGGCAAACGGTCTCAAGACCGTTTGGAACTCATCCACACGGTCTCAAGACCGTTTGGTGTCAACCCAAGACCGTTTGGAGGTCTAGGGTTAAGGTAATTTGATCAATTGAGGGCCCAATTACATTGGGTTATTGAAACAATCAAATTGCTGTTTTCTAAGTATAGATCTTGTTGAGTTTTGGGTTGAAGGACCCAAACGGTCTCAAGACCGTTTGGGGTTCCTCCAAACGGTCCCAAGACCGTTTGGGCACAACCCAAGACCGTTTGAAGGTCTAGGGTTGAGTTAATCTAATGGTTTGAGGGTCCAATTACAAGAAGTTGATGAATTGATGAAGATTGCTGATTTTGACCTAATTGGACTTCAACCCTAGTCAAAACGACTTAGTTTTTGGTCAAACTTTGGGCAAACGGTCTCAAGACCGTTTGGATGATGTCCAAACGACCTCAAGACCGTTTGGGCCAAGTTTGAGCCCAATTGAAGGTCAATTGATAGGTTCAACCTTGAATTGATTTACACTGTTGAACATTGATGACCAATTAACTTGAAACCCTAATTGAGAACGATTGAACCCTAATTGGCTTGCAATTGAGGGTCAATTTGATGTCTAAGTGGCTAAGGCTAACCCTAATTGACTCAATTTATAAGTGGTTAGCATAGCTTGATCAATTGAGGGCTTCAACACACATATCCATGAACATTGGTGATCTTTGAACCCCTTTGGAGGTCCAAACGGTCTCAAGACCGTTTGGGCTCAAATGACCTCAAGACCGTTTGGGCTCAAACGACCTCAAGGTCGATTGGTCCAAACGACCTCAAACCGATTGAAGCTCCAAACGGTTTGGAATTCAACCCTTCCAAACGGTCTTCACCTCCAAACGGTCTCAAGACCGTTTGGATCCAAACGGTCCCAAGACCGTTTGGGTGGTTGAAACCGTTTGAAGGTTGAAACCGTTTGGAGATTGGTGATGGTTTGTACTTAACCGTTTGATGATGTAATCAGTTCAATGGTGATCCAATCCAAACCCTAATGGTAACCTAGATCATTAAGGGACTATGTGATTAGTGAGTTAACCCATGATGGTGATCATGTGGCAAATTACCAAAATACCCTTGAGGGGTCTAAAGGGATAAAACCTTGTTCTAATCAAACCCTAATCACATGATGTTGATGTTTTTGCTTATGTTAGTCAAAGGAGACTTATCTCAACCTGATCTAGAGTGGTGTTGCCACCGTCTACTAGTGAGAGGAGAGAGAAAGTATTTTATAGAGAGAGAAAGTATCCTAGAGAGAGAAAGTACCCTTTTTAAGGTGGAAACTCTGGTGAGATACTTCAATTACACATGAAGGTGCATGTTTAGGGAATGACCCACCTATGTGAGGTCATGGAAACCCTATTTATAATATCTAATGGATCTTAATCCTAATTGAGAGCCTTAATGATGATGTTTCTCTTACGTGATAATGTAATGAGTACAATTCACCATGGAGTGAATAGTAAACCCTAAGTTTAGGGTAAAGATATGAAAGATGAATAGTAAACCCTAATTGACAGGGTTATTGAATTCAACCCTAGTTGAGGGTAAATCCATGTGAATCTCTAGTTGAGGTGATTCCATGTGAAACCCTAGTTGAAGGTGATTCCATGTGAAACCCTAGTTGAGGGTGATTCCATGTGAAACCCTAGTTGAGGGTGATTCCATGTGAAACCCTAGATAAGAGTGATTCCATGTGAATCCCCAGTTGAGGGGGGATTCCAAGGGAAACCCTAATTTGAGAATGCATCCTTAATTGTTGAATTGTTTACTATTGTCTGTTGAATGTACCATGCAGGTTGTTGTGAGATGATGGGCATATCCAGATATGGAATGCCATGTTATATTAATGAACCATGCAGGTTGTTATGAGATGATGGGCATATCCAGATATGGAATGCCATGTTATATTAATGAACCATGCAGGTTGTTATGAGATGATGGGCATATCCAGGTATGGAATGCCATGTTATATTAATGAACCATGCAGGTTGTTATGAGATGATGGGCATATCCAGGTATGGAATGCCATGTTATATTAATGAACCATGCAGGTTGTTATGAGATGATGGTTATATCCAGGAATGGGATGCCATGTTATATTCATTAAAAGCATGTCTTAAGCTTTATGAATAATGAATCATCTTGATGCACTGTTAGGTGACATCTTTTGTGGGTTATGGGTTGTAAGAGCCATAAATGTTATCAAGGTCATGCTTGATAGATGACTTGAGATGAAATAACTGATGTTTGTGATAAGTTAGGCCTGCTACATTTTAGTATTCTCATATATAGCTGTGTTGTTGTATGATGATAAGAATACTGAATGTACCTAACTAATCAAGTGAAATGTAGAGTCCTGATCATAGATCCATCATTGTCAGAGTCTAAATGATGGTGAAGCAGGTTTTTCCCAGGGAACTCCTGGATCATATACTTTTGAGTATATGGGGTACATGGATGTGTAGAACCTTACATCCTAGTGTAGGTATTTGATGTAGATTCTTGTAGTCCGTCATACATTCACTAAAAGAGAAATGGTGAGAGGATTTGATGTAGATTCATGTAGTCCATCATTCCCCACCACACAGTCTAAAAGGTGAGATGCATCCCTATACTCCCTTAAAAACGTAATCAACAACGTAGTATATCTGTTAGAGTTATCTATGAGTTATTTGATTGATGTTACCTTGAATAGCATAGATGTTCTCATATTTTATTATTGGTTGAACTCTTGCTTACCATCAAACTGCTAGTGAATACCTTGAAGGCTTTTATTGCTTTAGTTATTCCCTGCTTTGCTTATAAAGCTTCTAGTGGAGAGTTATAACTCTCGCTGGGGCAATTATGTATAATTGTCTCACCCCGTAGACTTCTACTTTTTAGGTGGTCGTCGAAGACGGAGGGACAAGAACTCAGGTGACCAATCCCAGCAGCATCAGGAGCAGTAGTTATCTCAGGTGGAGATCTAGCCTGCTTCATGGTGTAGTATAGAGTCAGTCTTATGTGTCCTCTGTACTCTCAGGTCCTGGAGTGTTTTGAGTATGAATTCTTGAGAAGTTTTGTATCATGTTGTATATAATTACTCAAGAAGTAATTGTCAGTGATGTAAACAGTTAAATCCTTTTTCTATGGAAAAGGTTTGAGGTTTCAAGCTCTTGTCTCAAAAAGTTTTAATTTCCTGTGATTTTTGGTCTTCCGCTGTTTACCGAATGCTTTCGCACATGTTTAAATCGAGATTAATTCGTGGTTTGGAGATCGGAGCCCACAATTAAGTGGTATCAGAGCTCTAGGTTCGCCGAGTCTACAGAGGCATAGGACATAGGAATTCGAGTCTATCTTTAGTATTCCTTCCTTATCTAATAGAGTCTTCTACTCCTCAGGAGAAGAAGATACTTAAGATGTCAGAGCCACATGATGAGTATGTGGGAGAAAGTAGTGTCAGTGCACCTCAAGGCGGTGCAGGAGTACCAGAGGTGGAACAACCTGTACCAGAACAACTTAGAGAGCCACCCCAGTTTGACCCAGCTGATATGGGTAACCCAGCAGTCCAGACTATGTTTGGGCAGTTTATGACTGCCATGACACATATAACCGACAGGTTGCCTATGCCTGCACCTAGGGCACCTGTCCAACCAGAGGGGCAAGGTATCGGAAAGACGTTCGAGCGACTACGTCGTGTCGGAGCTACCGAGTACCATGGGACTGCTGACCCCGCAAATGCTGATCTGTAGTTGACAGAGCTGGAGAAGGCTTTCAGGATCCTCAACATCCCTGAAGTTGAGAAGGTTAGACATGTTGTCTATCTTCTCAAAGGAAGTGTTGGTCACTGGTGGACCATGGAAGAGCAGAAGTGACCTGGAATAGAAATCTCGTGGGAAGACTTTCGGCGGGAATTTGTCCAAAGATTTTTCTCGAAGACCTTCCTAGACGAGAAGATCTCTCAGTTTGAGAAACTGAGACAGGGTATGATGAACATTAGTGAGTACGAAGCTAAGTTCATGGAGCTGTTGCAGTTTTGTCCTCAAATGGCAGTTAATGGTGAGGAAAGAATTCGGCGCTTTGAGAAGGGGTTGAACGCTGAACTGACCACTCCTGTGTCTGCTTTAGAGAACAGGGAGAGGTTTGCCATTTTTGTGGAATCAGTAAGGAGGATAGAGAGGTCTGAAATTGAGAAACGACAGACTAGTAGCAAGAAGGTGTACTCTCAGACTCAAAAACAAAGGTCTGAAAGTTTTAAGAAGCCGAGATTTTCTGCATCGACAGCATCATTAAGATCCCAAACCCAGACACAATGGATGCCAAGTAGGGATAGGGATCTTAGTTATATTCCAAATAAGGCCTCCAATATAGCATCAACATCGGTGTCTGGACCTCACCGACCATATACTATACCTAGAATTTGTTATCAATGCAGACAACCGGGACATCTAGTAAAAGATTGTCCAGACGGGAATCCAATGATGACTCAACCTCAGGGGCAGAGTCAGCAAGGATCGCAAAGGAGGCAGTGTTCTAGTAACAATAGAGGACGTGGACAGACGTCCCGGGCAGGTCAGAGGAAATAGAGTCATTCTGATATTTCATTTTCTTGTTTCTATGTGTTAAGGATATGAAAAGTGAGGAATGAGACAGTATGTAAGTGCATACTACTTGATCTCAGTATTTGTAAACCCTGGCCAGGTATACAGCTATTGATGATAAAGTTGTATGGAAACTCCTAGATTGATATCTTTTTTATTGCCCTGATCAAGCAATCATTCTAATACAATCTAAGGAGTATCATGAAATAAGAAATATGGAACAACAAAAAGGGGAAAGCTATGTGTCATCCCCAACAAAAAGGGAAGAGCTATGTGTCATTCCCAAACAAAAAGGGGAAAGCTATGTGTCATCCCCAACAAAAAGGGAAGAGCTATGTGTCATTCCCAAACAAAAAGGGGAAAGCTATGTGTCATCCCCAACAAAAAGGGAAGAGCTATGTGTCATTCCCAATTAAAAAGGGGAAAGCTATGTGTCATCCCCAACAAAAATGGAAGAGCTATGTGTCATTCCCAATTAAAAAGGGGAAAGCTATGTGTCATCCCCAACAAAAAGGGAAGAGCTATGTGTCATTCCCAAACAAACAAAAAGGGAAGAGCTATGTGTCATTCCCAAAACAAACAAAAAGGGAAGAGCTATGTGTCATTCCCAATTAAAAATGGAAGAGCCATGTGTCATTCCCAAATCAAAAAAAAAAGGGAAAAGCTATGTGGCATTTCCAATTAATAAGAAGAACTATGTGAACTATCCCAATTACATAGAGTTGTAAAGGATTACTGAGTAAATTATCCTTGTTAGATATATATGTTGTTCCTTTTGATAAATATTCTTGGGTGATGATAGAAGTATGTTCTTTTATGCCTCTTCCTTCCAATAATATGGACATCATATGTTAGGGGTTTATGATCTGCATAAACATTGGTAAGGTTGAATTAGTGAAAGAAGCCTTGTGTGGAATTGCAGAATTCATGATACCTCCATGATATTAAGATAATATGTGGAGACTTGAGGGCATGATTAATGAATACTCTGTTTCTCCTTTTTGTCTGAGATTTCGGGGACGAAATCCTTGTTAGGGGTTTATGATTTGTAACACCCCTGACCTGGGTTATGAACTAACCCTAGAAGTTTTGCCTAAATATGTAATTAATATACTTGTGAACACTCCCTGGCATGTAATTAAGTTCCTCAGGAACATTTATTTTCAATATTGCTCCTTTTTGTATAAAGTTGTAGCATTGTGTTGTATGCAGGGACCTATGTGCAAATTACCCAGTTTAAGGGTTGAACTTGCAAAATTCACAAGATGAGATGTATCTCTGATGTTGAAACATCATGAGGATGCCTATGATGAAGTTTGAGGGATCTCCCAAGCTTGAGCACCAAGGTGCAGCTGTGGAAGCAACCCCTGTACTTGAAAACCCTAAATTGGTGTAAAATGCAATTTACCCAATTGGAGGGGTGCAACTTGTAAAATACATCATCTAAAACATCTTTTATGGCTCTTGGCATCATTTAGAAGAGAAATTATGAAAAGGTTACTTCAAGTGAATAATCATATAGTAAAGAACACCTTTGTGATTGAATAATCAAGGTGTATGTATAATAGCCCTTTTATGTGTATGCTTTAGTGATGGGTTGATCCTCTTTGCCTTCAATTCTTGACCTTAGAAGGAGTTTGTCCTTAGAAATAAGATGAGGGGACGTGCAAGGAAGAAAGGAAGGACTTAGATGAGAAAGGAGGAAAACATATGTCCTTATGTTGAAAATTCACCCAAGTATATATATATAACTTTCCTCACTTAGCAAAGGAACGATCCTCTTCCTTTCATTTCTTTTCCCCTTGCTCAAACCGACTAAGGAGAGCTCTAGAGCTCAGGAGGACGACCAAGGGAGTGCAAGGTAGGTTTGGATCCTTCCTTTTTGCTCAATTCTTGGATGAAACTCGGATTTAAGGTCAAATTCATGGCTAGCTCACTTAGCTCCATCTTTCTAGCCATCTCTTCTCAACCTTCCTTGGAGGATTCACCTTGGCCGACCTGTGGAGCTTCTAGGACGCCATTAAAGGCTTGGAGCTCGAAAGCTTGGAGCTCAAGGAGCAAGCTTTAGGCGGGTTTTATAACTCTAAACTTTATGCTTGATTATACATCCTTTTCTATGCATATAGTTGCTAGTTCTTCTTCTTCCCTATCTTTCTTTGCATCCTTGCAAGCAAAATCATGAAGAACTGCTACTGTTCTCAAGGTAGAAGATAAGGGCGTTAATTCCTATGCTTATCCACGGTTTTTCACTTTATCAAACGACCTCCACCTATTTCTCAAAACGGTTTCAAACTGTTTGGTGGGCAAACGGTTTCAGGGTCGTTTGAGGGAAAACGGTCTTCAAGACCGTTTGGTCCCGTTGACCAAGCGAAGCCCGTTTGGGAATCTTGTTCATAATTATGTAGGTTAATCACCCAAACAATTTGAGAGGTTAACTCCAAAGGAATCGTGAGTTATGAGCAAATCAATTAGCAAAACCAATTGAATTAAGTTCTGATTTTCAATCTGTTTAATTTGCCCTTTTTGGGCAAACGGTCTCAAGACCGTTTCAGATGGTTGACTAAACGTTGACCGTTTGGGATTACTGTTCATAATGATGTTAATTAACGACTCACCAAATTTTATGGATTAATTCCAAACGAGTCATGAGTTGAAGGATGATTAATAGGGCAAACCCTAACTGAAATTAGTGCTGAATCTCCAATGAGTTAAGTTGAGATTTTGGGTTGATTAGCCCAAACGGTTTCAAGACCGTTTGGGAATCACCCAAACGGTCTCAAGACCGTTTGGGGGTCACCCCAAGACCGTTTGGAGGTCTGGGGTCAAGTATTTTTGATCAATTGAAGGTCCAAAGGTACCAAATCATATTGCAATTAAGTATTGATGTGATGATCAACTCAATAGATCAAACCTTGATGAATTTTCACTAGAGTCCAAAGGATGGATGGGCAAACGGTCTCAAGACCGTTTGGAACTCATCCAAACGGTCTCAAGACCGTTTGGTGTCAACCCAAGACCGTTTGGAGGTCTAGGGTTAAGGTAATTTGATCAATTGAGGGCCCAATTACATTGGGTTATTGAAACAATCAAATTGCTGTTTTCTAAGTATAGATCTTGTTGAGTTTTGGGTTGAAGGACCCAAACGGTCTCAAGACCATTTGGGGTTCCTCCAAACGGTCCCAAGACCGTTTGGGCACAACCCAAGACCGTTTGAAGGTCTAGGGTTGAGTTAATCTAATGGTTTGAGGGTCCAATTACAAGAAGTTGATGAATTGATGAAGATTGCTGATTTTGACCTAATTGGACTTCAACCCTAGTCAAAACGACTTAGTTTTTGGTCAAACTTTGGGCAAACGGTCTCAAGACCGTTTGGATGATGTCCAAACGACCTCAAGACCGTTTGGGCCAAGTTTGATCCCAATTGAAGGTCAATTGATAGGTTCAACCTTGAATTGATTTACACTGTTGAACATTGATGACCAATTAACTTGAAACCCTAATTGAGAACGATTGAACCCTAATTGGCTTGCAATTGAGGGTCAATTTGATGTCTAAGTGGCTAAGGCTAACCCTAATTGACTCAATTTATAAGTGGTTAGCATAGCTTGATCAATTGAGGGCTTCAACACACATATCCATGAACATTGGTGATCTTTGAACCCCTTTGGAGGTCCAAACGGTTTGAGCCCATTTGGACCAAACGGTCTCAAGACCGTTTGGATCCAAACGGTCTCAAGACTGTTTGAGACCAAACGGTCTCAAGACCGTTTGGGCTCAAACGACCTCAAGACCGTTTGGGCTCAAACGACCTCAAGGTCGATTGGTCCAAACGACCTCAAACCGATTGAAGCTCCAAACGGTTTGGAAGTCAACCCTTCCAAACGGTCTTCACCTCCAAACGGTGGATCCAAACGGTCCCAAGACCGTTTGGGGTCAAACGGTCTCAAGACCATTTGGGTGGTTGAAACCGTTTGAAGGTTGAAACCGTTTGGAGATTGGTGATGGTTTGTACTTAACCGTTTGATGATGTAATCAGTTCAATGGTGATCCAATCTAAACCCTAATGGTAACCTAGATCATTAAGGGACTATGTGATTAGTGAGTTAACCCATGATGGTGATCATGTGGCAAATTACCAAAATACCCTTGAGGGGTCTAAAGGGATAAAACCTTGTTCTAATCAAACCCTAATCACATGATGTTGATGTTTTTGCTTATGTTAGTCAAAGGAGACTTATCTCAACCTGATCTAGAGTGGTGTTGCCACCGTCTACTAGTGAGAGGAGAGAGAAAGTATTTTATAGAGAGAGAAAGTATCCTAGAGAGAGAAAGTACCCTTTTTAAGGTGGAAACTCTGGTGAGATACTTCAATTACACATGAAGGTGCATGTTTAGGGAATGACCCACCTATGTGAGGTCATGGAAACCCTATTTATAATATCTAATGGGTCTTAATCCTAATTGAGATCCTTAATGATGATGTTTCTCTTACGTGATAATGTAATGAGTACAATTCACCATGGAGTGAATAGTAAACCCTAAGTTTAGGGTAAAGATATGAAAGATGAATAGTAAACCCTAATTGACAGGGTTATTGAATTCAACCCTAGTTGAGGGTAAATCCATGTGAATCTCTAGTTGAGGTGATTCCATGTGAAACCCTAGTTGAAGGTGATTCCATGTGAAACCCTAGTTGAGGGTGATTCCATGTGAAACCCTAGTTGAGGGTGATTCCATGTGAAACCCTAGATAAGAGTGATTCCATGTGAATCCCCAGTTGAGGGGGGATTCCAAGGGAAACCCTAATTTGAGAATGCATCCTTAATTGTTGAATTGTTTACTATTGTCTGTTGAATGTACCATGCAGGTTGTTATGAGATGATGGGCATATCCAGATATGGAATGTCATGTTATATTAATGAACCATGCAGGTTGTTATGAGATGATGGGCATATCCAGATATGGAATGCCATGTTATATTAATGAACCATGCAGGTTGTTATGAGATGATGGGCATATCCAGGTATGGAATGTCATGTTATATTAATGAACCATGCAGGTTGTTATGAGATGATGGGCATATCCAGATATGGAATGCCATGTTATATTAATGAACCATGCAGGTTGTTATGAGATGATGGGCATATCCAGGTATGGAATGCCATGTTATATTAATGAACCATGCAGGTTGTTATGAGATGATGGTTATATCCAGGAATGGGATGCCATGTTATATTCATTAAAAGCATGTCTTAAGCTTTATGAATAATGAATCATCTTGATGCACTGTTAGGTGACATCTTTTGTGGGTTATGGGCTGTAAGAGCCATAAATGTTATCAAGGTCATGCTTGATAGATGACTTGAGATGAAATAACTGATGTTTGTGATAAGTTAGGCCTGCTACATTTTAGTATTCTCATATATAGCTGTGTTGTTGTATGATGATAAGAATACTGAATGTACCTAACTAATCAAGTGAAATGTAGAGTCCTGATCATAGATCCATCATTGTCAGAGTCTAAATGATGGTGAAGCAGGTTTTTCCCAGGGAACTCCTGGATCATATACTTTTGAGTATATGGGGTACATGGATGTGTAGAACCTTACATCCTAGTGTAGGTATTTGATGTAGATTCTTGTAGTCCGTCATACATTCACTAAAAGAGAAATGGTGAGAGGATTTGATGTAGATTCATGTAGTCCATCATTCCCCACCACACAGTCTAAAAGGTGAGATGCATCCCTATACTCCCTTAAAAACATAATCAATAGCGTAGTATATCTGTTAGAGTTATCTACGAGTTATTTGATTGATGTTACCTTGAATAGCATAGATGTTCTCATATTTTATTATTGGTTGAACTCTTGCTTACCATCAAACTGCTAGTGAATACCTTGAAGGCTTTTATTGCTTTAGTTATTCCCTGCTTTGCTTATAAAGCTTCTAGTGGAGAGTTATAACTCTCGCTGGGGCAATTATGTATAATTGTCTCACCCCGTAGACTTCTACTTTTTAGGTGGTCGTCGAAGACGGAGGGACAAGAACTCAGGTGACCAATCCCAGCAGCATCAGGAGCAGTAGTTATCTCAGGTGGAGATCTAGCCTGCTTCATGGTGTAGTATAGAGTCAGTCTTATGTGTCCTCTGTACTCTCAGGTCCTGGAGTGTTTTGAGTATGAATTCTTGAGAAGTTTTGTATCATGTTGTATATAATTACTCAAGAAGTAATTGTCAGTGATGTAAACAGTTAAATCCTTTTTCTATGGAAAAGGTTTGAGGTTTCAAGCTCTTGTCTCAAAAAGTTTTAATTTCCTGTGATTTTTGGTCTTCCGATGTTTACCGAATGCTTTCGCACATGTTTAAATCGAGATTAATTCGTGGTTTGGAGATCGGAGCCCACAATTAAGTGGTATCAGAGCTCTAGGTTCGCCGAGTCTACAGAGGCATAGGACATAGGAATTCGAGTCTATCTTTAGTATTCCTTCCTTATCTAATAGAGTCTTCTACTCCTCAGGAGAAGAAGATACTTAAGATGTCAGAGCCACATGATGAGTATGTGGGAGAAAGTAGTGTCAGTGCACCTCAAGGCGGTGCAGGAGTACCAGAGGTGGAACAACCTGTACCAGAACAACTTAGAGAGCCACCCCAGTTTGACCCAGCTGATATGGGTAACCCAGCAGTCCAGACTATGTTTGGGCAGTTTATGACTGCCATGACACATATAACCGACAGGTTGCCTATGCCTGCACCTAGGGCACCTGTCCAACCAGAGGGGCAAGGTATCGGAAAGACGTTCGAGCGACTACGTCGTGTCGGAGCTACCGAGTACCATGGGACTGCTGACCCCGCAAATGCTGATCTGTGGTTGACAGAGCTGGAGAAGGCTTTCAGGATCCTCAACATCCCTGAAGTTGAGAAGGTTAGACATGTTGTCTATCTTCTCAAAGGAAGTGTTGGTCACTGGTGGACCATGGAAGAGCAGAAGAGACCTGGAATAGAAATCTCGTGGGAAGACTTTCGGCGGGAATTTGTCCAAAGATTTTTCTCGAAGACCTTCCTAGACGAGAAGATCTCTCAGTTTGAGAAACTGAGACAGGGTATGATGAACATTAGTGAGTACGAAGCTAAGTTCATGGAGCTGTTGCAGTTTTGTCCTCAAATGGCAGTTAATGGTGAGGAAAGAATTCGGCGCTTTGAGAAGGGGTTGAACGCTGAACTGACCACTCCTGTGTCTGCTTTAGAGAACAGGGAGAGGTTTGCCATTTTTGTGGAATCAGTAAGGAGGATAGAGAGGTCTGAAATTGAGAAACGACAGACTAGTAGCAAGAAGGTGTACTCTCAGACTCAAAAACAAAGGTCTGAAAGTTTTAAGAAGCCGAGATTTTCTGCATCGACAGCATCATTAAGATCCCAAACCCAGACACAATGGATGCCAAGTAGGGATAGGGATCTTAGTTATATTCCAAATAAGGCCTCCAATATAGCATCAACATCGGTGTCTGGACCTCACCGACCATATACTATACCTAGAATTTGTTATCAATGCAGACAACCGGGACATCTAGTAAAAGATTGTCCAGACGGGAATCCAATGATGACTCAACCTCAGGGGCAGAGTCAGCAAGGATCGCAAAGGAGGCAGTGTTCTAGTAACAATAGAGGACGTGGACAGACGTCCCGGGCAGGTCAGAGGAAATAGAGTCATTCTGATATTTCATTTTCTTGTTTCTATGTGTTAAGGATATGAAAAGTGAGGAATGAGACAGTATGTAAGTACATACTACTTGATCTCAGTATTTGTAAACCCTGGCCAGGTATACAGCTATTGATGATAAAGTTGTATGGAAACTCCTAGATTGATATCTTTTTTATTGCCCTGATCAAGCAATCATTCTAATACAATCTAAGGAGTATCATGAAATAAGAAATATGGAACAACAAAAAGGGGAAAGCTATGTGTCATCCCCAACAAAAAGGGAAGAGCTATGTGTCATTCCCAAACAAAAAGGGGAAAGCTATGTGTCATCCCCAACAAAAAGGGAAGAGCTATGTGTCATTCCCAAACAAAAAGGGGAAAGCTATGTGTCATCCCCAACAAAAAGGGAAGAGCTATGTGTCATTCCCAATTAAAAAGGGGAAAGCTATGTGTCATCCCCAACAAAAATGGAAGAGCTATGTGTCATTCCCAATTAAAAAGGGGAAAGCTATGTGTCATCCCCAACAAAAAGGGAAGAGCTATGTGTCATTCCCAAACAAACAAAAAGGGAAGAGCTATGTGTCATTCCCAAAACAAACAAAAAGGGAAGAGCTATGTGTCATTCCCAATTAAAAATGGAAGAGCCATGTGTCATTCCCAAATCAAAAAAAAAGGGAAAAGCTATGTGGCATTTCCAATTAATAAGAAGAACTATGTGAACTATCCCAATTACATAGAGTTGTAAAGGATTACTGAGTAAATTATCCTTGTTAGATATATATGTTGTTCCTTTTGATAAATATTCTTGGGTGATGATAGAAGTATGTTCTTTTATGCCTCTTCCTTCCAATAATATGGACATCATATGTTAGGGGTTTATGATCTGCATAAACATTGGTAAGGTTGAATTAGTGAAAGAAGCCTTGTGTGGAATTGCAGAATTCATGATACCTCCATGATATTAAGATAATATGTGGAGACTTGAGGGCATGATTAATGAATACTCTGTTTCTCCTTTTTGTCTGAGATTTCGGGGACGAAATCCTTGTTAGGGGTTTATGATTTGTAACACCCCTGACCTGGGTTATGAACTAACCCTAGAAGTTTTGCCTAAATATGTAATTAATATACTTGTGAACACTCCCTGGCATGTAATTAAGTTCCTCAGGAACATTTATTTTCAATATTGCTCCTTTTTGTATAAAGTTGTAGCATTGTGTTGTATGCAGGGACCTATGTGCAAATTACCCAGTTTAAGGGTTGAACTTGCAAAATTCACAAGATGAGATGTATCTCTGATGTTGAAACATCATGAGGATGCCTATGATGAAGTTTGAGGGATCTCCCAAGCTTGAGCACCAAGGTGCAGCTGTGGAAGCAACCCCTGTACTTGAAAACCCTAAATTGGTGTAAAATGCAATTTACCCAATTGGAGGGGTGCAACTTGTAAAATACATCATCTAAAACATCTTTTATGGCTCTTGGCATCATTTAGAAGAGAAATTATGAAAAGGTTACTTCAAGTGAATAATCATATAGTAAAGAACACCTTTGTGATTGAATAATCAAGGTGTATGTATAATAGCCCTTTTATGTGTATGCTTTAGTGATGGGTTGATCCTCTTTGCCTTCAATTCTTGACCTTAGAAGGAGTTTGTCCTTAGAAATAAGATGAGGGGACGTGCAAGGAAGAAAGGAAGGACTTAGATGAGAAAGGAGGAAAACATATGTCCTTATGTTGAAAATTCACCCAAGTATATATATATAACTTTCCTCACTTAGCAAAGGAACGATCCTCTTCCTTTCATTTCTTTTCCCCTTGCTCAAACCGACTAAGGAGAGCTCTAGAGCTCAGGAGGACGACCAAGGGAGTGCAAGGTAGGTTTGGATCCTTCCTTTTTGCTCAATTCTTGGATGAAACTCGGATTTAAGGTCAAATTCATGGCTAGCTCACTTAGCTCCATCTTTCTAGCCATCTCTTCTCAACCTTCCTTGGAGGATTCACCTTGGCCGACCTGTGGAGCTTCTAGGACGCCATTAAAGGCTTGGAGCTCGAAAGCTTGGAGCTCAAGGAGCAAGCTTTAGGCGGGTTTTATAACTCTAAACTTTATGCTTGATTATACATCCTTTTCTATGCATATAGTTGCTAGTTCTTCTTCTTCCCTATCTTTCTTTGCATCCTTGCAAGCAAAATCATGAAGAACTGCTACTGTTCTCAAGGTAGAAGATAAGGGCGTTAATTCCTATGCTTATCCACGGTTTTTCACTTTATCAAACGACCTCCACCTATTTCTCAAAACGGTTTCAAACTATTTGGTGGGCAAACGGTTTCAGGGTCGTTTGAGGGAAAACGGTCTTCAAGACCGTTTGGTCCCGTTGACCAAGCAAAGCCCGTTTGGGAATCTTGTTCATAATTATGTAGGTTAATCACCCAAACAATTTGAGAGGTTAACTCCAAAGGAATCGTGAGTTATGAGCAAATCAATTAGCAAAACCAATTGAATTAAGTTCTGATTTTCAATCTGTTTAATTTGCCCTTTTTGGGCAAACGGTCTCAAGACCGTTTCAGATGGTTGACTAAACGTTGACCGTTTGGGATTACTGTTCATAATGATGTTAATTAACGACTCACCAAATTTTATGGATTAATTCCAAACGAGTCATGAGTTGAAGGATGATTAATAGGGCAAACCCTAACTGAAATTAGTGCTGAATCTCCAATGAGTTAAGTTGAGATTTTGGGTTGATTAGCCCAAACGGTTTCAAGACCGTTTGGGAATCACCCAAACGGTCTCAAGACCGTTTGGGGGTCACCCCAAGACCGTTTGGAGGTCTGGGGTCAAGTATTTTTGATCAATTGAAGGTCCAAAGGTACCAAATCATATTGCAATTAAGTATTGATGTGATGATCAACTCAATAGATCAAACCTTGATGAATTTTCACTAGAGTCCAAAGGATGGATGGGCAAACGGTCTCAAGACCGTTTGGAACTCATCCAAACGGTCTCAAGACCGTTTGGTGTCAACCCAAGACCGTTTGGAGGTCTAAGGTTAAGGTAATTTGATCAATTGAGGGCCCAATTACATTGGGTTATTGAAACAATCAAATTGCTGTTTTCTAAGTATAGATCTTGTTGAGTTTTGGGTTGAAGGACCCAAACGGTCTCAAGACCGTTTGGGGTTCCTCCAAACGGTCCCAAGACCGTTTGGGCACAACCCAAGACCGTTTGAAGGTCTAGGGTTGAGTTAATCTAATGGTTTGAGGGTCCAATTACAAGAAGTTGATGAATTGATGAAGATTGCTGATTTTGACCTAATTGGACTTCAACCCTAGTCAAAACGACTTAGTTTTTGGTCAAACTTTGGGCAAACGGTCTCAAGACCGTTTGGATGATGTCCAAACGACCTCAAGACCGTTTGGGCCAAGTTTGATCCCAATTGAAGGTCAATTGATAGGTTCAACCTTGAATTGATTTACACTGTTGAACATTGATGACCAATTAACTTGAAACCCTAATTGAGAACGATTGAACCCTAATTGGCTTGCAATTGAGGGTCAATTTGATGTCTAAGTGGCTAAGGCTAACCCTAATTGACTCAATTTATAAGTGGTTAGCATAGCTTGATCAATTGAGGGCTTCAACACACATATCCATGAACATTGGTGATCTTTGAACCCCTTTGGAGGTCCAAACGGTTTGAGCCCATTTGGACCAAACGGTCTCAAGACCGTTTGGATCCAAACGGTCTCAAGACTGTTTGAGACCAAACAGTCTCAAGACCATTTGGGCTCAAACGACCTCAAGACCGTTTGGGCTCAAACGACCTCAAGGTCGATTGGTCCAAACGACCTCAAACCGATTGAAGCTCCAAACGGTTTGGAAGTCAACCCTTCCAAACGGTCTTCACCTCCAAACGGTGGATCCAAACGGTCCCAAGACCGTTTGGGGTCAAACGGTCTCAAGACCATTTGGGTGGTTGAAACCGTTTGAAGGTTGAAACCGTTTGGAGATTGGTGATGGTTTGTACTTAACCGTTTGATGATGTAATCAGTTCAATGGTGATCCAATCTAAACCCTAATGGTAACCTAGATCATTAAGGGACTATGTGATTAGTGAGTTAACCCATGATGGTGATCATGTGGCAAATTACCAAAATACCCTTGAGGGGTCTAAAGGGATAAAACCTTGTTCTAATCAAACCCTAATCACATGATGTTGATGTTTTTGCTTATGTTAGTCAAAGGAGACTTATCTCAACCTGATCTAGAGTGGTGTTGCCACCGTCTACTAGTGAGAGGAGAGAGAAAGTATTTTATAGAGAGAGAAAGTATCCTAGAGAGAGAAAGTACCCTTTTTAAGGTGGAAACTCTGGTGAGATACTTCAATTACACATGAAGGTGCATGTTTAGGGAATGACCCACCTATGTGAGGTCATGGAAACCCTATTTATAATATCTAATGGATCTTAATCCTAATTGAGATCCTTAATGATGATGTTTCTCTTACGTGATAATGTAATGAGTACAATTCACCATGGAGTGAATAGTAAACCCTAAGTTTAGGGTAAAGATATGAAAGATGAATAGTAAACCCTAATTGACAGGGTTATTGAATTCAACCCTAGTTGAGGGTAAATCCATGTGAATCTCTAGTTGAGGTGATTCCATGTGAAACCCTAGTTGAAGGTGATTCCATGTGAAACCCTAGTTGAGGGTGATTCCATGTGAAACCCTAGTTGAGGGTGATTCCATGTGAAACCCTAGATAAGAGTGATTCCATGTGAATCCCCAGTTGAGGGGGGATTCCAAGGGAAACCCTAATTTGAGAATGCATCCTTAATTGTTGAATTGTTTACTATTGTCTGTTGAATGTACCATGCAGGTTGTTATGAGATGATGGGCATATCCAGATATGGAATGTCATGTTATATTAATGAACCATGCAGGTTGTTATGAGATGATGGGCATATCCAGATATGGAATGCCATGTTATATTAATGAACCATGCAGGTTGTTATGAGATGATGGGCATATCCAGGTATGGAATGTCATGTTATATTAATGAACCATGCAGGTTGTTATGAGATGATGGGCATATCCAGATATGGAATGCCATGTTATATTAATGAACCATGCAGGTTGTTATGAGATGATGGGCATATCCAGGTATGGAATGCCATGTTATATTAATGAACCATGCAGGTTGTTATGAGATGATGGTTATATCCAGGAATGGGATGCCATGTTATATTCATTAAAAGCATGTCTTAAGCTTTATGAATAATGAATCATCTTGATGCACTGTTAGGTGACATCTTTTGTGGGTTATGGGCTGTAAGAGCCATAAATGTTATCAAGGTCATGCTTGATAGATGACTTGAGATGAAATAACTGATGTTTGTGATAAGTTAGGCCTGCTACATTTTAGTATTCTCATATATAGCTGTGTTGTTGTATGATGATAAGAATACTGAATGTACCTAACTAATCAAGTGAAATGTAGAGTCCTGATCATAGATCCATCATTGTCAGAGTCTAAATGATGGTGAAGCAGGTTTTTCCCAGGGAACTCCTGGATCATATACTTTTGAGTATATGGGGTACATGGATGTGTAGAACCTTACATCCTAGTGTAGGTATTTGATGTAGATTCTTGTAGTCCGTCATACATTCACTAAAAGAGAAATGGTGAGAGGATTTGATGTAGATTCATGTAGTCCATCATTCCCCACCACACAGTCTAAAAGGTGAGATGCATCCCTATACTCCCTTAAAAACATAATCAATAGCGTAGTATATCTGTTAGAGTTATCTACGAGTTATTTGATTGATGTTACCTTGAATAGCATAGATGTTCTCATATTTTATTATTGGTTGAACTCTTGCTTACCATCAAACTGCTAGTGAATACCTTGAAGGCTTTTATTGCTTTAGTTATTCCCTGCTTTGCTTATAAAGCTTCTAGTGGAGAGTTATAACTCTCGCTGGGGCAATTATGTATAATTGTCTCACCCCGTAGACTTCTACTTTTTAGGTGGTCGTCGAAGACGGAGGGACAAGAACTCAGGTGACCAATCCCAGCAGCATCAGGAGCAGTAGTTATCTCAGGTGGAGATCTAGCCTGCTTCATGGTGTAGTATAGAGTCAGTCTTATGTGTCCTCTGTACTCTCAGGTCCTGGAGTGTTTTGAGTATGAATTCTTGAGAAGTTTTGTATCATGTTGTATATAATTACTCAAGAAGTAATTGTCAGTGATGTAAACAGTTAAATCCTTTTTCTATGGAAAAGGTTTGAGGTTTCAAGCTCTTGTCTCAAAAAGTTTTAATTTCCTGTGATTTTTGGTCTTCCGCTGTTTACCGAATGCTTTCGCACATGTTTAAATCGAGATTAATTCGTGGTTTGGAGATCGGAGCCCACACTTTTGGTAAGGGGTAATCCCAGACCTCACCATCTTGTTGCTTCTTATCATGCAACAATGAGCAGCCCCATACATCCCAAAGCACTACGTAGACCATTTCTTGAGTATTAGACACCCTATGGAGCCTCCTCAATCATAAATGAGCCTTGATGAATGGTAATTTGCCATCAATCAACCTTGATGAGAGGTAAATCGCCCTCTCCTTCTTCCTTTTTCCTCATTATTTTTTAGATGACCCAAAATACCTCCTAACTATCTCTGACCATCCCCCAACCTGGAAATGGCTCGCCAACCTCAACATGGCTTGATGAAGCCAGGCACAATCTTAGTGACATCCCTCAGGTCTTGGATCAAAGATTCAACCATCAGGTTGACCTCCATGGCCGACGTTCTCACAGGCATGATAGGAAACTATCCTCGTGGTAGAAAGACCACCCTGCCTTCTAGAGCATGTCAATCCAAGACATAGAGCAAGGGGTAAAGGGGTACTCCCCCCTAGACTTTTAGTAGGATTATATATTGTAAAAAGAAAAAACATATTAATGTGGTAGCCCATTATTAGTAAGCTTAGAATTAATCTAAGAAAAATCATATCTTTTATACCTTGCTCTAAATATAGTTTACATACATGTTTAATTAAATTAAAATTGTGGAGAATTTAATGAACATGATTTTAATCCATGATTGTGTCTCTGATTCCATAAGTACCTTCGATACCCACTTAATATGGTTTAATATGTGCACAACCCTAGTTTGGAATATTACAGACTTTTTGATATGTCCCTAAGAGTTGAGACAAATCATGTGGTAAAATACAATATTCATGTTGATTAATGATTCTTCCTTAACATAACTAAGAATGTCTTACATACTAATATGAATGAAGAAATTTAGGGTTCTATTCTATGATTAAGATTCCTATACCCCCAAAATTAGGGCTTCATAGAATCAGCTCCTAATTGATAAATTTACCCTAAATCATACCAAACCTAATCCTAACATCCTGGCCTAATCTCAAAACCCTTGTGAAGGACTTTTGACAAGTTAGCACCTTAGTGTCTAATATCTGTTTTACTAGATTAAATCTTGATTGGAGATGCATATTGAGTTTATTGGACAATATTTTTTTCTCTTAATACATGTTTAATTAAGAGTAATAGCTCTTAGTCGTGCTTTGTTTTTGAAGATTCTTGGAGTTTCCCAAAAATTTATTATTTATGAAAATATCCTTGCTTGATTCAATGCTTGCATTTTATAATAGATGCATGTACATCACTTACATAGTATAAATGCTATTTGAACCCAACATTAAATCGCATAAAGGTGATTCAAGGAGATAATCACTCTCTAAATCCAAAAGATGATCATTAAGAGAGTGGATACAAACCAACATGAAAAGGTGATAAGAGTTCATTTTTATAACCATCACCATGGAATACATTATTGGAATGAACTCCATAAAGTTCATGACAGGACTAAAAAGCATTACACCTAACGATATAGTATGATTTTTATTGGAAATATTTATTAATGATAAAATCTCATTACATGTCAATATTTAAACTCATAAGAGTATATAAGTTGTTGATACTACATTAACACTTTTTGTTGCACCCATGTACACAACATAGTTATATATTGACCCGTTTTTTATTTGTTGACTTTTTAAGTTAGGGTTCATATCTAAAATATGTAGAAACAAGCTATAAGAGGAAAAATCCATAAATTACAAAACTGATAATACTTGGAGGAGTATATAGTTTAATTTCATAACCATAAGTAGTTTTTTAATTCTAAAAATTATGTAACTCCATAGAGAAGATCTTATCTTCCATATTATTATAAACAATACCTTTTTTTTAAATTATGAGGTAGTAAGTTGTTTATTGTAATCTAGATATTGGAAGTAATAGATAACAACCCTTGCCTCTCCCGCCCACGTTGATGAAGATGATGATAAGAGGGGATCATTAAAATAAAGTATTTTGGTTCTCTCGGAGTGGTTATTCGGTGGAATTGTTAGGTAGTTGGCATGAATTCCCAAGTCGATAGGTTGTATCGATCCTTCCTACAAGTTTGAAACACAAAAATTGGTTTAGGACCATACAAGTTGTTCTTACTTGTCAAAAAGTCAGGTTGACTTGTCTGGAAGTTGGAGGTCCTTAGGGTATGACTTGTAACAAGTTGGACAAGTTTAATTAGGTTGTTTTATCCACTTACATTGATGGGGTTATTGCAACCTCAAATTTCAATCCGACATATCCAAAGTTAGACCAACTATCTAAGTCCTACAAATTTGATTATAATTGTTTCTAACTATGTATCTACCATACTTAGCCATGTTTTAATTCTTACAACATATATTCTCTTTCAAGAACTCTAAGATATTATGATTTTATCATTACTAAGGATAGAGTACGTGTCCTATACTATTTATCATAAAAAATTTCATAACAACAAATCATACCATATTTTATCAACCACGCGCTTTAGATGTGCAATCAATCAACTTGATTCATAAACTATCTTAAAATACACCAATCAGTTTTACAAAAAATTAACATTTTTTACTAATAGTATATACTTAAAATCACCAATCTTACAAAACTAGGGTTTCTCTTCACTTAATTATCTCCATACATGTTAAATTGTTAAATATCAGTTTTGTGTTAATCTTAGGTGAGAAGAAGATTATGTGATGATCAAGGAGGTTACTCTAGGGTTACGTTAAACCTAGGCTTGGGTCATTACATTGACAACCACAATCACTAATCAATAAACATATTTAAAAAATCTCAAATTTTTACAAGTATGCATTTTAAGCGCACTCTGGTGTCCCTGTTGTCATACTAGGAACATACATACAATCTTTAAGGTAAGATGAAAAAGTCCTACGACATATATCAGGTATGTAAAAATATAAAAGATTAATATCAATAATTATACACCACATCAAAGTTAACCAAGGATAACAAAAATGTAATAATCCTTCTAAGATTATAAATAGTACCTGAAGAAATGAGAACATGTTGTCCATAACACAACCATAACGCTTGGGGTGTCCCTACAATGATAAACATCACAAATGAAATAGATAGAACCATACACTCATGCACTTTGTTCATGAAAGGAAAAGTCTATACTACCTTGGCTTTCTCCGAGAAAAAATAGACTCAAGTATGTGAGTTCTAGGTAAAATTGAACTATAACAAAAGTATTGTCATCCATAACATGGGTCTCCAAATGGTACATGACAACCATTATAATCTATCCAATCTATATACTCCTTGAAGCACAACCTCAAAGCTCTTTTACTCCTTGAAGTAGAAACTTCTTGTCCTTTGGCCATGTGGAAACAGACATAAATAGTCAACAAGCGGTATTAGCATTTTATTGAAACATAACATATAATTTTGAAGGAAAGATCTTAAAATGGCTTTATGTAATTAATTTGTGAACATTTTAACATGAATAACACTATAGAATTGAAACGGTATTCATATGAACCTCCATAGATGATTTCCTAGTTAACAGAACATGATTCTATGGAAGCCCTTGTCTTAGAAGTGATCAATAAGCATATAACAATTACGAGATCTTTATCATTAATGTTAAATCAACTTATCTTTAGATCTTAAACATGTTAAAATTTCTAACTCTTAAACATGAATTTTGATATGGACGTGCTACATGATTGTTATCTCAAACATGGGGCTTAACAATTTCATGAGCATTAGGTTTATTTACATGACTAACCTCGAGGCACGCCCCCAAAAAGCCTTATGAACTAGGTTAATCCACAAAATAAAGAACGCCAAGCCTAAAGTCACAATTTTACCTTGAACTACCATTACAAAAATAAAATAAAAGCATGTTCAATGAAACGTATATTAACAAATACTATGAAATATATTGAATATAAAAAGAAATAAGAACCAATTGCATCTTTATTCTTATAAGGGATATAGGTTAGATATAGTTTATAGTTACACATGGAAATACTTTACATTATGAAAATATTGACTCTCCCAAAGTCGCTCAATACAAGAATGACTCTATTAAGCATATCTCTTATAACTACCTTCACTTATCACTAACTGTTGGACTGCAACCAACTTGATGATTTCTGGCTTATACCTAAATGTTTTTGGTGGTTTATTAGCAAGAATCTAATAGTTTAAAAAAATTGGTAATTTTATTGATGTTGTCACTAAGGCTTGAACCTGATACCTCTTAGTAAAAAAACCAAGGATCTTACCATTGGGTGTCCCATCTTGGACAAAAAATGATGATTTATTAATCCCATTGACAAGGGGTTTCAAACTCAGGATCTCTTAGTCTTACAACATCACTTTTATCACTGGGGTGCCCATAGAAAGTATCTAGTATTCATATAAAAGTCAACTTTCCATTAATATATATAGCCATTTATCATTAAGTATTAAGAATCACTGAACAAATAAGTAAGATCTACTCATGCATGAAATACAAAATTTTATGATTTATCACCATAAGTCCCTTTATCTTAACTATTTATACATATTCATTCAAATCTTACAAATTTAAAATATATACATGGAATCTTACATGATCCTAATATGACAACACTAGTCGTGCACAAATTCTACATATGACAACTCATGAACATGTTACTATAACATAAAAAAAATTAATTATTAGATTTCTATCTTTCAATCATGCCTTAAAATTATTTGACATGTATCCAACTTACTACATATGTCATATATGGAGCACATGTATGAATCATCATCCATGCCTTAGGGTTTAATTTGTCACCTTAATGTAAGAACACATTCCAAGTCTTCCTTAGGGTTGGATTGGTGCCTCTAGTGTCCTCAACTTAGTTTCCACTCCTACATATAAGGAAACGTCTTACCACATCATTGTCACTATGCACATTTCATATTTGTTATTTCACATATCATATGACTATGAATCTATGCCCCCTAATCCTTTTTGCAACCCATTCTTAAGGAAATTGAGGCATTTTCTCATCTCGATCGTTCCCACTAATTTTCCCATACATTAGTGATATGCACCACTTGTAAGACTCATGTTCTTGTCTCTTTTTCCACTACAAGAAAAATAGGTTCTGCCACCCCAAAACATGCACTGGAGGAGGCATATGGTATTCATGGCCCCTATCTGTGTGATAATTTATCACTTTATTGTTTATTTAATTCATTCATCTTTATTATCTTAGGGCATCCCTAGCATATCTCAGTATGTTAATAAATTTCTTTGTGACTGTCTATACTATGACTAATGTCTTGTATACAAACACAGTTGATATGCAAGATAGTAACATATCAATTCATCATACACCACAAATCATCTTATTTCATCATATAACCATCTATTTTAAATTCTTTAATCTTTTATTTATTCCATTCTAGGACACCGTGTATCCATTAACAATATCCATTCCACAAAAATATTCCAGCACATGTCAATATCATTTACAAAAATTAATTGTGATTATCATATGATCGTCATTAATGGTACTCTAATTATTCAGCATGATTTTTACGATTATTATAATTAAGGGTCATTGCATATCTATTTTCATCTCATTTTCATCATTATTTCGTGTTACATACTTATATAGTAGAACAAGTAAATTTACACACATGACCACATAATTAGGTTTACTAATTAGACTACTCTTTCTTGAAAAAGTTTGACAACAGTAGAATATTCTATTCACAACATTGGAGAATAACTAATGTATTCTATAATCCATCCCATTTCATTGCCCTTTTCTTATTCTTGGTCGACGTTTTGCAATTTATGTCATCAATTAAGGATTAGAATAAACTTCATAGTGATTCTCCATTATATATCAAATTCATTATTATATTTTCAGCTTGTAGCTTCACATATGACAACATCTGTTACAATTTCAATACTAGAATTATAATGTTTGCATCTATTTTTTATAGACTAATGATGTTGTATGTCATGTTTTGTCACTGAGGGAAAAACGCATGTGCTTTCAATACAATGTCAGTTTTATACATTGATGCAAGATAAAGCCCACAAAATATATTTAACACCAAATTTTGGGCCATCACATATATCAAAAATTGTTAGATGACACTATAATTTCTAAATAACGCCCTCAATGTTTTTTTGCTCCAAAATTAAATTTGCAAAGAATTATAGCATCAATTTTTACTAAACTTATGATATATGTGGTTGGGTTAAAATATAGGTATTAGTTATTGTGAAATCGATTTTCTATTTCAAATTGATATTATAACACTACTTGTGTCATCATTTTTTTGTATAACTAATGCTATATTTTCTCTTATACCCTAGATCTCAGTACTCCCCCTCATTCCTCCCGCACCCAGTCATAGTACTCTTCTTCATTTCCAAAGAAACCATAGTGATTCATGTTGCAAAACCCATAGATGCCACTGGGCTAGGACACCTTTTCTCCCACCATTGTCGCCCAAGATCTCCCTTGTTTTTGGCCTTCCATGACCCTATGCAGGTTGCCACCCAAGCTCTCCCTTGCATCTAGACTAGGTTGCCTTTGCTCCCAGCTCCTCTTCCCAAGCTTTCCCTTATTGTTGGTCTTACGTGCTCTTGTACACACCTCTTCTTTGTCCTTGCTCTTAGGTACCACCAACAAACCTCTTGGCGGTTGTCATCAAGTATGGCCTCATTTTCTACTTCTGCTTCCTCCTTTATCCTATGTGCCTTTTGTCTTCACCAACCATTATTTTTTGATGTTGGTGTTTCTCCTTGCTATCGTCATTCCTCCTTCTATTGTTGTCATTTTCATTATTGCATTATTTCTATTTCCTTGTTTTATATGAAATTATTTAGGTATGCTTTAGGTAAAACATGTATGGTCATATTTATGTTAATCAAGTTTTGATTCAGATACTTTTTGGTCAAAATATAGGAAGTTGGTTCTATTTAGACAATGGTATACCTAACTATATCTTAGGACCTACTTAGGTATGATTTTTTCTTAATTAGTGTAATATTAGGTAACATTATTAGCTCATCTCATATATTTTCACCCTTATAATAGTCTTCTTATATATGTTGGGTTAAATTTGTATCAAATTGTAAAGAAGAAGAAGATGATGATGATGATTAAGAGTATAGTAGTGAGCGCGTTCATTGACTAGTTTTCTCTTAATCACCATAATCATTTTCTTCTTCTTCACATTTCTGATATTACTTTTTTCTTGTTAGTCTCAACTATAACTTGTTGGCATCTCTCATCCTTATGTCAATTAGCATTAAACTAAGTCTATCAGTAGGATGCACTTATTTATCAAATCTATTGTTCAAATAAATCCTAGATAACTTTTTTTATTGATTATAATGGTATACATGTTGTACTGATAGTCTTGTTTGTTTAGTCACCACAACCACAATCAACATCAATATTTTATACGTTAGGAAATCCTAAAACCAATGAAAATGTATCCATCTATCTGCACACACACACACACATATATATATATACTCATTGGTTTCTGACCGATCTCTATTTTTCATTTTTTATAAGTATTTGTGATGTTTTTCTTTCTATTTTAAATTTACAACATGTGCACTCATGTGAACACTATGAAATATTTTATTGTTAACTTGTTCATGTGCATTTATTACACAAAAAACCATGTTATTGGTGTTTCCTAAAACTTTATACTAACCATAGAGCTTGCTCTCTTATTTACACTCCTATGACCTTACCAAATCTTGTATCTATCCCTTTCCATCACCAAATATGCCTCATTAGTGATATGTGAATTGGTGTATTTGGATACTCAATTTTTACTCACTATAAATAATATATATGGTACATTAATGATATACGGATTGATGTATTAGTAATATGTTAATTTGTGTATTTGGTGAATGGTTCATGTTGATCCAAAAGAATGTGCATGCCAAAGAGAATATGAATACGGCTTGACGTAAATGTGAAAGGATGAATTACACATTGTACATTCATGTGAAATGGAAGTTATATGTATACCATCTGGTCAATGGATCATGTGAATGCAATTGAATATGTTAGGATTTGGTTATTTCTTATGAAGTCGAGTGAATCTCGGGATCTAAATGTGAATGTAAGTAAAATTCATCTCGTATGTTTGTTTCATTGTAGCTTTTTCAGGTATGTCGATGGCCCACTAAAGGTAGTTTGTAGCATGTTGTTCTTTTGTATTAAAAAATTGGTGTGTTGGTTATTTGAAGAAGCTTGAGGCAATCAATTACACCTTTGGTTTAGAAAAAAATCAAAAAATCAACACCACAAACCTTCATAGATACCCAAATATGGGTGCATCTATGTATCTGTTGCATCGGTTTTGATTCTAAAGTGGAGCATCATTCCATGATTGTGTCAGTTTCATCACCTTATCCAACTTATGTTACTAGTTGTTGTGTCAGTTCTGTTGAATGGGCAAACCAACATTTTAGGCATGGATCTCTTGTGTCACCGACCTAAGCGTCTCTTTTTAACTGATCATATAGGCCTTATTTGACCATCATCAAAGCCCATATGTGTACCAGTGCAGCAACCCTTACTAACATTGTACTCTCCCTCAGCATTGGAAAACATTCTTCAATCCAAAATTCTTCAGGTAGATTTCACCTTTAGGTCTTCTAGCTTGCCTAAGAGGAAAATTTTAAGAGAGAAGAAGAAAATCATGATCATTTGATCAACTTAATAGGAGTACGACCAAAAGGATATAGTAGATGATAAAGGATAATATAAGATGAAAATACTAAGAATTTGATTGTATCCCCATCTCTATTTAGTTCTATAGATGATTCCAATCTAAGTTCTCTTCAAACAATAAGGATTACATCATAAATCCTTACTTTAGGGAAAATTTCATGAGAGAGATTGATTGATGATGAATAATATGGTGTAAGGTGCTCTAGGGTCACAAGGAATCAAAGTGGGATATATATACTTCCAACTTGGTTTTATTTCATCATTTTACTTTCCTGTTTTGATAAAAAAAATATAATCAATCGGCTCTTTGAATATCCAGTATAACATTTTGGGTTGATGGAGTCAGAATGATAATTTTGACGCTCACTGCTAAAAAAAGCTATGTCACAACCTACAAATTGGTCTGACTTGTTGAGTAAGTCTGATGTGTTGAGCTGATTCAACTTGTGTAATTCAGTTTCACTTATGGACCCAACTTCTTGACATATCATTTCACTTTTTGGAAAGAGGTATTTGTTGCAAGTCCCCAACCCTTGATATGCCTTCATTTCATCTTTTTTACCTTAAAACCATGATTAATTATATATGTTGAACTTCAGGTAATATAGATGTGGATAAGTATTACTTAAATTCGTAATAATCATATAAAACTCCCAAGTGATGTGGAACATAATTAGACTTTTAATGTGTAATAGGTTTTATTTGATAAACCAAAGTTGGATAAGGGTTTAGAAAGAGGAAAAACCCTAACATCTTTAGCATGTTGTATATATGTGATAACCTTAAAAGATATATTGTGTTTGAGCTTGTTTCCTATGTAAATCGATAATACCTTAGGGCTTTGAGGGTGCAATGTATGTATACATGGTCAAATTATATTTTAGTGTGCATGGTTTGAGAGTCTTCACATCTAGGAGTATTTTGGTTTGTTGACCCTTGAATTCAACCAAGTCCCATGCCAAATTGGTTGAGTTGTTGTTGGTCAAGGTTTGTATTTGATTGTTTAACTTGTCATGAGATCCCTCAATTGGGTAGGCTTTTTTATTGAACTCGAGTTGAATTGGAAGTAACTTGACCAAGTTTTTTTTATTTACAAGAGAATCCACCCCAGGAATGACCACTATCCCCAACATGGTAAACTCTCAGGTCCTGATAGGGTGTGGTTTGGTTACATTCCCCCCCCCCCCCGTGCCCAATCAGCATGAAATGCCATTTGTAGAGTGTCTTTCGGCCTTGGTTTGAACTTGGGTCCTTCACTGGGACTTATGGAGCTCTTACCAGCCGAGCTACTCTGGTCAGCCAACTTGAAATTAGATTGAATTAGACATGAGCATTTGCTTTAAATTAGACTAAATTAGAATAAATCGATCCAATTTATGAGAGTATATTTGAGTTTACAGGACAAGTTGTGGGCCTTCGGTCGAGTTAGTGGAGGTGGACAAATCAGTCAAGTTTCCATGAACTTGGGTCGTATTCCTAGGTGGTCAAAATGGGTATTGGTGCATGGGGCATCCTAGTGCTCATTATGATACCACTAGGATTGGAAATCTGGTCAAGTTTCCCTCTATCTATGTTGTTTAGTAAAGATGGTGGTTTTGTTGGTAGAAGAGATATATAAGCTTGTACCTCCATTTAGTCATGACCAAAGCTCCTTTCTAACCCATTCAGAGTGTTGGAGCTTGGTGGAGCAATGAGAGACCTTTCTTGAGTCAATCTAGCCTCCTTTGCTTCATAGAAGGCAATTCTTTGGGAGATCTTGGTGGAGGAACATTTCTTGAGGTTAAACTTTCCCTTCTCTTCCATTCTTTTTCTTATTTTTCCTCTTTGGAACCATGGACAAGATTATCTTTGATAGATCTTGAGGAACTCAAGCCTTCTTATTCTACATTTACCATATTTTCTTAATGTTTTTTCTAGCTAGAAGATGACGAACCTTGAGCTTGTGGTGGCTATGAGGACATTATCATTGAGGACGACATGATGTTGTGGTATTCTTGTTGGATCTTGAAGAAAGGAGCTGATTTTGTATGAACAGGGTGAGTGTATTTCTCCCTACTTGCTATTTATGCATGAAGAGGCTTAAACCCATCAAAACCTAGAGATACTCTTGTTTCTTGCTAAATACATTAGGCCTAGTATTGAACTCCATACTTTCCTTGGAGAATGAATAATTTTGCTCTCTCAATGGCGATTAATCATATGTATGGTCGTTATTTCCTCTCTTACAAAAAAATTTGTTGCTACACTTACACTTAAAGGATATCAAAATATTTACATAATACCTTAAACACAAAATTTGTCTTGGTGGAAAATGTAAAGGGTACGGAATGTGATGATTATATCTAACATTGGATTGACAATGAATCTGCAATATATATATACATACATATATATATTAATTATGAATCTGAAATATATATATACATATATGTGTGTGTGTGTATGCATGTATGTATCGGAATATGGTAAATTGTATTCCGAATCCCCAACAAAGTTGGGACAAAATTACATAGTATCCCCTGCACGCTACTAAACAAAAACAAGAAGAAGAGAAAAGCTTCTATACATTGAGCCTATGAATAAGAACTTTACAAATTTTTCCCCAATGTATTCAGTGTTATTTGTTTTCGCCTTATGCTTCCTTGAGTTCCTTTCTTTCCAGGTGTAGTAGTATACCGCAGACAAGGCTGTCAGCAACTTCTTCTGTATGTTGAGGCTTGGGCCAAGAATAGAGATCATCTCTTTTGTGGATAAGAGTTGTAAATGACTGAGTTTTGTTCTTGCACAGACATGACTCCATAGAGTAGTGATGAACGGGAAGCTGTGAAAGAGATGTTCGTGTGTTTCTGATCCTTCATTACAAAGCAAGTATTGGGTGGAAGAGGTGCCAGGATACCATCTATCAATTTTATCCAAAGTGGGAAAGGAATCAAATGCAGTTCGATAAATGCAAAGACTCCATTTGGGGATCTCAAACTCATTCCAGATATATTTAGTGAAGTGTTGTGTAGGAGGATGTGAGCTTCCTCGAAGCTTTTCCAAGCTCCAGGGATCAGGACTGTTGTTACAGATCTGGTTACCAGAAACATTGCTGCCGAAATTGTATTTGATTTGCCTCCAAATGCTTGACATCCGATTGATGACTCGAGAATAACCTTCTCTGGTGGAAGGTTCAAAGTCCAGTCCTTTGGGATAACGTTTCTGCATCCATCGTGCCCAAGTGGAAGACCCCTGGTGAAAGTTGATGATGTGTTTGACAGTGCCCCAATTTGCTATTTTCGTAGGAGTTTTCAGACCTACTCCACCTTCTTCTTTGTGTTTAGCTAATCTTGAATACTTCATGGCATGTGTGCCTCCTGCCCAAATGAAGTTGGAAAGTGTCATCTCAATGCATTCGAGCACAGCAGGTGGGATTTCACCTTGCTAAACCCAATAGATGAGGAGACCTTCAAGGACACTTTTGGTTAAAGTGATCATGCCTGCCATGGAAGTTTTATTCAGAGGCCAGCGGGAAATCATGGATTCAATCTTGTCTGTGCAATCTGTAAAGTCTTTAACTTGAGGTTTACCATCAGTTAAGGGGAACCCTAGGTACTTGGTGGGAAGAGGAGTGATATGCATCTTCATAGAATCTTCAATTTCATTCTTAATGTGTTCACAGTTGGAAGAGGTAAAGACCTACATTTTGTTCTCATTGATGTGTAGCCCCGTTTGAGTACCGAATCTATGAAGCAGTTCCTTCAAATTTAACAGGTACTTAGGTTTCGATTCTAAGAATACAAGGACGTCATCTGCAAAAACAAGATGACTCATTATCTTTGTACCCCTCACAGTGTAAGTAGCTATGTCCTTATTGTCTTCAGCCTGCTTCATTAGTTGAGAGAAGTATTCCATAATGATAGTGAAAAGCAAAGGAGACAGTGGATCTCCCTGCCTCAAACCATTAGAGGCTTTGAAGATGCCATTGGGGGTGTCGTTCACTAGAACTAAATAGCTGACAGTAGTGATGCATTGCTGAATAAGCGAGATCCAATTGGAGGAAAACCCCATCTCCTTCGTAATCTGTCAGAGTTTGATCCAGCGAACACTATCAAACGCTTTAGAGATGTCGAGCTTCATACAAACCTTCTTATGGCCTCTCTGAACATTGAAATCTAGCATAAATTCTCCTACTAGGAGTGCACAGTCTGAAATGCTTCTGTCCTTGATGAAGGGACCTTGGGCATCTGAGATGAGAGAAGGAAGAACTAGCTTGAGACGTTCAGCTAGGATTTTTTCCAAGATTTTGTATTGAACATTACAGCAGGAAATGGGCCTGAAGTCGGCTAGGGAAGCAGTAGATTTCTTCTTAGGAATGAGCGTGAGAAAGGCATGGTTGACTTTCCTGAGCATATTACCTCCCTTCATATTCCAGTTGATGTTGTTAAAGAGATCAGTTTTGATTGTTTGCCAAGCATCTCTGTAGAAGTGTCCATTGAACCCGTCAGAACCTGGGGACTTATTAACTCCAATGCTCTAGACGGCATCTTTTAGTTATTCCATATTAATATCCCTGCAAAGAATGTTATTATGAGAACTAGTAAGCTTGTACCTCCAGCTGAGATTTTCATTCTGCAGAAGGGGGGTGTCTTCTTGATTCTTGTTGAAGAGAGCTTTGTAGTAATCATTGGCTTGAATTTCTAAATCTTCTTGGTTGTTAACTAAATTTCTTCATCATCAATCAGTTCGGCAATAGTATTATGTGCTTCACATTTCCTTATTGTGTTGTGATAAAGCTTAGTGTTGCGGTCTCCATCAGCTATCCAGGCAAGTCTGTTGTGCTGCCAGGCATAGTTTTCTTCAGCTTTTTTGAGGTCTTCTAGCTGCGTTTTAATCTTGAGTTCTTCTTCAATAAGTTGGCTATTGAGAGGATCAGTGAGAAGAGCATTCCTGACAAAGATAAGTTCTTTTTTGAATTCAGAAATAAGCTCAGGGATATTGACATGCTGCCTGGACCATCGTTTCAGAAGAGATTTGGTTTTCATAAGCTTTTTTGTGAAGACAAACATGGGGTTTCCTTCTATCACTTCGTTCCAAGCTTCTTGAATGATGTCTGAGTAACCACTCCAAGTGGTCCAGAAGTTTTTGAAATGGAAAGGCCTAGCCTTCTTCTTCTTTTCCTGAACTTGCATGATAAGTGGTGCATGATCACTTATGTCAGCACTCACTACCTTGACATGGGCATGCGGAAGAACTTGAAGCCATTAGTTGTTGACAAGAGCTCTGTCAAGCTTACTGGCAATTCTTTTGTCAGGTTTACCTTCATTGTTCCAAGTATAGATGATATTCCCGCTCATTGGAAGCTCACAAAGGTCAGCTGCATTGATAGTGTGATTGAAAGCTTTTATGGCTGCTTCATGGGTGAGACGACCCCCTCTCTTTTCTTCTTGCAACCTAACGTTGTTAAAGTCTCCCATAATCAGCCAGGGTTCGTTAATGGTGTTTGAGAGAGACTCCATGTCATTCCACAGATCTATGTGTTGGTTGTGGAGAATAAAAGCATAGATAGTTGTGAACCAGATAAGAAGACCTCCATTATTTTTGCATATTAAGGTGATCGTTTGATCAGTTTTCTTGAATACATCTATGTTCCAGATGTTTGGGTTCCATCCCAAGAAAATTCTTCCCAGATCTACTTCATCATGGTTTGAGATACTACTCCATCCATTGGGAAATATAGAGCTGATGTAACTGGAATTGCATCTTTTGATTTTAGTTTCAATGATAGCAGAAATAGAGTCATCACTTCTAACGCTCCATTCCCTAACTTCCTTCCTTTTAGTCGGCTTATTGATGCCCTTTACATTCCAGACTAAAATGGACATTAAGAAGAGCTTTTTTAGTTCCTTGTACGCCTTGGGGGCACTTTCTCCCGTTCTTTTCCTTTTATCTGAGAAGAAGAAGAAGCAGATGGAGGAGGATTCTCTTTCTCGATCACCAACAGTTCTTCCTCTTCTTTGTCTGAATCTAGAGCATCAAATTTTTTTGAAGAGGAAGTAGTCACTTCAGTAGGTTTGACAAATTCCCCTTCTTCTGTGTTGGTTTTCCCGGCTGCTTGATTATCAACAGGTCTCTGCCTCCATACTTTTTTGGGGACCTGAATGTCATCGTCTTGCTGGGGTGCAGTAGCTTTAGGTTTCTTGGGATAGTCGTCTTCGTTATGACCGAAGACGCAATAGGAAGAGCACTTCATAGGCATATGATCATATTGAATCTTGAATGGCTATTCTCCTCTGCCCGGAACCCTAAGCCACATGGTGTCGGGTTGTTCTTCCTCTGCCTGCAGTTCTACAAGGACACGTGCTTCATCTGTACTAGGCCCTTCCATGGATTCGGTTTTGATATGGAGCACAGTACCTACCCCAGCCACCACAGTGCCTGCGGCCTTCTTGATCCAGGTCTTACCATTGGAAGGTATCCTTATCCATGCCGGAATAGATGACAGGTATTCCTTGACAAGAGGGTCACCATATTTATAGTCTTTAGTGATGACCATCTGATAGTCAAACCAGCGAGGACCTCCAAGGAGGCAAGCATTCTTATCTGTGTCATTATAGAAACGGATAATAAAGAATCCATTTGGTTTTGATATCAGATCGAACTCTCCTTTGGGGCACCATGTTCTCCTAATCCATGCAGCAAGGTGAGGGTAGAAAGGTCTCTTCCCCATGACGTAGATGGAGACCGAGAACTCCCATATGTCCTTCATCCTGTTGTATTCCTCTTCCTCGAGCGTGACGACAACCTTGCCATCAACCTTCGATCCTTTAGGGAAGTTCAGTTCTGAACTTTCCTTCTCTTGGGTCGTTGTTCTCATCACGACATGCGTCCATAGTCGTTTGGGTGCAACTTCAGACTCCGTCGATTTCTCCATAGGAACGGATCCATTGGTGGAGGATTGGGGTGGAGGTGGGGTGGGGGTAGGATTAGGTGGGGTGGTGGATGAGGTGGGAGGGTCTCGGCGGGGAGATCCCATTGCCGCCGGTCCTTCTCAGGGTCGCCTTATATGTATGTATGTATGTATGTATGTATGTATGTATGTATGTATGTATGTATGTATGTATGTATGTATGTATGTATGTATGTATGTATGTATGTATGTATGTATGTATGTATGTATGTATGTATATATATATATATATGTGTGTGTGTGTGTGTGTGTGTGTGTGTGTGTGTACATATATATACATACATATACACATATATGCATATATATACTTACATATATATATAATGATATAATCCAACAATAAGAAGGTGTGAGCTAGGGTTTACATGAAGTCACTTGTCAAATATGAATTCTTACTTCAAAGAATGCAGCCTTATATGGTCACATTTAGGGATCATTCATACTAAAAGAATGTTCTATGCATCTACTCCTCTTCTCATTTCTTCATGTAGTCTTTATGAATTGGTGAATAATGATGTAAAAAATATAATACTATGGCGTATACTTTAGGTTGAGGGTTATATACACATATGTAGGTTGATGTTTTCAAGTAGATGCCTTAGACCAATAAGATATGAGGAGATGGAATAACCCTTGAAATGATTTGGATTGATAGTATAAATGTCCTTACATGCCTTGATACACGTACTTTCAAAATGTTGGCATACCTTACATGAACACTGAGTTGGACTTGGAAAATAAATGTAAGCCTATTATTTTCTCTAGAGCTTAATAATTCTTAAAAGATAAATAATGTGATAATCTCCCTTAATAACCCCCTTATGCTTAAATTGTAATGGATATCCTCATTGCATGATATGCCTTTCTTAAAGTGATGATTTATGATATCTTTTAAAATTTAGGAGTCGTGTTTGTCATATGTATTCCTCCTTACATGAATAATGATTGTATATAAATATATGATCGTTTTGCTTTGTTTCAGACTAATATTGAGTAGTTATATAATAATTGGTCATAAGGTAAGATCCAACTGATCATGGAGATGGAAGAATAACAGCATGTAGCCTATTAATTTGTTGAATGAATATTGATAAATATATGACATTGCATGTTTATCAAATACATCTCTTTCTATTACATGTTCATATTGTATACCGCTTAGTCTTGCTTTACTTATTGTATTGTATATATCTAACAATGGTAAGTCGAATATCTCTAATTGATCATACTAAGCCAGATAATACTTTTGTAAATGGACCTAACGTATGAGTGATTGGAGTCAGTACAAAAAGTGGAACCCTATCACATAGTGTATGTCTTAGAATTGTGCAAGCTACCCTTATGTTTGGAAGTGCGAGTAGTGAAATGGTTAACCTTATAAAAAACATAGGGTTGTGTAAAAGTATTGGTCATATATTGTTGAGTACAAGTGGGTTACAGAGAATCCATACTAGGTATGGTCCCCTCGGTGCATGTAGACCACCAATTATATGATTGTGGTCGAGTCTTTAACTTAAGTGGTTGTGGTAATCCTACCTATGTGATTGAAAAAATAGATATGATATAATGATGATATTCAGTAGCAATACCCATGGGATGGGATGAGTGTCATGATTTGTGTACCATGTGGACCTACTATTGTTCTGTAGGCATTGTTGTTCAGCCCTGGTAACATTAGTTTCCATGAATATTTCATAAATCTATCTAATAGAAAATAATCTAAAATAAGAAACTAAAGATCGTAAATTCCTTCACTTTACACTTTGTCACCATATACTCTATTCTTACTGAGTTTCCTAGAAAAATGTAGAAATTAAAATTAAAACCATGAATCTTGATAGACTACCTATCGACCTCAAAGGTCAATAAATATCCATAGAGAAGATCTTGAGTAAAGCAACAAAATAACCATTAATTGATTAACTAGGTCAATCAAAACCCAAAAACTCAAATAGCTCAATCATTAGCATATTGAGCTACTGCACTTAGACAACTATCGACCTGGTTTGATAGATCCCGACACACTATGAATTCAACACAAAGCAAATTGATCTAAGAGCTAGATGATGAACCCATTGAGTTGTTTCCTTCTAGACCTCTGATCGACCTCCAGGTCGAGAGTTTCTCAATAGCAACTAATCAACCATAAACCCAAGACCACATCTTGATCAACAAAGCAATCAATCTCCTCAAGAAATCTGATTTGAAGTTGATGAATAACCAATTGAGATAAAGACCCATCGACCTCCTATGTCAATGGCATGAAGTCTAAGGGTCAGTGCCATGTGGACCAGTCACAGATCAACAAGTAGTTGATCAAACACTATAAATAGACCCCAAAAGCATTAGTTCAAGGCATCTTATTTTCTACGAACAAGCCAAAAGGGTGTTTTAGAGACTAAGACCAAGACTAGAATGATTGACCCAGCTAGTAGTATCAACCTAGCAAGAGAGATTGACCTCTAGCCTTGCTACCAGCCATCTCCTTCATCAAGCTTGATTGATCCCTCTTTAGTCAAGTCCGCCAGTGAAAGAAGTGGAGATGATCAACCTCTTCAAGGTCACTTGGGATATCTATCGACCCCTCTTGGGTCAATCGACCTTCATGTTAAATTCAAATGCAAGGTGGGTAGATCAATCTCTAGACTCGATCTACTCATGTGTCGACCTTTTCTCCCTTCCATTTTGTTTCATAATTTTCTTTGAAGAGCTCTGGTTTTTTTAAGTTGTATTTTGTTTCTGTCTTGAGCCACGACTGGTTAAATTCTCAATTTGGTTTGGGAGTATCCATCAGGACCTCCCAACCATGTAATCTTTCTTATTATTTTTAATACATATGTTCTTACAGTTTTGTTTCGATACTATTGTTTTAATGTGTCACTTGTATGATTAGCTACCTTCTTGCATTGTTCAGTTTGGATAAATTTCAAAGAACAAGTTCAATAAGATGTAGAGTATGGGTTAGTAACGAGATACAAGAGTGAGGAGTTACTATAGAACAAGTGATATGTTTATCCTTGGTCTATAGGGATATTATCTCGAGAGAGAGATGTATCATTACATATAATTCTACCTAGATCCTGAGAGAAGGAAGGTGTAGATATCTTTTTTGAGTGCTTGCAAAATATGTCAAGAAATGTATATGAATTAAAATAGAAGGTTTTTCATGGTTGAGACTAGTTTGATTGATGAAACCTAGTCCAAGTTCTATTCGATCATATTCATAATTATCTTTAGTTCATTTGATCTTACATAAATTTGGTTTTAATTTTAAGTAGATAAATTTGTTTCTTAACTGGAATACCAATTTCATCCTTTTTTATCTATTTGGTTAAGCTAAGGTTTTGGTTCTTATTCTATTTTTCTTCTTATCCATGTGTTAGACCTTGTATTACTAAAATACACTCCATATTGAGTTGCATACGTCTCTTGAAATTGGGTATAAACCTAAAGTATGAAATATTTGATTAGTCAACTGTATTTACACTTTTGACCCACATTTAAGAGAGATCAACTTTTGTCTATGTTATCAGGAATATGGCAACAAACAACCACAAAAGAACTTGAAGTCTTCTTAAACTTAGTCAAGTGTAATGAAGTTCAGTAATAAACTTAGTTACACACCTTGTTTTCTTTGTTACGTCATACATTAGAATTTTGTTTGATGTGTTAGGTGCCTAACCTTGACTCGTCGAATCCTCTTAGGTAGTCAGAATGATTATTTTTCCTTGTCAACTTCTAAGACAATGGCCAATCCAGGTAAATTTGAAAATAACCCACCTATTAGGAACCATCTCTCAGTGGCAAGGAATCCATTAGTCACCCCATGGATCTCAGTGGAAAACTTTGAACTAAGACTTGCCATCCTATCTAATAAAGATAATGAACCAAGGAATCATTAGTCATCCCATGGATTTCACTAGCAAACTTTGAACTAAGTCTTGCTTTCCTATCTATTGTCCAACATCGTACTTTTGGAGGAAATTTGACTGAAGAAAATCCTTGACATCACTTAGATGCTTGAAATAACAACTTTGACACTCTCAATCAGTAGAGTTCAACAAGACTCGTAGATTGTAAGACTTTCTATTTTTCCCTAAGAGATAAAGCCCTCAGTTGGTTATAGTCATTAGAACATGAGGGTATCACTGGATGGGAACCCCTAGCACATGATTTCATCAATAAATTCTTCCCTATTAAAAAACTATTTGGTGCAGAAATAACATTACTAGTTTTAGGTAGAAAAGTGGTGAAAACTTTATTGAAACCCGCGAGACATACTTTGAATATCAAAGAAAGTGTGCATGTCATAACTTCAAAGATACTTTTCTAGTTACAGTTGTTTATAATGGGCTCACTTCCATTAAGAGAACAACTCTCAAGGTTGTAGTAGGAATCCATTTTATGGGGCATAGTGCCAAAGGCTCTAAGGAAATTATCAACAATATGGAACCCTTACAAGCTAGACTCAGCTATGATACAAGATCCATTCCAATTCCTTGTCTATCTGTTACACCCACATTTCACAATAACTACTAATCATGAGATTAGGGCATAAGTTGAGGATTAAACATAATACAAAGAACACCCTTATCTTTTTTCTTCCAGTTTCAAACTCTTTGTTTCCTTACATTCAATCACATAAACTAGCTATACAAGGGGATTGAAAACTTGATTACTCTAGTCTGATTTCAACACTAAAGATACATATGTAAATATTCATTTTGTTTCTCACACTTCCCTATACATATGACATGATAATAAAATACATTCTCTATTATTAAGAAAGCAAAGTTATGCATCATCATTTACAACTCTCTCAACTCTATAAAAGGACCTAGAGTGGAAGGTACTGACTAATCTTAATAGATACTTAACCCTTATGAAAGATCTACTTTGGCATTGATATTCTTCATATCCATATGGTTTCCCTAAAAATTTGTGTGTAAAGGGGTGAGTCTACTCACTTAGTGAATGAGTACTTCAAAGAAATAGTTTAAAGAACTTTTATAATCAAACATATATTATTGATCAATTGCATTTAAAGTAGAACAATAATGAGCTATACAAGAACTAATCATTCACAAGCATATATATGGTAGGATACTCTAGGTATCTACAAAGAGTAAAACTATATTGAACATACTTGATTAATCACAAAGGGAATTAGTGATTCATAAACATATAAAGAATAAAGGAATAACTACCACACACACAATTAATATCTCATTCATCTTATTATGCCATGAACCCACGTGAAGTGTACCATGACATGTAAAAGAATCATATCAAGCTACAGTCTCACTGTACAAGACTTAGAAGCATGTCTGGATTCCTAAGTCTTTAATCTCAATACCACATTTGTAGTTGGCATCCCCACGTTTGGCTCTATATGGCTAATGGGAGCGATTGGATATATGGACTCCTCCTCTAAACATGTGTACTCAAAAGGAGAGTCAAAACACTCTATATTGCTATGCATCAGTGGACCTATTAAAGATGTCCATTGGTTAACACAACTCATAACACAGGTACCACTAGCATCCCCAGCTGGTGTTGGGTACCACACAACTGTCAAGAGTCTGTCCTCACTGACCTAGACTCCCCGCACCCAACTGGTACGCTCTGGCTTACCTTGATCTGAAAAAAAAACCTCCAGTCAGGAAGCACATTTGCTCCCCACAATGCAGGCCTCCTATGAGGATTTTGTAGTGTTCAAGGCATATAAATTTGTAATTCACTCTTTAAATTCATGGTTCAACACACACATCAATATTTCTTAGTTTATCTTTGTAAATAGTTCATTTCATAGATCATCTATAATATGTACTGCAAATTGAACTATTGAGCATCACCACATCTTATACTGAGAGACATTGATATGAAAGTACTTGATTCACTGATTGCCCTATCCTTAAGGTCTCATTTGCCTCATTCACATAGAAAGTGACACATAAGGATTTAATATCTCATAAAGTTTTATGAAATAAAGACTGCTTTCAACAATTCACATATAACCAAATATATATATAACCTTGAAATGAATTAAACTAGGGTTTCCACACCATTCACTGAAATATCATGCATCAAGACTAACCTTGAATAAATAAGTTTATAACGATAAAAGAATCATATTAGTTGAATTTCATGATGTCTATTTGCAAATTTCAACCTTTCCATTCATCAATGGTTTCAAGCTCTTTACAGATATATCAAGCAAACATTGATGACATCAAATAAAATCCAAGATAGTATATAACATATTTGTACTACACATTCAGAATAAACAATCATTTATAAACAAGGAGATTCAAATAGGCAAAGTTCTTTATTTGGTTATACAACAATTTCACATATAACTGAAAACCCTAGATTTTGGTATATTCTTATAACTTCTGCAATAACTTTAGGAATTCTGTTTTATATGATTTGTATCAATTTCTAATGTGAATTTATTATCTGAAATGCATCACAATAGGAAAACAATCCATTTATAGATCATCTTTCATAAGCTTAAACTGAAAGGTACATTTAGGGTATGTAGTCGCATACAAAGGAATTGAAGATTATTGAGTATTTAATACAATTTTGTACAATATGCTTTTTTAAGGAAGTACCCACTCACCTAAGGTTGAAAACAACTTAAAAATGTAGCCCAAGAACTGAAATTATAGAATCCATCTCAAACTCCTAGCAATATTTCACTTTCTTCTTCCTTCTAACTCAGAAACCCTAGGAATGGAGAATTATGGAGAAAGAGTGATCAAAGGGAGAGATTTGATATCATTTCAAATCAGATCAAAGGAGGGATGGAATCTTCACATATGAGAGAAGAATTACCAAGAAAAGCTAGTTAGAGATGAAAAACTTATTTGATTTCATCAACTCTAGGAAGAGAAAACCCTAGATTGCTATCTTCACCCCTTTCTCCATCTAAACCCTAACTTTCCCTCTCTCCTTAGGATTTTGTTTCTCTAGAATGAATGACAAATATGGGAGCTTCTTTTTTTATAAGTAGTCAATGCATTAAGAAATAAAATGTTTACAAACAGAAATGCATGTAAACATGGGATAACAAGATGTTCCACCATGGAGGACACACACGAAGATGTGCTACATAGTATGATGCAGATAAACAAAACCAAGTGGGACCTAAAGTATCAATGTTCATGGAGGAGCTGCCCCTTAACAATGAGCCTTAGCATATAGATGAAAAAAGAAACATGATAATGAAGTTCCCCATCCTGTTGTTGCTCTAGTGGTCTGGTTCAGAAGCATGTTTCGTCAGCAATGATATCCTCCAGTGTGTAGCAGCCTTCGCCGTTGTGATCTCCAAACACATTATCATGGTCCTCATCTTCTCCCATCACCTGTGTTGATGTGGAAGTCAGTCATGCAATGCAAGTTAATGTATAAGGAATGTTCAATGTCAGTCAGTATTTGGTGTTTAGGATGGTTAGAGTTGTTGTATTTTCTCTTTTTTCTTTCTAACCAAATATGCTAGAGGGTTTTTATAATCAGGTCTACTACAAGTAGGTTTTGATTTTGTGGTTTTATGTGTGTGATTTGGTTTGACAGAAGAATTCTATCAGTGATAGTGTGTGGTGGGAAGTATTTGTGGAGGAAGTGTAGTGTGAATTGGCAGTTGGTGAAAAGGTGTTGTGTATTTTCTTCTTAAAAATGACATATATAACATCTAGTAGGTCCCTAAAAGCCTCTTATGTTGATGAAATGGCCAGTGGGGATCTTTTTATTTGAAATGAGCCAGAAGAATATTTTGTATTTTTGTGGCCATTTCATTTTCCAAATGGTTTTCATACCAGATATGTGTCCTATTTATGTGAGGTGTAGATAATATTTATTTGGTGTGTATGTAGGCCCCCATTTCCATGAGAAGTAGTTTTTTGTGTTGTATTCGAGTTTATGAATGATGTCGTACATTGTATCTTGGTTGAGGTTGTTGTAGAGGAAGATCTTAAGGGAGTTTTTTCAATTGCTAGTAAGAAGTTTCAACGCTCTGGCAGTATTGAGATTTTTCAAAGAAGGTGGTATGTGAAAGTGGCATTTTAAATTTTGTATGGAGTTGTTATGAAACCACGGATCCCTCTAGAAGTAGATATTCATGTAAGTGTGGGGGGAGAGTGGATAAGGTTTGTGATGATGTCTAAATATTTATGGATGTACCTCCAAAGTGGTGAAGATATGCACTTACTGGTTTTGTATCAAGGAGTGGTACATTTATAAAATACGGGAGCTTCTAGTGTGTTAGGTTACTCATGTAGATCAATTAAGTTGCTTGGGTCAATTGCAAATTGACCCTACTTACACGGTCTTTTATTTCAATAGAATTTTATGTCATAAAAATGTTATTGTAAATCATTCACTGAATAGGTAAAACATCCTCCAAAGTTAATGCAAAAATAGCAATGTTGTTTTTCATTGAGTTTTATAGCTCTACTAAAAAAATTATATCATTCTGATCTACAAATAAATAAATAAAAATCAAATAGTGTACTATTATACTACAGCCTGTAAAAAAGTCAACTAAAAGAAAACTACCCTAGAGACCCCCAGAATGTCCATGCAAGCTACAACGGCTATGAGACCTAGCATGGACATGCCGCCTACCATGGCCATGGTGCCTTGAATCCATCATATTTGAATATAATAAATGGCCAACACTTCTATTTCTTTAAAATGGTTTTGTGGCCTAGAATGTTTGTGCCACCATCAGCCCTCCACGACCGTGCTACCCAAGCCTCCAACTCCCATTTTCTCTGTCTTTTTGGTCACATCACCCATTCCACCCAAGCACAGACATGTTAGGTAGAAACTTTAATTATTCAAAGTGAAATCATGCTTGGAGTTCTCATTAGGTTTAACACATCATAATTGAGCTACCATCCTTTATCAAGTTGTAAGCAATGATCAATAAAATTAAGCATGTAATCATCTAGGTAGACCCTAATTTACCAACTAATCTCATATGTGGTCATAACAATTTTTTCCACCATAAAAAGATTTCATTCTCAGAACATAAATATGCAGAGAGAGTACATTCAAGGTTTCTTTTAAAATTTTGAAATCTTATATGCCACTGCATTCTTATATTTCATATTTGAATACGGTCTTCAACATTGAGTCCTTTGTTTCTCTTCTAATCACAATGAATTTAAAACAAGGCCTCTCAATGACATAAAAAGAATTTTTTATGTCACAATCACTTATAGTAAAGAGAAAGAGAAATCGGCCATTTTCAATCATGTCATACTCTCTTGAGGCATTATCTTAGTACTGGTAATCTATTTTAGCTATCTCATTTTGTACAGTTCAATCTATAGTATTGTGCTTTATCACATCTGAGTTACTAAAGAGAGTACACTTGGTGTGTTAAAGTTTAATATTGTGTTACTCCAATAGAAAAGCACTCATAAGCTATAAGACTAGATTTAATGAAAATTACATAATAATAAGTTGGATTACTAGTATAAATGACTAAAACCACAACATCCCTTTTAATTTAATATATTTCATGCACAAGTACAAGTGAAATCATATATAAAAAAGATTTACATCCCTTGATAATACCTTCAACAAAATATACTTCTGAAAACAAATTCACATATTACTGAAAGCCATTTGTTTTCTCTAATTTCTCTTCTTATTCATTGTTTCTCTCTTCTTCTTACTTATACTTCTCATTTTGATCATATAGGATAATCATCTCTAAAGAGGCAAGAATGGATTATTTATCATTCTTTATATCACTGCAAGAATTTATTTCATATCACACTTTGCTCATGTTGCACTTCTCCTTCTGTTCAAATCACACTTATTACATTTTAAATATTTTTGCATACTATGTTCTTAGTCATTTCCAAGTTGTTTATCTACCTTTCTCATTTGCTACCTTTAAACCATGGATTACTATTAGTGCTAGTTTCTTATCATATTACTAATCTTGGGATTTTATTTTATAGAGGTGTCAGTACTCTAGGTCAAATCACTAGTGACATCCCTTGAACTTGTTAGAGCACTAAATATTTTAGGGTTTGATCTTTATCAATAATATGATGTTATTTTTTTAGATGATCAGTTTTACCATTGAACTACTAGAGATTTCTGGTCATTGGGGAGATACGCGAGGCCAGTACACGTTTGCATTGAGGTGAAGGCGGACCAGTCGCTCCCTCCAGTAGTGATGCTGGAGATGCCTGATGGTAAAGAGCTCGAAGTCAAGGTCATCTATGACACCATCCCCAAAAGATGCGTTCGTTGTAGGGCCTTTGGGCACGAAAATGGTTGTTGTCCGGGAGGCAGGGATGAAGTTGTAGATAAGGTGCTTGTTGGATTGTCGGAGACAAGGCAACGAGCCAGATCAAGGCAGCGCGTGAGAAGGAGAACGGACAAGTCGACGGCTGGTCGAGTGGAGAAGGGGATCCCTACGATGGATGAAAGTGGTGGGAGGACCAACCAACATCAAGGGGTGGACTTTGAAGCCCCATTTGAGATACATGATGAGTCGGGTCTTAATGTGGAAGGGGAGGTTGGTTCTCACGGTGGCGGTGGCAGTGACAGTTTGCCACTAGTTACTGCTACTGAGGAAGAGGTGGTGGTGGATCGGTTTAGGGGGCGCCCAGGGGTGGATGTGCTGGCGGATAGGGTGAGACCCATATCTCCGGATGCTATGCAGTTCTCTGTACTTGAGAATTTAGATGTTGAGGAGCTACTGGAGAAACTCTCGGGCACTAGCAGGAGGAAGACTGACAGTGTTTTATCGGCTAGTGTGAGGGGTAGGCGTGTGTCTTCTAGAGTGAACTCCTCTGAAAGGGGGGGTCATAAAGGAGGGTGATGTCAGTCCTCACATGGAATGTGAGGGGGGGCTTCCAGGCCTCAGAAACAAAGAAGGGTGAGGAAGATGATAGGGGAGAGCTAGGTTTATTTGGCTATCATCTTGGAAACGAAGGTGAAGAGGAATATGCAGGAGAGCCTGGGTTGTGTATTTCCGGCAGTTTGGGGTCTGGAATCAAATCCGGAGCATGTAGATGGGGGTTGCATTGATGTTCGGTGGAACATGAATGTATGGGACCTGTAGGTGATAGTTCGTTCTGATCAGATGATGGTTCTTAGTTGCATAAATGCGGGCGGCTTCCATTGTGTGATCACAGGAGTTTGAGGGCACAATGACGAAGGAAGAAGAAGGAAATGTTGGGAGGACATCATCAGCTCTACTCAACAGCAGCTTCCACATTTGGTGGTGGGGGACTTCAACAATGTTTGTAAGGCTAGGGAGAAGATAGGGGGCAAATCGATACCTGATTCTATCTTGGAAAGATTCAACGGTATGGTGGATGCTGCTAATTTGGTGGAACTAAATATGGTGGGGGGAATCATAACCTGGCACAACAAAAGGATTCTGAAACATAGGATTTTGAGCAATCTAGACAGAGGACTAGTGAATGTTTCTTGGCTGGATTTTTTTCCAGAGGCGAAGGTATTGTTGGGGGGCATCCTCTTAGCGATCATGCTTGGCTCAAGATCCCTTTGGCGAACACCCGCATGAAGAATAGACCGTTTAGGTTCTTGAACTTCTAGGCTGAGTGGCCAGGGTTCAAGGAGGTGGTGGTTCGTGCTTGGGCGGAGAGAGTAATGGGCAACCCACTATTTAGGGTGTCAGAGAAATTGAGAAGAACCAAGGTGGCTTTGAAAGATTGGGCTACTGAATGCTCCAATATCCCTATTTTGGTCAAAAAAGTTTTTGTTTAGTACCAGGCAGCTATGGAGGATCTGCGGTTTCAACCCGATGACCCTAGCATGATGAGGAATGAGGAAGACAAAGCGAGGAGGTTGCTACAACTAGAGAAAGCAGAGGAACTATACCACTAGCATAGAAGCAGGATCTAGTGGATCAACGATGGGGACAGAAACACTAAGATTTACCACAATGCTGCCAAGAAGAACCACATGCGTGATTGCATCCATAGCCTGGTGAAGGAGGATGGGACAGTGATGAGAGGTGTTGATGAGGTTGGCCTTGAGGCGGTCCAATATTTTGAACAATTATACAACAAAAAACAGAGCAGTATGGGTGATACTATGCCTGGGAGGAGGGTCACTGAGATGATGAATAGTGAGTTGTGTGGGCCAGTGTCTGAAAAAGAAATCAAAGAGGCAGTTTTTGCCATTGGTGCAGCTAAATTGTTGGGACCAGATGGATTCAATAGCAAGTTTTTCCATGTCTGCTGGGACATCATTAAGGAGGATGTGTGCTATGCGGTGAGATGGTTCATGGTGGGTGGGACCATGGTTAGGAAGGTTAATCATGCTTTCATTAGACTGATTCCAAAAGTCAGCAGGCCGACGTCTATGTCAGATTATAGACCCATTGCCTACTGTACGGTGTTATACAAAATCTTGGCAAAATTGTAGGCTGAGAGATTGAAGAAGGTGTTGCCTACTATTATTTCAGCAGAACAGCTTTCCTTCATCAAGGATTGTTCTCTGGCGGATGGTGCTCTCCTAGCCAAGGAATTCCTGGAGGACTTCAATCACAAAAGGGCTACAAGGAAGGCGTGTATTAAACTTGATATTACCAAGGCATATGACCATGTGGATTGGTCTGCCTTGTGGAGAATCATGGTTGTGTTGGGGTTTTCAGATAGATGGGCTAATTTGATGAAGAAATACGTGGAGTCCACTTCTTTCTCTGTATTTCTTAACGGGGTTCCTCATGGCTTGTTCAAGGCATCCAATGGCCTAAGGCAGGGTGACCCCCTATCCCCTATGTTGTTTGTCATCATTATGGAATACTTAACCCAAAGCATACAGTGTGAACAAGACAGTGGGAAGCTGAAGGTGTACAAGGTGGGGGTGTACCTATTTTGTCTCATATCCTCTTTGTCGACGATGTAATGCTTTTCACTGCTGGACATGCAAAACATCTTAAGAATGTTAAGAGAATCCTGATCCAATTTGGGTAGCTGACCGGGTTGTACATCAGTGATATTAAGTCAAAGATTTTCTTATCTCGCTCCTGTGATCTAAGAAGGGGGAGGCTGCGGAATGATGTGGGGATTACAAGGGGTGTATTCCCCACAAAATACCTGGGAATACCTCTATGGGGGGGAAGAAGGAATGGTTCTCATTTTAACTCTGTGATTGATGATCTAAGGCGCTCGGTGGATATATGGACCGGTAATAACATTTCCCTTGTTGGTCGTTTGGTATTGATCAAGTCAGTGCTTGCGACAAAGATTAACTTCTACACTAGGCTGGCGGAGCTGCCCAGTTACATCATTGACAAGGCTAGGAGTATTATGAGTGGCTTTCTCTGGGGTGGGAGAGGGAACGGCATCGCTTAGGACACAGTTGCTAGGCTGAAGGAGCAAGGAGGACTCAGGCTGATGGATCCTCAACACCTGGCGGACAGAGCTACAGGCCACCGCATCGACACCTTCCTGATGAGGCTTGTTTCCCCTTTAGTGGTGTGGCTGATATCTAGGTATGGCACTGACCTCAACGTACAATCTGTAATGGGGGATTCCCAGGTTTGGAGAAGAATGATCAACCAATGGTCGTTTGTGAAGCAGGAGTACACCCAGCTGAACCAGGATTGATGTTGCCGCATCACCCCTATATAGAGGCAGTAGAGGAAGGATGGGCCCCCTGTCCCTTGGTTCCCGATAGCTTGGAATAAAATGCAGACTCCCAAGTGGAGCTACATTCTCTACATATGCATTCTGGGCCGTCTTCCTACTACTGACAAGATGTGTGGGTGGGGTTTTCATGTGGAATCGGTTTGCAGGTTGTGCAAATAGTAGATAGAATCCCATGGGCACCTATTTTTTTATTGTAACTACTCAAAATATATGTGGGTTTGTTTGATTCTCAAATGTGGGTGGGGTGGGACTCCTCCCTCTAATCTTTCTGATATTCTGGATTGGCTGCAAATCAAGATGTCCATGGAGAAATTTTTGGGGTTCTTTGTGAGCATAGGTCTTTCGGCTTTGATTTACCTGGTTTGGCAGCAAAGAAACACCAGAATTCATGGGAGTAGGGAGCTGGATAAATTACATTGCTTCGATGTGCTTACGGAGATATTACGGTTTGTGTGTAAGGCTAAACCTATGCTTTATAAAGGTTTAGACCTCACAGTCAAAAGATGAAGGGGTTTTTGTAGTTAGGTACCCCAAGGGGTTGGTTTTCCCCTCCCTTTTATACTACACAGTATAGGCTCTCTATACTTTTGGTTATAGTAATATTTTACCCGATCTAAAAAAAATATGATATTATTGTGAAATGATTTTACTCCCTTATTTTGATATGCAAACATTAGCTCACTAGTGGTTTACTAAGTCTTCCTTATCTTTACCACTTCAATTTCCATTTCTCATACTTGACATTTATGATATGTTACTTTCTTTATTTACCCTACTAGGTTTCATCATCTTATGTGTCATTAATACATTCAGTAGATGTCTCTATCATGATGGTTATCCATCATCTGGAATTCATTTTCTTATCTCTTCATTCCCACATTGCTCTCATTAAGGAAGATACAAAAGTGAAGATGATTTTGAGATTTAGAATGTTGGTCTTCAAGTATTAACTTAACACATTTTTGGTATCTAGGTTTAATTATTTATCTTTAAGGGAAATTAATGATTTTTCATATTCTTATATCTCACAACTTCTCTCTTTTATAATCTATATCACTCCATCATGTTTCAGACCCTTCTTTAATTTCCATCATCATCTTATTATATGCTACTCTTCCATCCATCATCTTTAACTTCTATTTATATCTTATGATCATGTTTCTCATTCATGTGTATGATCATGTATCCCATGCCAAATATATTTCTGACTATCCTTTTACTAATGTGAACTTGAAATTCTCAATCAATATTATTCCTACTAGTTTCATCTTATGTTTAATACATTACACATCCTTTTTTTCCAATCAAACGACACATGCAAGGGTCACACATAGTTTCTCTTTCATAAAGATTTTTTGTTCTGAATATAATTTACCTTTATGTGACTTGCTCATTTATTTAGTTGCACCTTTGTTCTTCTTTTGAGAACTAGTTCCAATTCATCACTAGGAACCTATTGAATACATTTGATGGAAAGTAGGTTGTTACTCTATAGAGACTTTGAATCAAAAGGTAGTAATTATGAATGTATTAAACTTCATAATAGAAGTACACATTCCATGATCTCAATTGTATTATGTAACCCTCCTTCCTTAATCAAACTTATCATTTCCATCACTCCCCTTATTTTCATATGAGATTCTTATCCTAGTCTTGTGATTTACATGTTCATCTAGTTCTCTTCACTTAAATTCTTCTAAAGACTCTTCCCTTCTATGTACTTATTGTATACTTAACTTTTTTTCTCCTATTTTCCCTTTGTTTTAGAGTACAGAAATGCATTTTACTTGATTATATGATCCATTAATTATAATTGATTCCTTCTATATTGGATTCCTATGTAGTTTTCTCTTATCATTCCTTGATTTTAAATGAATAAAGTGCCTCAGTTAGTTATACGATTCAGTTCTCTTTATTCATCCTTTCTTCAATATTTTGTATGTTACATACTAATTTGTGTTGTGTGTCTATATTCCCTCTTCCTTGATTCCCAATTTAGGGTTTCTTATCTGAGGCCCCAAAGTTATATCTTATATATCAATTCCAATTCATTCTTAGTTATTCTAGTCTTTCCCTTATCTTTCAATATCTTAGGGTATGTGCATTTTAATTACTTTTTGAGTTCACCTCTCCATAGTTTAATTACTCTTATCATATTAATAAATAGAAGTCATTAGATCCCAGTAATGCATCTTGCTATTTGGACTAGGCCAAACCTTTAGTCTTGAAGTCAAGAGCTACTCAGGATTAACAAACTTCTATTTATCTCAAGTGGAAAGAATATCTACTTAGGGAAAACTCACTTAAAGATCATTTATGGTCTACTTAATACAAAGAATGTAGATAACAACTAAAGTAACTTCGTAGTGTGCAACAATCTTAAAGAACCACATATATTTCTAAAAACCAAATATCTGAATATTCAAATATATAAGAGCATTTATACCAATATCCAACTAAAACACCGATAGAGAATAAAAGTTATATCTCATTCTATATTTATGCTCTTATTTTTTCAATACTTTCTAGTATTACAACCCTAATACTTCTAGGGTTTCTCTCTATCCCATCCTCCTTCTAAACACATGCCCATGGCATCCATAGGAGAATAGACATAGTAGTTTGATATTGGTAGACCTAAGTATTCAGATACCAGGCTAGGATATCCAAACACTCTGACCTCCCAAAGCTATAGACACATCACTTCCAAACTACCACACTTATACTCTGACTTTCTATCCTAATGCTCCTTGTTGACTCAGCCTAAGATTTGATACCAAGTTGTTAACCCACATCTCATGATAACTACTAATCATGAAATTAGGGAATAAGTTGAGGATTAAACATAATATGAAGAACACCCTTAACTTTTTTCCTCCTAATTTCAAACTCTTTGTTTCCTTACATTCACTAATTGTACAAGGGGATTTAAAACTTTATTACTCTAGTTTGATTCCAACAATAAAGATACATATCTAAACGTTCATTTTATTTCTCACACTTCCGTATACATATGACATAATAATCAAATACATTCTCTATTATCAAGTAAACAAAGTTATACGTCATCATTTACAAATGTCTCAACTCTATACAAGGACCTAGAGTGATAGGGATCGATTGGATTTAACTGGTCTGATACTTAACTCTCATGGAAGATCTACTCTGGCATTGTGTGGCATCCAACTTACAAAAAACATGATTTACTTAGCGAAAGCGTATGATCTGCAGCGGATTACTGAAAATCACTAAAAATTAAAAATTTTTACAAAGAAATACATATACTGGAAAACTCTTTCATAAGGAACCAAAGTAATTTAATTACATTTCCTTCTCGAGGATTACAAGTATCAACTGCCTTGTTAAAACTGTACATTGGCAGCATAAGAAACTCGAGGCATCAAGCCAAAACCTCAGATCGATTCATTAAAAGTATTGACTATTACTTCAAGGACCTGAGAGTACAGAGACGACACATAGGACTCTATTTAGAATCATGACAGCCAATGTCTCCACCTGGATGTCACTACTATCCCTACTGTTGCTGCTGCTGTTCTTCACCCGCTGTAGGGTTTCTGCTTCTTCTTTTGCGTCTACCTAAAAAGTTGGATCCCACGGGGGTGAGACAATTGAAATTGTCCCAGCGAGAGATATAACTCTCCTCCAGAAATATTATTATTGCAAGTAAGGGAATAAAACTGAGCAGAAGAATCATAAGTATTTAATAGAAGATAAATCAATGTCTAAATAGATTAGAGCAATGTTCTTCTTCAAAGCAATTCAGCTTGTAACTTGGTAAAGCAGTATGTCAGTTATTCAATAAGGAATATGAAGAACATGTAAAGCATTTATTCATCTACGATATACTAAGCAAGATATCATCAACCAATGATTCTCGTATTTCAACCTTAAGAAAATATGCTACACGGTTGATTACATTTTGCAGACATACTTAAGCCCTGAGGAGATGAGGTATACCGCTCATACTCCAACTGACCATTGTGAAATCGAAATTAGTACCATACATAGGTCAATGGAAGAGCCAGATTCCCATGACCTCATCTTCCTCAGTCAGTGTGAGGACCAAATGCAGGACATCTTGTGTCTCTGCTAAATAGCTTTCTAGGGTATACTGGCAACTTCGCTATTAGAGTTACAGTGGCACGTTGTACTCTCTTCGCAATCGAGAGATATTATCTTTATCTCACATCGATCCGGCATTAACATTATCGGGAGATTAGTGATACATCCATCCCAGTATTTATAATGAATGATTGAGAGATTTAATGTTTACCTCACATCAATTCCTCCATTAGGGCGTAAGGATATTCGCACCCATAACCCCCACATACTCAATAGTATGCCCTCCAGGAGTTCCCGTAGGAAAACCTATTTCACCATCACCAAACTATTTATGATGATGGATCTATGGTCAGGGCTCTACATGATACCATTTCAATTGGTTAATTAAGTACATTACAATATTCTTTTAGCATCAATCATTTTTTCAAACATAAATCATTATAGCAAATGCTACAAAGAATGAGTACTATTTCTATCAAGTCCTTTTTAAAGCTTTATAAACATTGGGATCTCAATCCCTTGTCACATCAGGGCATTCTCATCCCTTAACATCTCATCATCATGATTATGGAATATGGGTATTCAAACCCTCAATTCATCAAGAACACTTATTACCACTTATCAGATAACTTATTGCCTTCAGGTCATCTGACCAAGACAAACATGATATTTGCAATGCAGGCATTTCACCTCTTACTAGGAAACAAAGCATATTATGGCACACAAGGCCCATAAACAATTTCATTAATAAAACATCATAGCTCATACCTGGATATGTCCAACATCTCATGATACCTGCATGATTAGTGCACATGATAACAATTATATCCATTACATATCAGCACTATGCAATGTAAGAGTAACATCACTATCTCCTCATTAGAGTTAGGATTTACCAATCCATGTCAATTAGGAATACTCATCTCATTACCCAAATTAGGGTTATGGTTTATCATCATATTGCCCAAGATTAGGGTTTCATACACTATAACCCCAGATTAGGGCTTCACATACCTTTACCCTATATTAGGGTTAGGATTTCATTATCAAGATTTCACATCTCATTACATAGCATCACCTTAGGTTAGAGATTCACATTACATCATTGCATTAGGGTTTCACTTTAACATCACCCTTGATTAGGGTTTCACATAACATCACCCTCAGTTAGGGTTTTACATATCATCTTCTTTATTTAGGGTTTCATATGGCATCACCCTTAATTAGGGTTTCATATCACCTTATTACATTAAGAATTCATATGATATCACATTTGATTAGGTTTTCATATGACATCACCCTCAATTAGGGTTTCATATGTCATTTCCCTCAATTAGAGTTTCATATGTCATCACCCTTGATTAGGGTTTCACATGACATCACCCTCAATTAGGGTTTATTATAGCTTTTCCCCAAATTAAGGTTTCATCATTACCTTAGATTAGGGTTTCACCTATCATTGCCCTCAATCAGGGTTAGGGCACATCAACCTTCTTAATTAGGGTTTCATGATCTCTTTATCAAGGATCATACCCTAATTACACATTTTATTCATGTTGAAAGTGTTGAGGTTTAACCACTACATAATTATCATTCATATAGGAGTTCCTCTCTCTCTCATCCTCTCAGGATGTTAATAACTTCAATCTTAATTAGATTAAGTCAAATCAACTTGTATATGGATTGACACAGTGTATTAAGTCATTGCTTCCATAAGCATCAAAGGTTAACCCCTCTAAGGGTACCAATCATCTAAGTACACTAGGGTTTCAACCATTGTATTTATCTTTGATAATTATCATTATCAATCATGGAATCAACTGATCTTTCATCACTTTAAGTCTTCAACCAATTTTGTATATATTGAACCTCCATTCAGTTTTGACCTTTGAATCTCCAAACGGTTTGAAGTCAATTGCCCTCCAAATGGTTTTGAAACCATTTGGGCATCTAGGGTTCAAACCATTTTCCCTCCAAATGGTTTTGAAACTGTTTGGGCACTCAACATTAGAAACTATTTGAACAATTCATCACTAAGATCGATTGGACAAACCAATAGTTGAAACCGTTTGAAAATTGAAACCACTTGGTCATTCAAACGGTTTTGAAACCGTTTAATTCCAAACGGTTTCAAGACCATTTGGAATCAAACAGTCTCAATACCGTTTGGTCCAAAACATCTTGAAACTGAATGAATCATTTTGGGTTACTTTCAATCAATCAAACAGGGTTCCAATTATTCAACCCATCAATTATTGTAATCATTGGAATTACTTCAATTGAAAAAATTGAATCACCATTCAATCGTGACCTCAACTGACCTCAAACTATCTTGAGGTCGTTTGAACTCAAACGGTCTTAAGGTCATTTGGTGTCAAATGGTATTGAGACCGTTTGACCCATCCAATCGCTGAAATTGATTAGGTTCAATTAGGGATTCTTCAACAAATTGATTTAAGGTTTGCAATCAAGAAGCCCTAAAGTATTGACCCACTTTGAAATTAATTCAATTGAAAACCATTGGATCATCATCAATTTATAACAACACCTAACCTCAAACGATTTTGAGGTCGTTTGACCTCCAACGGTCTTAGAACCGTTTGATCCCAATCGGTTTTGAAACAGTTTGGTTTCAAATGATCTTGGGATCGTTTGGTCTCAAGTCATTGAAATTGTTTGCCCAAGATCTTTGTTAAGGTGTGTGCTTAGGATGATGTCATCATCATCAAGCTACAAGCCTTCAAAACTTGTTGTGATCTTCATGGTGATTTCATCAATCAACCAAATAAAATTTCGGGAATGAAGAAAGAATCAACAATTGATAAAAGAGTGAAATCAATAACAATGTTTGAGGGTTCAAGTTATATAACCCACCTTCAAAGAATCTTAAAATCTCCAACTCCACATCTTTCATGGTGGAAGAAGCTTATCAACTATCCCAAGCTCATGCTCAAGTCTTTGAGTGAAAAGAATGGCCAAAGTTGAAGATTGAATGGAGAAAAGAAGAAATCAAGCATTGCTTTTCGATTTCCACCATGAAATCAAGGTGAAAGAAGACCATGGAGCTTACCTACAGGTTGGGGATCGTCCTCCTCCTGTTCCTAAGCTCCCTTGTACTCGGACAAAGCAAGGAAAGAAAGAAAATCCGAAAAAGAGTCCTTATGTGGGTGGAAAATGGGATGTATATAAGGAAATTCAATGAAAGAGAAAGTCTTATAATTAATTCCTTTATTTTCTTAAATTGATGCCACATATCCCCCTAAACTCCTTGCCCACGAATCCATCCTCTTCCCCTTTACAATCCTCTTCTTTATCCATGAATTAAAGGAAAAGAAATTAAGCACCTTAATTCATATAATACTAATATCCCATTTTTAGTGGATATTACTTTTTAGTTAACTAATGTGAGTGGGCTCACCACTCACATAGGATATTTAGTTTCCTTTGCAAGGCAAAAGGAAGTTCACACCTATTCAAATTAAACCATATTATGTTTGGTTGAAGGGCACTTCAATTAACATAGTTATTTTTGCATTAATTTGAAATAAAGTTCCATTTATGCTTAAATCTTGATTATTTTAATATCAAGATTCTATCTCTTCCAAAATGATTCAAATGAGGCACCCCTCTCAAATTATTTTCTCTACATGATGCCAAGAATCATGAGGGACCCTCTTGAAGTGGTATTTTGCATATTGAACCCTAGGTTTTGGGCAAATTGCACATTACACCAAAACTAGGTTTTAATGCACAAAAATTGCTCAGCAAGCTCTATCTTGGTGCTCAAGCTTGTGGAAACCATACCACTACATCATACTCGTTCCTATGATGCTTCAACATCTGAGGAACATTTTATCATGTACAATTTACAAGTTAACCCCTCAACTTGGGTAATTTGCACTTTAGTCCAAAACTAACAAAACATTGTTTCAACATTATTCAAAAAGGACTAAAATTGAAATATAAGTTCCTATTGAGCCTTAATTACTTTTCAAAATATAAGAGAAAGAATATAATCAACCTCATTAAGCAAAACATTTAGGGTTAACACATAACCCAGGTCAGGGATGTTACACATTGACATTTTTTATCCACATCGTTTCCCTAAAAATTGTGAGTAGAGGGGTGAGCCTACTCTCTTAGTGAATGAGTACTTCAAAGAAATAGTTTAAAGCACTTTTACAGTCAAACATATATATTGAGAAATTGAAAAAGTAGAAAAGTAATGATCTATACACAAACAAATCATTTGTAGACATATATATATGGCATGATACTCTAGGTATCTACAAAGATTAAATCAATAAATGAACATACTTGATTAATGAAAGGGAACTAGTAATATAGAAACATATAAAGAATATAGGAATACTACATGCACGATTAATCTCTCATTCATCTTAAAATGCCCTGAACCCACATGAAGTGTACCACAACTTGTAAAAAAGCAATGTAGCAGGATACAACCCCAATGTACAAGACTTAAAAGCATGCCTGACTTCCTAAGTCTTTAACCTCAATACCATGTCTACAGTTGGAATCTCCATGTCTAGCTCTCGATGGCTAATGGGAGAGGTTGTATATTTGGACTCCCTTTCTAAACATGAATACTTAGGGAAAGGGTCAAAGCACTCAGGCTTGTTGTGCATTAGTGGACCTTCCTAAGACGTTCACTAATCAACACAACTCATAACACAAGTAGCACCAAAATCCTCAATTGGTGTTGGGTGCCATATACTGTAAGGAGACTATCATCACTGGCCTAGACCCTCACATCCAATTGGTACACTCCATCTTACCTAGATCTGGATAAAATACCTCCAGTCAGGAAGCATGTTTCCTCCCCACAGCACAGGCCTCCTGTGAGGATTCTACAGTGTTCAGGACATCTAAATGTCTAATTCACTCTTAAAATTCAAGGTTTAATGACACATCAATATTTCTTAGTTTAGCTTTGTAAGCAGTTCATTTCATAGATCATGTGTTATATTTACTGCAAACTGAACTGTTGAGCATCACCACATCTCATACTGAGAAATACTTATATGAAAAATACTTGATTTACTAAATATTCTATTATTAGGGTCTCATTTGCCTCATTCACATATAACATGACTTGCATAAGGATTTAATTTATCATAAACTTTCACTAAATAAAGACGACTTTAAACAATTCATATAAAACTAAACACACACACACACATATATATATATATATCTATCATAAAATTTCACTAAATAAAGATGACTTTCAACAATTCATATAAAACTAAACACACACACACATATGAAACCCTAGAATAAACTGAACTAGGGTTTCCATGCCATTTACTCTAATATCATGCATCAAGAATAACCTTGAATAAATGAATTTATAATGATAAAAATCACATCAGTTGAATTTCATGATGTCTATTTGCAAACTTCCAACTTTCCATTCATCTAGGGTTTCAACCTCTTTACTAAGATATCAAGTAAACATTGATAACATTAGATAAAATACAAGATAATATCTGGCATATATGTACTATGCATTCAGAATAAACAATCATTCCTAAACAGGGAGATTCAAATAGGCAAAGTTCTTTATTCAATTATACATCAACAACATAACTAAAAATCTTGGATTTTGCTATATTCTAATCACTTCTGCAATGGTTTTGAGAATTCTATTTTATATTATTTGTATCCATTTTGTAATATGATTTCATCATCTGAAATTCATCACAATAGTAAAACAATTCATTTCTAAATCATCTTTCATAATCTTAAACTAAAAGGCAGATTTATGGTTTGTAGTCGCATACAAAGGAATTGAATATTATGGAGGATTTAAAACAATTTCGTGCAGTATAATATTTAAAGGAAGTACCCACTCACCTAAGGTGTGAAAAACCTTAAAAATGTAGAGAAAGAATTGAAATTCTGGAATCCATCTCAAACTCCTAACGAGCATTCACTTTCTTCTTCCTTCCAACTTGGAAACCTAGTAATAGAGTATTATAGAGAAAGACAGAGAAAAGGGTGAGATTTGATATCATTTCAAATTGAATTATAGGAAGGATAGAATCTTGACATATGGGAGAAGAATCACCAAGAAAATCTATCTAGAGATGATAAACTTACTTGATTTCATCAACTCTAGGCAGAGAAACCCCTAGATTGCCATTTTCACCACTTTATCCATACAAACCCTAGCTTTCCCTCTCTCCCTAGGATTTCTCTTGAATGAATCATGAAATACGGAAGCTCCTTGTGTGTTAGGTTACAAATTGTTGGGTTTTAGGGGAAGCAGAGATGGCAGTGGAAACAAAATTTTCTCCTTAAACCCAGAACCCAAAGAGATCTCGTCAACATCTATATGGTAGGAAGGATGGTTTTTAGAGGCGTACCTTGTCCCGAAGCTTGATCGGAGATGTTACCTCATGGCTAGAGCGGTCTTCACCTCCGGTCTTAAACGGCGTCTATGCAGCCCCTAGTCGCACCCGGACTGACAGATAGGCATCTGTCCTCCGAGCAGCAGAAATCTCCCGTCTTTGTAGTAGTCTGAACGATCCACTGGGAACTCCAGTCGTCCTGTCCTATAGGAAACTGGAAGGAGTCGTCCCATTCTGTCAGCATACTAGTCACCAACGTGCTCTCCCGCCACCAGTTGTTGTCCTACACTTGTCTTTCCCTCGTTTTGCCTCCCTAGTCGGGTAGCACTTGCTTGGGCTCTCTCAGTTACCACAACCAGAGAGAACAACTTTGTAGAGCAACTGATGCTCTGAGTTGTTCTTGAGAAGCCCCCAGTACCCCTCTATATATAGGAGGGGTCAGGGTCAAGGTTCTCAGCCCTGAGAAATGTGGGACTAAAGCGGGAGTAGAAGGTCCAAAATTTCCATGAATTGATACACTGCGGCAAGTGAACCGGTCGTTTCACAAACAAATCGATTGTTTGGGGACTGAACCGGTCGTTTGGGGAGTTGAACTGATCAGTTCATTCATGAACCGGTCATTTCACTTCCCAGGGCAGTTCCTAATTGACTTTCCTCTTTCAGTTTCTAATTAATCCAAAGATCAATACTTGTCCCAGTCAAATTGTACAAGTGAAACAAAAATATTTTCTCACGAACCTAACTTTCCCAAACTGGCTCGTTTGGTTCGTCTGAACCAATTGGTTCAACACTTGAACCGGTCATCTCACTTGACCCTGAGCCCGGTTGGTTGGCAGTCCAGGTTGTGTAGAAATCAGTCAATGCAATTCTCAATCAATCTTGACACCCAAATCATTTAGTCCAACACTTCAACTTGGTGATTCTGGGTCAAGTCAATTGATTGAATGTTTAATTGAACTACTAAACACATTTAGTAAACAATCTAAACATCATTCGTGGATAAACTCCTCTTCCAGATTAAATCCTATGTGTGTGACCCTACAAGCCCATTTCACGTTAGCAGTGAAAGTCCATAACACTTATGACTTCACAAGCAAAGAGTGGTGCCTAGTCGCACATCAGTGCTACCCAAGTGAAAAGGAAAGTTGGAGAACAACTTTCAATCCTACAATTTGTGACTAGTGTTACAGTGAATGTATAATTCCTTTGTCACTGTTATCCTGAATGAACTCAAGGCATGGAACAGTCATCATTTCAACGTTCATTCACTTCCATGATCTCAGAGCAGACTGGATGAGATATGTGTGACATCAATATCACATATTGATTCACACATGCATGTGCATGCCTTTCTTAGTCCTACTCATCAAGTGGCCATGGACATCAAACTCCTTTAGGAGGGACAAATCCCATATCTATCACTCACCCCTCAAAAGCCCCATGTGTCAAAGTCACCCAATCATCACCTTTATAACAATCTATATTTCAGGACTGCGTTTAATGATGTCAAAGTGTACCCAACGACATGTGTTGAGTGTAGTGATTTCAGGTCAAAGAATCACACTCACCACCATCAGTGTGAGAGCTTACTATGACTACCAAGTCATGGTTCCATGTGTCACTCTCACGGTGGGTCTGTCTGATACACTTGTTCTCTAACAAGTACATGTGTGCTTGGTTTGATATCACTATATCATGACTGATGAGATTTTGTCATCAACCAACACACAATCTAGTCTTTAGTGTTATTGATGTCTATGGTTATTTCCACAACAACAACTGACTAGGGACCAAACAAGAATGTATACTCTTAACATCCATATGATCTCATCGTTTAGGTCCTTAACCTAAAAGCATATGTCGTTGAGTAAAACAATTCTTTAGACATCTATCATGTTACAGTATCATCTCAGAAACAGTTAAAACATATAGATTGGAAATTGCCTTTATTATTATTCAAATCATTTACAAAGTATCGCATTACAATCATCATATGAATTTCTCTATGGGCATACATACCAACAGAGTCCCACTTGCACTTAGAGCCAATCACCCAGGAACCTCAGTCCTTGTGACCTAGCATGACCGTCATGCTTCTGTTGTGAAAGTGCCTTCATCAGTGGATCAGCTATATTGTCTTCGGTTGGTACCCTACAAATCTTCACATCTCCTCGCTATACGATCTCTCGTATGAGATGGAAGCGTCGTAGAATGTGCTTGGACCGCTGATGTGATCTGGGCTCCTTAGCTTGAGCAATAGCTCCATTGTTGTCACAATAAAGCTCAATTGCATCACAGCTATTGGGAACTACACCAAGCTCGGAGATGAACTTCCTAATCCACACAGCCTCCTTTGTCGCATGTGAAGAAACAATATACTTGGCCTCTATAGTAGAATTGGCAAATGTCTCTTGCTTCCAGCTCACAGCTCTGTTATTTAGGCAAAATACAAATCCTAACTGCAATCTGTAATCATCTTTGTCAGTTTGGAAACTCGCATCGGTGTAACCCCTTACAACCAGTTCTTCCTCGCCGCCGTACACAAGAAACTGATCCTTAGTCCTTCGCAAGTACTTCAGGATGTTCTTCACGGCTGTCTAGTGAGCATCCCCGGGATCTGACTGGTACCTGCTCGTCATGTTGAGGGCATACGAGACATCTGGGTGTGTGCACAACATATTGTACATGATGGATCTGATGGCTGATGCATATGGGATCCCATTCATACGCTCCCTCTCTTCACAAGATCGGGGACACTAAGCTCTAGAGACGGTAACTCCATGCAGCATGGGGATGTTGCCTCTCTTTGAGTTCTCCATGCTGAACTGCTTCAGCATCTTGTCAATGTGTGTGCTCTGACTTAGTCTGAGAAGCCTTTTAGATCTATCTCTATAGATATTAATTCCTAGAATGTAGGATGCTTCTCCCAAGTCCTTCATTGAGAAAGTACTCCCAAGCCAAGTCTTTACCTTCTCTAAGGCTAAGACATCATTCCCCATCAATAGTATGTCATCCACATACAATATGAGGAATGTGGTCGTGCTCCCACTAACCTTCTTGTACACATAAGGTTCATATTCATTTTGAATAAATACAAACACTTTGACTTCTTCATCAAATCAAAGATTCCAATTCCGAGATGCTTGCTTCAATCCATAGATTGATCTTTCCAGCTTACAAACTTTATTGGCACTCTTTGGATCTATAAAACCTTCAGATTGTATCATGTACACATCCTCATGAATATTCCCATTAAGGAATGCAGTTTTAACATCCATATGCCAAATCTCATAGTCATAGTAGGCCGCTATAGCAAGCATGATCCTGATGGACTTAATCATGGCAACTGGAGAAAAGGTTTCCTCATAGTCAACACCTTGAACTTGTCAGAAACCCTTAGCAACCAATCTGCCTTTATAAGTCTGCACATTTCCATCCATGTCGGTCTTCTTCTTGAAGACCCACTTGCACCCTATGGGTTTTACCCCTTCAGTTGGTTCCACCAAAGTCCATACTTTTTTGGAATACATGGATTCCATCTCAGATCTCATGGCCTCAAGCCATTTCTCAGAATATGGTCCCTCCATAGCCTCTAGATAGGTAGTTGGATCATCATCTATGATCCACTCATCGCCTTCCTGAGTCATAAGGTATCCAAACCTCTCAGATCCAAGGTGTGTCCTACTAGATCTACGAGGTCCTTGTGTTACTTCAGGAGACTGAGATTCCATAACACCTTGTGAATCTCAATGTTCCTCTTATACATCCACCGGTCCTACGCTTTCTTGTTGGGCTTGAACCTCTTCAATCTCTATTTTCCTCCCACTATTTCCTTTGGAAATAAAATCCTTTTCTAGGAACACAACTGTCCTGGAAACAAACATTTTTTTGTCAGTAGGGTGGTATAAATAGTATCCCCTCATTTCCTTGGGGTATCCAACAAAATAAAATTTATCGGACTTGGGTCCAAGCTTATCGGGAAACATTTTCCTGACGTAAGCCTTACAACCCCAAATCTTCATAAAAGACACATCGGGACGCTTCCCGTGCCATATCTCATATGGTGTCTTTTGAACCGATTTAGATGGTACGTGGTTAAGTGTAAACGCGGCAGTTTCAAGAGCATGACCCCAGAAGGAAATTGGAAGATCGAAAAAACTCATCATTGATCGCACCATATCAAGTAAAGTGTGATTCCTTCTTTCGGACACACCATTATGTTGTGGTGTTCTAGGTGGAGTCCATTGTGATACAATACCATGGGCTCCCAGAAGGTCCTCAAACTCTTGGCTTAAGTATTCTCCACCTCGATCGGATCAAAGAGCCTTATTACTTTTACCAAGTTGGTTCTGAACTTCATTCATGAAATCCTTGAACCTTTCAAGGGTTTCTGACTTATGTTTCATCAGGTACACATAGACATACCTACTGAAGTCATCAGTGAAGGTAATGAAGTATTGATACCCATTTCTGACATTTGTTCTAAAAGGGCCACATACATCAGTATGTACAAGTCCTAATAGATCACTAGCTCTCTCACCTTTACCTGAAAAGGGAGTCTTGGTCATCTTTCCCAACAAACAAGATTCACATGTCTCTATTGATTCATAATCAAAAGAGCCCAGATAACCATCTTTATGGAGTCTGGAAATGTGTTTCTCATTTATGTGCCCTAGACGACAATGCAAAAGATATGTTTTGTTTGAGTCATTGAGTTTTTGCTTTTTGGTGTTCACATTATATACACTTGTCTCTAGATCTATCAAGTATAGACCAAAAGACATTGGGGCACTACCATAAAATATCCCATCTTTAGAAATGGAACACTTTCCATTCTTAATAAGAAATTCAAAGCCATCCTTGTCCAAGTAAGAAACGAAAATGATATTCCTATTTATGGCAGGTACATAATAGTAGTTCTTTAACTCTACTATTATCCCACTAGGTAGAGATAACTCATAGGTTCCTACAGCACTGGCGGCAACCCTTGCCCCATTGGCAACACGTAGTTCAACCTCGCCTTTCCCCAAAGGCCTACTTCTCTTAAGATCCTTGACATTTGAAAAAATGTGAGATCCACATCTGGTATCAAGTACCCATGACAAAGAAGTAGTAAAGTTAATCTCTATAACGTATACACCAGAAGTAGAGATCTCTATCTCATGCTTCTTCTTCCATCGTTCCCTCCATCTTCTCCATATTTTGAGCACAGAAGACTTAAACATTGGTTTGGCAAGAGAACCCTTCTCTCCCTCACCTTTTTCCTTGGACTTCGTTCCATTGATCTCTATCAACGAACTATCCTTCTTCTTTTCTGTCTCAAACAATGCCTTAAGCGTACATAGAGTGGACTCAAAGGCCACCAGTTTATCTGGATTATGCAAAACACTTCTCACAATCCTCAACCAGTTATGGAATTTATTCTCAATTAATTTGCCCATTTTAAAAGATGATTCTTTTGCCATTCTATAAGAGAAAACTACATTTGTCAAATTCATTTTTTGATTTAATTTGATTTGAATAAGGTTTGACGATAGTTAACTAGGCCTTTAATTAATTACCGCTCCCACTATTTTGATTCAAATTGACAACCCTCTCCGTCAATTTGGAAGATTGTAGCGTACAACCTTCTAGTGGGTCAAGATCCCAAAATCCTCTCAGTCATGGACCAGCTAGGGTTGTCACCCACAACTTAGATCTTCTAGGTAAGAAACTCTTGCCAATTGCATCATATGCAACTCTTGAAAGATGTCATGTGCAACTCCTTGCCATGATCACCTCCATGCCTCAAGGTGCTAGATCCTATCTAGGTCACTTTGTTAAGTCCGACTTAAAGCCAACACGATGAATATGCACCCTACTAGGGTAGACCCACATTGTAACACCCTAACTTTTCATAACTAATGAAAAATGTTGAATTTCAAAATCTTAATGCTTCATTTAAAATACATGGAAACTTGGAGACCCAATAATAAGGAATAAATCATGATTATCAATAATCTTTCATCATCAAGTTAATTGAAATAGGATTTCGTCAAAAGTAACCCTAATTAGCACATTAGTAGTATATAGGGGTTTAAAAGTGAAATTGACCCTTTTGATAATCATAATTTGACCTAACCATTTTTATGTGAACTTGAAACAGTAATATCCAGCTTTATCCAAAATATCAATCTCTAAATATTTATAGATGGGTTTGGATAAATAAGATTTAACTTAGAAAGGAGATAACATACACTAGATACTTTTAAAACGGAAAAATAACCTTATTTTCATAATCCTTGTACTCAAATTAGTGAACTGCACAATTTTGGTTGGGTTTGAACTTCCTATGATGCTTCAATTTGAATTGATAAGAAATTACTTAAATACATTAATATTGTCCTAAATAATCTGATCCTAGCCCAACAAAACTTTGGTCACGAATCTTTTTAAATGTCACGTTGCTCTTTTTGGACCTCGGATTTGATCGAGTGGATGAGATATTAACCCCTGATCTGTGGGTCCATCCAATGGCGCTCGGGCCATATCTCCCACCCATCCAAGTCCTACTCATACTGGAACTGTGGCGGTTGGCTTCCGTCCTCCCATTTTCCCTCTCTGTTGACTCCTGTCGCAAACCAACCTCTCCCCCACCATCCTCACATCTTCTTAAATCTTCTAATCCCATATTCATTAGGGTTTGGTGCCATGGATCTCCCAGTCGGAAAGAACCTCCTCTCCCCCCTATTTCCCACGGCGGCCAAGAATCCAACCCCTTTGGGTCACCGCCTATATATCTGAGGCCTCGAAAACAATATCAGACATCACGCGATCCCAAAGAGACCTCTGTTTTCACCCATATTTGTCGGTTCCTTCACCTTGAGGTCGACCTAGGTCCCAACCTCCTCCAGCATTCATCCATAATGCATGGACCCATTAGAATCCTCTCTGGGGTGTCACTCACCCCCCAGGATCCTCTGAGAAGGTGTTGAAGTCACCAATTTGGCATACGACTGGTCAGTGCTGCTTCCCCCTTTTTTTGTTGTTTTGGTCTTCCTCTGCAATCCACGTCGGTGGCACTTCTTCCGCTTGGTTATCTTGAGGCTTGACCTTCATCAGGTTGCACTGCATTGGTTTCCATGGCCAATTTTCTTTGCTTGTACAAGATGTCCCAGATCCCATAGGGACCCCCTGGTCTCCTCCTTGATTCTTCCATGGCAGACGAGTCATCTGGGGCTCTTGGTCACCGCAATGCCCGTTATAGGGCTTGCCAGGTTCGGCCAGGGATGGGGAAGGTTCCTAGCACCCTAGTTTCCATCAGCATGCTCAAGACTTGAGTTTTTCTTCTTGAACTAGTGGTGTTTATCGCCTGTGTTTTTCACTGAAATGAAAAGAGAAGAAGTGGGGTGATGGATTCCCCCTTTTACCCCTATTAGATCATATTCCAATTTTGCTCCCTCATGGGCATAATCAGCTTATTCTCGCCCTGAATGCATGTTGACCACGAGTATGCCTTGGGGAGGCGATGGCCAGTTGGCGAGCTCTTATTGGGCCAATTTAGCAAGGGCTCCATCTCCTGGATAATAATTTACATGCGTATTTAAGAAGTTTTGTGATTGGCCAATGTTTTTAAATTACATAACTAATTCATACATGATCAGAAAATTATGAAAAAATATTCGTTGGAAAGGTTTTCAAACAAGGAACAATATTATAGGGGTTTTGAGTCTGACTTTTAATCCGAATTTCCCTGATTTACTCAAGAGCCATGAAACCCTAAATTAGGTTGAATAATGATTATTAATGCATGTTAATTAATTATATAGGGTAATTATGGTTCCCTGAACATCAAGATACTATTAGGAGTTGCTCCAATCTCTGTAAGTGGTCCATGCATTTTGAACATACTTATTGGATGTTTATATGTTATTATGTACAATGTTCATGTTATTAAGTGATTGTATTATTCATGCTATGGTTTTATTGATCAAAGTTAATAGTCAATGGAAAACTGAGATCCTTTTTACTGTTTATACTCAAGAATCATTATTTTAAATCAATTTCATGTTTAAGATCAAGAGTAAAGAGTATGTAAGATTAAGAGTAAAGATAATGAATGAAACTTATATAAGATCCTCATCATGGTCTTTCCTAGCATATAGTGTACTTCGGTACAGATCATGGGCTTTCCTAGCATACAGAGCACTTTTGTGCAATTCAAGAGGCACTCTGGTGCAAAGAGAAGAGACACTTCAGTGCAAATTTTGAGGATATTTATATAAGTCAAATAAAAAATGATGATAAAATGCAAATTTTATTTTCATGATGTTAAATGTTTTCTTTTTAGAGTATATGCTATTTCTCTTTTATAATATGTTCAATTTTACTTACAAACTATTTTATGCATGGCAGGGGGCGCGATGCCCGTAGGAAAGGAGCAACGTCAAGAACAAAGCTAGTTGAGGACTAGTTGAAGAAGGAGCTCTAGGACATTTGAGACCAGACCTGGTGGGGTGCCAACTATCAATAGTTTAGATTTTTCCTTTATGCTTATGAGACATCTATTTTAGTTAGAGTGTGATTTTTATGTTATGAGTTGAGATATGAGAAACTATACAATGTATCATGTGTTGGTTTAATCAAACTTTATTTTTATGCAATGATTATCATTTTGTGACATTCCCAATAAAGATTATGCTTTCACTCAATGAATTATATGTTTTAGAAAATTGGGATGTTACACACATATCCATCCTTCACGCTTCTACGAGATAGACGGTGCATCACGCTAGGGCGTGCCCACACTTGGTCGATCAAGCTTTTCACGTGTGTCGCATTTGGAAGGCATCTAAAACTTAATATTTATTTAGGGATTTGGTTTTATAGGTACATATACATATCCAATCACCACAATATATAGTATGTATCATATACATGTTATATCCCATAGAAAACATGTGAAATGATAAAAGCGATGATTATGGCCATCCTAATGTGATTCCTCGAGCCAAGAGGAATCACAGTCATCTAGGTCCACATCATATGTAACCTGTACAAGATGAACTTTGTGCTTTGTCATTCTGGGTTTGATCAGCTCATCTCCATGATTGATCAGCTCGCCATCAGGCCGGTCAGTTGGGTGCCACCAGCCAATCGACTGGTACCTCCAACTGATCGGTTCACCGGTCATCGTACATCTCCTCAGGTTGCCACCCACTCGTCTCGGTCCAAGAGTCGGTTGCCTTGGTCCACCAGTCGATCGTCTCACGCTCGAGACGATCATCTTGATCCTCCAGGTATCTGTCGTTCTTTGACATAACAGGAAATATAAACTAATCCTATTTACATTTGCATTGGGAAACCCCGAGTTACATTCGGGGGGGAGCAAATGTAGAAAATAATCTTGAGTTACATCATGAATAAGAAGTAGGGAATCGGTACATAGACCGAGATGCAAGCAATAACAATCAACCACACACAGATTTAGGGTTTATGTCCACAATCACACTACAATCACCACATAAACCATTTAAGGGTGATGTGTATCGAATGCATTTATATACCATATCATATATGTATATATAAGGATTTGTGGATTTATATTGGACAAGCATAAAGCCAATTAATTATTCGCATCGTATGCAATAAATAAAAGGCGACAAACTAAAAACTGACCATATTGATTATCCTAAAGTATAGAACATTGACCTGGTTCTAATACCACTGTTGGGTTTTAGGGAAGGCAGAGATGGCAGCGGAAACAAAATTTTCTCCCCAAACCCAGAACCCAAAGAGATCTCATCAACATCTATAGAGTAGGAAGGATGGTTTGTAGAGGCGTACCTTGTCCCGGGGCTTGCTCGACGATGTTACCTCACGTCTAGCATGGTCTTTACCTCCGATCTTGGACAGCGTCTGTGCATCTCATGGTCACACCCGGACTGACGGATTGACAGCTGTCCTCCAAGCAGAAAAAATCTCCCGCCTCTATAGTAGTCCACACGGACCATCGGGAACTCCAGTCATCCTATCCTACATGATACTGGAAGGAGTCATCTCCTTCTATCAGTGTACTAGTCACCAACATGCTCTCCCGCCACTAGTTGTCATCATGTAGTTCTCTTTCCCTCACTATGCCTCCCTAGTCGGGTAGCACTTGCTTGGACTCTCTCGGTTACCACAACTAGAGAGGACAACTTTGCAGAGCAACTGATGCTCTGAGTTGTTCTTGAGAAGCCCCCAGTACCCCTCTATATATAGGAGGGGCCATGGTAGGGTTCTCAGCCCCAGGCAATGCGGGACTAAAGAGGGAGTAGAAGGGTCCAGAATTTCCACAAATTGATACACTGCGGCAAGTGAACCAGTCGTTTCACAAACGAACCGATCGTTTGGGGACTGAACTGATCGGTTCATCTCATGAACCGGTCATTTGGGGAGCTGAATTGATCGGTTCATTCATGAACCAGTTGTTTCACTTCCCAGCACAGTTCCCAATTGACTTTCCTCTTTCCATTTCTAATTAATCCAAAGATCAATACTTGTCCCAATCGAATTGTACAAGTGAAATGAAATATTTTCTCACCAACCTAACTTTCCCAAACTGGCTCGTTTGGTCTGGCTGAACCGATCAGTTCAACACTTGAACCGGTCGTCTCACTTGACCCTGAGCCGATCGGTTTAATAGTTTGAACCGGTCGGTTGGCAGTCCAGGTTGTGCAAAAATTAGTCAATGCAGTTCTCAATCAATCTGACACCCAAATCAGTTAGTCCAACACTTAAACTTGGTGATTCTGAGTCAAGTAGATTGATTGAATGTTTAGTTGAACTACTAAACACATTTAGTAAACAATCTAAATATCATTCGTGGATAAACTCCTCTTCCAGGTTAAATCCTATGTGTGTGACCCTACATGTCCATTTCACGTTAGCAGTGAAAGTCCATAACACTTATGACTTCACAAGCAAAGAGCAGTGCATGCCTAGTCACACATCAGTGCTACCCAAGTGAAAAGGAAAGTTGGAGAATAACTTTCAATCCTACAATCCCTGACTGGTGTTACAGTGAATGTATAATTCCTTTGTCATTGATATCCCGAATGAGCTCAAGGCATGGAACAATCATCCTTTCAATGTTCATTCACTTCCTTGATCTCAGAGCTGAAAAACCACTAGAGGGGGGTGAATAGGGTTTTAAAGTTAATTTAACAATTATTTAACTCAAACAACCACAAATGAAAAATTAAGAAGGAAATAAGGGATTTAGAGTGGTTGCTACCGTAGCAAATACTAAGGCAGTCAGTCCACTACCCGGTTGCTTACCCAACTGGGATTTTGAAAGTATTAATTTTATTACCTTCACAAGGATTCACACAAAATACAATACTTTCTTACACCCCTTTGAACAGCCTTCACTTTGAAGTAGATGCACCAACTTGAGGTAGCCTTCTTGAAGTAACTCCAAGCTCCCCCTTGAAGTAGCCTTCCTCTTTGAAGTAACCTCCCGTTGCACCAGCCTTCTTGAAGTAGTTCAAAGTCTCCTTCTTCACCAAGAAGATCACGACCCTCTCCAATCCGCAGCCTCCAACCTAGGAGTAGCAAGGAGAGTACAAGCAATGAAAGTGAATAAGAAAGGAAAATGGAAATTACAACTTATCCTTTGAAGCACAAGGCTTGATTTGCCTATATCAAGCGTGTAGATCTCCTAACCAAAGTATATGGAAGTGTGATTGCTGTGGATAAGAGATACTAGCCTATAGGACACGAATTTATAGCAAGATGAAGAGTAGCCAATTGTAAGTATTGCTCAATTGCTCAAAATAGGTTGCTAATGCAAGTGTATGCTCAAAGATTGCTCAAGTATGGAATCAAGTGAGTTTAGGTGTCCTAAGGCATGTCCTATTTATAGGAATGACCTACAAGTTCTTAAGGACGTTCTAGACACTTTCTAGGGGTTTTCAAGTGCTTAACTAGCCGTTAGGTATAAGTTAGTTGCATTAGCAATGGCTAGTTAATTAATTCTGCAGTTGCTGTCAGAGTCCATCTCGGTCGAGAAATTGTCGACCGAGATACCTACTCGGTTGAAGTTTTGTCGACCGACAGGCTCTCTGGATCAAGTGTTTGCAACGTTCATTTCCAACTACCAACTACCTTGTCAGCTGTGTCTAACGGCTACCTGGGTCTTTCTCGGTCAAGAAGCTTGTCGACCGAGAGTGTCTCAGACGAGGATTTTTTCGACCGAGATTGACCCTGTTTCAATGTTTCAATTAAAGTACTAAGTGTGTATGTGAGTGTGCATATGTGACACTATTGAAGGGGATGACCTGTCTAAGTGTAGTGATTAGTTAGGAAAGATCTAACGCTTGATTTACATGATGCCTAAGTACTTGTACATTATATATTTGTACAAGATTTACAATTGATTACATTCATGAAATTAAAACAATCTAGCATATAGATCTTCCATAATATTTGTCATCCACCTTATTCCTGCAACACTCAAGTAGCACATTAGATCAACTAGAATGAAATGTTTGTCATTATCAAAACAAAGGGATTTACTGATGTCCATTTAGCCAACAATCTCCCCCTTTTTGAAGATGACAAACATTTCCAAAATATAAATTAAGGAAATATAAAACATGTGAGTTTCATACCTGAAGATTACCTTTGTAGCAATTTTTGTTACGCAAGTGAGTGCTAGCCGAGGTGTTATGAAACTCATTTTAAAACTTTATGTTTTTGATTTTATATTCTTTCTCCCCCTTTGTCATTTCAAAAAGATATCCAAGATAAATATTTGTGTGTCTTTTAGTCATAAGTAATTACTCAATCACTTGCAAAGGTTGTGAAGCCTTGAAAGTGATATGAGAATCCTTTTAAGCTTTAGAGTATATGAAAAATATTTCTTACCAAAAACACGGGATGTTAGGCCCTGATTTGTTTAGAAAATTCCATTAAGAATCCTTATGCATTTCTCCCCCTTAAATAGATATCCCAATTATAATCAAGGGATTAATGCACTCCAATAGATGGTCAATTTAGCCATAAATTTCAGATATTTGCAAAGATTTTATCCTTTGTGATTCGTTGCATATATATTACTCCCCTTACTTTGTATGCTCTACTATAATAGTCTTATAAACATTTTACAAGATGACTCATATGCTTTGAAAGATATCCATTATAATCATGCAAAGATAACCAATTCATTGCAAGAATAACCAATTCATTACAATCATGTAAAGATAACCATTTCATTACAACTATTACAAAGGACACTCATAATCTCACTAAAAAGACCTAAGTATTGCATCGATATCTGGGTCTTTTCCAAGAAATGGCTCAGCTCCATAATACTTGACTAAAGTTTGCCACTCCAAAGCACCTGTCTTGGTTAATTCATATGCTTCCAAGAAGGTGGGAACACGATCAAAGCGAAAATGAGCAGCAATGTCTTGTAGTTGCATGTGAGAAAACTGAGTATGTATGAGATCAGGAGATGGTGGAGGTGGAGTTTGGTAGTAGTTGTAGGAAGGGTTATATGAGTTGATCATGCCAGGATTTAGAGAATAAGGATATTCATCTGATTGATTTGAAGAGAGGGTTTGCATCCTTTGGTTTAAGTAGGTCATGGCATGGTGATTGTAATCTAATTGTTTACTTAGATGATATTGGGATCCAGTAATGTAGGTTAGGGTGTTTTGGATGGGATCATAGGGTAGGTTAGTAGGAGGAGGTGGTGGTATGTCTTGAGTAGATTTTTCCCTTTCCGTCCTAGCCCTCTTGTGACCAAAATCAATTCCCATCTTTTCTACTGTGTTTTTGCTTATTTTTTGTGGTTTTCTTTCCCATGTGTATCCTAGATCCTCAATATGGTTCTTAAGAAAGTGTTGAGTGATTTGGCATACAAAATCAGCATAAGGGGGATTGCCAGAAAACTCAAGCATATTCTTAATGATAATGCGGATAAAATTTATGGGAATGTGTTAGATAATGGCATAAATGAGATACATGCGAAAAGTAGGAACTTCAGACTTGTTTGCTCTAGTATGTATGTTTGTGGAAACAATAAGGTTGATAATCCTAGCTGCAGGTTTGAGGTTAATGGCATAGTAGGTACCCCTATCTTCGTGACAAGTTGTGTTAGATTGAAAAATAGCTCGTTTAATGTCACTAAGACTGACCGTATTTTCATCTTGGGAAAGTGTATTGAGTGGATTCCTGGTGGTAAGGTCAAGGGTTTCTTGGTATTCTTCTACATCTATGTTGAGCATGTCAAGGATACCCTCTTCAGTAAAGTGAAAGCTATGCCCATTGACCATAGAGTAGAAGGAGTCATTTTCGGGATGTGAGGTTAAGTTTGCATAGAACTCATTTACCACTTTGGAAGAGTAGGAAGGGAAGGAAGGGTTCAAAAAATCTTTCAACTTTTGCACCTCGAAGAGATCCTCCAGGTCGACGATGCTGTAGAAGTCCATGACGTCAACCGGCCTTCGTGGAAGAGGAGTTTCGGAGGAGAGCTTGAGGTAGCGATCACCAGCAGCTGCGTCGATGAAGGGGATGTCGTTGATGATCGTCAATGGTGGGGAAGCCGTCCTTCCTTTCCTACTAGCAACTTTCTTCTTTCCACGCACAGATGATGAAGCCATTTCTTTGCTTTAAGGTGGAGAAGAAGCAAGAAAGTCTTGGAGGTGGAAAAGCTAAAGAGTTGCACAAGAATAAACTAGAGAGAAGCTAAAGAAGCGAGAATGTGAAAGTGTGATGCAATAACCCATTTTTGGTCCTTTTTATAGCAATCCAGTAACCAGTTCGGTCGACAAATTGTCGACCGACGACCGCAATGATCATATCCTAGGCGCGCCTCTCGGTCGCCCAACGGTCGACCGGCAACGGTCATATTCAAATGGTCAGATTCCAACGATCAATTCTCGGTCGAGAAAGTTGTCGACCGAGAAACTTTCTGTTAATGAAATTTTAAGCTGATTTTTGATGCAAATGATAGACTGAATTTGTAGAGCATATCTATATTTTCTAAGGTAGTAATGTTGTGATTATTTTTACCAATATTTGGACAATTTTTGTGGTCATGATTTTAATTGGTCTTTTGATCACAATTTTTGTAGAGAATGATTATCCAAATAAGTATTGTGTCAAGCTTATTTTAGGTCGACCTTGACTACGACCATAGTGCCCCTTGGTCAAATTTAATTTCAACCAAGAGGCAAATTCTGTAGATTCATTTGTGAAGTATAATTTCTGCAGATAGCTTAAATAAATATCAATTTGAAGCACATTAAGTGATATCCTTGAAAGCAAGATTGATATCTTAAAGTCATGATTGTGCTTTAGATTTCTAGATAAAGCATTTTATTTTTGTTCTGAGATACACTATTTGGCTTGTCATAGCACCATCATTATTTTATTACAAGCTATGCCCACACTAATCATTATCTATTATGTCAAGGCATTTTCGATGATGATCAAGAATAATATCCATTCATGGTTTGAATCAAAGATTATTTTAGACAAACCAATGAAACACAGTGATCATGGCACATAAATTATGATAGAATAGTGGAAGCATATCTACAATACAATGATCAAGATAAAAGTATGTAAATGCAATGATTTTGATCATTTCAACACACATGGTTCCTATATAGATATACCAAGGAGTACTTAGGGAAAACCATGTGGATTGTGGTAAAATAATTTTCTTGCTTAAACCAATTCATAATCTTAGTTTTAAGTCAAATCATGGAGAGGATAATACCAAAATAATCTCATTCATGGTTTCAATTTGAAGACAAACTAATAAACTTTTTCAATCAATGAATAAGGTAAGATCAGTCTTCTTATAACACTTTTGCAATATGTTTTCATATTCATAATGTCATATGATGCAAAAGAAGAAAAAAAATGTCTTCCAAGGTTTATTCTTGATCAATCATTAATAGCAGACTAGATTAATTTAAAACAAGTTCAGCAGATTTTTTGCAGATTTGAAAACAGTAACTTGCTCGGTCGACCATTTCTCGACCGACTGTGTTCTCGGTCGACCAGTTTCTCGACCGAGAATGTTTCTGTACTGTTTCAGAACTATTTTTTAGCAATTGTTTACAAGTAAATCATGTATAATTTTCAATTCTATTATGCAATTTGAAAACTCAGTTTAGTTGAGATAGAACATATGAATATCAAAGTAATATTTAGATCAAATCTCAACTAATTATATATTAAGTCTTTATGCTTTGAGAACTTTGATTAAGGCGAAACTTTGTCTTTGCAGATTTAAATGAATTGTATACTTTCAAGTTAGAAGTTTTAGATACTTGAATTAATTTGATAACTCATCATGTTAAGTTGAGATAGACATAGAAATATGCAACTAAAGTCCTTAGTCATATCTCAACTTATTTTTGCTCATTTAGTTTGGGGGTTTTGGAACCCAAACTAACTCGACATCCTTTTTCTTGTAAGGAAATGAAAAGGAATAGTGTCCAAGGCGCAAACAGTAATGACAACATATAGAATCAACCTCATATCTCTTTCTATGATTTTGTTCTAGGTTGTTCGTGGGTACATATGTATTTGTGCCTTTAAATACATACATAGATTGACTCTTTGGCACTTGTGTTCTTCTCCAACTAGGTTTTTGATAAGATTTTCCTTTAGGCTTGTAACCTAGTCCTCTCCTTCCAACTTGATGGTAAGAATCATTTAAGATTTTATCAAGAATATCATTGTTACTCAAACTATTAACTTTTTGTTGCAGCTTAACAATTTCATCCATTCTTTTATTTATGTCTAACTTTGCTTGATCTAGATTAGATAACAAGGAATCTCTTTCTTTCACTATAGTATCATAATCTAGATGTGTACACAAAACAGGTTGTTTTTTAAGATTATTTGCTTGAGTTTGCAAATTTAACTTTTCTAGAGAAAGAAGATTGCAATTTGCTTCTACAGATTTTAGCTTAATATCATGATCTTCAATAACCTTTTTGAGATCTTCATTTTCAGCTGTAAGAACAAGAAGCTTAACATGTAACTCATCATTTGCTTTATTAGATTTCTTTAATTTCTTCTTGCACTCAATATATTTATTATGTGTCTCTTCAAGACTAGCAACTAGCTCTTCTTTAGATAAATCAAAAAGGCTTACCTCTTCTTCTTCTTCTTCACTTATTGTGGCAATAAGGCATTCTTTATGCGTATCTTCCTTCTTTGACCTCCATGGGCAACCAAGTGTTGTGTGGCTTGTTCCTAAGCACCAACTGCAACTTGTTGAAGATTGGTCCATACTTTTCCTTTGTTTGCGGTTGTAGACACCACCACCCTTCATACTTCAAGACTAGATTAGAGCTCCTTGAAGCCTGCTCTGATACCAATTGAAAAACCACTAGAGGGGGGTGAATATGGTTTTAAAGTTAATTTAACAATTATTTAACTCAAACAACCACAAATGAAAAAGTAAGAAGGAGACAAGGGATTTAGAGTGGTTCCTATCTTAGCAAATACTAAGGCAGTCAGTCCACTACCCGGTTGCTTACCCAATCGGGATTTTGAAAGTATTAATTTTATTACCTTCACAAGGAATTACACAAAATACAATACTTTCTTACACCCCTTTGAACAGCCTTCACTTTGAAGTAGATGCACCAACTTGAGGTAGCCTTCTTGAAGTAACTCCAAGCTCCCCCTTGAAGTAGCCTTCCTCTTTGAAGTAACCTCCCATTGCACCAGCCTTCTTGAAGTAGTTCAAAGTCTCCTTCTTCACCAAGAAGATCACGACCCTCTCCAATCCGCAGCCTCCAACCTAGGAGTAGCAAGGAGAGTACAAGCAATGAAAGTGAACAAGAAAGGAAAATGGAAATTACAACTTATCCTTTGAATCACAAGGCTTGATTTGCCTATATCAAGCGTGTAGATCTCCTAACCAAAGTATATGGAAGTGTGATTGTTGTGGATAAGAGATACTAGCCTATAGGACACGAATTTAGAGCAAGATGAAGAGTAGCCAATTGCAAGTATTGCTCAATTGCTCAAAACAGGTTGCTAATGCAAGTGTATGCTCAAAGATTGCTCAAGTATGGAATCAAATGAGTTTAGGTGTCCTAAGGCATGTCCTATTTATAGGAATGACCTACAAGTGCTTAAGGACATTCTAGACACTTTCTAGGGGTTTTCAAGTTCTTAACTAGTCGTTAGGTATAAGTTAGTTGCATTAGCAACGGCTAGTTAATTAATTCTGCAGTTGCTGTCAGAGTCCATCTCGGTCGAGAAATTGTCGACCGAGATACCTACTCGGTCGAAGTTTTGTCGACCGACAGGCTCTCTGGATCAAGTTTTTGCAACGTTCATTTCCAACTGCCAACTACCTTGTCAGTTGTGTCTAACGACTACCTGGGTCTTTCTCGGTCGAGAAGCTTGTCGACCGAGAGTGTCTCGGTCGAGGATTTTGTCGACCGAGATTGACCCTGTTTCAATGTTTCAATTAAAGTACTAAGTGTGTATGTGAGTGTGCATATGTGACACTATTGAAGGGGATGACCTGTCTAAGTGTAGTGATTAGTTAGGAAAGATCTAACGCTTGATTTACATGATGTCTAGGTACTTGTACATTATATATTTGTACAAGATTTACAATTGATTACATTCATGAAATTAAAACAATCTAGCATATAGATCTTCCATAATATTTGTCATCCACCTTATTCCTGCAACACTCAAGTAGCACGTTAGATCAACTAGAATGAAATGTTTGTCATTATCAAAACAAAGGGATTTACTGATGTCCATTTAGCCAACAAGAGCATACTGGATGAGATATGTGTGACATCAATATCACATATTGATTCACACATGCATGTGCATGCCTTTCTCAGTCCTACTCATCAAGTGGCCATGGACATCAAACTCCCTTAGGAGGGGGAAATGTCATATCTATCACTCACCCCTCAAAAGCCCCATGTGTCAAAGTCACCCAATCATCACCTTTATAACAATCTATATTTCAAGACTGCGTTTGATGATGTCAAAGTGTACCCAATGACATGTGTTGAGTGTAGTGATTTCAGGTCAAAGAATCACACTCACCACCATCACTGTGAGAGCTGACTGTGACTACCAAGTCATGGTTCCATGTGTCACTCTCACGGTGGGTCTGTCTGATACACTTGTTCTCTAACAAGTACCTATGTGCTTGGTTTGATATCACTATATCATGATTGATGAGATTCTATCATCAACCAACACACAATCTAGTCTTTAGTGTTATTGATGTCTATGGTTATTTCCACAACAACCGACTAGGGACAAAACAAGAATGTATACTCTTAACATGCATATGATCTCATCGTTTAGATCCTTAACCTAAAAGCATACGTCATTGAGTAAAACAATTCTTTAGACATCTATCATGTTACACTATCATCTCAGAAATAGTTAAAACATATAGATTGGAAATTGCCTTTACTATTATTCAAATCATTTAAAAAGTATCCCATTACAATCATCATATGACTTGCTCTATAGGCATACATACCAACACAAATATAGAGAAATTAAGCTGCTTGCAATTTATCCTACTTACACTTTCTTCTATTTTAGCAGAATATTTTGTCAAAAAATGTTGTTGAAAATCATTTATTGAATATGTCAAACCTCCTCAAAATATTATGAAAAATGATCATGTTGTTTGAAACTAATTTTAAAACCTCTAATAAAAAATTTAAATGATTCTTTTTTACCAATAAATAAATAAAAATCAAGCAGTGTAGTACTATACTACAACCTACAAAAAAGTCGACTAAGAACAAAATGCCCTAGAGACCCCTAGAATGGCTGTGCAATCTACCACAGCCATACCTCCTAGCACGAACATAGCACGGACATGCTTTGTACCATGTTTGAGATGCCTTGAATCCATCAGATTTGAGTATAAAAAAATGTTCAACACTTATATTTCTTTAAAACAGCCTTGTGCCCTAGAATGCATGTGCCACCATCAACCCTACACAACTGTGCTACCCACAAAGGTCATTCTACCCAAGCCTCCAATTCCCATTTTCTTTGTACCTTTGATAATCTCACCCATTCCACGTAAGCACGAGCGTGTTGGGAATAAACCCTAATTATTCAAAATGAAAGCACACTTGGAGTTCCCATTAGGTTTAACACACCATAATCGAGCTACCATCCTTAATTATATTTAAACAATGATCAATCATATTAAGCAAGTAATCATCCAAGTAAACCCTAGAGATTGATTCTCTTTCCTCGTAAACTTATGAGATAGTGACCAATCCATGTGGAACCAGAAATAAACCCACCTACTACAGAACCATCTCTCATATCATTAGCGATTATTAAAGCTAATGAACCAAGGAAATGAGTAGTCATCCCATGGATCCCAATTATAAACTTTGAACTAAGGCCCAACTTCCTATATATTGTCTAGAAATGCACTTTTAGAGGATATTTAATAGAAGAAAATCCTTACCATCACTTATATTCTTTTAATAACATAGATGATACTCTCAAAACCAGCAGAGTTCCACAAGAAACATCTACTACATGGCTTTCTGTTTTCCCCTAAAAGATAAAGACATTGCTTGGTTCCAATAATTGTAACATGAGGTATTGATGGATGCCACCCTTATATCAAGAATTCATCAATAAATCATTGCTTAAGAAATATATAGGTTCAGTATTCTTTAACAAGCTTGTTGTGAAAATTGTGCAGTGTAGAAATAAGATTAACAATTTTAGGTAGAAAACTGGTGAAAACTTACAAGAAGTCTGGGAGAGGTGCCTGGAATATCAAAGAGAGTGTCTCCATCATACGTTCAATTATATCTTTTTGGTTATAGATTTCTATAATGGTCTCACTTCTGCTAAGAGAACATCACTCAACACTACAACAAGCAATGATTTTATAGGGATTGTGCCAAATGCTCTAAGGAAATTATGAAAAATATGACATCCTTACAATCTAGACTGGATTATGATAGAGGATCCATTGGAAATGCATTGTCTATCAATACCACATCACATAAAAATATGTTTGATTCTCTCATTACCAAACTTGATAAGATGGCCATATATTTCCACACCTCGAAGGGAAGTAATAGCAAATAAATGCTTCATACAGAAACTATCATGAACTTTGTCACATGTGGATAAGGTGGACATGGTATCAATAATTGCATTTACACCAATAGAATATAAGACTATTCAAATGGAGTTGTAGAAAATGTCTCATATCTGGGTTACAAAAGACCAAATCATCTTGGTTTTTCCTATAGAAACACCATTGTGGTTGAAAATTCTCAATAACTAAGTCAACCATCTCAATTCATTGGAAGAGGTCAGGTTGTACGAAGAGGAAATCCACCAAGATTTCAGCAAAACAAAACCTTTAAAAAAGAAAGTCCAATCAGTAAGGACTTTTTAATGAGTCATCGAGAAGAAGCTTCTTACAACAACAACAAAAACTCCATAAATCAACTCCAATATCTAACTGAACGCCTAGGATGGTGCATCCTGGGTAATATGACCCCATGCACAATATGCAGTCACATATTGGGACTGTAAATACATAGGATCAACAATCTACAATAGCATAATAGAATGATTGATCAATAGTTGGCCTCCATAGCTACCTCCATCAAAACCCGACCAGTCAATTTCCTTCATGCACTGAACAGAACCCAAGAGGCCATGAGACTGCAAAAAATGGAAACACTGAGGTCCAACACTACCTTAATCATGCCAACTCCACTATTAATGCAATTTTTTATTGTGTGAATGAGGATGAACATGAAAGAGAAAATACTAAAGTAAGAAAGGTTGCACAAGGAATTAGGAAGGTAGATCCTCAAAGAAAACATGTCATGCACCATGTTGATATACCTTTTCCGCATAGGTTCATTAAGGCCCAACTCAAGAAAGATATACCAAATTCCTTGACACCAGTAAGAAGATACATCTTGGCATCCCTCTTCTAGATGCCATTGATGAGATGCCTACTTATGACCAATTCATGAAGGTTTTGATCACAAAGAAAAGGAAGAGAGGAGAAGTAGATACTATTCACTTAGCTTAGGATGGCCATCGCTTTTATTCAATCAAACATGTCAACCAAATAAAAAGACCCTGGTACCATCCCTTTTCTACTAAGGGATACTAAGGAAAGAAATGGCATGGACGATTTAGGTGTGAGCCTTAGTTTTATGCCACATTCTTTAGCAATACAGTTACGACTAATCGACATTATTCCATCACAAATGAGAATTACAACTAGTTGATTACTCCTACACCAGACCCGTTGGGGTAGTGGAAGATGTTGCCATTTGAACTGAGAACTTCTTTATTCTCTGTGACATTGTCATTATTAATATCACGGAAGACCCCATGTGAGGAATGATTTTATTGGAATACCTTTTCTTTCTACAACACATGCACTGACTAATGTTGGATATGGGCTAATAACCATTAGGCCATGGGATGAGGACATAAATTTCAATGTGCTAGATCACATGAAAGGACCATTCTCTATTGGAACTAGTTGTTTTGCTGATTATTGTGACCAATTAGCAACATATGTCCAAGAACGTCATGGTAATGTAGACCCCTTAATACGAGCACTCACAAAACTAACTTCTCGGATTACAATGTATACATAGAAGAAATTTTGTCTTACCTATAAGCAGTAGAAGAGGAGGTGAATACACATGGAACTATCAAAGCAGACACGTACATATCTCTTCAAATAAAACCAAAAGATATCTCTACACAAAGGCCCCTCCTTGAATTGAAACCCCTCCATAATGGCTTGAAGTGTGAATTCCTAGATAAAGAGTGAAGGAACCTAGTAATCATAAATTTTGAATTACCATCATATCAACAGGAACAACTTCTAATGTAACTCAAATTAACTTCAAAGGAAGGCTATTGTCTCTTGTATCGATGATATTAAGAGACTCAGTCCCACTGTTTTCATGCACCAAATATATATAGAGGGCAATACCATACTTTGTTTCCAAGGTCAAAGAAAATTGGATGATAGAAAGTGTGAAGTTGTAATCAAAGAATTTATCAAGCTTTATGACATTTGAATCATCTTCACCAACTTATGTTAGTGTTTTGTCTCTCCAACCTTAGTGTTTTGTCTCCTTTATTGTTAACTTCATAAGATAGAACAGAGCACACAATATCATCTACAATAAATGATACATGTAGGGTAGTAATATATGTAAATAGGTACTATGTTTTATCTAAATCGTTATGTTCTATCTAAATAGCAGGAACAACTTCTTCTAAAAATTAAATTTTAAAGGAAACCTCTAGGATATTGTATAGATGATATGAAGGACTCGGTCCCACTGTTTCAATGCACCAAATCAATTTAGAGGACAAGATAGACTGCAAGTTCAAGGTCAAAGAAAATTGAATGAAAAAATGTCTGAGGTTGTATGCAAAGAAGTTATCAAGATTTATGACACCAAAATCATCTATGCCAACTTACTCTGTGTTTTTTCTATCTCTCTTAATATTAACTTCATTTTTGTTTATAATCCCAATTTATCACAAAAGAACTAAACATACAAGAAATCCATTAGATAGAACAGAGTACATGCTTGGAAAATAAACTAGTTTTGTTAAAATGAGTACAATAAAGTATGCAATCCATGTAAGACTATGTTTTGTTGATCCATTGAGTTATAACATATTGGGCATGATGTCATGCACTTGGTGATGGAGTTGGCAGAAGAGTGTAGTGGTTTAGTTCTTCTAATTTCTTAACTTCATTATATAGAACAAAGTACATGTCCATGTTGATCTATAATCCATTTCTGCGTCGATGTTCATATCAACAACATCACAGAAGGTTATCGTATGACACCATACAACATCACACTCTTTCAAAATCATCTTAATCTCTACCTATAGTGATTCTTTTGTATATGTAATTTCTTCGGCCCAGAAAAGAACATCTCTCAGTTTTGTATGTGGTTAAATCATGTTATTTGTTATTACATTGGTGTTTTCAATAATCCATAAACATATGTTTAGTTCTTACCACACATATATAATACACCCCCCTATGTCTCTCACTTAAAACCTCAAACCGGAAAGCATTGCATCTTTCATGCTAATCTTGAGTGTTGTAATTCTCCTACAATTGCGTCTTAGACCATGTGATGTCATATGTAACTGTTTATTGCATAAGATTGACATATTTTAGTCAAAGACTTTACTACCCTTGCACAAACAACACATACAAGGATAGCTAATATTTATTTACTATTAATCTATAAAGTACAATGGATGGATGTCTGAAACAAAATGTAACACATAAAAACTAATGTCAAATTGATTCGTATCAAATTTGGAAATAAATGAATAATAGATTGCAACAATATAAGTGTTGTTTTGGGTACTATTCCACTCATCATCGTTGCTTGGGGTTGGACTATGACTAGTACTATTCAATTTATTATGTAGGAAATCACGCCTACTATACAACTCATCTATATTTGTAAGGAGCATTATAGTGTCTACCTTAGTAGGAGTAAGGTGATATGGAAATGTTTAACAGTTAGACCTAATGATACTTGCAAACAATAGTTGGCTTGTAATTTCCTCCCTCAATACTTTCAAAGTTTTTATATTGTGTTGATAATGATGCATCGATAGCTTCATTGTGTAGGTGTTTGGGATGAACCCATTTCTAAAAGTGAAATATGGTATATGAGATTTATTGTCTTCAAATATACCATATTTTTGTTTGCATAGGTTTGATCCATGTACATTCAAATAATGCAAGATAGGCTGCATTTACATGTTGGGATTACAGTAGTCATCACTTGATATTATGCATGTGATGCTAATGTAAAGTACTACAATATTGAATTAGTTATGACATACATAATCATATATATAACAACATAGTGCTTAAAAGAAACCAACAAAAGTAAGTCTTATACTAAATCAACATGCTATTGTTTTGGTATAAGGTAAAATATTACCATCTCAAAGAAGGCATATAGGTGAAGCTACAAAAAAACATGTATACTATACACATGTCTACTGAAGACCCACATCCTTAGGACAAGGGGATCTACACCCTCCAAAAGCCCAGGATTCACTTTCAAAAACCAAGAAATGCTATTACAAATTGCATAAAAAGGACTAAGGGAGTCCAAGGCCCTTTTACCATGAAATCTACCATTCCTTTTTCCCCAAATATGGTATACAATAGAGGTCAGGAACAACCCACCGAAGGTTCTCATCTTCTTGTTACATCTAGTCAAGTCAAATATCCACTATAGCACATAATTCATCTCTAGCGGGTACAATCCACCCCATCCACACTTTAGTCTGTCTCTTTTCCACAAGTAGGCGGTGACTCACATTCAAACAACGCATGGGTATGCGATTCAAGTTGTTTATTGCACAACAAACACATCAGATCATTGTTGAGTCCCCATTTGTTGAGTCTCTCTCTGGTAGGCAATCATCTCAGTATGGCCCTATAGGAACAGAAGCTCCATTTGGGACAAAAAAGCTTGATCCACAACATAAGGTCCCAAAAGACATGTAGTTAATTCCTGATGATACTCTAAGGTTTCATATCCTAGAGGGTCTACCAACCTTGGTCCGAGTGGTGGTACTTGATCCTCATATCCAACAAAGCTTTTGTCATCATCCTCTATATCTTGGAAGCCCCATGGTTATCATCCAACTGGTTTCCATATTGCAACTTCATCCAACGCATCTAAGGTCAATCACAGGTCATGAGGAAATGATCCACTCTTCTGTCTATGGAAATCTAGGTGAAGTCCATCAGGTTGATGAGACCAAGACCACTGGTGTGATGCAATTGAGTGATAGTTTCAACGTGTGTAACACCACCCCGCATGAAGCCAATATGAATAGCTCTAAATTTCTTGAGGATGAATATGAGTAGCTCTGTATGCCTACACCAGTATTGTATCTTAGTGATGCAGCCATATTTTAGGGCTTCATCTTGTGTTATATTGCTCTTCAATCACATCTATACCTGTTAGATTACATGTTATTCCTCCCAATATGCTTATTTGTATAAAATGCACTTATGGACATTATTTGCATGTTTTTCAGGCATTTGGACCACACTTGATGGAAGAGAGAGAGAAGGAGTGATCCTAGGGTTCCTCTGCCCCTAGAGAGACCCAAAGTGAAGTCTGTGGCCCCCTTGACCTACCCCTAGTGGCCAAAGATCAATTGAAGCAAAGATGTCCAAGAAAAGCCAAAGAACTGAGTCAAAGTGTTGATCCAGGACCCAGCACGGCTGTGGTACCACAAAACGGTCGTGCTAGGTCAATTGCAAATTAACAGAACAACCTCCAACAGAAGCAGAGAGAAGCATGACCGTGCAGCACAAAATGGTCGTGCCAGTGATAGACACCACAGACGTGCTCCACAAAACGGTCGTGGCTCGACAGACCAAAACGGTCGTGCAACACCACCACGACTGTTTTATACCACCACGGCCCCCATCATCCAACCCACCATGGTCGTGGTACTCCACCACGGCCGTGCAACACCCTATCCAGCACGGCCGTGGTGACCACCACGGCCGTGACATTTTCAGCCATCAACCTGACATTTGGCCTGTTTTAATTCCCACAACTGTGCCCATCCACCAGGCCATGGTCTACCCTACCCACCACGGTCGTGCCACCCACAAAATCTACCCATTTTTCCACTGCTTTCCCCATTTTACCCCTAACTTAACCCTATACCCCCTAGACACCTATATATACCTAGGTGGCGGCTGGGGCACGAGGCTAGCTACCTTCTACCCCCTCCTATCTCCCCAAATTGCCACCCACTCCATTCCACTCCATATCCACCTCAAATCCACTCCAATTCTCCATTTCCACCACCAAATCACTAGTTTAGACTAGTTCCTAACCATAATCCCCTTCATTCTTCACCCTTGCACCCTAGAGGAGGGAGGATGATGACCTACAACTGCTGGAGAGGAGGATTTCATCCACTACTTCGAGCTCCATGGCCACCTCTATGTCTTTCTTCTCTCTTTTTGTATTTTCCATTTCTATGAGTAGCTAGGCCCCTGTGGGTGGGTTGTTTGGGGAAAATTATGTTACTTTGATACCATGTTGGGGGAATGACATGTAAATGTTGTAATTCCATTTTTTAATGATTATATTCTATTTGCATCTCATTCTCCATGGATTGCTTGTTGGTTTGTGTGTGGAATCACCTAGGAATTTAGGCAAATTGCTTATATGTGTGAATTTTGGGATTTGCCCCTAGGTCCAATTCTTGGATCCCTAGGTTGCCTCCCATCTTCCTACATCCTAATCAATCTCCCTAAACCTAAGTGAGAGATCTAAGTAGCTAGATTAGGTAATTCTAGTGCAATTAGTATGGAGCCTTCTCAAGGTAAGAATGTGGGGGAATTGGGGTCCAAAACCCTAATTTCATCTCCCCATTACTACCCTCGGCCCCTAATTGCCCTAGGAATGTCTAATCTAGAAACCTAGACTTTATTAGACTCTAATTGAATTGAACCAAAGCCCTAACCCAATTGAGCCTCGTAAGGGTAGTAGGGGGTGTTAGGGACTAGTTCCCCTATACACAACCTAACATATCCATGGCCAGTTAGTAACTTAGGTTAATTCATTAGACTCTAACTTGTTGTTTGGTTTGGATAATCTAAATGGAATCATAATGTTCATATGTCACCCCCCCAACTTAAGTGATAAGTTCATACCCCTAAACAGCCCACACATCTCTTTACTGCTTAAAACCCTAGTTTTGTGCTTACTTAGCTTAATTAGTTCTTTTCTTACTTAGTTAGCTTCTTTCCTTGCTCTTGCCTTGTTCATGCTAGCTTAGCTCTTTAATTGCTCTTTTGCTTCTCTCTTGCTTGCCTTAGTGTAACTTGCGTTTTCATACCTAGCTTATTCTTTCCTTGCTTGGTTAGTCTTAATCTAACCTAGGGTTAACATAGATTTTATTCTCATCTTTAATTCCTCGTTTGTTCATAGTAGTTTAACAATCAAATCACCTTTAAACCCTTAACCCTAGTCTCCACAGTAGGAACCTAGCCAAACTAACCTAGCTCTAGTACCCCCTCTTTTCCGTATGGACCGACCCTGTACTTGCCACCTTCCTATACTACAACATGACCCCATGCGCTTGTGGGTGTAGTGTTTTAGTGTGAGTAGGTGTTAAGTTAGGTTTATAAATTTTGAAAGCATAATCCCATCACGTGTGTTCTGACCTCGTGGGGCGCATCTAGTCAGGTCAAATCGGCTAGTGTATTGCACCTCTAGCAGAATCGCACCAAGCTTTCTGGCGCCGTTGCCGGGGATTAGAGGCACTCGGCCTAGCTAGTTAGTTTTGCTTTGACTTTTCCTATTGTCCTCATCATTGCTATTCTTTATTCATTTTTCTTTGCATTTCTTGTGTATATTGGTTTACTAACTTGCTTTCTTTTGTTTGGTTGTGCTTTGTGCATGTGACAAGCCATTCGGGAGGAAACAAGATGGAAGACCAAAGTACACCTCACAAGCCGCTTCAAGACTACCTCATGCCTAGCAACTACAAATCGCCAATTGCTAGCAGGGTTGATCAAATGCCAGGGGAGCAATTCTCTATTCCTCCAGGTCTCCTTGGGCTCCTGCCCATCTTCTACGGCTCGGAGAGTGAGAACCCCTACAAACACTTGGACTCCTTTCTTGAAGTATGATCCACCTTCAGGACGCCGACGGCTAGTGATGATACAATCCGGTTGACCTTGTTCTCTTTCTCCCTCAAAGATAGAGCTAAAGACTGGTATGACTCAAGAAGGGACATTATGAGTTGGGAAACGGTGAAGAATGCCTTTTTGAGACAATTCTACTCTATAGAAAGGTTGACACAAATGCGGCGTTCCGTGACAAGTTTTAGTCAAATGGGAAATGAGGAGTTTCATAATGCATGGGAGAGATTCAAGAAGCAGTTGAGAGAGTGTCCTCACCATGAGATCCCTTTGTGGTAGCTAGTTCAATCATTCTACTCTGGTTTGTCTCTAAAGGACCAAGACACAGTGGACTCTTCTTATGGAGGAGTTTTCATGGCTAGGCCACCTGAGGAGATATGGCCTTTGTTTGAGCAGTTGGCTGAAGGATCAAGAATTCGAGCTTCTAGCATGATGAATGAAATGGGGTATGCCTTTGGTGAGACACCTCCTACTCATGATGACTCAAGACCGCAAATGATGAAGACTCTTGGTGACATGGTGAACTTCATGAAGAACCAGGTGACAAATGCTCCTTGCCACCCGGTCAATTCTATTGAGTTCTATGGGGAAGAAAAGAAGACACCTCACTCCTATAGCTACCAGGAACCACAAAGTCCCACATACAGCTCAAGGTTTGAGGAAGAGGTTCTCTCTAGATTGAAAGTATTTGATGATGTTTAAAGAGATGTTGCAAGGTTAGAAGACAGAATAGAGCAGCTATCTTCCATAATTTCTCTCCAAGAAGAAAAATTATCTTCAAGACCCAGTGTGAGCTACCATGAAGCAAGTGGACCCATGCCCTCTTCACAAGTTTTCTACAGTCCACCCCCCATGCAAGTACATCCCATTCACCATTTCCAAGGCTTCCAAGCCTTACACTCCTCCACCACCTCCCTCACCTCAAATTTCACAAAACTTCACTTTCCAGCCCCAATTCTCTCCTCCTCCTCAATTCTCTTCTCCACCTCAATTTCAACCCCAAGTGCCACCTCCACCTCCTCCACAGCCACAACATGCTCCCCCTCCCCATCATGATCAAGGTAGTGATGTGACAGTTCTAAGGAGTGGGAAAACTCTTGAGCAGTCTGTAAGTCAAAGAAAGGTTGATAAAGCAAAGCAAAGGCAGCCAAGTGGTGATACTGTGATTGATATTGCTGAAGATGATGTTGTGATACCGCATGTTGAGTTTGGGATTCCATGTGATCCACCACATATCCCTTTTGCAGGTCCTACCATCCCTAGAATTTCGCCTCATGTTCATGTAAGTGCGGCAAAAACTAGTGATCCTCCATTTGTAGAAATACTAGATGAGCCATCGGAATTGAAAAGGAGGCAAAAGCACAATGTTGATATTCTTGAGGTGTTTCGCCAAGTGAAGGTGAACATTCCACTATTGGATGCTATCAAGCAAATCCCATCATATGCCAAGTTCCTCAAGAACCTATGCACTGTGAAAAGAAGGTCAACTTGGAGGATTCCAAAGAAGGTGAGATTGACTGAACAAGTGAGCTCCGTCATACAACACTCACTTCCCATGAAGAGAAAGGACCCAGGAGCCCCACTCATACCTAGTTACATAGGGGGACATCGCATACACAAGTCCTTACTTGATTTGGGATCTAGTGTGAATTTGATGCCATATCATGTCTATGTTGAGTTGGGCTTAGGCAAGTTGAAGCCGGCACATTGCACTCTCCAGTTGGCGGATAGATCCATAAAAGTGCCTAAGGGTAGAGTGGATGATGTCTTGGTGATGATAGTTAAGGAAAAAGGCGTGGTGTTCCTGATGGATTTCATTGTACTTGATATGGAACCAGAGGATAGGAAGATTCCCATCATCTTGTGAAGGCCGTTCTTATCTATAGTTGATGCCGACATTCATGTGCGCAGTGGCACCATGACAGTCTCATTCATGGACATGAACATCAACATCAACATCAACATGTACAAGACCCCAACCTGGAGAGTCCAAGATAGGGATATTGGACATGATCACTTCACAAGTCTAAATGGGCATTTGAGAGAAGGACATCAAGGTGAAGAAGTTAATGATGATTATTGTGATCAAAGGGATGAGGAAAACAAATTGAGTGCAAAGGAAGGATGCATGTTTTGCAAGAATGGACACATGAGAATACCAAACAGATGAATGAATGAAGAATCACCAAGAAGCCTAGCTGAAGGCAAGAAACTCAACGCTTGTGGGAGGCAACCCACCTAGGTTTGGGAATTTTTGACCCAACCTCACATTTTTGATATTTTTGCTTTATTTTACACAAACATACACACACTCTTGTGCTTGATAGTTTTCTTTTGAGTTTTGATGATGAGGCAGGTGCTAGACAATAGAGAGAGAGGGTATAGAAGCAGGTCATGGTCTTTAAATCAAATATGCGGCTGAATAACAAATAAAAGTGAAGTTCAAGTTCTTGAAGTGAGAAAACTGAAGGAGCACCCTCACCACGGCCGTGGAGCTCAACCACGATCGTGGCACATGTGGTCAAGCACAACCGTGGCACCCACCCACAGCTGTGGGAATTATTGCATCAAGTTGGCTGAAGTTATAGTGTTTTTAGAAGATTGGCCAAGAGGAGTGGCCATGACCGTGGCGATCAACCACGACTGTGGCGAGGGTCGACCACCAGCCACAACAGGGTGACCTACATTCTGACACTTTGCACCAGTCATGATCTTCACCCTACTATCCCTAAGCTCTAGTTTCATGCTGAGGACAACATGATTCAAAAGTTTGGGGTGGTAGGGCGGTATGCACCACCTATCTCATTCTCTCATTTTGATTACTTGTCTGACATGATCTTAATTTGCTTTTGATCTATCTAGTGTGGATTTTCTTTACTACTTTGCATCCTTGCATTCCATGTAGTTTACATTCTTGTCATTTTTGCGTAATTTTCAAAAAAATTGCTCTTTTTGCCATGCATTGCATATCATGTAGATTTTTGGTAATTTTTGCATGTTTTAGTTAGGATTTTCTTGTTTTCTATTTTAAGTTCAATAATATAGATTTATATGTGATTGAAGGCAACTTGGCACCGTTTTGGCCAATTTTACCCAAATTTGGAATTTCTTGTCTAAAAAGTGTGTTTTGACCCAATCTCTACTGTTTTAAGTAAAAATGATGACCTTTGACAAATGCAAGTGAATTACCATTGTTTGTTGCTAAGTGGTATCAATGGGTGACTTTTTACATGTGCATCACCTCTCTTAGGATTATGATTGAATTGGTTGAATTGTGAAATTGAGCAAGCTTTGAACGCTTAGTGTTTGTAGAATCACTTGTTTGATATATCAAAGTCATCTTGTTCATTCATGTGGTGTGATATCTTAGATGAAGTGTTGGATTAATTTTCATGCAGGATGTCTTATGTGGAAAATCATACCAATAACCCCTCTTTGACCCGACTATTCTTCCACCATCTTCATACCCCTACGCCTCATAAAAAGATGCCCTAGTGCACATAATCAGTCTTGGCCACCTCCAAAAATTTGGGGTGGCCATATCTTTATCTCCCCACTTCACTCCATCCACCATATGCCCTATCTACACCAAGGGCAAAGAAAAAGCAAAGAAAAAGAAAAGCAAAAATAAAATAAAAGGATGTTCCTATTTAAGAACATTCAAATAAATAAAAGATGAGTGTGTAAAAACACTCTAAAAATCTTACCGCAACCCTTTCTTCCACTTTCATACCCATTGAGCTAAGAAGCATCAAACTTAACTCATTTTGCCTTTTTCCGCAGCCACATGGGTCATTTGGTATGATTTGAAATATAAGACTGAATGCATGAATGTGAAATAACACTCCTACTCATCCTTGATTAACATCATCATGAAATGGTTTACCCGGAACTTTATGGAAGAAGTATGGATAACTTGTGTATTCTATGCGCTATATTTGAAGTTCATATGCTTTGTGCTCTTTTCATGGTTGGATTGTGGAAGTAGGAGAGGAGAGATGTGAAATGCATGTACTTTGTCATCTTTGATCCCATTCAACAACAATCATCTTTGATATTGCATTTGTCATTTCTTGATTGTGGAAAATTTGTAGAGAGATTGAGTTAGAGCATACTTGAGGACAAGTATGTTTCAAGTTTGGGGTGGTGATGCAGCCCTATTTTAGGGCTTCATCTTGTGTTATATTGCTCTTCAATCACATCTATACCTGTTAGATTACATGTTATTCCTCTCAATATGCTTATTTGTATGAAATGCACTTATGGACATTATTTGCATGTTTTCAGACATTTGGACCACACTTGATGGAAGAGAGAGAGAAGGAGTGATCCTAGGGTTCCTCTGCCCCTGGAGAGACCCAAAGTGAAGTCTGAGGCCCCCTCGACCTACCCCTAGTGGCCAAAGATCAATTGAAGCAAAGATGTCCAAGAAAAGCCAAAGAACCGAGTCAAAGTGCTGATCCAGGACCCAGCACGGCCGTGGTACCACAAAACGGCCGTGCTAGGTCACTTGCAAATCAACAGAACAACCTCCAACAGAAGCAGAGAGCAGCACGGCTGTATAGCACAAAACGGTCGTGCCAGTGACAGACACCACGGCCGTGCTCCACAAAGCGGTCGTGGCTCAGCAGACCAAAATGGTCGTGCAACACCACCATGATCGTTTTATACCACCACGACCACCATCATCCAACCCAACACAGCCGTGGTACTCCACCACGGCCATACAACACCCTATCCACCACAGTTGTGGCATTTTCAACCATCAACCTGACATTTGGCCTATTTTAATTCCCACGAACATGCTCATCCACCACAGCTGTGGTCTACCCTACCCACCACGACCGTGGTGACCCACCACGACCGTGGTGACCCACCACGACCGTGGTGACCCACCACGGTCGTGCCACCCATAAAATCTACCCATTTTTCCACTGCTTTCCCCATTTTACCCCTAACTTAACCCTAGACCCCATAGACACCTATATATACCTAGGTGGTGGTTGGGGTACGAGGCTAGATACCTTCTACCCCCTCCTAGCTCCCCAAATCGCCACCCACTCCATTCCACGACATATCCACCTCAAATCCACTCCATATCACCATTTCCACCACCAAATCACTAGTTTAGACTAGTTCCTACCCATAACCCCCTTCATTCTTCACCCTTGCACCCTGGAGGAGGGAGGAGGATGACCTACAGCTGTTGGAGAGGAGGATTTCAGCCACTACTTCGAGCTCCATGACCACCTCTATCTCTTTCTTCTCTCTTTTTGTATTTTCCATTTCTATGAGTAGCTAGGCCCCTATGGGTGGGTTGTTTGGGGGAAATTATGTTACTTTGATACCATGTTGGGGGAAAATGACATGTAAACGTTGTAATTCCATTTGTTAATGATTATATTCTATTTGCATCTCATTCTTCATGGATTGCTTGTTGGTTTGTGTGTGGAATCACCTAGGAATTTAGGCAAATTGCTTATATGTGTGAATTTTGGGATTTGCCCCTAGGTCCAAATCTTGGATCCCTAGATTGCCTCCCATCTTCCTACATCCTAATCAATATCTCTAAACCTAAGTGAAAGATCGAAGTAGCTAGATTAGGTAATTCTAGTGCAATTAGCATGGAGCCTTCTCAAGGTAAGAATGTGGGGGAATTGGGGTCCAAAACCCTAATTTCATCTCCCCATTACTACCCTCGGCCCCTAATTGCCCTAGGAATGCCTAATCTAGAAACCTAGACTTGATTAGACTCTAATTGAATTGAACCTAATCCCTAACCCAATTGAGCCTCGTAAGGGTAGTAGGGGGTGTTAGGGACTAGTTCCCCTATACACAACCTAGCATATCCATGGCCAGTTAGTAGCTTAGGTTAATTCATTAGACTCTAGCTTGTTGTTTGGTTTGGATAATCTAAATGGAATCATAATGTTCATATGTCACCCCCCAACTTAAGTGATAAGTTCATACCCCTAAACAACCCACACATCTCTTTACTACTTAAAACCCTAGTTTTGTGCTTGCTTAGCTTAATTAGTTCTTTTCTTACTTAGTTAGCTTCTTTCCTTGCTCTTTCCTTGTTCATGCTAGCTTAGCTCTTTAATTTCTCTTTTGCTTCTCTCTTTCTTGACTTAGTGTAACTTGCCTTTTCATACCTAGCTTAGTCTTTCCTTGCTTTCTTAGTCTTAATCTAACCTAGGGTTAACATAGATTTCATTCTCGTCTTTAATTCCTCATTTGTTCATAGTAGTTTAACAATCAAATCACCTTTAAACCCTTAACCATAGTCTCCACAGTAGGAACCTAGCCAAACTAACATAGCTCTAGTGCCCCCTCTTTTCCCTGTGGATCGACCTTGTACTTGCCACCTTCCTATACTACAACACGACCATGTGTGCTTGCGGGTGTAGTGTTTTAGTGTGAGTAGGTGTTAAGTTAGGTTTATAAATTTCGAAAGCATAATCCCATCACGTGTGTTCCAACCTCATGGGGCGCATCTAGTCAGGTCAAATCGGCTAGTGTGTTGCACCTCTAGCGGAATTGCACCCCTTAGCATTCAACATAGACTAGATGAGAACAACTCAAACCACCATGGATACACAGATGTCGTTCCACTTGTCCATAGTGAATCGAAGACTATAAACACACTCTTTAAAGTCAGAACATCTTCCCCTCTCCCAAAGATAGGGTAATGCCCAAATACTTTATAGGGAAGGATCCCTCTGGAAATCCAATAGTAGCTTTGAGGCGACCTCTTCTATTATCACATGATCTCAAAAAGAAAACCTATGATTTGAGGTCACTGATATAAATATTAGTAAGTTGTCCAAACATCTTCAGAATCTTCCTCACACTCCTCATGTATTTCGTGTGGCCCTCAATGAAGAACATCACGTCATTAACAAAGATCATATGGGATGTAAAATGCATTCCCTTAACCTTGACTAGTTTGATCAACCCCCGATACTCAATATTATCTATTAGGTTGGTAAAATTTTGATAACCAGTGTAAACAACAAAGGAGAGAGAGGATCTCCTTGGCAGAAACCATTGGATGCCCTAAACAATCTGTAAGGAATCCCATAAATCAGAACCAAGAATGATGGAGCCTCCACACACTTCTTCATGACCTTGATCCATCAATTTGAGAAACCCAACGTCTGCATAGTTTCACACAAAGATTTCCAGCAGACATGATCATAAGCCTTAGACATATAAAGTTTAACACAAGCTTTCCCTGTACTAGTCTAGTCCCAAAATTTAAAAGGAACTTCACGGTCAACGATATATTATCTTAGATGGCTCTCCTTTGAAAAAACACTGCCTGATTTAGGGACACCACCGAGGGGAGGATAGATTTGAGCCTACATGCCAACACCTTGGTGATGAGCTTGTATATGATGGAGCAACATGTGATCAGTATGAAGTCAGAGATGGTAGAAGCTGAGGAGTTCTTCAATATGGGTATAATGAATGTGTGGTTCACCTATCTAACCATTCGACCACCCACAAAAAACCACCACGCATTGTGACCCACGACCGGCCATAAATTTTGAAATAATTTGGCATTAAAGTAATACATTCTAGGAGCCTTGGAGGTCCCTATAGGGAAAATAACTGCTTTTATCTCCTCATTTGTTGCCAAGCACAAAAGTTTCATGTTCATCTCCTCCCTCACGCATCTTGGAGGATAGATAGGGATCTGGGAACCATTATCCTCTTGATTGTAGATATCAGAAGAAAAAACTCCACTGGAAATCCACCCATCTTGGAATCCTCATCCACCAAGTCACCCTCAAAATAGATAAGATCATGGATATGATCTTTCATATTGTTTCTTTTGACCACAACATGGTAAAGTTTGGATTTTCCATCACTATCTTGCATCCACTTCAACCTACTATGTTTCCTGTATTATTTCTCCTCTGCCTTCTCCAACTGTATCAGATGCACCCCTACCTTTTCCTCCATTGCCATCAAGACAAGAGAGTTTGGGTCCTCCCTAAGATCTATGGAAGCCTTGTCAAACTCAATTCTCACTTCTCTAATCAACATCAAGAGGTAGATCAGATCTATAGACTAGGTCTTCAATGCTAGTTTTGTTCTTTTCAATTTATCTAAAACAACAAAGAGAGGATTTCCACTTACTACCGAAGCCCAAGCCTCTTTGATAGTGTTCTCAAAACTTTTCCAATCCATCCAATTATTAAAGAACTGAAAGGGCCTATTGGGGGCATTTTTATGTGCAAGATCCACCTCCATCCAGGAATGATAACTATCTATGTGGGCACCCAAATAGACCAAAGCATCCAGAAAAAGGTCCACCCACCTCAAATTCATCAGGCCTCTATAAAGGCTACTAGAAATTCTCCTCACATGGCACCTTTTGTTGTGCCATGTGGTGAGACCACCACACATATTAAGTTCCATGATCTGGGTGGCACTGATAACTTCATTCTTTAGGATAGAATTGTGAACAGGAAGACAACCAATCTTCTCTCTCACCTGTCTAATGTTATTTAAGTCATCGATCACCAAGTGAGCGAGCGCCTACTGCGAAGTGTTAACAAGAGTTTCCCTAAGTCTTATTTTTTTCCATTTCATAGTTTTTTCCATACAGTGAGGAGAAGACACAATGGAATCCCCCTTGGTTGATACATCTTAGGGTGACCAACTAAATCTAGTAATGAATCATCCACACATCCCACATAACTGTATTCCATCCTACGACTATCTTCCCACCTTCAACTTGATCCAGATTTGACATACATTCTCAATCTCTAGGCAACATGCCCTTCAACCTAAAGGAGAGTTCCTCTTTTATTCTTGTCACAAAACAAATCTCCAAATAGACACTTCTTTCCCCCCATAATCAATTGGAGGACCCTCTATTTAGCTGGAAGAGAGGGACCCATGACATTCCATGCAAAAATCTTCATTTAATACCTCTACTCTACCCCCATCTATTAGAAGTGGCATTTCCTCTACCTCTTCCCTTTCCATGGCCATTTGTATCCCCGTTGGAGCACTTATGGTTGAGTGCCAGAAGCAGCTGGGTAAACTAACCTCCTAATCTTCCTAATCCTCCAGCAAATGTAAATAATTTTTAGACTCCTTTGATTACACCACATTCTCCATTCTATCCTTACCCTTATGGTATGGCCTCCATGAGACACACGTCCTTCACCCACAAGTGATCCAGATAATTCTGATACTACTTGTTCAACATTCCTTGGGTCTTCACCCCCTACAACATCGACATCATGTTCGTCACGATTTATCTATGTTGGAGATTGTTGCACAACTCCCTCATCCACTACTAAAGTAGTGTATGTACCCTCCATATGCCTTATAACCATAACATCACATACCTATTAGGTACCTTGATACTGTTTGATCTTGGTTGGAGCCTTCCTTCTCCTTCTTTATTTAGGTCTAACACTCTTAGATCTACCCCTCTCCAAATGAGGATCTTGAGGGACCTCATGGGACAATGGACAATAATCAGACATATGTTCGAACAACTTATAAGTGTGATAATGCTCAGGTAGAGCATCATAAATCACCATTATCTTCATCTCTTTTCCATATGGGAGTTCAATCATCACCACTGGGGGTGGCTTCGTGTCTGCCTTAACCTTGATACAAAGGTGTGGGCCTCTTACATATCACCCGTCCATTACTAAGTCAATGACTTTCAGATTACCTATGGCATAGCCTATGACTGTCAATGCTCATCCTATATAGTATCGACCCAAGTCAGGCAAAGTGACCTAGACAGGGGAATTTGTGAGGGTATCCTGGTGGATATTGGGTTTAGGGGACCATTTGGTGTTCAACACAAGATTGTTGTCTAAGAACCATGAACCTTTCTCCAAGGTTGTGTTCATATCTTTCACAACAATGAAGCATGCCTAGAAAAAGGTCATCTTTATGAAGTGAATGTTGAAGCTCCCCTTTAGGTTTTTACATCTCAAGCATTCATTCATATAGCTGTTAAATGATACTATTCTTCCCCAAAATCTGCATGATGATTGAACTTTTATGGAAATCATCCATCGCATCCATCACTGGGTTCATCCATGGGTACTCATCTTCAAACATGAAGAAAGGAGCTTTTGGGTCTTTAGGAAGAACAACTTGGGAAAAAATCCTCTAAACCTCCATGGGTTTGATTAAGGTGTCTGCCCAAGCCCATCCTAGAGGATTCACTGATCCCAGACTATTCCTATAGGGGGCTCGCCCATTGTGTGTTGCATCGTCAAAAGAAGAGGGCTGGGTGAGTGGAGGTAACTCAGGGGAAGAGGAAGGGGGAGGAAGATGCATGTGGTCCACTGCCATGGTGCTTTGATTTCATCTTAGAGATGGAATAGAGTGGCTGGAGTGAGAAGGTTATCTAGGGTATATCTACGTCATACTATTTTTAAGATACACATGAAATAATTGAAAGCAACCTATCATGTGTACCACATACTAGTTATAATACCCTCCCTTAGCATGTACCCTATCTCTAGTTCCAATTGAGTTGTGATGTGAAGGGGAAGTTCTTCATATCCTTCTTTCCAACTTCATCTAGTTCAACTTCTTCATTAATGTCATCATCTAGTAGTTGATATGTCTTTATAGAATTGTGTACTATGCAACACAAAACTATAATTTTAGTTTGATTGGTTATCTTGAACATTGGTTGTTGTCTAAGTATGGACAACCTCCTCTTCAACATGTTGAATGCCCTTTCAACAATCTTTTAAAGTTGTGAGTGTTTAATATCTCTTATTTTTGTTGTATGAACATATCCCCCATACACAAACATATGACATGTTGTATTGTGGAATGGTGCAAAAAATTGAGATGTGTTGACATACCTTGAATCATCCAAGTAGTACGAACCCCTTGATACACTGAAATACCTACTAGACAAACTTTCATGCATTACACACATGTAAACAACTAAAGCCTCCCACATCTACACATGAGATAAGTGCATTCCATATCAAAATTAACGACCACCAAAATATTTGCAGAAATAAACACTTTGTGGTTGCAATACTGGTTTTGTTTGTATTTATTGACAAGTACATGTACGTGTGTTCCATTAATTGCACCTAATGCATCCTAAGTTGAGAAAAGCACATGTTGTGAGAGTGTAATACACATAATAGGTGCATAACTAAAACAAATCTTACCTTCAAGTAAGGGTAGAACCTTTTATTTTGCATAATGTCTTTGTGCACGGTGAATGGTGATTTGGGGAGGATAATATTCATCACACATGAAAAACACTCCTTCTAACACTTGATTCAATTTGTGGCTAATGGTCTCACTACAATGGACATAGTCTACTAAATTGCAATTAGTATGACCCTGTCCTAGATAATGTAAGAAGTAAAAAATGGCTTTTATGAGTGACATTATGTGTACTTCATATGAGGTTTCATCGTTCTAACTTTGCAACAAGATTTGCAATAGTTAGAAGACTCATATGAAACATGTTGTACGCCTTTTCTTCATGGCCTTGAATTATTTCAATGATCTTTTGATGTCCAGTTCTAGTGCTGACCAAACTTGGATGTCACGTTGTTGCTTCCTCTCCAATTCCATCCCCTTCTTCTCTAATATTGTCGTGTAATATCATTGTCACATGATGAGTTGGTGGATCCATTGTGGACAATATGGAATTAGTGGCCCATTCGACATCAAATGTTTATTAGGTGCCATCCATTATGCCTACCCAAATCTGGGTTTTGACAACAATTAAAAAGTTGCAATCATTAAATATGTTATCTAAATGTCTATACAAACCACATGTAGTTAATCCATACTACACTAGGAATGAGGAATTGATAAAGAAAACAAACACATCTAAACCAAAAGCAGATCAAACACTGTTCAACAACCAATTGGTGAATAAAAAATTATTTAAGGTACACAAAACCAAATAATTTTTGCTAGAAATAAATGCATGCAATGAAAGTCTGTTAAGTGATATGAATGTGATTCTAGTCTCAAGTAGATGTTGGTGGTGGTGATGCAGATTAGCTTCTAAGCATGTTGTAAGCAGGATTCTTGTTTGCTTTGTCTTTAGAAGATGAGGTTATGCCACCTACATTGCCTTGTTGTGGTGGTGGCATCCACATCGAGTTCATATTAGATAGAAGAAATGCATATTGAATGGAGGTGGTGGAGATGGAGGAACAACTAAGTTCATATATAAAACTTTTCTTATAAAGAATGCCACTATCCTAGGAGGTGGGGCTTGTAAGAGTATTGTTGGTTAACCATGTTAAGCAAAAATTTCACCACATCAAGTCAACAACTACTAATTTTTAGATAAACAACCATGTTTATCTTATCCTTCAAGACATCTATTGGAACAAACTATAGGCCAAGGGTGCACCAGGGAAGGCATTGTAGTAATGGTCGATGATCTTATGTATGTTGTTTGAATCCAAATGGGTCAAGGTGAATGCATCCTCGTGCACTTTCTTATAAACTTCAGAGATCTAGTTGATGAAGGCATTCATGATTCCCATAGTGGGAGATGTCTTGTTATGTTTATGACATCACCACCACTAGGGACATTCCTATTAGTATCCTACTCAGATTCTCCATCGAAATTGACATTATTCTAATCATCAGAGATCCTAATGCTTACCAGTGTGGACTTTTGTTGGACCGAGTCAGGAGCACTATCCGTCCAATATTCATCACGATCAACAATATCTTCTAACACATTGTTGAGGGAAAGTGTTGAAACGTTGTATGAAAATGTGCAATTTCCTCTAGAAATATTCCTACTCTCCAACAACTCATAATCACAGTAGTGGAGGAATTTCCTCAACAACCTAACGTCTCCTTGATTTCTAGTTAAATACTTAATTATAAACAAATATGGGTGAAGTTAAATTATATTTGCAAATTTGCACTCACCTCAAGCAAATTCATTTATTTCCAGAGTGTCATGAAATATGGCCTTGTAAAGAATCTCATCCCAACCAAATCCATTGATTTTCTTCAATGCACTAATTCTACAAAAATCCTTGTTCAAGGTTTTACTATGTGTCATCATATGTGATTATTTTAAATCCACACACCTAATCCTGGACTTAAAACCCAGATATGCCTCCCTCCAAGCATCTTTTGTAAATTATCCCTCAATACACCTGGTCAAATCATGTTGTCGATGTAATGCTACAGATCTAGCCACATCATCTTCTCTTGTCCAAACAAACCAATTTTGTCTACCATTTCGGGCCATCACTAGATAACTACAGTCATGGAATTTTCTTAATACTAAATATTTTTTTATTATTGGTAATAAATTTAACTCATAGTATATTACAAGTTTTGAAAATGTAATTGTATTTACAATTTCATCTAGCATATTATATAAATTGTACTAACAATTTTGCAGTTTACTATATTTGATAAGAATTTTATACCGAAAAAGTTTGATAAGATTTTGATCGGTCATCATAGTTCTTGCACAAAAAATTATTCCATAAGGTAATCCTAATACATTTCATAGTAAAACATTGCACAAGGTTTGTATAATTGACAATCCATAGTAATTCAACTTGCATTTGAAATTTGTAAAACGTAATGATTGTTGCATTCATTCTTAATTGCGAGAGCCTTAAATAAATGATGAAAATACATTGAATGGATTAATTTTGAGCAACCACATTATGATAAATAGTACAATAAAATAAACCATCCTTACACTTTTCCTAATTTATAATAACAATTTACAATGACTACATATAAATTGGCCAAACAACACAATTACTTGATTATATTCCTACAACATATATGACCTACTCCCATTCAGTCTAACATCCTCAAAAATATCTAACCTACTCCTATTAAACCATAATTATCAAATTACACAACTAACAACAAAATGGAACATGATACAAAACACCAACTCATAATAAAAAGGCATAACACAAAAACCCACATAACAGTTAGACATTGAAACAAAGACAACTAACTATAAACAAATAAGGAAAAGTTAAAAGAAAACTAAAAAAATTGAGCATCACATGCAATTTTGACCTCAGAATATTGGCCTTAGAATTTCTAAAAACAATGATAATGCTAGATAGGTAGTGGGTAGCTAAGGATAGAATAGAAACACCATCAATGATTGGCACCGTATAAGAACTCGGGATTGACATTTCAAATCAACAGCAGAAGGAGATGTCAATATCGTTCAAAATGTAAATAATGGACAAAGTGACATACAAAATGTACACATGGGGTTCACACAAATAAATGGGAACATCTTGAAGGTGATTGTATAGAAAAATTTGAAGGTGCAACACATAACTATTGGGATAACAATTTTGGACCCAGTCACCAACAAAATCAACATATTTGAAACCACTAAACTGTGCTGACGTTGATGGTGACTGTGTGAAAATATTACCATAATAACTACATGTTGAACCTATGAATCATAGTTAGAAAGGCATGGATGATTGTCCTTGATCATGCATTATGGGTCACTCATCACTAGAAAACCACATTTACCACAAACATGTATATATTCTAATGTGGATGAAAACTAATCTTAGTGGACATTCCAACATGGATAAAAAAATCCAATTAACAAATATAATAAATATGGAATATGAAAAATAAGTAGCCAATGTCTATGTAGTCCAATATGGATGAAAACAAAATGAATCAACAATCTAATGTTGATGAGAACAAAACTGAATCAACAATCCAATGTGGATGAAAATAAATTTGAATGGATAGTCCAATATATATGAAAAGAAATCTGAAGACCAAATCATGTATGTATCGATGTATAGATTAAACAAATAACCAGATCAAATCTGAAGGGAGTGACCAATTTGGATGAAAAGCAACATTCAGATCAAATCTAAATGGACAGTCCAAAATGAATGAAAAGAAATAACCCTAAATCTAAATGGACAGTCCAATATAGATGAAAACATCTCTGAATGGACAATACAAAATGTATGAAAAGAAATAAAGACATAAATGTTGTATACATTGATGTACACAATAAACAAGTAAATGTTATGTTTTCCAATATGAATGAAAACAAAAAACCGATTTAACAATAAAATATGGATGAAAACACTACTAAATCCATATTTCAATATGAAAAATAACAAAATGGATAGTCATATATGGATGGAAATAAATTTGAATGAATAGTCCACTATGTATAAAAGGAAAATGAAGATAAAATCATGTATATATTGATGGATAGATTAAACAAATAACTAGATTAGGTCTAAATGGACAAACCAAAGTGGATTGAAATAAAACCAGATCAAATCTGAATGGACAAGCTAAAAATAGAAGAAAAGAAATAACCCCAAATCTGAATGGATGGTCCAATATGAACAAAAATAATTATGATTAAACAGTCCAAAATGAATGAATATAAGTCTAAATTGACAATCCAAAATTGAGTTTTTTGGGGCTACCACAAAAGCATACATATAACACAATATGCCAATGGATTATTGGGATAGGAGCATTACATTCAGTTGTGACCTCAGATTATCAGCCTCAAGACTGCCAAGAATGTTGACAATGATATAAATAGTTTAACTACTCAAATTAGATAACGCCATTTAAGGGACATGTAGAGAACACAATCATTTGGAGTATAATTAGTACATTGTTGTCAACAAGATGTGCACAACAATTGCAGCCTGCACATGAGATCCAAATGTCAAAATTGAGTAACATGTTATAGGTAAAACCGATACTTGTTGGATAAATAAGTTGGAACCAGTCACCAACAAATTTAGCATGTAAGTGTGCCAACTTCGAAGTGTGTACAACTAAATTCCACAACAAGTACATGTTACACCTATACAACACAGTGTGAAAGGAAGGGATGGTTGTGATGAATCAATCATCATGAGACACTCATCATTGGAAAATCACAAATAATAAACACAAAAAATGAACATAATGTAAGTATCATACAAATAAATATATTGAATGGGTGAATACAAATATGAGAGATATGATATTTACTGTATTGAAAAACATATATTAAACAATAGCTATCCTGGGACAGTGACAAAGATGAAAAGGATGGTAGAGTGTAGGAAAACCTAATATTTGGAATTTTGTGTCTACCGTAATCGACAACAACACAATATATGCACATAAAACAATTGGACTAACACAAACAAAAAAGAAAAATCTAAAAGAAATGAACATAATTGAACTTCTCATGTAGTTGTGACCTCAGATTTTGGCCTCAAAACTTCTAGGACTCTATATAATGATACAAAGATAGCATCCTACCCAAATTAGACAATGGAATTTGAGTGTCATGTGGGCCACACATATATTGGTAAAATAAATAGTAGACAGTCGCCAACAAGATCTACCCATGGAAACTGTGTACCAAAATACTACCACAACAATTGTAACTTGTACATTAGTCCCAAATGTCAAAACTGACGAACATGTTATGGATGTAGTACATACTTGTTGGGTAAATAAGTTGGACCTAGTTACCTTCAAATTCAGCTTGCAAGCGTGTCAACTTCAACGTGACTATATACAACTAAATTCCACAAGTGCATGCTATACCTATATAGCATAGTGTGAAAGACATGTATGAATGTGCTAGATCAGTCATCATGGGCCACTCATACTACCACAACTAATAGATACATAAAAACTGAACATAATGTTAGTATCCTACCCATACATATATTGTAATACAATATGAATGAAAGTAAACTTGAGAGATGTGATATATATATATTATACTAAAGAAAATATATCAAAAAGTATCTACCACATGACGATGATAAATATGAAAGTAATGGAAGAATGTATAATACCCAACATTGGGAGTTTTTAAGCTCCCACATTTGACAAATATATATATATATATATATGCACATAATACAATCTGATAATTAACACAAATGGAAAAGGAAAATCTAAATCCAATGCACATGACTGAACTGCTCATGTAGTTGCGACCTCATGTTATTGGCCTCAAAACTGTCATGACTCTTGATAATGAAAAAAAATAACAACCTACCAAAATTAGACAAAGTCAGTTGAGAGTTGAGTGAACGACACATATACTGGTGGAATAACCAATAGACAGTTGCCGATAAGATCTACACATGGGGACTGTGTGCCAAAATATTACTACAACCATTACAGCTTACACATGAATCTCGAATGTCAAAATCAACTAACATGTCCCCGCTGAATCTCATACTTGTTTGGTAAACAAGTTGGATCTATTCACCATTGAATTTAACTTGCAAGCATGCTGACTTTGGTGGCAATTGCATACAACTTAATTCCACAAAAAGTACAAGATATTTATGTACAACAAACTGTGAAAGGCATGGATGATTGTATTGGATCAATCATCATGGGCTAGTCATCAATGGAAAGTTGTAATTAATTAACACAAAAAACTTGAACAAAGCGTAAGTACCCTACACATACATATATTATAATATGGCATAGATGAAAACAAATCTAAGAGTTATGGTAAATATGTCATACTAAATAACATATACCAAACAATAGTGATGGAAGAGTGTAAAACCACATTTCATAATAGAAAAATAGTATAATTAACACAAACAAAAAAGGAAAATCTAAAACCAATGCACACAATTGAACTACTCAACAATTGTGACATTAGATTATTGTCCTCAGAACTGCCATGACTGTTGATAATCATAGAAATATAGAAACCTACTAAATTATACAATGGCATTTGAGGGTTATGTGTATCACATAAATATTGGTAGAATAATTAATATATAGTCACCCAAAAACCTACAAATGGGGATTGTGAAAAAAATAGTACTACAAAAAATACTAGATAAACATGAGTTCTAAATGTCAAAACATACCATAATAATTGTTGGCTAAACATGAGTCCCACATGTCAAAATTGACTAACATGTCACTGGTTCAACATATACTTGTTGGGTAAATAAGGCAGACCTAGTTGCCATTAAATTCAACTTGCAAGCATGTTGATTTTGATGGAGATTGCATACAACTAAATATACACAACAACTACATGCTACACATGTACAACACAGTGTGAAAGACATGAATGATTGTCCTAGACCAGTCATCATAGGTCCCTCGTCATTGGAAACTCACTAATTAGAAACACAAAACAATTGAATATAATTTAGAGTATCCACTATGAAAAGAAATATAATCGAGATAAAGTTTGACAAACTAAAACTCAATGTGGCTTGTAATAAAATATGGATGAAAACTGAATCACAGAGTTATAATACACATAATGTAATGAAGAATATACAACAAAGAATAGTTAAATTTGGGACAATGATGACAACTGTATGGGAGAACATAACAAACTTCAAAATTGAGATTTATGGGGCTACCACATTAAAAAAATCAACCGGGCATAACACAATCTGATCAACACCAGAGAACAAATAAAAAGTTGTCCTATAATAGTCATTATGGGCTATTTATCATTTGAAGATCACAAATGATAAACAACAAAATAATTGAACATAATTAAAGTATCCTATATGCATAAACAACTATAATCAAGACAAGAATCAACATTCTAAACTCAATGCTGCTCGTAATCCAACATGGTGGAAAACAAAACTCATAGGTAGAACATATATATTGTAATGGAGAACAAACAACAAATAATAGCTAAATTTGGGACAAACAAAACAAAGGGACATGTGAATGTAATAAACCCCAAAACTGAGATTTACCAAAAAATCACTCTAGTTGGACACAACACAATCTAATCGACACAAACAACAAATAAAAAGCTATTATGGTTTAGTCATCATGGGCCACTGATCACTGGAAAACCACAAATGATAAATATAAAATAGTTGAACATAGTTGAAAGTATCCCTGCATACAAAACAAGTGATACAAACAAGAATTGACAGACTAGAACCCAAGATGGCTTGTAATCCAATAGGGAGGAAAAGAAAAATTAGAGCTAGAATACATATAATGTAATGAAGAATAAACAACAAATAATAGATAAACTTGGGACAATGACAACAAATGATAAACAAAAAACCGTTGAACATAATTCAAGGTATCTTATATGCATATGAAACTGTAATCAAGATAAGAATCAAAAGACTGAATTGCAAACATGAAATTAAAAGCTACCCTAACTCATTCGTCATCGGCCACGAAAAAATACAAAACACTTGAACATAATTGAAGTATCCTACATACATTAAAAATCTAAAATCAAGATCAAAACCAACAATTTAAAATCCAATGTGATAACAAAGGAATGGGAGAATGTAGTAAGCCCCAAATTTGAGATTAATAGGCTCCAACATTCAAGGAAAGCAAATTTGTTGGATATAACACAATATCATTCACACAAACAAAATTGGCACTTGTGGGGTGTAACACCCCTGACCTGGGTTATGACCTAACCCTGGAAGTTTTGCCTAAATATGTAATTAATATACTTGTGAACACTCCTCGGCATGTAATTAAGTTCCTCAGGAACATTTACTTTCAATATTGCTCCTTTTTGTATAAGGTTGTAGCATTATGTTGTATGCAGGGACCTATGTGCAAATTACCCAGTTTAAGGGTTGAACTTGCACAATTCACAAGATAAGATGTTCCTTTGATGTTGAGACATCATGAGGATGTCTATGATAAAGTTTGAAGGATTTCCCAAGCTTGAGCACCAAGGTGCAGCTGTGGAAGCAATTCCCATGCTTAGAAACCCTAATTTAGGGTAAAGTGTAATTTACCCAAATTGAGGGGTCCAAGTTGTAATTCTTAATATCTAAAACATCTTTTAAGACTCTTTTCATCATTTAGAATGGAAATGATGAAAGGGGCACATCAAAGATTGATCAGATAAGAAAAGATGAACTTTGTGGTAAAAGACACCTAATTTGGGTATAGAAATCTTTCATGTATGTACCCTAGTTGAAGGTTGGATTCCTTTACCCTTAGATCTTGAGATTTCATGAGATTTGCATAAGGATATATAGGTTTGGTCGTGCCCTTGAGCAAGGAGGGACCTAGATGTGATTTCCAATCTTGTGAGGTCCTTAGGGTGTAAAAGAGGCTAAAGTATATAAGCCCTTTTCCCTTGCAATTAAATGAACGAACTTTCTTTCCTTCACTTATCTTCTTTTCTTGCTCAAACGGCCAAGGATAGCTCTGGAGCTCAGGGGGGGACGACCAACCTGTTATAGGTAAGAGAACCCCACCATCTAGCTCGAATTCATGAAGGAATTCACTTTCTAAGGTTGGTTTTGTGGTTAGCTTACTTAGTCTTCTTGTTCTAGCCGACCAAAGCAACGTTTCCTTGGAGAATCCACCTCTGACCAAGCTGTGGAAGCTCCAGGACGCCATTAAAGCTTGGAGCTTGAAGGCTTGGAGCTCTAAGATCAACCTTTAGGCGGGTTTTATAATTCTAAACTCTTGCTTTATAAGTATGCTTTATTCTTGCAAATTTACTTGGTAAATTCTCCTTCTACCACCCTTCTTCCTCGCACGTTTGCAACCAAATCAGTGGAGAAACCGACCTTGCTAGAGGTTGAAGACGAGGGGCGTGATTCCCTATGTTGCTTTTCCAAACGACCTTGGACCCTTTTGGTCCAAACGGTTGCAAACCGTTTGGGTTCAAACGGTTTCAAACCGTTTGCTCTCAAACGGTCTTGCAAGACCGTTTGGATTGAAACGGTCTCAAGACCATTTGAAAGAGTTGACCAAGGGACGACCGTTTGAGGGTCTGTTCCTAACATATTGAATTTCATCTCTGCAAAGAATCAAAGTCTAATTCTTAACCAATTGAGAGTTGAAGGCACTTCAACATGAAACCCTAATCGGGTGAAAAAGTGCTGATTTAACATATAGATCTTGTTGAGTTTTGGGTTGAAGGACCCAAACGGTCTCAAGACCATTTGGGGATTCCTCCAAACGGTCCTAAGACCGTTTGGGCACAACCCAAGACCGTTTGAAGGTCTAGGGTTGAGTTAATCTAATGGTTTGAAGGTCCAATTGTAGGAAATTGATGAATTGATGAAAATTGCTGATTTTGACCTAATTGGACTTCAACCTTAGTCAAAACGATTTGGATCTTGGTTAAACTTTGGGCAAAAGGTCTCAAGACCGTTTGGATGATGTCCAAACGACCTCAAGACCGTTTGGGCCAAGTTTGAGCCCAATTGGAGGTCAATGGATAGGTTCAACCTTGAATTGATTCACATTGTTGAACATTGATGACCAATCAACTTGAAACCCTAATTGAGAACGATTGAACCCTAATTGGCTTGCAATTGAGGGTCAATTTGATGTCGAAGTGGCTAAGGCTAACCCTAATTGACTCAATTTATAAGTGGTTAGCATAGCTTTAATCAATTGAGGGCTTCATCACACATATCCATGAACATTGGTGACCTTTGAATCCCTTTGGAGGTCCAAACGGTTTGGGCCCATTTGGACCAAACGGTCTCAAGACCGTTTGGATCCAAACGGTCTCAAGACCGTTTGAGACCAAACAGTCTCAAGACCATTTGGGGCCAAACGGTCTCAAGACCGTTTGGGCTCAAACGACCTCAAGATCGTTTGGTCCAATCGATCTCAAGCAATTCTGATCAAACGGTCTCAAGTCGATTGAAGCTCCAAACGGTTTGGAAGTCAACCCTTCCAAACGGTCTTCACCTCCAAACGGTCTCAAGACCGTTTGGGTGGTTGAAACCGTTTGAAGGTTGAAACCGTTTGGAGATTGGTGATGGTTTGTACTTAACCATTTGATGGTGTAATTAGTTCAATGATGATCCAAACTAAACCCTAATGGTAACCCAGGTCATTAAGAGACTATGTGATGAGTGAGTTAACCCATGATGGTGATCATGTGGCAAATTACCAAAATACCCTTGAGGGGTCTAAAGGGGCAAAACCTTGTTCTAATCAAACTCTAATCACATGATGTTGATGTTTTGGATCATGTTGGTCAATGGAGACTTATCTCAACCTGATCTAGAGTGGTGTTGTCACCATTTACTAGTGAGAGGAGAGAGAAAGTATTTCTAGAGAGAGAAAGTATCCTAGAGAGAGAAAGTACCCTTTTTAAGGAGGAAACTCAAGTGAGATACTTCAATTACACATGAATGTGCATGATTAGGGAATGACCCACCTATGTGAGGTCATGGAAACCCTAATTATGATATATAATGGATCTTAATCTGAATTAAGAGCCTTAATGATGATGTTTCTCTTACATGATGATGTAATGAGTACAATTCACCATGGAGTGAATAGTAAACCCTAATTTTAGGGTATAGACATGAAAGATGAACAGTAAACCCTAATTGACAGGGTTATTGAATTAAACCCTAGTTGAGGGTGATTTCATGTGAAACCCTAGTTGAGGGTGATTCCATGTGAAACCCTAGTTGAGGGTGATTCCAAGTGAAACCCTAATTGGGAATGCATCCCTAATTATTGAATTGTTTACTATTATCTGTTGAACTAACCATGCAGGTTATTATGAGATAATGGTCATACCCAGGTATGAAATACCATGTTATATTCATTGGAAGCATGTCTTAAGCTTTATGAATAGTGAATCATCTTGATGCACTGCTAAGTGACATCTTTTGTGATTTATGGGCTGTAAGATCCATAAACACCATCAAGGTCATGCTTAACAGATGACTTGTGATGAGATAATTGAGAACTGGTAATTGAAATGAGTTAGGCCTGCTACATTTTAGTATTCTCATGTATAGCTGTGATGCTAATGTTTGTGTATGATGATATGAATACTGAATGTACCTAACTAATCAAGTGAAATGTAGAGCCCTGATCATAGATCCATCATTGTCAGAATCTAAATGATGGTGAAACAGGTTTTTCCTCAGGGAACTCCTGGATCACATACTTTTGAGTATGTGGGGTACATGGATGTGTAGAACCTTACATCCTAGTGTAGGTATTTGATGTAGATTCTTGTAGTCCGTCATACCTTCACTATGAAAGAAAAGGTGAGAGGATGATGTAGATTCTAGTAGTCCATCAGACCCCACCATAAAGTCATAAAGGTGAGATGTATATCTACACTCCCTTAAAGACACAAATACCGTATCGGTGAAAGATAAACAAGAAATCTTCCGATGACGAAGAGAGTACAGAATGCCACTGTAACTCTAAAAATAGCGAAGGACCAGAGTACCCTGGTGAGCTATTATAAAGACATCCCGCCAGATGTCAAACAATCAATCCTCTAACTGACTGAGGAAGATGAGGTCATAAGAATCCGGCTCTTTTAATGACCTATGTATGATACTGATGTGACTTCTTAGCGATCAGTTGGAGTATGAGTGGTATGCCTCATCTCCACAGGGCATAATAATGTTTGAAAAACATAATCAACAGCGTAGTATATCTGCTAGAGTTAACTACGAGTTACTTGATTGATGTTACCTTGAATAGCATAGATGTTCTCATATTTTTAATATTGATTGAACTCTTGCTTATAATCAGAACTGCTAGTGAATATCTTGAAGGCTCTTATTGCTTTAGTTATTCCTTGCTTTACTTATAAAGCCTAGTGGAGAGTTATAACTCTCGCTGGGGCAATTATGTATAATTGTCTCACCCCGTAGACTTCTACTTTTTAGGTGGTCGTCAAAGACGGAGGAACAAGAACACAGGTGGCCAATCCCAGCAACAGCAGCATCAGGAGCAGTAAATATCTCAGGTGGAGATCTAGCCTGCTTCATGGTGTAGTTAGAGTCAAGTCCTATGTGTCCTCTGTACTCTCAGGTCCTGGAGTGTTTTGGAGTATGAATTCTTGAGAATTTTGGTATCATGTTGTATATAATTACTCAAGAAGTAATTGTCAGTGATGTAAACAGTTAAATCCTTTTTCTATGGAAAAGGTTTGTGGTTTCAGGCTCTTGTCTCGAAAAGTTTTAATTTCCCGTGATTTTTGTCTTCCGCTGTTTACTGATTGCTTCCGCACATGATTAAATCGGGATTAATTCGTGGTTTGGAGATCGGAGCCCACAATTAAGTGGTATCAGAGCTCTAGGTTCGCCGAGTCTACAGCGGCATAGGACTTAGGAAGTCGAGTCTATCTTTAGTATTCCTTCCTTATCTAATAGAATCTTCTACTCCTCAGGAGAAGAAGATACTTAAGATGTCAGAGCCACATGATGAGAATGTGGAAGAAAGTAGTGCTAGTGCACCTCAAGGTGGTGCAGGAGTACCAGAGTTGGAACAGCCTGTACCAGAACAACCTAGAGAGCCACCCCAGTTTGACTCAGATGACATGGGTAACCCAGCAGTCCAGACAATGTTTGGGCAGTTTATGACTGCCATGACACACATAACCGACAGGTTGCCTATGCCTGCACCTAGGGTACCTGTCCAGCCTGAGGGGCAAGGTATCGGGAAGACGTTCGAGCGACTACGTCGTGTCGGAGCTACCGAGTACCATGGGACTGCTGACCCCGCAGATGCTGGTCTGTGGTTGACAGAGCTGGAGAAGGCTTTCAGGATCCTCAACATCCCTGAAGCTGAGAAGGTTAGACATGCTGTCTATCTTCTCAAAGGAAGTGCTGGTCACTGGTGGAACATGGAAGAGCAGAAGAGACCTGGGGTAGAGTTCTCATGGGAAGAGTTTCGTCGGGAATTTATCAATAGATATTTTCCAAAGACCTTCCTAGACGAGAAGATCTCTCAGTTTGAGAGATTGAGACAGGGTATGATGAACATTAGCGAGTACGAAGCTAAGTTCATGGAGCTGTTGCGATTTTGTCCGCACATGGCTGCCACAGAAGAAGAAAGAATCAGAAGGTTTGAGAAGGGGTTGAATGCTGACATGTCTACCCCAGTGTCTGCCTTAGAGAACCGAGAGAGATTCTCTACCTTCGTTGAGTCAGTCTGAAGGATAGAGAGATCTGTGGTTGAGAAGAGGCAAACCCATAAAAGATATCCACAGTTCCAGGGTTCTTCATCTAGGGATTCCAAGAAACCTAGATTCTCTGCACCTAACCCTCCACCACCCAGATCGAGTTTTCAAACTCAATGGACACCAAGTAGAGGTAGAGGACGAAGTCAACCGCTTCAAGGGACGCACAGTTCTGCATCTGTGTCAGTTACTGGACCACCCAGACCACAGCAACAGGAAAAGAGTTGTTGCAACTGTGGTAAGATGGGACACTTGATGAAGGATTGCCGTTCTAGGGCTGTCGGTGTGACACAACAAACCCCGAGACAGAATCAACAGGGATCTCAGAATAGACAACATCAAGGAGCAGCTCGAGGGCGTGGACAAGTGTCTCAAGCTGGATCATCAGCACCACCTCAACAACAGGCTACAGCAAGGTTCTATGCTATGAACCCACCAGAGGCAGTGGTCAATCCACAAGTGATGACAGGTCAGATGGAACTTTTATATTCTGATATGTCTAAATCTTGTGTAGTATCTGTTTTGATTGACCCGGGTGCTACGCACTCTTTCATCACTCGAAGAGTGATTCGTAACTGCAATATGACAACTAGTCATAGGGCAGATAAGTTGTTGTTGGAGACTCCGTTGAGTGGGTCTGCTGTTCTGCAAGAAGTATGCTCCCCTTGCGTACTTTTCTTTTCTAAGCATCGCATTCAAGTGGATCTCATACCACTTGATATGCAAGGATTTGATATAATCCTAGGGATGGATACCTTGGAAAGGTATCGAGTTGTCTTGGATTGTGAATCCAAGCTGGCAATGTTTGCTGATGAAAGCAACACATGGATCTTTCAAGGTGAAAGAAAGATTCTGCCCACCTGTCTTGTATCAGCTATGGTTGCTGATAAGTTGATGAGGCAAGGATGCTACGCATTCTTAGCCCATGTGGTAGATGTTACCAAGGAGAGTTCCAACCCTGCTGAAGTTCCGATAGTCAGGGAATTCGAGGATGTGTTTCCCGAAGAACTTCCTGGTATACCACCACCTCGGGAAATTGATTTTGAGATCAATTTGGTCCCAGATACGAAACCCATAGCCCAGACTCCGTATAGGATGGCGCCTGCTGAGATGGCAGAACTCAAGAAACAGCTTCAAGAGTTACTTGAGAAGGGTTTCATCCGACCGAGTACCTCACCTTGGGGTGCTCCGGTTTTGTTTGTTAAAAAGAAAGATGGATCAATGCGGTTGTGCATTGACTACAGACAACTCAATAAAGTAACAATTAAGAATAAGTATCCTTTTCCGAGGATTGATGATCTTTTCGACCAGTTGTGTGGTGCAACAGTCTTTTCTAAGATAGACTTAAGGTCTGGATATCATCAAATCCGCATTAAGGACAGTGACATATCCAAGTCTGCCTTTAGGACAAGATATGGTCACTATGAGTTCACGGTTATGTCGTTTGGACTAACCAATGCACCGGCTGCATTCATGGAACTCATGAATAGAGTCTTTCGACCTTTTCTTGATCAGTGTGTTGTCGTCTTCATAGATGACATACTGATTTATAGTAAGGATGCTCAGCAGCATGAGCAACACCTTCGCCAGACTTTGACCTTGCTAAGGGAACATAAGCTATACGCTAAGTTTAGCAAGTGTGAGTTCTGGTTATTTGAAGTATCCTTCCTTGGACATGTGGTATCTGCCTCGGGAATTCGTGTTGACCCTGCAAAGATAGAATCTGTTCTGCAGTGGGAACAACCGAAGACACCGACGGAGATTAGAAGTTTCTTGGGGTTAGCTGGTTATTATCGAAGGTTTATTAAGAATTTCAGTTCTATAGCCTTACCTTTGACCAAGTTAACCCGAAAGGATGTTCCTTTTGCTTGGAGTGATAAGTGTCAACAGTCTTTTCAGCTGTTGAAGGAGAGGTTAACAAGTGCACCTGTGCTTGTGTTACCTGAGCAAGGAAAGGAATATATAATCTTTTGTGATGCCTCCAAGAATGGACTTGGATGTGTGTTGATGCAGGATAAACAAGTGATTTCTTTTGCTTCCCGACAGCTTAAGAAACACGAGGAGAATTATCCGACACACGATCTAGAGTTAGTTGCTGTGGTCCATGCTTTGAAAATCTGGAGACATTATCTCTACGGAGAAACTTTCCAGATTTTCACAGACCACAAGAACCTTAAATACATCTTCACTCAGCATGAGCTTAATATGAGGCAACGTCGCTGGATGGAGTTAATCAAGGACTACGATTGTACAATTGATTACCATCCGGGCAAAGCCAATGTGGTTGCTGATGCCTTGAGTAGGAAATCAGCAACATCAACCATGGATAGGGCACAACTAAGTTCCTTAGTATGCTCCAAAAGAGATATGCTTATCTCTTTAAGGCAAGACAATGTGCAGTTGAAGGCATCATTGTTAGCTGGTCTGTTAGCTGAGATGCAGATTAAACCTACCTTAAGAGAGCAGATAAAGGAGGCACAACAAGTAAATGTTTTTGTACAGCAGATTAGATCTGAGTTTGGTGATGAGAAACGAGAAGGTTTTCATGAGTCAGATGACCAGGTGGCATGCTATCATGGAAGGATGATAGTCCCAGATGTGGAAAACCTGAGGAAGTTAGTCCTGGAAGAAGCTCATTCTTCGATGTATGCTATGCATCCAGGGAGCACCAAGATGTATCGAAATTTGAAAGATATGTATTGGTGGCCTGGGATGAAGAAGGATGTAGCTGAGTTTGTTCTGAGGTGTCCTGTGTGTCAGCAGGTCAAGGCTGAGCACCAGAAACCTGCAGGAACAATGCAACCCTTACCCATACCACAGTGGAAGTGGGACCATGTGACCATGGACTTTGTTGTTGGCCTACCCAGGACAAACAAAGGACATGATTCCATTTGGGTAATTGTTGATAGGTTGACAAAGACAGCACATTTCTTACCTGTCAAAACAACCTATTCTGCTGAAAGGTTATCCCAGTTATATGTTCAAGAGATAGTGTGTTTGCACGGAGTTCCTGTCACTATAATTTCTGACAGAGGTCCCCAGTTTACAAGTCGCTTTTGGGAACAGCTACACAGAGCCCTAGGCACCAAGCTAAGGTTTAGTACAGCCTTTCATCCCCAGACTGATGGACAGTCAGAAAGGACTATACAGACCTTAGAAGATCTGTTGAGAGCATTTGTTCTCCAGTTTACCGGGAGTTGGGATCTACATCTAAATTTGATAGAGTTTGCCTATAACAATAGCTATCAACATAGCATTGGTATGGCACCATATGAAGCCTTATATGGTAGACGTTGTAGATCACCCTTGTGTTGGTATGAAACTGGTGAGCACCAGTTGTTAGGCCCTGATCTTGTGCAGCAAACTACAGAAAAGATTAAAATAATACAACAACAACTTAAGACTGCACAAGATAGACAGAAATCATATGCCGATAAACGTCGTAGACCCCTAGAATTCCAGGTTGGAGACGGAGTGTATCTCAAGGTCTCACCTTGGAGAGGAGTCCTTCGTTTTGGGAAGAAAGGAAAGTTAGCTCCTAGAATTATGGGACCTTATCCAATTGTTGAAAAAGTTGGAAAGGTGGCCTATAAACTAGAGTTACCTCAGGAGTTGCAGAAGTTGCACCCTGTGTTTCATATTTCCATGTTGAGGAAATGTCATCCAGATACCGAGTCAGTTCTACAACCTATGGAAGTAGAATTGAATGAAGATATAACGTATGAGGAGGGACCAGTGTCAATCCTCGATAACAGAACAAAAAAGTTAAAGAAGAAGGATATAAGCCTTGTAAAAGTCCTCTGGAACCATCGTGGTGTTGAAGAAGCCACTTGGGAACTAGAAGATGAAATGAGAAGAAAATATCCTGCTCTTTTCTTATAATATGCTTTATCGATTTCGGGGACGAAATCCTTTTGAAGGGGTAAAGAATTTGTAACACCCCTGACCTGGGTTATGACCTAACCCTGGAAGTTTTGCCTAAATATGTAATTAATATACTTGTGAACACTCCTCGGCATGTAATTAAGTTCCTCAGGAACATTTACTTTCAATATTGCTCCTTTTTGTATAAGGTTGTAGCATTATGTTGTATGCAGGGACCTATGTGCAAATTACCCAGTTTAAGGGTTGAACTTGCACAATTCACAAGATAAGATGTTCCTTTGATGTTGAGACATCATGAGGATGTCTATGATTAAGTTTGAAGGATTTCCCAAGCTTGAGCACCAAGGTGCAGCTGTGGAAGCAATTCCCATGCTTACACTTTACCCAAATTGAGGGGTCCAAGTTGTAATTCTTAATATCTAAAACATCTTTTAAGACTCTTGTCATCATTTAGAATGGAAATGATGAAAGGGGCACATCAAAGATTGATCAGATAAGAAAAGATGAACTTTGTGGTTAAAGACACCTAATTTGGGTATAGAAATCTTTCATGTATGTACCCTAGTTGAAGGTTGGATTCCTTTACCCTTAGATCTTGAGATTTCATGAGATTTGCATAAGGATAGATAGGTTTGGTCGTGCCCTTGAGCAAGGAGGGACCTAGATGTGATTTCCAATCTTATGAGGTCCTTAGGGTGTAAAAGAGGCTAAAGTATATAAGCCCTTTTCCCTTGCAATTAAGTGAACGAACTTTCTTTCCTTCACTTCTCTTCTTTTCTTGCTCAAACGGCCAAGGATAGCTCTGGAGCTCAGGGGGGGACGACCAAACTGTTCTAGGTAAGAGAACCCCACCATCTAGCTCGAATTCATGAAGGAATTCACTTTCTAAGGTTGGTTTTGTGGTTAGCTTACTTAGTCTTCTTGTTCTAGCCGACCAAAGCAACGTTTCCTTGGAGAATCCACCTCTGACCAAGCTGTGGAAGCTCCAGAACGCCATTAAAGCTTGGATCTTGAAGGATTGGAGCTCTAAGATCAACCTTTAGGCGGGTTTTATAATTCTAAACTCTTGCTTTATAAGTATGCTTTATTCTTGCAAATTTACTTGGTAAATTCTCCTTCTACCACCCTTCTTCCTCGCACGTTTGCAACCAAATCAGTGGAGAAACCGACCTTGCTAGAGGTTGAAGACGAGGGGCGTGATTCCCTATGTTGCTTTTCCAAACGACCTTGGACCCTTTTGGTCCAAACGGTTGCAAACCGTTTGGGTTCAAACGGTTTCAAACCGTTTGCTCTCAAACGGTCTTGCAAGACCGTTTGGATTGAAACGGTCTCAAGACCGTTTGAAAGAGTTGACCAAGGGACGACCGTTTGAGGGTCTATTCCTAACATATTGAATTTCATCTATGCAAAGAATCAAAGTCTAATTCTTAACCAATTGAGAGTTGAAGGCACTTCAACATGAAACCCTAATCGGGTGAAAAAGTGCTGATTTAACATATAGATCTTGTTGAGTTTTGGGTTGAAGGACCCAAACGGTCTCAAGACCGTTTGGGGATTCCTCCAAACGGTCCTAAGACCGTTTGGGCACAAACCAAGACCGTTTGAAGGTCTAGGGTTGAGTTAATCTAATGGTTTGAAGGTCCAATTGTAGGAAATTGATGAATTGATGAAAATTGCTGATTTTGACCTAATTGGACTTCAACCTTAGTCAAAACGATTTGGATCTTGGTCAAACTTTGGGCAAACGGTCTCAAGACCGTTTGGATGATGTCCAAACGACCTCAAGACCGTTTGGGCCAAGTTTGAGCCCAATTGGAGGTCAATTGATAGGTTCAACCTTGAATTGATTCACATTGTTGAACATTGATGACCAATCAACTTGAAACCCTAATTGAGAACGATTGAACCCTAATTGGCTTGCAATTGAGGGTCAATTTGATGTCTAAGTGGCTAAGGCTAACCCTAATTGACTCAATTTATAAGTGGTTAGCATAGCTTTAATCAATTGAGGGCTTCATCACACATATCCATGAACATTGGTGACCTTCGAATCCCTTTGGAGGTCCAAACGGTTTGGGCCCATTTGGACCAAACGGTCTCAAGACCGTTTGGGGCCAAACGGTCTCAAGACCGTTTGGGCTCAAACGACCTCAAGATCGTTTGGTCCAATCGATCTCAAGCAATTCTGATCAAACGGTCTCAAGTCGATTGAAGCTCCAAACGGTTTGGAAGTCAACCCTTCCAAACGGTCTTCACCTCCAAACGGTCTCAAGACCGTTTGGGTGGTTGAAATCGTTTGAAGGTTGAAACCGTTTGGAGATTGGTGATGGTTTGTACTTAACCATTTGATGGTGTAATTAGTTCAATGATGATCCAAACTAAACCCTAATGGTAACCCAGGTCATTAAGAGACTATGTGATGAGTGAGTTAACCCATGATGGTGATCATGTGGCAAATTACCAAAATACCCTTGAGGGGTCTAAAGGGGCAAAACCTTGTTCTAATCAAACTCTAATCACATGATGTTGATGTTTTGGATCATGTTGGTCAATGGAGACTTATCTCAACCTGATCTAGAGTGGTGTTGTCACCATTTACTAGTGAGAGGAGAGAGAAAGTATTTCTAGAGAGAGAAAGTATCCTAGAGAGAGAAAGTACCCTTTTTAAGGAGGAAACTCAAGTGAGATACTTCAATTACACATGAATGTGCATGATTAGGGAATGACCCACCTATGTGAGGTCATGGAAACCCTAATTATGATATATAATGGATCTTAATCTGAATTAAGAGCCTTAATGATGATGTTTCTCTTACATGATGATGTAATGAGTACAATTCACCATGGAGTGAATAGTAAACCCTAATTTTAGGGTATAGACATGAAAGATGAACAGTAAACCCTAATTGACAGGGTTATTGAATTAAACCCTAGTTGAGGGTGATTTCATGTGAAACCCTAGTTGAGGGTGATTCCATGTGAAACCCTAGTTGAGGGTGATTCCAAGTGAAACCCTAATTGGGAATGCATCCCTAATTATTGAATTGTTTACTATTATCTGTTGAACTAACCATGCAGGTTATTATGAGATAATGGTCATACCCAGGTATGAAATACCATGTTATATTCATTGGAAGCATGTCTTAAGCTTTATGAATAGTGAATCATCTTGATGCACTGCTAAGTGACATCTTTTGTGATTTATGGGCTGTAAGAGCCATAAACACCATCAAGGTCATGCTTAACAGATGACTTGTGATGAGATAATTGAGAACTGGTAATTGAAATGAGTTAGGCCTGCTACATTTTAGTATTCTCATGTATAGCTGTGATGCTAATGTTTGTGTATGATGATATGAATACTGAATGTACCTAACTAATCAAGTGAAATGTAGAGCCCTGATCATAGATCCATCATTGTCAGAATCTAAATGATGGTGAAACAGGTTTTTCCTCAGGGAACTCCTGGATCACATACTTTTGAGTATGTGGGGTACATGGATGTGTAGAACCTTACATCCTAGTGTAGGTATTTGATGTAGATTCTTGTAGTCCGTCATACCTTCACTATAAAAGAAAAGGTGAGAGGATGATGTAGATTCTAGTAGTCCATCAGACCCCACCATAAAGTCCTAAAGGTGAGATGTATATCTACACTCCCTTAAAGACACAAATACCGTATCGGTGAAAGATAAACAAGAAATCTTCCGATGACGAAGAGAGTACAGAATGCCACTGTAACTCTAAAAATAGCGAAGGACCAGAGTACCCTGGTGAGCTATTATAAAGACATCCCGCCAGATGTCAAACAATCAATCCTCTAACTGACTGAGGAAGATGAGGTCATAAGAATCCGGCTCTTTTAATGACCTATGTATGATACTGATGTGACTTCTTAGCGATCAGTTGGAGTATGAGTGGTATGCCTCATCTCCACAGGGCATAATAATGTTTGAAAAACATAATCAACAGCGTAGTATATCTGCTAGAGTTAACTACGAGTTACTTGATTGATGTTACCTTGAATAGCATAGATGTTCTCATATTTTTAATATTGATTGAACTCTTGCTTATCTTCAGAACTGCTAGTGAATATCTTGAAGGCTCTTATTGCTTTAGTTATTCCTTGCTTTACTTATAAAGCCTAGTGGAGAGTTATAACTCTCGCTGGGGCAATTATGTATAATTGTCTCACCCCGTAGACTTCTACTTTTTAGGTGGTCGTCGAAGACGGAGGAACAAGAACACAGGTGACCAATCCCAGCAACAGCAGCATCAGGAGCAGTAAATATCTCAGGTGGAGATCTAGCCTGCTTCATGGTGTAGTTAGAGTCAAGTCCTATGTGTCCTCTGTACTCTCAGGTCCTGGAGTGTTTTGGAGTATGAATTCTTGAGAATTTTGGTATCATGTTGTATATAATTACTCAAGAAGTAATTGTCAGTGATGTAAACAGTTAAATCCTTTTTCTATGGAAAAGGTTTGTGGTTTCAGGCTCTTGTCTCGAAAAGTTTTAATTTCCCGTGATTTTTGTCTTCCGCTGTTTACCGATTGCTTCCGCACATGATTAAATCGGGATTAATTCGTGGTTTGGAGATCGGAGCCCACATGGGGCTCCCACATTCAAGAAAAGAAATCAGTTTAAGATGACATGCAATGTTGACCTCAAAACATGCCAGGATTCATTATACCAATAAAAACTAGGAATGGAAATTAGGACAACGTCTCATATAAATTACAATAAAATTGATTCATGATTACAAATAATATAATAAATAACATGTTAGTTTTAAAGAAACCTCATGGCGTTGCATACCTTTTTTCAACAAGAATACACAAAAAAACAGATAAAAAATATAGAAACCAAGCCCACATAAGACGTGAAGATATAATATGCATCACATGTTGTGTTTTCCTCAGGTTATTTACCTCAGAATTGACGTGATTTAGGAATGATACATATACAAGGGTTTAAACCAATATAAAACTATAATAGGTCAAGCACAAGAATGTCCACTCATGGAAAAACAATGTTCTCAAACATAACATGATGTACATAAAATCGAATTAAAAATATCACAACATATGTTAGTTCACTTACCCCAAACTGAGATAATAATATGGTGGTCTGCTATGGACAATAAAATAAGTTACTTGTATAAAAAGAAATATCCGTATGAAAATAAATTCAGGCTATCTCTTGAAGATCTAGAAATTATAAATCAATTGTTCATCACTAGGAATGTATTTAAGAATAGTTTCATACAAAAAAGAAAACATCCAATTAATTGGGTAATATATATTCAATTGTCGATCATTTATTCAATAGTCAGTCAAATAATCATTGCATAATGTCATCCATATTGGATCATTAATAACCAAAACAACCAATTATTTTGAAGAAAATCAAGTGGATTGAACCAAAGGTAAATGGTAATCTTGCCCCTAAGATCAACTTTACCCACATGGACTAAGAGCAAATCTTCTAGTGTTGACACACAAGACTCACATAAGGGGAAAAATATCATCCTAAAACTAAACACTACCCCAATGGTTAGCATGATAGGATCAACTAACTGTGAAATGGTGTATGTGGCCACAACTAAATTAGTACTAATAAAGAACTAGATGTGTTTGTGGTACCTATGACAAGGAGGATCAAAAGCACACCATAAAAAGTAAGGAAGAGAAAAGACACACCATTCATGCAAAATAGAAACACCTAGTAGTAAGAACAACTACATGAAAAACATATTCAAAATATACTCAAAGTAAACATACTATAGCATACTCTACCCTAGTAAGAATTGACGTACGAATTGGCACTAGTCTTCTCCACCTTCACACACAACAAGCTTGATGGCAATGACGAGTGGGACTAAAGGTGTCATAGTAGAAAATCAAAGTGTATATATGAAGGGAGTGCCATAGAAAATAAGTGACGTCAGTGAAGGCATTCTCCCCCAAATATAAATGAGAAAATGAAGTCATTAGACAATACCAAAGATAACATGCTAGGGTTTAATATAACATAGTTGTGCCTCAACACAACAAGGTAGAAATGATAAAGTGGGGAAGGCGAATGAGCATAGGAAATAAATGTTCATCACAATCCTCACAAATAGGACATGCGATGTAGGAGATGAAACCCTAGACTCGCAAAATCCTTGCCACAACAAGCGACAACATAAAAAACCTTACTGCACACTATTGTAGTGACCACATAGCGTGAAAATAACTATTGTCACTCACCAAACTAGTATCCTACATAGCACATCGTCAAGGCACCATGGGGAAGGAAGGGGAAACGAGATTGTCAAAGGGGTCTCATGATGGATGATCATACTGTCAAGATGGAAAAGGACTGCATACACTCCCAAATAATTACAAGTATACCATTGCACGAGTTGGATTAGCGTTGGATTAGGGTTTAATCTTGGATCATGCTCATAGTGGGGGCGACTTAAGCCTGAATTGGGATTCTGTCGGGACTAACAGAGGATGTAATGCCCTTTCAAATCAATTTTCCCCAAACACAGATTAGTCTGGATTGGGCTTCAATCCGTCTTGACAGGTGCAAAATGACGCCCCTTAAGCCGGGTTCAGTTGTGTGCCAAATGCAGACTAGACGAGTTACGTCACATAACATAATGAAGATGGCTAAATGGAAAAGATATGTATTCTTTCCAAAATAATGTACTCATCAAGATGTTATAAAGCGAGTTGATGTTCGATATGGTATCTTGAATGCATGTATTTAGAACCACATTGAACTAATCTAAATTACATTAAACACACTTGAATTAAGGAACATGATGGGTGTAGCTCCACTCATACATGTATTCAAACTCCTACTTTAGGGGAGAAGAAATTGTGTTGACACGGAAAGTGAGGAGAGAGAGATTTGGGAGGAAAAAACAAAAGAAAGAAAAAATAAAAAGAGAGAGAAGTTCATTTTTCTTATATCTTTCAATCTATAATGGATATATGACGAAATGAAAACAGTACCCGTTTCCTAAAAACTAATTCAAAAATAAGTATTGCATGTCGTTCTTTTAGTATTGTACTCATTTTTGATGCCATTATATTTTTAAATAAGTATTAAAATGAGCACTGTAATATATTTTATGGATAATACTCATTTTTCATGTCATTATACTTCAAAATAAATATTATCCTCATAAATTACAATACAATACAATACATATTTTAAAAATTAATGACATGAGCAATAAGTATTATGTGAAAAAATGGCACATTGCTCATTTTTTGAGTTAGTATGTTAATCTAAAATGAGTTAATGCAATAATGATTTCATAATAATAATATTTTTAATGAGATTGTATAGATTTTAAATATTATATATTCAAAAAATAAGTATTGTAGACGTGTATTTGTGGATAATACTCATTTTTTGCAGTTATAATAATACTCATTTTCGTAATTTTTTTTCTCTATTCAAAATTTTTTAATGTATATCAAAATAGCCTTTTATATATTTTTTAAAGAAATCAATATACTTTTTATTTCGTTAAAAAAATTATTACAGGCTAAAAGCGAAATAATTTTCTCTTTTTTTTTTTATTCTTTATACTTCCTATCAATTCTTCTATTGTTTACTACAGTCTAACAAAAGCGTACATTCTAATTGACTCCAACTGTTTAATAATGAAAATAAGGTCTGAAACGAGGTTCAAATGAAGTTACACAGGAGTTTCTCTCCATCAAGGATGACGCCACAAACCGAAAGCCGTAGGTTCGGCCTTGTTTAGTAGTATTCGGCCACATCATAGACCTCGCCAGCACGGATCCGCCAGGGCCAAATAATGGGCCCCGGCAAAGTTGCAGTTTTTCTCACGCTTGAAACAGGCGGGAACCCGAGACGCCGAGAGGGCAGCCTCTCTCCGCCTCTGCGCCTGGGGATGCCGTGCAACCAAAAATTCGGTCTTGGGGTTGTCCGGCGATGGCTCCGAAATCTGCCGTGATCGAATTTGCTCGTCGGATAGCCAGTTCTGGTGTAGCCGACGGTAATGTAGAGGGGGAAGCTGCCTGATGTCTGACGGTGGTGGTGCGGGGTTAAAGACGGCATCCTTGCGCATCATTCTCCAGCTTCTTTATTCCTCTTCTGGATATCAGTCCACCTCCTTCACGCAACGCTTGCGTCTTCGTTCCATTTTTATTAGGGAAGGACGAAAGGGGGTTTGTTCCGTGTCTGTTAAATTTGTTACGACTGGTCCATTTTTATTGGAGGGAGGGAGGAAAGGGAGGCGAGAGAGGAAGGGGAGGCGAGAGAGGAAGGCAGGGAGGAAAGGGAGGTATGCCAAGCCGACATGGAAGGGCTACGGTTGCTGACGAAAGGGAAGGCGGAGATGAAGCCCCTTCTGCTGAGATCGGGCATTGCCCTCGCCCTTTCGCTCGCCGGATACCTGCTCATCCAGTATCGGTCACGCAAAATCATAGGATCAGCTCGCTGCCTTCAGCCACTTCATCCCCCAGGTTTCCCTCGACTACTGACGCCCTCTTTCGCATGCTATTGTCAATATAAGAACCTAGTGACTTATCGCTCTTCTATGATGGGTCTTTATGCTTATGTTTCTGGGAATTCGTAGGGAAGTTGAACGACGGGCGAAAGACAGCAGGAGGTCAACTAGAGGAGTTCCCAGGGGAAAAATATGTAAGTTCCCGCATTTGTCATGCTTTCATTTCTCACCAGGTTCTAATTACCTTCATATTCTCTACTATAATTCCATACATTAGATCAATTGCATGTTGTGAGCTTGGTTCTTCTTTCTGAACGATGATGTTGATAAGGAGTCATTATTCCTACATTTGTTTATCGGATCCTATTTAACTAGTACTTTCTTGCACAATTTACCAATCACTACAGGTAGAAGCACTTACATGGGTAGTATACACCAATGCACGGACTTGGGAAAACCCTCCTAAAGCTTACTCAGTAAAGCGTCGTGGTTATTTGTCTAAAGCTAGCAGATCTAAATGCCACGCGGAATCATTTAGATACACACGGTCTATCATAATTTCTTAGTCCTAATTAACAAATCAAAGGTCAGGACAAATAAATCATGTTGATTGTGTCTTTTGGTTTCTAATATAATCAATATATCATAAAACAACATTTCTAACCTCAAATGGGCTCAATGCCGCTTCACAATGTGATGTTCGAAAGGACCTATTATCGATGAACTACTAAGAGGTTGCATGATAGAACCTATGTCTCCCCGCTGCAAATCCGGGGGTTTGTGTAGTCATTGGGACAGTAGGGGTGTCAATCCCACTGTTGTTCAACAAAAAAAGAGGTTGCATGTGTTATTCATGTGACACTACAAAGTTGAGAGCTCTTCGACCCGAAATCCACGTATATAGGAATCATTAAGGGTATAACGATATTGTTCCCTTGTGTAGGCCATGCTTCACATTATATATGACTACATGTTACAACCTAGGTTGTCAAGACCGAAATAATGGGCAAACCATCGAAGCTATATGGTCATAGTTAGCCAGTCCAACCATTGGTCCGATCAGTGATATGCAGAGATATGCCTATGTACGTATTTGAAGTAAATGCACATCAATGTATATGGTTGGTTAAACACAAAATATAGAATAAAATAAACAATAGAGTTTACATCATCACTACCACAAATTAATGGGCATCACCACGCAAAACAAAAAAGAAGAGGTATCACCACCTTAACCCAATAATAAATGAGTAATGACATCACCACCCAATTATAAATGAGTAATGTCATTTGTTGTAACTCTGTAAGCAAGCATCACCACCCATTTCCAATAATAAACATTTATGAGTAACAAGCATCACCACCACTTCTATAGGAACACACATTATCACTAAATTTCAATATAATCATCATCATCATCATCTAAGCCTCATTCCCAACTATGTTGGGGAAATTTCAATATGAAGAAAACAAAAATGATGCGCATCATCACCTAAGGTGTGCTACCACTTACATTATGCTAGCTATCATAATCAACATGCAAAATAATGGAAATGCAAGATCAAGTTTAGTCCAAGTACTCCATAAGAAAATTTGGGTTACAACACTAAGATAGATCAATTTTAGATCAACTTCACATTTATGATGCCGATTTGAGATAATATGCACAAAACATGACAATTAGGGTACACAAATAGATCAATCATATAATGTATTGTAAATTTGAGGGACATGAATTAAGATAATTAAATATAGTTCACTTACAATCAATTGTTCAACAAGGAGAAGAGATCAATTGTAGGGATTGGACCCAAAATGGTCAAATAGACATAAAAAGGAAATATCCAACAACATGCCTCAATTAGGTCCAAGAGATGGAAATAACTCAATAACTTAATATTAGCCAAAAGGAAATGCAACATATCTGTCTTAGAGCCAACCTAGATTGACTATTCCAAGCCAGGGTCCAAACCCATTATAATTGTTACCACAAATTAGATTAATTCAATTCTATTTCATAAATCCTAAAGATCATCTTGTTATTATTACTGAATTAGGTTACCAAACTTATATCATTAGAGGACATGTTTACTGTTAATATATGTGTTGCTTTATTTATGTTATGTTATTTTCCATTATATCTGGACCTTTTTGTAATTGTTACTTTTCTATAAATAGAAGGGTGCACACATTGTGCAACCCTAAGTTCTCCAAATCTCATTGTCTTTCACATGGCATCAGAGCGGGCCGATCCACCTTAAACCTAATCCCTCTCTCTCTCCACCAACCCTAGCCGTCGCCACACTCCGAAATATCTTTTTTTCCGCCGCTACAGTACTGCTACAGTAGCGCCACCGCTACAGTAACGCCGTCCACCCCTCCGCAGCCCTCCATCCACCTCCAATCCCCTAATAACCTCCATCCTTGTGGCCTAATCCACCACAGGCCCCTCCGTCTAGCTCCGTTTCTCTTTCCGAAATCTCCGGACAGCCTCGGTAACTTTCCAGTTCTGGCACGTTGACGGCGTAACGGGCTTCATCCTCTCTGTCTGCCTGCGCCTCATGGTGGAGTGACTGATCCTCCATGTCGGCGTAGGTTTTTTCTCTTCTCTGCTGCCCCTATGTGGGTTTTTTTTACGATCCATGCGTGGATCTTCTACCTTCTACTACTAGTCCATGTGTTGGACTTCTGCCTCTGACTGTTGACTTCTACTGCCTGTGCCTGACTGCTGCTGCCTGCCTGTAACTCTACGTCTGCATCCGTTTCTTCCTGATGGCGTCTACTCATGAAGATCTGCGACGTCAGGTGACAACTGTGAAGCTGGATGGGAGAAACTACCAGCACCGGGTGTGCTCTATGCAGATATATGTTAAATCACAAGGAAAAATGTCGCACCTGACGCGAGATCCACCACCCGTGCCTGCTGCAACAGCTGATTCGAAGGATGTGAAAGCCTATGATGATTGGGTGAAGGACGACTCCACAATCATGACATGGATTCTGAATAGTAGTGAGACCAAGATTAGTGTCACACTATTGTACCTGCAGACGGCAAAGCAAATGTGAGATCAACTTGCCAGCACATATTCACACAGTCAAAATCCAAAGAAGGTGTTTGATATCAACAAGCAACTCAGCCGTCTGCGTTTCTCTGGTTCTGATCTGACGGATTATTTCTCTGCTTTCAAGAGATTGTGGGGGGAGTTGGAAGCCTACCATCCCTTGTCTACTGATCTAGTTACTATGCAACGACAACGACAGGAGTTGCAAGTAGTCCAGTTCCTCTGTGGCTTACCTGATTCCTATGCCGGTGTGGTGGATCAGATTCTCGCCAGTGATCCGCTGCCTACTCTTTAGACTGCCTTTCAGAGACTGTAACGCTTGCCTGCATCGTCATCTGAGACTCCTACTGATACTGGGGATTCGACTGCTTTTGCTGTGATGTCTGATCGTGGTCGTGGCCGTGGACACGGTCGCTCATATGATGCTCGTCCTCTTGGTACTGGCAGGGGGAGGAATTCTGCGGGTCGTGGTGCATCCTCTGGATCTACTACTGTTGCTGCTCGTCCTCAGACTGGCCAACACTTCTGCAACTTATGTGGCCGGTCTAATCATGTTGAAGACAAGTGCTGGGAAAAGTATGGTAAACCTACATGGGTCAATGCAGCCAGTGACACTACTGCTACTTCAGAGACACCTACCCAGCCTGTTCTGTCTGATGACTCGGGTACTACCACTGCGGATTATATTCGTGCTGAGGTGGAGCGCCTACTACGTGAGCGTACTGGCTCCTCTTCTACTGCCACCACAAGTGGAGCCCATGCTGCGACCTACTCGGGTTGTGATACTGCCTTCCTCAGTACTCCATCTTCTAGTGCTGGTAATACAAAATGGGTTATCGATTCGGGCGCATCGTCTCACATTTATGGAAATCGAGCTTTATTTAGAAATTTATCTAGACCAACTACTGCTTCTTCTGTCATGCTTGCTGATGGTTCTAAATCTGCAGTTTCTGGGGTTGGAGACATTGTATCCAAGTTTCTTCTGAAGTCGGCTTTATATGTGCCTCGTTTTCCGCTGAATTTATTATCTGTTAGCAAAATCTTACGCAGCCTGTAATGTAGCCTGACCTTTATACTTGGTTCGTGTGTTTTTCAGGACCTTCGCACGAGGACGAAGATTGGTGGGGGGCATGAAGGATCTGATGACTTCTTTTATCTGGATGATCTGCCAAGACTGGACAAGGTTGCATTGGCTTCTACTTTATCGACATTATCTGCATCAGTCTCTGCATTACAATGGCACTACCGTCTTGGACACCCTTCTTCTGAAAAACTAAGACATGTCATTTCTAGTGTTGACACTCATAAGTTTCAGTGTGAATCATGTCAGTTGGGGAAACAGACTAGGGCTGTTTACCCTAAACGTCCTCAGAGTAGTAGCAAAAACTTTTTTGATCTTGTTCATGCTGATGTATGGGGTCCTTGTAATGTGCCTAATTTGTCTGACTACAAATACTTTTTACTATTTATTGATGATTTCTCTCGGACCACTTGGTTGTTTCTGTTGAAAAGTAGTCTGAAGTGCTGTCTACTATTAAATTCTTTTTTTCTGAGGTGAAAACACAATATGCTCTGCCTGTTAAAGTTTTTCGTACTGATAATGCACTTGAGTTTGTCCAAAAAGATGTTGCAATGTTTTGTCATTCTGTTGGCACTTTACATCAAACTTCTTGTGCATATACACCACAACAAAATGGAGTAGCTGAGAGGAAAAATAGACATTTGTTAGAAGTTGCTAGAACTATTATGATGCACTATCATGTACCCAGATTGTTCTGGCCTGAAGCAATATTGACTGCCTGTTTCTTAATTAATCGGGTGCCTTCCTCTGTGATTGGAAATAAAGTACCTGTCCAAATTCTACAACCTGATGCACCCTTATTTACTGTACCTCATCGGATTTTTGGTTGTACGTGTTTTGTGAGATTGCTTGGTCCTACTCATGATAAATTATCTCCCCGTGCTGAGAAATGTATTTTCTTAGGGTATTCTCGTACACAAAAAGGATATAGATGCTATAGTCCTATTGCAAAGAAATGGTTTATCAGCAGTGATGTTGTCTTTTTGAGAATACCCCATACTACTCATCTAGCGGAGATAGTCTGGAGCCTGATATTATTGCTTCCCCTCTGCCTATTACTACTGAATGTGTGTCTGAGAATTCTGATCAAATGCTACCTAAGAATACGACACCACCTCTTATTGTTTATCAGCGCAGGAACATGCCTCCACCTGAACAAGTACCCCCCACTCAACACCAATCTCCTCCTCAAGAAGGTCCTGCCACACCTGAGGTAATCTCTGACCTGGATATACCTATTGCTCTTAGAAAGGGAACTCGTTCCTGCACTTCTCATAACATTGCTAACCATGTATCTACAATCTACTGCACATCTGAGTATTCATGCTAGCAATTTTGTCTCTGCTTTATCTGCTGTCACTATTTCGAAAAATACTCATGATGCCTTGCAAAGTACAACCTGGACTTCTGCTATGCAAGAAGAGATGCGTGCTCTTACTGACAAACAAACTTGGGAGTTGGTGGATCCACCTCCTCAATGTAAGCCTGTAGGTTGCAGATGGGTATATGCTGTTAAATATCAACCTGATGGTACTATAGAACGGCTGAAGGCACACTTGGTTGCAAAAGGGTATACACAGACTTATGGTATTGATTACTTTGAAACTTTTTCTCCTGTTGCCCGCCTTAATTCAGTCAGAATTCTTCTTTCTGTTGCTATTAATCTGGACTGGCCTTTGCTGCAATTAGATGTTAAGAATGCTTTCCTGTATGGTGATCTGCAAGAGGAAGTGTATATGGAGCAACCCCCTGGATTTGTTGCTTACGGGGAGTCACACAAAGTCTACAGGTTGAAGAAGTCTATTTATGGGCTCAAACAGAGCCCTCGTGCCTGGTTCGATAAATTAAGCAAAATTTTGATTGCTTTTGGTTTTCTGAGATCTCAAGTGGATCATTCTGTTTTTACTAAGAAGACCTCTACTGGCATTGTAATTCTTATTGTTTATGTGGATGATATTGTTCTTTCTGGCAGTGACTCTATTGCTATTTAGGATACTAAAGCCCATCTCTGCATGCACTTTGCTACTAAAGACTTGGGTAAACTGCGGTATTTTCTGGGCATAGAGGTATCCAGAACCTCTAATGCACTAGTGTTGTCTTAGAGGAAATATGTTCTAGATCTTTTACAGGAAACTGGTATGCTTGGAGCTAGACCTGCTGACACTCCTCTAGATCCCAATGTCAATTGGGATGATGATTCGTCTCCATCTTTTACTGATAATAAAATGTACAGGAGATTGATTGGTAAAATGATATACTTAACTGTGACTAGAGCTGACATATCTACTTCTGTGGGACTTCTTAACAGGTACCTAGATAAACCCAGACAGTGCCACTGGGATGCACTATGTCATATTCTGCGATATCTAAAAAAGTCTCCTGGCAAGGGACTTCATTACAGGAAAAATGGGCACTGCTCTCTAGAAGGGTATTCTGATTCTGATTATGCAGGGAGTCAGATTGACAGGAAATCCACTTCTGGCTATTGTACCTATGTTGGAGGCAATCTAATCACATGGAGATCCAAGAAACAAAATGTGGTTGCCAGATCTAGTGCTGAAGCTGAATATAGGACTATGGCCCATACTGCTTGTGAGCTGCTTTGGGTACGCTCTCTTCTTAAAGACTTCGGTGTTGAGTCTTCTTCTGCTATACCCATGCACTGTGATAATAAAGCTGCTATCTTTATTGCCAACAATCCTGTCTATCATGAGCGCACCAAGCATATCGAGGTCGACTGTCATTTTATTCGGGAATCTATTCTTACTGGCAAGATCTGCACACCTTTTACTCGATCTGAAGACCAGGTTGCTGATATCTTCACCAAACTGCTGCCTAAGAAGCATTTCAGCGCTTTGATGGACAAGTTGGGCATGATTGAAATCTATGCTCCAACTTGAGGGGGAGTGTTAATATATGTGTTGCTTTATTTATGTTATGTTATTTTCCATTAATTCTGGACCTTTCTGTAATTGTTACTTTTCTATAAATAGAAGGGTGCACACATTGTGCAACCCTAAGCTCTCCAAATCTCATTGTCTTTCACATTTACCATTCCAAAACTTATTATTTATACTATTTCTCACATTCCTATCATGAGATATGAATTAATGAAGATTAGCATGCGTATTTGCAATTTTATAAAGAAAACTCGGTTCAAAAAACCAGTATGCTCCGCATAAGAAATTTCAAACATATTGCTTAATGCGAGACAAATAGTAAAACTACAGAAAACAACTTGTACTGCTTGGGATCAAGTGGAGGGCTAAAAGACAAAAGTTCCTAAATACTCGACAATTGGAAATGAGGGATAGACAAGAGAAGTCACACATTCAATTTCTTATTTCCACTTTAGAAGAACAGAAGGTCTGGAGGTTGAACCTCAAATTTAAAATCAATGAAAGACAATTTCACACATAAAACCATCATTACTAGGAGTTTCCTCGAGTCTCTCTAGTCTCAACAACCCTTCAGTGGAGCTTAGAGACGACTAAGAGCTCATAAACTAATGTTGCAATGGCATGCATAGAGGATATCTACACTAGAAAAATAAGAAAAAGCGAGGAGAAACTGCGTGATACCCCTTTGTAAGACCAGTGCGATGACAACCACACAGGAAACATAAAGGGGTTTATATATTGATATAAGGTTGGAGCGACTGCTTGATACAAGTCAAAGCCCAAAAAGAGGAAAAGAGAAAACACCAGGGCTAGCTCCAAATTGAGTGCACGAAAGCTTCTCTGCACTCTGGGGAAAAGCTTCATGAGATACTTTCTTGAATACTTATTTCCAACTATCTTCATTATTTTACTCAAGTTTTTTACGTCATGTAAAGCTTTTATAATTCAATTGAGCACAACCACTATTACATATTAACTCTTCTATGTCCGTTAAGGTATTTCTCATCACTCTTGCCAATTTGGATAATTTCTATCTCATTATAGGCTTTATTAGACTTGTTAACCGAATAAGACTTATCAATGAAGGTTGTGACACATTACTATATGTATGTACATGTGTTGAGACTTATTGTTATATAACATGTCAACTATTATTATGTAAATCTCCAAATTATATTTTAATTATTAGTGCATTTATCAACTTCATGCATTAAATGTTTACATCAGGTCAATCATGTTTCATTATGCAAAGTGTCCCATTATTTATAGTCCATTAATATTAGTCATCTAAGCACTATTTAATTTTTTGGGTAACCATAAACACTACTTACTCTTATTATTATACAAATAAAATCAAGGGTGCACTGGTGAAGCATAGAACCTATGTTACTCTCTGAGTCATATATTCAATAAATCACATGAAGGGTACTGAGGCCATCAAAGCATGTGGTGATTGGTGAGGTAGCATATAGCCTAGCTGCCTAGGTTCATCATAATTCATAGGTGTATGCTAGGGTTAGGGTTTGCCTCTAATTTCTCATTATAGGTTCACTAGGGTATATGATACACTAGGTTTCGGTTTTCCTCATTAACTAAGCCCATTGACATCCAATTCATGAAAATTATGGTTTCTAGGGATAGGGAGTCAGGCTTCAATAAATCACAATCTAAATGAATTTTTCTTGATCAAATACACATTTTCACTATGGTCGATCATCAATCCAAACACCACTACGTACTGTATAACATATACACAATATATATGAACTTTAGGGGGAAATCATGTTTTTGGTTTAAAGAAGTTAACTGGCCGATTCTTGCAAAATGTCATTGGTTCCCAGTTCAATATATTGGTTCATCATTTTTTTTCTTTCAAAAGAAACATTTGAAGGGGGTGATCCTAAATTGGTTCCCTAGCTGGTTCTTGGTATAATTGACAGGTTCATCATGGTTTCGGCAACACTAGTTATGATTGTAGATGGAACCTCATCATGTGATTTGTTGTTAATATGTTGGTTTTTGGTGGGGTACAATTCTTATCACAGTTTCTGGAGCGCACACTACAACCAACTAGAATTGTGAGCACTAAGCTTCCAAATTGAATCATTAATAAAAAATAATTGAAATCTTTCCTCGTAATTGACCCGCCTAGAGCAGGCCTAGTGGGCCTAATTAACTCAATTCGCCATATCATTTTATAGAGAGTGATCACCCATTATATCAACCAAATCGGAGAATTTAACAACTTTTATTTAAGACTTTATTGCTCCAAAATAGGATTTGGGATAGGGAATTCATTGCAAAAAAGGCCCTCAATCTACGTTCAAAAGAGGGCAATGAAAATATAATACTAATAAACAATCAGTTGAATGACTCAATCGGCAATACTGGGCATAGTTGTACGGGCGCCCTAGGCGGCCACCTGGCCTCCAAAACCTGGGCGCCCAGCCTACTAGGCTGTTGGGTAGCCTGGGCGGGCTGGGCGGTTCGCCTAGGTGGCACCTAGGAGCGCCTACTGGGCCTAAAATTTGGGCTATTTTTTTTCTTTCATATATTTTGATATTTATTCTTCCTCAATCTTTCCCCTTGCTTTTTTCTTTTCTTTACAGCTCCATCAAGCAGAAAAGTTGCTGTAATGTTACTGCATTCCTCTTTATTTTTCGTTTCTTATTTTTGCATTACCAAGCAGCAAAGTGCTGCTATTTTATGGAGTTACTGTTGCTGTACTATTATGATATGATCCATTTACTGCTGCTCCACTTACTGATTTACTATATACTACGGTAATTTTTCTTCTTCTTCATCCTCCTATTTCTATAATGTTTATAAATCTCTTGTATGAATGTAGTCACATTAATACAATGCTAGTTTCTTGCTTACATTTTTAGTATCTACTCTAGCGTTCCTGTATTAGATTCAATTATTCATATCTATACACAGTCACTATATTATTAATTTATTACTCATCTTTTGGACCTCGTCTCTACTCTCTTTTTTTAATTTGTTTTTCTTTCTCTACCAATCTTCTTCTGCTTTATTTTTTCTCTCCATTGTTTCACCATATGTAAGGTTCTTGCTGCATGATACTATACTTTTTCTTTCTTTTTTGCGTTCTTTCTTTCATCGTCTTCTCCAACCTCCTTATTGATTTCTTTTTGAAATTTGTTAGTCTTCCTCAAGTAGACCAATGTTCTTTTTTCCTTTTCTGTCCTCCTCTTAGTAATTCATATTGATTCATATGTTGCTGATAGGTTAATATAAAACTATCTATGTATATGTATGTCTATATATGTAAAATATACAAAAATAAAAAAGCCTAGGATAAACTTCAATGTCTTGATTAGGTCCAAGAAAAGTCTGGGCGTCCCTAGGCAACGCCTAGTCGCCTGGCTGCCTAGACAACCTGGATACTGGGACATTGTCAAGAAGTCGTCTTCCTTCAATGTCTTGCTTATGTGCATGAAAACAATGAACAACAATGCTTCTATGGAGCTGCCTTAACTTCCCTCATCAACTCATTACTTCACCCTTTACCCTTTAAAGACCCACCACAAAAATAATTATACAACATTACACCTATGACATGAATTCGAGGGTGGTACTGGTTACTATACCCTCTACCCCTCTTTAACATATAAACACCTCTATAACTGCTCCTTTGATTCTGTAAGTATATGCTTGATCTCTTCAAGCCTTCTAGCAACTCTTGTTGTCCCCTCCTTGTATGAAAACATCACCACCCTCCTTGGGGCTCTCCTCTACCAATTTACCTTGTTCAACAACTCAAGCAAGCTTCTTGAAAGGTAACCTTTCCCTGGTCTAACCCCTCATCATTTTGGTCGCCTCAAAAACATCTCTTGTTGTCACTTCACCATAAACTTAACTTGTTGTCACTTCACATTAGAAAAAAACACCACTTCAGATGCATTCAGTGAAAACATTCCGCACTAGCTAGCATGCCATCACTTAACTATGGGAGGACCAACCAAGTAAAACCATGACGACAAATTGCTCAAATATGTGCTACGACACCTAGAACAATCCATCATTTGTGCGACTCTGCTTGCTCCACTACCAGTTGCCAACGACAATAGCTCTAATAGGCGGCCGCAATATATTGGTACTACTAATACACAAGCACCCTTCACTAATGTATATATTGATATGATCTATTAAAGAATTTAATGAGTTTTTACCATCTCAATAGGTTCAGTGTGTGCTCTTTCAATCATAGAGACCTAATTTAGTAGGGAGCTCCCTTGTTACAACATGCCGTTGTAGGTTCACTCATTGCGTTGACTACCTCAAGCCCTTAATTGGTAGCAAATTGGTGTTAAGCTCCGGGCTGTTTCAGACTCTTGAGTTTGACTTCCGTATGTCAATAGTGAAGTAATTGGACTCTTGAAGGAAACAACCACCAAGCTAGCTGAGGTAGAGCTTATATCTCTTTTGCTACAGTCTTGTATCATGGACAGTCCTGAAACACAAGTTGAGTTGTTCTACATGGAGTTGTAGAATCTTGCCTTATTTTTGAGCAACAATGTTTTTATTTGACTTGTTGGAAGCATGTCTGGGGTACTATCAATCCCCTTATAACTCCCCCATGTCCTATATATTAGAAAGTGGAAGCCACACTTTCTCAAATATGATAGGTTAAGACCAACGGAAAGATGGCTTTGCAAAAGTGAAAACCACCTGACATGGTGCAAGTGACATCGATGATGACAGATTCAATATGGTCGTGATGAATCTGACAATGTTGCTCTATAATGATTCACATCCTACAAGAGGGGGTGAGCTATCAACATGAAGTGCCGCTATCCTAGCAAGATTCTACCTAACAACTCTTTTGATCCCCTGCCTCTCGAAGCCGCGAAAAAAAGGGCAGGACCTTGAATTTCATGAGAAGTCCAGTCATTGACAAACTATTACACCAGACTTTATGAGGTAATTTTTTCAAGCGGCGTAGGATAAAATTCAAGTTGAATTGAAGCTCCTGGTAATTAAAGTAATACTTGATTGGCACTTCATGGCTCTCAAGGCAAGGCATGTGAAAGAACTCTAAGCCACCGTGAGAAAGGGATGAGTTATACCTTCAACCATTACACCATGAACCATTAAAGGCTTTGCACCGACTTAGAGCTCATGCAGGTGGAGGAAGATGTTCCACTAGCTATGGGTTTCTGTTTTCGCTACTCGCATAGACACAAATGTGCCGATCTTTTTCTCCATCACAATGACTCCAATGACAAAAGGGAAAAAACAAAGGCCATTATGCCACAAAAGTCACCAATGACTATCCAAAGTCCCCCCCACCCCAACCCTGTTACCGACATCTTCTTTGTGTATACAACTAGGCGAAAACCAAGCCATTAATCTCTAGGGTGCTCTCAAGGGCATAAGTTTCTTGTCTGATTCAACTTTGAGAGTTACCAAAACTTCATTGCCCCCTCTCATTACTAGAGCATGTATAAAAGGTTACATCTTCCTTTGGCTAGGTTGCTAGCGAGGGCTACCTCAATTATAGTGGCAAGGCAGACAACATAGCCTTACAGAGATGCAAACATTCTCTAGGAAAATGATCTACTACCTATTCGTGCCTCAGACGTTGGGGAATACTTTTTAAGGCGACAACATGCTACAACGCCTAAACTAGGCACCTTGACGTCGAGGCGCACTAGGTGACCAAAATTTTGTATCAATTTCAGACCAGATTTTCCTATTATATACATATAATTACCGTCGTTATAAGTATTTTCCACTTATGCAAATTTATTTTAAGGTAATATACATAGGTATATTAGTCAATTTCATACTTGATCATCAAAATAAGCCCCAAGACACCACAGGAAAACCATAATAACGGCGTAGAACAACACAAATCTGAAAGTCGGATATTGATGGTATCAAGTCCGAAAAGTAGAAAAGTTAGGATTCTAACAAGGATATTACTTTTTGGTTAGAAGGATATGATCATAAAACGGTATGTAATACCCATATATGGGGTTGAGAACTGTTAATATGTGTTGTTTTATTTCTGTTATGTTATTTTCCATTATATATGGACCTTTCTGTAATTGTTACATTACTATAAATAGAAGGGTGCACACATTGTGCAACCCTAAGCTCTCTAAATCTCGTTGTCTTTTACATGGTATCAGAGCAGGCCTAGATCCAGTCGCCACTCGTACCCTCCCTCCCTTCCCCCTCTCTCTCTCTCGTTCCCTCTTCTTCTCCGGCGTCCCCCCCCCCCCCCCCCCCCCCGCCCGCCCCTCTCCCGGCCGCCGCCTGCCCGCCCGTCCCTCTCCCGGCCGCCGCCCGCCCGCCCACCCCTCTCCCGGCCGTCGCGGCTAGCAGCCGCTGAGGCCGGCCGGGCAGCCGTGCTGCAGCGCCGGGGCACGTAGCTGCCGGGGTAGCCTCTCCCGCCTGGTTCTGGGTTTCGTTTGCCCGCGGGTTTGATTTCTGTCTGAAGACCGTCTCTGGATCTGGTTTTTGCCTGCCTGCCCGTGTGATTGGTTGAGTCATCGGGTCCCTTGCTGCGCTCCGGCGTAGCCGTTATGTGAAGCAGTCCTTCCGATCCATAGCTCTGTGTCTGCTGCTGCCTACCTGGAGACGTAGACAGCCTTCTACTACCTGTGCCTGACTGCTGCTGCCTGCCTGTCACTCTAAGTCTGCATCTGTTCCTTCCTGATGGCGTCTACTCATGAAGATCTGCGACGCCAGGTGACAACTGTGAAGCTGGATGGGCGAAACTACCAACACTGGGTGTGCTCTATGCAGATATATGTTAAATCACAAGGGAAAATGTCGCACCTGACGTGAGATCCACCACCTGTGCCTCCTGCAACTGCCAATTCGAAGGATGTGAAAGCCTATGATGATTGGGTGAAAGACGACTCCACAGTCATGACATGGATTCTGAATAGTAGTGAGACCAAGATTAGCGTCACCCTATTATACCTGCAAACGGCGAAGCAGATGTGGGATCAGCTTGCTAGCACTTATTCACACAGTCAGAATCCCAAGAGGGTGTTTGATATCAACAAGCAGCTTAGCCGCCTGCGTTTCTCTGGATCCGATCTGACAGATTACTTTTCTGCTTTCAAGGGACTGTGGGGGGAGTTGGAAGCCTACCATCCCTTGTCTACTGATTTGGCTACTATGCAACGACAGCGACAGGAGTTGCAACTAGTCCAGTTCCTCTGTGGCCTACCTGATTCCTATGCCGGGGTGGTGGATCAGATTCTCGCCAGTGATCCGCTGCCTACTCTTCAGACTGCCTTTCAGAGACTACATCGCTTGCCTGCATCGTCATCTGAGACTCCTACTGATACCTGGGATTCAACTGCTTTTGTTGCGATGTCTGGTCGTGGCCGTGGCCGTGGATGCGGTCGCTCATATGATGCTCGTCCTCCTCTTGGTGCTGGAAGGGGGAGGAATTCTTCAGATCGTGGAGCATCCTCTGGACCTACTACTGCTGCTGCTCGTTCTCAGACTGGCCAACGCTTCTGCAACTTCTGTGGCCGGTCTAATCATGTTGAAGACAAGTGCTGGGAAAAGTATGATAAACCTGCATGGGCCAATGCGGCCAGTGACACTACTGCTACTTTAGAGACACCTACCCAGCCTGTTGTGTCTAATGACTCGGGTACTGCTACTGCGATTACATTCGTGCTGAGGTGGAGCGCCTACTACGTGAGCGTACTGGCTCCTCTTCTACTACCACAACAAGTGGAGCCCATGCTACGACCTACTCGGGTTGTGATACTGCCTTCCTCAGTACTCCATCCTCTAGTACTGGTAATACAAAATGGGTTATCGATTCGGGCGCATCGTCTCACATTTTTGGAAATCGTGCTTTATTTAGAAATTTATCTAGACCAGCCACTACTTCTTCTGTTATGCTTGCTGATGAATCTAAGTCTGCAGTTTAGGGGGTTGGAGACATTGTGTCTAAGTTTCTTCTGAAGTCTGCTTTATATGTGCCTCGTTTTCCGCTAAATTTATTATCAGTTAGCAAAATCTTACACAACCTGCAATGTAGCCTGACCTTTATACCTGGTTCGTGTGTTTTTCAGGACCTTCGCACGAGGATGAAGATTGGTGGGGGGCATGAAGGATCTGATGGCCTTTTTTATCTGAATGATCTGCCAAAAGTGGACAAGGTTGCGTTGGCTTCTACTTTATCTGCATTATCTGCATCAGTCTCAGCATTACAATGGCACTACCAACTTGGACATCCTTCTTCTGAAAAACTAAGACATGTTATTTCTAGTGTTGGCACTCATAAATTTCAGTGTGAATCATGTCAGTTAGGGAAACAGACTAGGGTTGTTTACCCTAAACGTCCTCAGATTAGTAGCAAAAACATTTTTGATCTTGTTCATGCTGATGTATGGGGTCCATGTAATGTGCCTAATTTGTCTGGCTACAAATATTTTTTACTGTTTATTGATAATTTTTCTCGAACCACTTGGTTGTTTCTGTTGAAAAGTAGGTCTGAAGTGTTGTCTACTATTAAATTCTTTTTTGCTGAGGTGAAAACACAATATGCTATGCCTGTTAAAGTATTTCGTACTGATAATGCACTTGAGTTTGTCCAAAAAGATGTTGCACTGTTTTGTCGGTCTGTTGGTACTTTACATCAAACTTCATGTGCATATACACCACAACAAAATAGAGTAGCTGAGAGGAAAAATAGACATTTGTTAGAAGTTGCTAGAACTATTATGATGCACTATCATGTACCCAGATCGTTCTGGCCTGAAGCAATATTGACTACTTGTTTCTTGATTAATCGGATGCCTTCCTCTGTGATTGGAAATAAAGTACCTGTCCAAATTCTGCAACCTGATGTACCCTTATTTACTGTACCTCCTCGGATTTTTGGCTGTACATGTTTTGTGAGATTACTTGGTTCTACTCATGATAAATTATCTCCTCGTGCTGAGAAGTGTATTTTCTTAGGGTATTCTCGTACACAAAAAGGATATAGATGCTATAGTCCTACTGCAAAGAAATGGTTCATCAGCAGTGATGTTTTCTTGTTTGAGGATACCCCATACTACTCCACTAGAGGAGATAATCTGCAACCTGATATTATTGCTTCTCCTCTGCCTATTACTACTGAATGTGAGTCTGAAAATTCTGATCAAGTGCCACCTAAGAGTACGACACCACCTCTTCTTGTTTATCAGCGCAGGAACAGAACTCCACCTGAACAAGAACCCCCTACTCAACACCAATCTCCTCCTCAAGAAGGTCCTGCTACACCTGAGGTAATTTCTGACCTGGATATACCTATTGCTCTTAGAAAGGGAACTCGTTCCTGCACTTCTCATAATATTGCTAACCATGTATCTACTGCACATCTGAGTATTCATGCTAGCAATTTTGTCTCTGCTTTATCTGCTGTCAATATTCCGAAAAATACTCATGATGCCTTGCAAAGTACAGCCTAGACTTCTGTTATGCAAGAAGAGATGCGTGCTCTTACTGACAGACAAACTTGGGAGTTGGTGGATCCACCTCCTCAATGTAAGCCTGTAGGTTGCAGATGGGTATATGTTGTTAAATATCAACCTGATGGTACTATAGAACGGCTGAAGGCACGCTTGGTTGCAAAAAGGGTATACACAGACTTATAGTATTGATTACTTTGAAACCTTTTCTCCTGTTGCCCGCCTTAATTCAGTTAGAATTCTCCTTTCTGTTGCTATTAATCTAGACTGGCCTCTGCTGCAATTAGATGTTAAAAATGCTTTCTTGTATGGTGATCTGCAAGAGGAAGTTTATATGGAACAACCCCCTGGGTTTGTTGCTCAGGGGGAGTCACACAAAGTCTACATGTTGAAGAAGTCTATTTATGGGCTCAAACAGAGTTCTCGTGCCTGGTTTGATAAATTGAGCAAAATTCTGATTGAGTTTGGCTTTCTGAGATCTCAAGTGGATCATTCTGTTTTTACTAAGAAGACTACTGCTGGCATTGTGATTCTTATTGTCTATGTGGATGATATTGTTATTTATGGCAGTGACTCTATCGCCATTCAGGCTACTAAAGCCCATCTCTGCAAGCACTTTGCTACTAAAGACTTGGGTAAACTGCAGTATTTTCTGGGCATAGAGGTATCCAGAACCTCTAATGCACTAGTATTGTCTCAGATTAAATATGTTCTAGATCTTTTACAGGAGACTGGTATGCTTGGAGCTAGACCTGCTGACACTCCTCTAGATCCCACTGTCAATTGGGATGATGATTCTTCTCCATCTTTTGCTGATAATAAAAAGTACAGGAGATTGATTGGTAAAATGATATATTTAAATGTGACTAGAGCTGACATATCTACTTCTGTGGGACTTCTTAGCATGTACCTAGATAAACCCAGACAGTGCCACTGGGATGCACTGTCATATTTTGCGATATCTAAAAAAGTCTCCTGGCAAGGGACTTCATTATAGGAAAAATGGGCACTGTTCTCTAGAAGGGTATTCTGATTCTGACTATGCAGGGAGTCGGATTGACAGGAAATCCACCTCTGGATACTGTACCTATGTTGGAGGCAATCTAGTCACATGGAGATCCAAGAAACAAAATGTGGTTGCCAGATCTAGTGCTGAAGCTGAATATAGGGCTATGGCCCATATTGCTTGTGAGCTTCTGTGGGTACGCTCTCTTCTAAAAGACTTCGGTGTTGAGTCTTCTTCTGCTATACCCATGCACTGTGATAATAAAAATCCTGTCTATCATGAGCGCACCAAGCATATTGAGGTCGACTGTCATTTTATTCGGGAATCTATTCTTACTGGCAAGATCTGCACACCTTTTACTCGATCTGAAGACCAGATTGTTGATATCTTCACCAAGCTGCTGCCTAAGAAGCATTTCTGCGCTTTGATGGACAAGTTGGGCATGATTGACATCTATGCTCCAACTTGAGGGGGTGTTAATATATGTGTTGTTTTATTTCTGTTATGTTATTTTCCATTATATCTGGACCTTTCTGTAATTGTTACATTACTATAAATAGAAGGGTGCACACATTGTGCAACCTTATGCTCTCCAAATCTCATTGTCTTTTACAAGAACCTAACAAAATGACTCAAGGTGCACATGAGTCAAGGCGTTGGCCAAGGAACACTTAGGGTGCATTGACTCCTAGGCGAGTGCCTCGACAAATATGGCTAGGGGTGGAGTAGCTCCAAGAATTTGACCCCTCCCTTAGTACTTAGGCCACTTCTGCATCCATTTTGTTATGGTGTCACCTCTATTCCCGCTCATTGTATTTCCTACTTTGGCTGTCTACCTCATCTCTAAGGAAGCATCAGTCAACATCATATGAAATGTTGTGAGGATTCTATTCCTTGTAGGAGTTGACAACCACATCACTAACTCTTAACAAACACCTTCTAACTTGGAAGCTCTCAACAAATTTCAATACATCTTCTAGGTACCAATATGTTGGAGCTTCATCATCGATTGCATTTCACTGCTTGACACAATATAGGTAGCAGGGTTTCCCAATACATGCACCCACACCTAATTAGAAACTAGGGCACCATGTGTAGGGGTTGCTTAACCAAGGGCTCACTCAACCTAGTTCTATACCTTTTATCATCTATGTCGCTAATTAAGAAGGTCAATGACAACTAGGAACTTGACAATGTCTATTTGGGGCTCAACATCAAAATCATCAAGCGTATATTCCCTATTCTCATCATCAAAAAGTTCCTTAACAAACTCCACGACTCGTGTTCTTGAAAATTTACTTTCGATTTGGGTACTGCTAGATCCTAGTCCACCACCCAAATTGTCGCAAAGCGACATTGGTGACAAATTTTGACCAATATGAATATTCATATGATGTTGTCTAGTTTATGCAAAGCACCTTCCACTTTCTGAGTCTCATAGATAATCTATTCAACCCTTTTCTTCGTCGCTTTATATTAGTAAACAAAGATGGCATTCGATATCTACAACAACTTTGCCTCTAATCGCTTGCCACATCTCGACATTCAAGGTACCCAAAATGAATGAATGGTGTGAATCCAAACAAGTGTTGCTTTGTCATCTACCGCATTGCCTAGTTAGAACATAACTTCATCGAAAAACGCTATGAAGATCCATTTAAGCTTACAAGGAGTTGGCCAATTATGACGATGTTGTGGGTCCTACACGACTTCCTCAACCTAGTCGATTGTCACGAGAAGTTTATATGTGGCTTCATGCAATTGATAATGCACTCACCCTTCTTTGCAAGGATGCCTTCAAGTGGTCCTTGACTATAGATGATTCGTTGCGAGGAACAAGGTTGGCCTTGCGTTTCCTTCTTGTGCTGGCCCTTCTAGACTATAAGCAACCATTCACATTCATGTGGGATGCACCCAACAAAGGAGCCAATCACTTTCTAGTGAACCACCAAGTGCACCCACTTTCTATTTCAGCCATACAACTCTGTGACAAACAAGTTTCCCATTCCATATGCGATAAATAACAGATAGCCTTTTCCGTCTTTGTTGAAAAAGTGGGGGTCTTCCCTCTTGGGGATACCATTCATGATTTGAATAAACCACCATAGCCTCAAGTTCCTCCTTGAAGAAAAAAAAACTGTAGTCCTTAACACAAGTGACTGAAAAAATTCCTGTGTTTGGATTTAAAACAATGCAAACTTGGTTCCACAAATAGGGCAAGTATCACATCAACTTGATGAGATGAAGATCACCAACTCCGCATTGTCACTAGACTCACTACATTGTAGTCGAATAAGATTCAACCCTTCAGAAGGAATCAACCACCGCGGAGGTTTCAACTACAAAGAGCAGGATATCCCCTTCTATTGAAGGCAGATATATATTTATCCCCAACTAAGACCTCTAATCCATCACATTCAACAACAACCATTCCTTTTCCATTTGAGGATGTGCATGGTGCATTAAAACCTATCAAGCCATTCAAAACTACTTCTTTGAACTAAGTATGTAAAATGACAACAAAATGTGAAGTTTTCCAGAGGAGCAACATGGATTAACTTACCCAATGGCATGGAACAAAATTTCAACCAAAATATCGAAATTCCGGTCAAAATTTTCGATTTTTTCCCAATCTGTTGAAATGTAGAACCAGAAATCAAAATATAGAAATGCAAGGAATGAGATGTAATTTTGTGAATTTTTTGCCTCTAGATGCAATTTCTTCTAAATAGGGGTAAATATCAATGCAAAAAGCTCACTTTGGGCCATAATTACGTGAAATGGTACGAAAAAACAACTTGCATTTTTATTTTTTTTCCTAGGGCTATTGTTGCTACATCATGTGTATTTTGGCAAATTTTTTTGAATCTCTGGCTTCTAGAGGCTATTTTTCTTGATTCTAAGGTTGTTTTCCCTATCCCTAGCCCATCTACACCTACTCCTACACTCTTCTATGAGATCTAAAGGAATACTTTGAATATAACAAAGTGGTCACTCATAAGTGCTAGATCTTTTGAAAATCACATGATCTACAAAGAATACTTTTTGATCTATCGAATAATGGTATAAACTATGTAGATCTACAATAAACTAAAATTTATTAGACATATATTTCGTATTTATACGTAAAATGACTTAAAAAGCTACTTTAAGAATGTATTTCTTAGATCTATGCATAAATGTCCCATGTATCCTAATTAATTGCTAACAATAGACTCATGCAAGTTGTAATTTGTAAGTTTCTAACTTGCAACTGTAAGTTTGAAGTTGTAACTTGCGGGTTTGTAAGTTAGAAACAATCTAACAAACTTGACAATTTTTTCATTATCAAGACATGGATCCCACCTAGATGTTTGAACATATAAATTTATTACATAATCTAATACTTTGTCTAAACATTGTGTTTGCACAAATTTCATAAGTTAGTTCCTTATCGAAATCCGAGCTAAACAATTAAACTTCCTTAACTTACAAATGTGAGAGACCCCCATATGTATACAATGTGAAATATTATTGCATATTTGAGTAGATCATGACGTTTATATTGTCTTGGTAGAATTTCATGATCTGATTCACTCATTTTGGCGTCAAAATTGTTAGCGTCAAATTTTTTGCAAAATTTGATTTCTGGCCATTGGATATGATGTTGAAATCAGACATTTAACTCTATGTCCAATGAGGCTTCTTCAACCATTACCACTACCAAATTCAATAGGCGAGGAGCTTTTAGTGGATTTCGTTGACTATCTACCATCAATGGAAGTGGTCTCGACCATTTCATTGTTGTCAACCACCTCCCCAGAAACATACACTTCATTGTTCCCAACACCCCTACACAACTTTAGAATATATGGCATCTTCCTGCATAAGACCACCTAGCTCCATAGCATTCCAACAAGGATCATTTTTGATTGAGATCCTACATTTGAATTAACATTATCCCTCAAGCTCTTTCAACTGTCTTGGGGCAAAATTGACCTCCACTGGAACCATTACAAAATCAATGGCCAAACAGAGATAACTAACAGAGACCTCCAAACTTACTTGAACTGACATTAGAATTTTAAAGTGCACAAGGCATATCAAGGTATTTTTACCTCGATGCGGCGTAAGCATCATGGTGGTCGAGGTGTAAGCCTAAAAATCGTGACGAACTCTATCTCTCTGTCATACACGCACAAACATAGACTGACATGCATACATATATACACACACTGAAGCTCAAAAGAGGCCCAGACAAACACTTAAGAGTCCAAAGCCTATCTTTCTAGGTGTAACATTGAGAAACCAATGGATACTTCTCTTGACACCTGTCATTTGGAGTGAAATGACTCGTCACCTACCTAGTCTCACAACTAGATATAACTATGGACAAATTTATATATATTAAACTATCATTCTGAATCACTGTTTTGTTGTTGGCCTAGTTAATGGCTATCTTTGTAAACCTCGACAATGTCAGTGGAATGCACTATTTCATAGCATTAAATGTCTAAAAAGTTGTCATGAAGGTAATGCTAACCCAATATGGACGTTGTGAAGTCATTGGTTACTTTGATTTTGATTATGCTGGTAAATCGGTTTGTAGAAAACCAAGCCAGGGTACTTGATGTTTTGGAACTGAAGCTGAAATCTCAGTGGAAATATGGAATGTTGGTGCAAAGCACCTTTACTAGTTGGGTTTGAGGGCGAGGTTGTTAGCTATAAATTTGGAATCAAGGCCAAGAGCTGAAGCTGCTGAACAAACTCAAATATGAAAAGAAATACTTCTGAAGCTTCAAATGCGGTCACTTGGGTTCTTCATAACAGAAATGCTGAGAACTTCATGATTTTGGTCAACGAAATATTTTTGTTCATAAAATGTAGGTTGGTAACTTTTCCCGACTTTTTATGACTTTGAACAATTTTAAAGAACTTTCACGACTTTTCACCAAATTACACAATTATTTTGATATAAGATGTCTTTTAACTGAAATTTACTTTAATATTTTCTAACAAGTTTAGTGGCTCTCTAATGACGTGTCCTAACCGAACTCAACATCATGCCTCCTCTCCCTCTCCCATCCACAACTATAAAGATTTTTCCTCTCCATCTTGCATAACAATAGTCTCTTCCATATTTGATGGGATCTTCCATGTCGTGGACATACACCTTCACATCTGGGTAAATGTGTATGGTATCTGCGTGTATGTGCATACATGTATATCATATACTTACACACATAAATGTGTGTTCACAGCCACAACATTCCCTGTAGTCTTTAATTATTCATGTATAATTCACAAATTTTTCATGTGATGAATGCTACATCCACATTTCGCAAGAAACTGTACTAGTTCAAAATTTGACGAATTATTCACAAACTTTACGAATTATCCTCAAATTTAACGACCTGTTCCCACATTTTGCAAATTATTCATTTTATTAAATAAGAACATGTTATATGATTTGGCATTTGGGAATAGAGAATCTGTAAGCAAATCATGTGTATGCATATCCATGTGTTAATCATGTGTACATATGTATATCTATGTAATATTTTAATGTATATATATACACACATATTGTACAGTTTGAATTTTATCGGATTTCCCCCCAAATGTCTGACCAAACTTTTGCCACACCGTTGTTGAATTTTATCTCAATTCTCCGCAAAATTCCTGAATGCCGAATTTTTCAACCTCACAGAGTGAGTACCGAAGTCCAATTTGTGACTATGTGCGTGTCAGTGTGTGTATACATATAGAAATACATATACACACAATGTGTATGGACAACTTATTTTAGATTTTTATTTCCCAAATAGTTCACCAAATTTAATGTTCTTTCCCCAAGTTTTCTTGAATTATGACTTTTTGAGCAAGTCAAACAATGCAAAATCCCAATTTGTCACTTTGGTTTGGATGGAAGGCATCACTTTTCCTGGTTTCATTAGGTACAAATCTGACTGAGCAGCATGGCTGTTTCATGCATGATGATGTTGTAAACTTTAGTAGTTTCACAATGGAGCTAAGTTGATTAACTGAACAAAGCATTTGTTGATCAATTACTATATCAGTATATATATTAGCATAATGCATTATTATTTCTCTTAATTTTTCACAGGAAAAGTCCTCTCCAAAACTATCTAAAGAAGCAAAAACATCGACAGTTGCTGAGTCCTCAGCTATCAATATTACTGACATAGATAACAATGAATATCTCTCACCCGAATCCAATAAACTCACGGATAAGAAATTTGATTATTCTTTTAAAAGGCCTGGTATACAAAGTACTCAAATTTCTACTGAAGGACTACTGAACGAAGAGTTGGTTTTGATGGAACAGGAAATTTGTAAGCTTAATGACCAGGTTAAGTTACTGCAGGAGAGGGAGAGGATTCTTGAGTTTCAGTTATTAGAATATTATGGTTTCAAGGAACAAGAGACAGCTGTCCGTGACCTTGAAAACAGCCTCAAGTTCAATTCTATGGAGGTCAAACTATTAAATTTTAAAATTGAGACCCTGCAAGCTGATAACCGGAGGCTGAAAGCTCAAGTATCAGATAGCTTAAGATTGATTTCTGAGCTTGAAACCGCTAGGGCAAAGGTTAAACATTTAAAGAAGAAGCAGAGATCAGACTCTGAGCTGGCAAAGGAAAAAGCTGCTGCTCTGCATCATAGAATTTTGGCATTGCAGGAAATTGAAAGAGCAAACCAGAAAAACAAAGAGGATATTGATGAGAAGTTGACAAGATTTAATGAACTGGAGGATGAAGCCAGGGATCTCCGAAAGGCAAACTCAAGATTAATTCTGGAAAATGTTGAATTGAACAATAAATTGGAAACCTGCCAGATCATTGCTATTGATTTCCTCGAGAACGCGCAGGTATATATTTTTCTATTATAGCAGCTGTGTTTCATACTGTAAACTTTGTTATGGGTCACTCTCATCTCAATGACAAACAAACATATACTGGGGCTCTGGCTTGTTATCTGAATTACATTATCCAAAACTTGTCTCACACATCCTCAAGGTAAACACGATGATTGCTAACATTACTGGTTACTGTTGTTTTTTTAGTGTTGAACTGTGATGCCAACATAACATCGTATCTGATGCTTATCAAATAAAACGATATGATGTATTTGCAAATTTTATGGTAATGTGGCAAAATCTTGGCATGCTAAATACGAAGGCATTGTTCATATTGTATATATGACCTTCAGCCCTAAATAGGAGACTAGAGTTTAGGGATCACTAGTCGGATTGATCCAGTGTCAAACAGTATGTCTGCAACATCAGCTCACAGCATATTTGGATTATGGTGTATGTTCCTGTGCATATAAGAATAGTGTCTCATGTACACACAAGTTATGCAAACTGGACAGGCATAGCATCCTCCATTACACGTAAGATTTGGTGCACCCCACGCAAGACAAATGGGCTAATTTAATTTTGGGGCAGTGTACAGTTGTCATGCTCAAGCTGGTGTACTGATTGGCATGCAATTCCTTTTTTTAAATCATTTATTGGCATGCAATTCCTAACATAAGAGATACATATTCAGAACACAATTAGTAATCTAAGTTCTATCAACCCCCCCCCCCCCTCCAACAAGCTGGATCATATATATCTGACATGCTCAGAAGCAAAATATTAAAGGTTTTCTTTGTGCGAAGCTTAGCAGAGATATTTCCAACTTGATCCTCAAGGCTTTAAGTAGGGTGCTGATAATGATAGATTCACACACAAAGTGATAGCTAGCCTCCTTGTGTTTCTCATTAAGGAGCCGCATGTAGAACAAGATGCAAAGTCGGACCATGTTTAGGCCCTGAAAAGACAAGAAGACCTGATTTTTTATTGTCCATTAAGAAGAGAACTTGACTTTAGTTGACTTGACATTTGCATAATTGTCAGTTATAGCAATTTTATTTTTATTTGGCGACAACAAGTCATCGTCCGGAGTCAGTAAGGCTTGTAGTTCTGATAGTTAGAAACAGTCAACCTCGGGATATCTGTGCGTGCACTGAAGTTGATTTGCGAACTTATTCTCATCTTCCCTGATCACCTTCTTCCGCCGGTGCAATTTACATCAACCTCGGGATATCTATGCGTGCACTGAGGTTTTTGGTGAATGATTCCCAATTTTCGACAGAAACGGCTAATAGAGGTTTGCATGAATTCAAGGGCATTGTCAGTGCGAAAGATTTTTATAGTTTTACCAAATTGGGTACTTATCTAAGCAAAAAAGGAAGTGACAATATCAAGAATATTAGATCTATCTTTTAACAAGAATATCCAGGTGGTTCTAGAGAAATCATCAATAAAACTCATAAAGTACCAGAAATCAGAAATGCTAAAAACTGAACATGGGCCCCAAATATCAGCATTTAATATATCAAACGACTATTTTGAGCCAATACAAAGGTTTCTTAAAAAAAGTAGATCTAGTATGTTTGCCTAACTGGCATGTTTCATAGTGAAAAACAAAATCAGAATTATTAGGGATTAAGTGCTTCAACTTAGCCGGTGACGAATGTCCCAACCGATAGTGCCATTAGATGCCGGTCACAGAAGTAGTCAGAAATGCAACATTCTTCTGTGTGTCCAGATAGTATAAGCCGTCTGGTCTCTCATGGCCCAAACCAATCTTCATCCTCGTGCGCAGATCCTGAAAAATAACACCATCCGGGTCAAAAGTTATGGAGCACCTTAGGCTCTTAACAATTCTACTAACGGATAACAAATTTATTGGGAATTTAGGAACATATAATGCTGAACGCAGGAAAGGTGGCCAGAAGTGTGGATATTCCCAAAACCGGAGACTAGTGTTTGCAAATCGTCAGCAAGAATAACAAGAGGAATAGCAATAGTTTTATGCAAACTAGAAAGTAAAGTAGGATTGCCAGTAATATGGGAGGTCGCACCAGAGTCGATCACCCATGTGTTTTTACCAGACTGTGTCAGGGGAGCAGTATTGCCATCAGAAGAAGTCTCAGCAGAGGAAGCCAATCGTGCTTGAAGTAACTTTTCAAACTCAGATCTGATCCAGTCAGCACATGGTGGGGCAGATGGAGAAGCAGCAATGTTAGGCTGGTCTGAAGTGACTTGATTTACCCAAGCAGGTTTTCCATGCTTGATCCAACATCAGTCTTCATTGTGATTGATTCGTTTACAGAAGTTGCAGTAGCGCGGTTCATTAGTGTCAGAGGAGTACGAACCACACCATGGGCTTGTAGTAGATCATCCACGATCATGTCCATGACTGCGGCCACGTCCAAGGAATGAATCGCCCGACCTAACAACAAGGGTTGTTCCTTCATAGGAATCAGGAGGAGCTTGAGATACAGAGGGAAGACGCTACATGAGCTTCAAAACATTTCATAAGGTAGGCAGAGGATCACTGGACAAGATTTGATCAACGACTCCCGCAAAGGACGATGGTAAGCCAGCGAGAAACTAAACCAGCTGCAACTCATTGCGTTGTCATTGGATTTCTGTAATGTCTGCTGAGAGCCGATGGTAGACCTCGAACTCATCCCAGAGAGCGCAACACTGATTGTAGTAGTCTTCCACAGAGTCAGTATGAGAGTATTCCTGCTTGGCCAAGTGTTTGAAAATTTCAAACACTTTCTTTGGATTCTGTTGATGAGAGTATACATGGGAAAGTTGATCCCACATGTCCTTAGCCGTCTTCAGTCGGAGTAGAGATTGGCTGATTTTCGATTTAGCACTGTTGACCATCCAGGTCATAACGCCAAAATCCCCTTTGGACCATAGATCGTAGGCCTGCTTTGTCTTGTCATCAACATTTGCGTTGGAGAGGAGGGGCAGGCTAGGCGGCGGCAAAGGAGGCAGGGGGGCGGCGACAACAAGGGAAAAAGGGGAGGGAGAGGGTGGCGGCTAGGGCTTATGGGGACATGGGTTTTAGGGTTTGGGTGGGAGGGGTAGGCTAGGTGGCGGCAAAGGAGGGAGGGGGGCGGCGGCAGCAAGGGAAAAAGGGGAGGGAGAGGGTGGCAACTAGGGCTTATGGGGACATGGGTTTTATGGTTTGGGTGGGAGGGGACTAGGGAGGATCGGGTGGCTCTGATACCATCTAAAATAATAAAAGGCTTCTTATTGAGTGAGTAAAACAAGTACAAGGCACTCTCTTCTATAAGACAAGAGAGTAAGACATAGAGTAGAGCCAGACAATATGGGATAAAAGAAAAGAGGCTAATAGACAACTAGAAGTCTAAAGTGAAAACACAATAAGTAAAAATAACACAGTAAAATATATATACTAATAGGTGAATTACCCTAATTGTTCATATGGTTTTATCCACCTTCCTCCTTTCTTACAGGTCATACCATCTTCCCTGCCTCCCTCTTCCATCAACCACCAACTCAAGCTAGTGTCCCAACCACAATATAAACTGGTGGTTGCATCTTCCACTCAACATTAAGGGGGCCATCACTTCCTGGTTGATCGACAGGTTCCACCTTATACCACAACCCCGATTCTTGTTGTAACATAAACAGCATTACCTCAGGAGATGGTGTTTCCCACCTTGTGTCCCTTTCTCCTTTTTCCTTAGTTGCACCTAAAAAATAATTAAATAAATAAATCAGTAACAAAATTAGCTGGTGTTGTCGATTAATTGTTGTCCCCTTACAGCCGTGCCTCTTACCAGTGTTATTGCTATCATGCTCCTCAGAAACCCCAATTGCACACACCATCTCGTTATAGGCTACCATGGTACGAACAAGGACATTATAGTCAACCATAGTTGTTTGGGCGCCCTATACATTGGTCATTGGAGTGTTCCCAACCTCTCCAATGACCAATATGGGCAACTAGGGCCTTTTAAGCACACTTTAAGACATATTAAGGCTAGTTAACTTACTTTAGGCCTGAATAAGAGAAAATTTGGCCAATTAGTGCTGATATGAGTTTGGTTTACGTAAATAAGGTCTGATTTTGTTATAATCAGGCTTGATTTGGCCAATTAGGTCCGGTTTAGCTCCAGGTTAGGTCAGATTGGGCTAACTGAGGCCTAAATTAGGTCACATTGGGGCAAGTGATTCCTCTTATAGTTTGAATCTGGTCAAATTTTAGGTTAAGTTGGCAAATTCAGTCTACCATAGGTCATACGAGACATGATTTTGGTGAATTTAGGATTGAAGAAAACCATCACGTATAAACTTCTTATAACATGTTTGTCAACATATACAATCTAAATTTATATATAGTAAGGTCACTTAAGCTAGGTATCATCATCATTTAAGCCCCATTCCAACCATGTCGGGGTCATTACTGACGTTATATAAATGAAAAATTAAAAACATCTAGACCGCCTATCCCTGACACCTAGGTGCTTAGGTTCCCCTACCCTGGAGAGCACTGCCTCACTGCCTAGACAACCTTATATCAACATGACCAAGATTGACGACCACCAAATGACTCATGGTACAATTTGGGAATCTTGAGATTATCTTGGTTGACTAGTGTGTCGAATTTAATCATCTTTTGCACCAACAACCACAAGATGATCAATGTCCCCACCACCACCACGATGGAAATCCCCACCCTTAACATGATCGGTCACTAAATATTGACATCCTACAATTCCACAACACTAGAGATCCAAACCTCATATAAAATTGGCTCCATTCTAGTGGCACTGACTAAAGGATAGACGTCTACAATATGTAAAATCCAAATTTCCAGGGAGCACCATGCTTTATTGGAAGTGCCAAAGCATCCACATGTAGACCAACTTGAATGCAAAATATGAAATCTTTCATACTGGTGAGCGGCATGCAATAGTTTTGGCACAAACTACTAGATCTTGAGCAAGGTTTAGATACAGTCAAGGAGTGCACCTGCAAGTTCTACGACCTGATCTACAAAATGGAAGTCAACTGGGATGAAATTAATCTAATCATGATGTACATACGTGGACATACATCATGATGCAAACCATGTGTGCAAAAATTAAAGTTGTTCATCTAATTCAATATGCCATATAATGCCCCTGGGAATGAGTTTATTTGGATAACATGCGGAAACCCCTTATTGGCTTATTTTCACTCATGACTTAACTGAAATAAGAATTTAAGAGTAATTAATTGAGAACTTTCAAACAAATCCTCAACTATAAAATATAATTCATAATACTAAAATAATGTCAAATAAAACCCTAGAAGGATACTAATCTAGGAAGCACGGACACTTCCCGGGAGGTGCCGTGGCCGTGTCTGCCGCGTGTCGGACACGGACACGCCGTGGACACGGCTGGACACGCGGTGGACACGGCCCCCGAGTGTCCAACTTTTTTTTGAAGAGTTTTTGGCTTGGACACGGCTGGGACACGGCTGGGACACGGCTTGGACACGGCTGACCCAGCCCAGCCACATCCAGGTCCAGTTATGTTAGGAAAAAAGACTAAACCCGTCCCTGTTCCCTAACCCACCGATATTTGCTCCCCTTCTCCTCAATTTCACTCCAAATTTTCGTTGTTTTCTTACTGTAATCCTACCCCTCTATCAATCTATGCCCAATTTTTCTAATAAGTCTTTTTCTTCTGTTTTGTTATAATGTTAACAATAATTGATGATGTTGGTTCACTTATGTTATACAAATATGTAGTATTTACTGTATTTAATCATACATCATTCTGAGTTGGATTTCTTTATTGTTGAATTGGTTTAATTATTGTTTATTTACTGTTCAAAAGTCATTGCGTTATGATTTAAATTGACAATTTGCTTTAATTGATTGGAAACATGGACATGAATGCGTTTACATAAATTTATAAATATCACTAGGCCATGCTTGTTGTATCCGATGGGTTTATTTGCTTTAATTGATTGGAAACATGGACATGAATGCGTTTACATAAATTTATAAATATCACTAGGCCATGCTTGTTGTATCTGATGGGTTTTTCCTATTTGGATGAATGTGTTTGATGGATGATTGCATGTCTTTTAAGTAAATGAAATGCAAACTCCACAATTAAATTTCAGAATGTGTTTATACATCAATAATGTATACATATATATGTGGAAAAAAACAATTTGCCGTGTCCGGCCCCGTGTCCGTGTCCTACATTTTTAAAAATTGCCGTGTCCCGTGTCCGTGTCCGTGTCCGTGTCCGTATCCGTGTCCGTGCTTCCTAGATACTAATGAACGACAAATATCAGAAAACGAGGACAAATAAAAGACGAATACAACACGTTGATTAGGAGGCGTCCAAAACCCTAGCCAGGCTCTGCAGCCTGTCCTACATGAACTCCCCCCTAGGCAAGGAACTAGACATTCAATTTTGATGCCGTTTTAAAAGCATGGAAACTGAAATTAATTGAAATTTCTGTCGAAATTTCGACAAATGCAACTGTGTCCGTTTTGACGCCAAAATGAACGAATTAAGCTATGAAAATTTACAGGCCTGTTCTCTATATCTAAATGCGTCGTTTTATGCAATAAAGTTTGATATGGGGATAGGTGAAGGGGTCCTTCATGTGGGAGGAAAGGAGACTTTCCCGTCCCCTAGCAAAATTTTGAAATTTGGGCAAAAAATTTCGCTGATTTTGACATAGCAGTACAGTGGAAAGATTTCATAGCAGATGACGTCGAAATCATAGTTTTTGATGAAATTTGGATGATTTCGATGAAACTTCATTCCTTGCCCCTAGGTTAATAGAATAAGCCTCCGATGGGTGGGGTTATAGGTACAATATTCCATGATAGTCCTACATGGATGGTATATATCCAGTGACAAGTCTGTTGAGGGTGAGTCTTAGGTTGTCTAGGCGGCTAGGCGACCAGGCCTTGCCTTAGGATGCCCTAGGCGTCCCTATGCATTTTTTTATTTTTGTTTTATTTTTTATTTTGCATATATAGACATACATATACATAAATACACACACACACATATATATATGTATGTCAGTATATATGTGGATAGTTGTATATAACCTATGAGCAATATATGAATCAATAGGAATTATTAAGAGAGGACAAAAAAAGGAAAAAAGAATATTGGTCTACTTGAGGAAGAATTAAAAATTTCAAAAAGAAATCAATAAGGAGGTTAGGGAAGATGATGAACAAAGAAAGAACACAAAAAAGAAAAGAAGAAGTAGAGCATCACGCTACAGGAACCTTCCGTATGTTGAAACCACGGAGAAAAAAAAAAGAAGATTGGTAGAGGAGGAAGAAAAAAAAAGTAGAAAGGAGGCCAAAAAGATGAGAAACCGTATAGTGACTATATGTATAGATATGAATAATTGAATCTAATATAGGAAAGCTAGAGTAGATACTGAAAATGCAAGCAAGAAATTAGCATTGTATTTTTGTGAGTAGATTCATACAAGACATTTATAAACAGGTTATAGAAATAGGACGATGAAGAGAAATCATTGTAGTATATAGTAAGTCAATAAGTGAAGCAGCAGTAAATGGATAATATCATAATAGTGCAGCAGCAGTAACTTCATAACATAGCAGCAAATTGCTGCTTGGTAATGTAAAAATAAGAAACGAAGAATAAATAGGAATGCAGTAACATTGCAGGAACTTCGCTGCTTGATGGAGCTGTAAAGAAAACGAAAAAACAAGATGAAAGATTGAGGAAGAATTATCAAAAGAAATGAAAAAAAGATAAAGAAAAAAAACTCAAATTTTAGGCCCCGTAGGCGCTTAGGCGACTGTCTAGCCCACCCAACAGCCTAGTTAGGCTGGGCGCCCAAGTTTTAGAGGCCAGGTGACCGCCTAGGCGCCGCCCAGGCGGGCGCCCATACAACTACTGGTGGGTTTGCACCATCCCCCTCATATCACTAGGTTCACTATATGGAAGTACATCCTCATGCTCTATGTCATCCTCTTTCTTGGCATCAATTGTCATGGTCATTACACGATTGGGATATTGATTATACTGGTGCTTGTAACCCTGGCATGGGAAGCGTTGCACCTTGAAAGGTGGTGAAGCAAACTTTGATAAAGGGGAGGAGTGACTAGTGTGATAGAAGGAGCACTCATGGTCCATGTAGATGTAGTTTGACATTGCCAAGTGGGCTCCTTAATAGGAATATGACGCTTCTGCTCATGCTTTATTTAGGGGCGTCATGTATATCGTCATCCATGCTTGAGCTATGTGAGGTAGCTAAGGCGACAACTATTGAGGTAGAAACTCCAGGCCGAAACATCGTGATCATGGTAGTGTTTGTAATATCCCTGACTTGGGTTATGGCTTAACCCTAGAAGTTTTGATTAAGTTACTTACAAACTGATTCTAATCTTTTGGAAAGTAATTAAGGCTTCTTGTGAAGTCTATTTTCAAGTTTGAGCTTAATTGCAAACTATTTGTGCATTAATTGATAGTTTGAGTGAAATGTGCAATTTTCCCAAGATAAGGGGTTACATTGCAAAATGTCACATGATGAATATGTTCTAAGTGTTTTTGGTATCATAAGAGAGAGTATGATGCTAAGTGATGGCTTGTGGAAAGCCTAAATCCCAAGTTATAACTTGTTTGAACAATGCTAGTACTATGTGCACCAATTTTGGTACAATTTGTAATTTACCCAATATATGGGATTGAAATGCAAAACTACCACCTCTAGAGTGTCCCTACTACCTCTATGTATCTTTTAGAGGAAAGAGAAAGAAGGAGACGGTATGTTTGAATCATCTTTGAATGATGATACTCCTGGTGATGAATATACCAAGGAAGAATTAAATGAAAAGCATTATATGTGTTGTATCGAGTTGTAGACTTGATATAGGAGCCCTATCGGCCAAGGAGTCATAATAGAAGTCTCCTATCGGTTTGTTGAGCCTTGGCAAAGGCCATGACGGGCAAGGCACCTCAAGGGGGTGGCCCATGACGAGTTGCAAGTTCCTTGAAAAAAGTGTATCAGATTCCCTTAATGATGAGATAAAGATGAGGAAACTGATCCAACAAGATAAAGGATGGCCGAGATATTGTCTCTAGCTTATCCTCAAGACTCTTGCATAGCAAGATATGTATGTGTGCATGCATGGACACGTGTCAACCATGCATGGCCACGTGTCATCTAGTAGCATGAGGTGAAGACACCTCTTATAACTTTATCTCATGAACTCAAGTATATATACTTCACCTTCCACCAACTTATGGAAGTTTACAAACCCCACAACCATCCTCCTTGGAGATATCGTGCAAAGTAGCTCAAAGAGCAAGGAGAGCTCGATCACCAAGCTTAAGGTAAGGCTTTGGTCATCTTCAACCTTGGTTGAAGTAGGATATCGGGTTATGGATATTCCTTTCTTTCCTTCTTCACCAAGTGCTTAACAATGGTGATTTCTTGTCTATGAAAGAGTTGTGAATGAGCCTTGGACCTTGAAGAAGTTCATCTTCAACCTTAGGAACGTAAAGCTTTGGAGCTTGGAGCTTTGAAGTCATTTACAAGGCGGGTTATATAACTTGAACTCAAGCATGTTATTATTCATCACCTAACTTGCTATATTTAATGATCTACTTTCAATTCCGAAATCTTCTTGAATAGTCGATGAAATTATGAGTTCTAGTAGTTGTTGGACCTGTTTTCCATGTACCATAACAGTTAGAACGAAGGTTAGAGCTTGAAGAAGACGGTATCACTTTATAAAGTGAAATCGGGTTCAAGTACACACACAAGTACCTCTAACCCGATATGTTATGTACATGCATCATTTACACGATATGGTTGGAAGATTATATCTCCTTGCACGATATGGGGATGAAGTTCAAACCTTGAACATGATATGGTGTTAACCCTACACCTTTTGCACGATAGGAAGTCAAGCAAAGACTCTATGCACGATAAAGGGTCAAGTGTATACTTGTAAGTCGATATGCTAAAACCCTAGTTTGGGTAACCCGATATGAGTAGGATAAGCAAGTACCTCTTGCACGATATGATCATGTAGTACACAATTGGTACACGATATCTGGAAGCACACATCTGGTGCATGATATGATTGATTGAGTATACACTTAGGCACGATATAAGGCATAGATTCAAATACATAGTATAACCCGATATGGTTGAAATACCTTAACCCGATATGAAACCCAAGATGGGGGTTAACCCGATATGGGGATAGATGATAGCTCATACACGATATGAGTCATGCCTTTTGCACGATATGGGAGATACCCACTTACCCCTTATACACGATACAAGTCTAAGATTACAACTCTTGCACGATATAGAGATAGTGAACACTCGAAACAATATAGAGTTGGAAACCCAAGGTGATGGATAAGCCGATACAAGTGGTGAGTGATACCACATGGACGATATGAATGATATCCCTTGGATGCTAGGAATGGCACCTACTTCTACCTTGTGAACGATATGAGATCCAATTCATACCTCATGCACGATATGACTCATTTAACCCAATATGGTGGCAAACCCTGGTTGAGGGGTTGAAATTCGATATACCCTACCCTTTGTGCAATGAATTGTGATAAGAGAATTCCATTAGAAACCTAGCTTGTCATATAACTATATGACAAGACTAATCCTTGAAGGTATGAAGGGGTTATGAGCCCAAGGGTCTACCTAACATGGTAACCCGATATGTTACCCAACATGGAGAACTGATATGATAATTTTTGATGGAAACTGATATGGTATCTTGTATACACCACTTAAACGATATATGATGAGGCATACACTCTATGTCCAATATGGTGCACACCTTGTGCATGATATGGTACCAAGCACATAGCTTATACCCGATATGGGGTCAAGCACCTAGCTTATACCCGATATGAAGTTATCTTGAGTTGATAAGAACTAAGTGATAGTCAATTTGATATGGGTACACGATATGATGATTATGGGATACACCTTAAAACATGACATGGTGATGTGGTTATACCACATGCACGATATGGATACACTACATGAAATAAGAATGTATCTTAAAGCATAATATGTTAACATACACACATCTTGATACCCGATATGGAAGGGACACTTCAATCATATGTGATTGATTGAGTGACATATGTTGCAGGTTTGTTAATTGCAATATAAAAGATGATGTGAATTGTTAATGATGAACCAATATTCCTCAAGAGGAGGATTGAACCAAAAAGTATGATGTAATCAATATCCTAGTGAGGATGAGAGAGAAACTCATGCTTTGTGTTGATAATCATTTAATGATAAATGACGAGAATAAATAAGTATGATTGAATACTTATGATTTCAATGTATGCTCCTAGATGTGTGGAGCAATGAATTAGGGTTTGGATTAATAATATGAATTTGAAACCCTATTCGGCTATAAAGGGAAACCCTAACCCTAATAATGGCCTTGTGAGCCATGTAAAATAGTTGTTGCCTAGTGAGAGGTGACAAGATGTTTAAATGGGCCTTGTGAGCCATGTGTATAGTTGTTGCCTAGTGAGAGGTGACAAGATACTTAATCAACCCATGTGAACTATGTGAAATACTTGTACAGCAAGTGAAATGAATACCTTGGTCTGAGGATCTAGAGGTAATGGTTACCTATTACAGAGGTAACAATGCTATGTGGTGATCTAAGGGTTTGAATACCTAGATCTGGTAATCATGATAATAGTAATGTGAAGGGATGAGGATTCCCAGTAATGTGACAAGGGATTGAGATCCCAAGTGTTATGTAACTAAATGTGTTTTAAAGATTTGAAAAATACTTGATAAATGTATTACAGCTTTCTTTGTAGTATTTGTTTATGATTGATTCTTATAACTGGTTTGATGCTAAAAGAATATTGTAATGCACTTAATATATCACTAGAAACCGTAAAATGCTGCCCTGACCATAGATCCATCAGTGTTAGGATTTGCGGAATGGTGAAACGGGTTCCCCTCGGCATAACCCAGAGTGCATATTTTTGAATATGTGGGGGCGTAAGTATAAACAGATGACCATGTGTGAGCCGATCCCCTTACAAACTCGAAATAAATGGGGATTTGGCTATATGCCATATCCTGGCTCGAGTGCGACTTCGGTCATAGACTCTATGTTGAGCACGGTGACCTGGCCCATGGCTCAGAGTATGGCTATATGCCATGACTCAGTAATTTCATAACTGGGGACGGTTGTTAGTAGATGTTCCCCTAAGAGAGTACATGCTGACGCAGTAGCTCTGAGCGAAGATGCCTTGTACCCTGGCACACTCCATTTGCAGATTGACACGAGATGTCACTGCCAGTAGTCTCGTACTGACCGAGACAGGTGAGGTCTTGGCAGTCGGCTCTTCCAATGACCTTGTATGGTACCGACTTGTGAGAAGTTTGTGGTCAGTTGGAGATGAACGGGGTATACTTCATCTCCTCAGAGCATAAGTGTGATTGTAAAATATGATCAGCCGTGTAACGTATTTGCTTAAGGATCGAATACAAAAAACATTGTTTGATGCGCAATTCAATTATACATCTTAGCTTGATAGATGTTATTTATATTTCTTTAAATTCTTTGTAAAGTAAATAGATGGTTTATTACTCTACCATGGGTAGATGCATCATTTTCGTTAAGTAAAGGGATTACTTTGTCCTGTTCATACAATGATTAATCCTGTCTGTTAATATAAAAAAATCTCTGCTCAGTTTAATAATGCTCATATGTGAAAATAATATGGTCGGCAGAGAGTTATATCTCTCGCTGGGACAATTGTCTCACCCCGTGGGATCCACAATTTTTAGGTGGACGTGCACGAGGTGGTGGAGACCTTTCTGCAGAGGAGGAACAACAGCTGGGGCAGCAGTAACAACTCAGGTTGAGTGTACTGTCTGTCGTGTCTTGTAGATAGAAGCATAGTCACAAATTCGGTATTCGGGATACGTACGACCAAGTTGAAAAATTCAGAAATCGGGAATTATGCGGAAAATTCGGATAAAAATCGGTCAACGTACGGTAAAAGTTCGGTCAAATATTCGGAAAAAAGTCGGCAAAAAAGCGGAATATATATATATATATATATATATACAAACATATATATACACCCACATATATAATGATTGAAAATGACTAAACATCGAACGGATTACTCTAATATTGTAAGAAGGGGAAGAAGTGGGAGCAACAGGCACAAATCAGGGAAGAAAGGGGGAGAATGGAGGAGAAAGATGGAGCGTACATGTAGAATGTCGAGGGTTACTCCTCCTGGTGTGTTGAGGGATAGAGGAGAAAGGTTGGATGGTTTAGTGGAACCCTGCTACTAGTTAAAAAGGACGTGAAAAAAATAAATGTGAAGCAAAAGTACAGAACTGTTTAAAACGACAAAAAAACGTATTAAACGCGTTTGAAACGCAATACGTGAATAAAACACGAATTAAACGCGTTTAAAACGGCCGTCAATAACGACACATGAATAATACGCGTTTTAAACACGTTTTTTTCAAAAAAACGGAGTATATTGTGACTATGGATAGAAGTCCTATGTGTCGTCTCTGTACTCTCAAGTCCTTGGAGTCAGTTCGTAATGGTTTCATGAACAATTTGAGAATTTTGGCTTGAATGCCTCGAGATTTTATGTTGCTTTAGTATATGTGTTGATAGAGCAACTGTTATATGTTGTCCTCGAGATGAGAAGAAACAATATTTGTACAATCTGAACCGTGATATGTATATGTTTTGGATCTTTCAGTAAGAGTTTCCCGGAAGAGAATCTACTTGCAAATGGTTTTAAATTTTGGTAATTTTTGTTAATCCGCTGTTTATGATTATTCCGCATTAATTAGTAACGATTTGGCTGTCGGTTTGGTGGCGGTCGTTACAGTTTCGTCCTAACAGACCTCTGACCTGCAAACCAAGTAGTGTAATTTGCACGTGTACTCATCAACTGGGTTTGCGCCTTTATCCAAATCAAATAATTTGAGGCAGAGTTGTTGCTTGTACTTGGCTGGGATTAAAGAAGATTCCATATCTGCATTAATATCGATCCATGTTTTCATGTGACATCGGTGTACAACCGCTTCCACCTTAGGTTTTGGAAAGCGTGAAGCGGGAAGCGTGCGGATTGACCACCTTGAAGCGGGTTTTAAAGCGGACTAAAGCGGGCGCTTTTTGAAGAAGCGATCTGCATTGTTTCAAAATGGTGAAAAATTTAGTGACCACCATACTACTAACATAAAGAAATATTACTCAATAATCAAGCATTATGAATGATATTTCATTACATCAGAATGACTTCCATATATTACAAAGGGTCCTAATTATAAAAGTAATTTTTTTATTTTTTTTGGTCGGTAAAAAAAGCGTGTTACTATAGAAACCAAAAACTGTGGGCACTAAGTACCCCATTACATCGACAGGAGCTAAAAAGCTCAAACAAAGATCAAACTCCCCACGCAAGGGGAAACACAAGATTTCTAGACGAGACAAATCTAAGAAGGCCTATCTAACTACACGAGCTAGCTCCAAGCAATCCAACCAGAAGAGGACTATTACAAGCCATTATTACATGCATTCAGCGTACCCACACGTAGTAACAGTAGCTTGACATAGAACCAACTCTAATTTTCCTGCCTGTAGCTAGGCCTGAAGCTTCTGACCTTCTCAGCTACCAAAACTTCAGGTTCCTAAATGGGCATGACACCCAAAAAGAACCCCTAGATATCAGATCAGAAAAAAGAAGCTGAGCCAGCCTTAAGAGAAGCAAGAACCAGCACGTTTAAACAACAAAGCGTGGGAGGGAAAAGAACAGCTCCAAAACACTCCTTCATGCTTAGCACAACACCAACTATCTATTAAGAGTACCCACAAAGTGTAGAGCTATGCCAAGATTAGGGAGATCCTTCTAATTGTCATCCCACCACACAGCCGAGTAGCTGACCTGCCAGAGTCCTTGATCTTCAGTAGTTGCTGTTTACACAACAACATAACAGCAAATCCAGAGAAGACGCCCAATGCTGTTGCAAGCACCGAGCATTTCAACAAACACCCTGAGAGCATCACATAGCAGTAGAAGGGGGAAAATGCCCATACACTGTCTCTTTCCTGAGGTAACGGATCAGCTGTACCTGACCCTATACATCTCACGAAAGGCTTCCAATCAACTCCAGCTCTAGCCTGTAAAGGTTGAAACTAGATTGGGTGTTTGTACATAACCAAGGAACACCCACACAAGGGCTCGATGCCCCTATTTGCACATGAACATTTCGACGAGCACTAGAAGGGCGTCCAATCATACAGAGGCGAAGCCCTGGCCTGATGGCGAGCCACCCAAACCCAACGTTGACGCCGAAACGACCAAACACCACATCAACGCGAGGGCCGCACCAGTGTCGGGGAAGAGAGGCACCACCATCCATCGCCAATCAGCGTACCTGGAATCTCATCGGGGGTCGAGGGGTCACCATCGGCCTGGACAGGCTCACCTCGGCCGCTGAAGTAGACGACGCTTGAGAAGAACGAGCAAGCCAGCCAGTTCTTCACCTGCAATCGGAGCAGCATGCATTGTCGCAGACCAAGGAGGGGACGGTTACTCTCCAACCATCTCGCTTGAACGGTAAGGAGTCGACCAGGTCGATAGCCGAACCCCGTGGAACCCGATCTCGACGAAGGCGGCGCATCACGCCTCCCTCCACTCCAGGCCGGGCGAGGGGACCCCTGCGATCCGACAAGAAACCTGAGAAGCCCCGTGAACCCAATTCCCTTATCTCCATTGAAGCCCACATTCTTCAAACCACACTTCTTGATAGAAGGGCCAAGGGGAGGGCACGCCCGAAGGACGACGCCCCTCCCCCCAGCGGGGGTAACCCTAGAGAGAAGCAGGAGCTCGTTCAAGAGGGAGAGCGGCACCCTCAAACATCAAATAAAACCATAGTCCTCGCTCCTAGAATGAGTAAAAACAAAGTCATCCTGTAAAGATGCATTGAGCATGTATGAATCATATTACCTTAAATTAATAATTAGTTTTAATTACCAATCTACAATATTACGATTAGTTACAAAATTTAGAAGAAATTAAAATATGTAGGCACTAGGCACACATGCAGTATGTTACAGAATAGTGAGAATCATTACTCCCGGAAGCAATAATGGAGCATGGTGAATGCGTACTGGAATGAAGCAATGATGGAGCATGGTGAATGTGTACTGGAATGAAGCATGTTGAGTCAATTACGTCAATCGCAAATGTTGATTATTAATCACTAACAAAAAAACTAGTACACACAAGACATTGTTGTATATAAAAATCAGAAGCAAGATGTTTAACTTAAGAGAAGTGACCAATTAAAATACTAACTTGTCAACCCACTTTGTAACCTCTGTTCTTGGTCCTCGCTTCCTAGTCGTTAGCCTTAACGTCTCAATGAGGGGTGATCGACCAGGCACTTGTCAGACTCTAGGCTGATTCCAAGGATGCATCGACTCCTCCTTGTAAGATGTTTTCCCTTCGGTCACCAAGGATCGACTTGTTTAACTCCAAGCGACTATCATTATTGGTGTGCTTTGTGCAGCCTTTGTTGCTCCTTTTATGGACGGATGGGGACGCCAAGGAATAGGGATGGATTCTGACTCCCTGTTGGAAACCAAAAGGCCCGCAAAAACCATTTCCTAGCAGTAATATTGTCGCCGGCTTCTAACATCTTCTATCGGGAAGTCGATGGGATGTTGGGGTTTAAGGGGCTATGTAATCGGGTAATCAAATTGACAACAGACCCGCACTTTGCCAGAAAGCGACTGAAGCGGTCCGCTAAAGGGGGCCCAATTAAGCTGATTGAGGCGGGGATTTTTGCTAAAAAGCGGCCGCTTTGGTTCAATCCGCTTCAACACCCGCCTGAGCACAAAAACAACGGCTGTCCCTTCCACAAAGCTTAAGCGGGCGCTTAAGCGTGAAGCGGATCACTTTTCAATTGCTGTTCCACCACATAAGTGTAGTGCCTCACAACTTTGCTTTAGCAAAAAAAGTGTTTGACCTTATGCTGTTTGACCTTAGCCCATGCATCATTGTGCTTTCTAGATTAACCAAATTTCTAGGATGACTACCACCACCAACTTCAAACTAAGATGGGCCGAAACCACGATGAGTATTATGAAACTGTCTTTCTTCTTGTCTTAATGCCTTCCCCGATCTAGTTTTTTTTCATTGCATGCCTCATTGCTTTGTCATCATCTTCTAAATCAATTACATTTTCTTGATATGCTTTGCCACCGCCAAACATCAACGCTTTATACCTTGCATCTCTAGTTTTATCCTCCCTTTGTTTTTTTGTCTCTTAGATTGATCTGTCCCGCAACCATTTTTCTTATTTCGTCTGGACATTCCTTGCATTTTGCAACATTCTTATCTCCCCCCCAGCAAGTGTTTCTTAAACCTAGCAATCCCACTGCTCACTAATGTTTTTTTTACAAAAAATGCACTTTGTGTTTTGTCTACTCCCAACCCACCATTTCACAGTACATCCAAGCGGAGTCAACTTTACCCCCTACTCCCTCACCGCTTCATCACTCAAACCAGCCATCAAGATGAGAAACATATACCAAATCTACATCTCTACGAAAAATGAATAAGAAAATTCATTAATCATTAATGTAATACAAAAATAATATGTATGACATAATGAATTAGTGCAGGTAATAAACTAAGAGTGAAATTACAAGTGAATAACTACTAAAGCGATAAGTAGACGTCTGAATGCCTTATCTTTGACTTTAGGAAGCACCTGGGCATACCCATTGTACATAAAAGAAATGCTATAGCTCTCTTCCTGGAGCTTGTCAATAGTTTTCAGGCCAAAGTGAATAACTGAGCTAATAAGAAATTATCATTGGTTGAATGTGTGACCCTTGCCAAGACAACTCTGACTTCAATAGTATATCATGCAATCCTAGAAGCTACCACTATCTATATGTGATATGTTAGATCAAATCACAAGAAACTATATCTGGAGCGGTCAACTGGAACGGAAGAACACACACTTGATATCCTGGAATACGTTGCTTGAATCTCCACTGGAAGGAGGGCTCGATATTAGAGCTAGCAGGGAATTTAATGATGCCATCTTGATGAAAACAGTATATCGATTCTTGAAGGAGGCTAACACAATTTGGAAACCTCTCTTTATGCTAAGTATAAAAGGATGAATGGCTATCGGGGAAATGGTTCAATGTTATGGTGGGGAATACAACCCCTTCTTATACTAGCCGCCAATTTTACAACCGTCTCTATTGTTAATGGGCAAAGCACATCAGTCTGGAAAGAGAGATGGCAACGTAATGCAAGAAGTCCAGATCTGAAACCGCGTGTTGAGATACCGGAAGAACTTAATGATCTCAAAGTATCCAGTCTTGTCATTCATGATGGACTGTGGGACGAGGAATTCCTGGTGCACTACCTTGAGGAGGGTTTTGTCAATATCATTAAAGCAACGCCTACCCCGATGGATACTCTTGGGGAAGGCGAGATCTACTGGACTAACCATCTGCATGGTCAATACTCAGTGAAGGAAATGTACAGGAATCTTATAAAGGAAAACATGACTAATTCAGCTGGTGACTGGAGTATTATTTGGAAAGAGAAGGTTCACCACACATTAAATTGTTTATTTGGTTGCTTAATCATGACAGTTTGCTCACAAATGAAAAAGGAAGATGACTGAAGATGAAAAGTGTGAACGGTGTTGAGTATGTGTTGAAACTTGTCTTCACGCTATTAGAGATTGCCTGGGATATAGTCTGTGTGGGATTATATTGACCCAGCGAACTTAATCTTCTATAATCTGAGCAATGTCAAGGAATGGATCCAGCTCAACGTGGAAAAAAATAACAAATCACCTGGCTGGAACATTATGTTCGTGACAACCTGTTGGAAAATCTGGAAAGCCAGGAATTTCTTTATCTTTAACAAGCTGATCTTTCCTGTAAATGACATCTGTTTAGACATAGAGTCCTATGTTTAATATTCTGGACATAAATAAAGGATCTAAGCAATGTAAACATATGATACAACCTGTGAAGTGGAAATCACCACAGTTGGGATGTGGCTGCAAGCACTGCTGTGAATAATCATTCAAAGTTGTTGAGCAAAAGTTTTATTGCACGAGATGACCAAGGCAATTGGGTGCTTGGAGGAGCACATAAACATACTGGAGATGATCATCCACTTGAAGGAGAATTATTAGCCATACTTAGAGGAATGCAGGCTGTTTCGAAGACTCACTAGAATAAGTGTGAGGTGTTGTCTGACTTCAAGCTTCATATTGAATTTCTGGAGAATAAGCTACTTTGCCCTTCAAAACATAGATTTATTGTTCAGAGAATTAACATCTTAGGACTAACTTCACAATACCATCATTGAGAAGATTAGCAGAGATGCTAACAGGTCAGCTGACAAGTTAGCTAAATGGTTTCTGAAGATCCCAGGTGCAGTTTTCATATCAAATGTTTGCCCCGAAGACTTGAAGGAGTGGATAGATAACGACAAGGAAGAAGCCATTCATTGACTTAGCATGTACCGATCACCCCCCACAAAAATATTAAAAATAGTTATTGTTAGAAATTTTGATTTTAAAACTAAAAGAAACACATTTTATTTGCTGTTCGGATTTTTATATACAGAAATTAAGCAAACATATTACAATATGGGCGAAAATAAGTTAACTAACTAGATAAAATCAAACAATTAACAATATCCAAGGTAGATCTTGCTAAAAATATTGTTTTTAAGTAAAAAACACATTTCAATTGCTGTTCAGATTTTTCTATACAGAAATTAAGAAAACATATAAAATATGGGTGAAAATAATTTAACTAACTATATTAATCTAATCTTTACAATATCCAAGGTAGATCTCGCTAGAAATACAGTTTTTAAGTAAAATGAGACATTTTTAATTGCTGTTCGGACTATTTATATATTGAAATTAAGCAAAAATATTAAAATACGCGAAAATAAGTTAACGAACTAGATATATCTAATTACACTACACCTATGGTGAAAGTTGTAGGCGAGGGACCGGAAACGATGGGAGAAAGGGGGGCGCTCTGGGGGACGCGAGCGACGATACGAACGACGGTTACGAACATGAGTTCAACGGCGATCCTCCGGTAGACCACTCTGCCGGAGATGGAATCTAGGAAGATTTCAGTACAGATGACGACTAGGAGCGGCATGCGGGAAGAGGCGCTCTGGCCGACAGACATGGAACTGACAGTTCCATGGATTTTACAGACGATTGCGACAGTTCTCCGGCGGCTCGATGCATCGGAGAGGGACTCAAGGAAACCGAACAGTTGGGCCATGCACTAGGTGATCAGGGAGGACGGCGGCAGTCAGGGAGAAACGCGGCACTCGCCACTCCAGCCTCCATGGACGCGATGGTCGGCGAGGACGTGGTTATACAGCAAAAACGTCCGCACAAGACACTAATGGAACCAGATCTACAAACAATCAAACTCTGGAGGGAATTGGAATGCAATTCGTTTATTCTGGCATGCGAAGACCAACATCCTATACATCTCCAACATCTTTAAATGATTCAGAAACTTCTGAAGGGCAACCAATTATGTTGGATGATCGCTCCTTGCCTCCATTGTCTTCAACATACAAACTGGCAGTGACTGTAACTACGACAAATAGATCCTTTCGAGATGTCACTGTAGGTACTTCCTTTGCAAAGCCCAATAGGTTTCTGGAAGATGATGACGTCGAGCATGTCCACCCAGATTATATATCTATGTACTCAGCACATGGGTCTCCGGAACTGCTAATTGCACCAGATGCCAGAGTAATACTCCATAAACCCTGGAGATATGCAGTTATAGTGAAATTGATTGGCAAGAATGTGGGCTATCTTACACTCAGCGACCGCCTGAAACTTCTATGGAAGCCAATCGCTCGTTGGCGAGTTTTTGAAATCAGTATGAACTATTTTGTAGTTCAACTGTCTTGCAAACAGGATCAATTCAACGTTCTAACGGGAGGACCCTGGTCTATATTTGGCTCCAATCTAATGGTGTGGAAAAGGCACGCCAGCCTTCCGTCACACATTACTTCCTGGGTACGAATATTAGATCTTCCTATTCATCTGTACAATCGCATCATCTTCGAGAAGATTGGCGATGCTCTTGGGAAATTTCTCAAAGTTGATGACCATACAAACAATTGCTCTCGGAGCCGCTAAGTTAGACTTGCTTTGGAACTGGATACTTCTGCCCCAATTCATCCGGGAATCATTATTGATGGCATAGCGTTTCGTGTGGAATACGAGACCATTCCCGAGATTTGCAACAAGTGTGGCATAATGGGACATGGGAAAGATGAATGTCAGTTAACTTCTTCTACAGATGATCCACCACTTCCTAACCATAAACCAGAAGATGCCGGTGCAAGGTGGAACCAGACAGAGCAGAAATGGGAACCTTACTATGGGAAGAAGATTCATTCAGTGAGACCACCACTGGCGAGATCGCAAACCAACGCATTCAATGCATAGAGATCCGAACACAAAAATGAACAAATTTGCACTCTTACAGTCAGATTCAGATGACGAGGTCTCTGCTGCAATGGAGGTTGAAATTCCTATTATAGATCAGATTATTAACGCAGGGACTAAACAATTGCTACACCAACGAAGATATGGAGCAGAAAATAGAAGCAAGATATTGCACAAGCATTACCAGAAACAGTTTCAAATTCTGTAATTATCCGTCATATTCAAACTATGGAGACAGATTACGTGCAACCACAAACTACTGAAGAAATGGAAAGACGTGGATGACATTCTGCGGTAGATCCTGAAGGCGATGAAGTAATAGTTCAAGATTGAAATGTCAACCTTGCATCTGCTAAACAAGTTCACACTATCAATTTTGAAACTCGGAATGAACTGCCACTCTTAGTTTCAGAAGTGGATTCTCCATCTACTCTACCTACACCAAGGAAGTTAGGAAGAGAAGTCCGAAGTAGTAGCGGAAAAATGAAGTCGGCGCCCTACCTTACACGAAGTCAAACTAGGCGAATGCAAGAAGAACTTGATGCAGAGGTGTGAACGTTATAGATCTGATTACGTGGACTCGAAGCAATGAATTTCATCAATGCACTGGATAAAGCTCACTCTTCTTAATTTCGGTTGTAACTTATGATTGTACAGAAATGTAACGTAGTACATAATAGAACTGCATTAGATGTCTTTCTAACTAACTGGTCTCTACTCGAATTTGAGTAGATTATTAATAAAGATTAACACCTTACCAAAAAAAAAAAGATAAATTTAATTTTTAACAATATCTAAGGTAATCTTGCTAAAAATATTGATTTTTAAGTAAAAAATATATTTTATATTTTCTGTTCAGATTTTATAATATATAAAAACTATAAAAATACGAGTTTTAATAATAATTAAGGTAGTTCTAAGCTACATCTAACTAGATCTAAGCTAAATCTAACCAAATGTAAGCCAGATCTAACTAGATTTAAGCTAGATCTAACTAGATCTAAGCTTAGTTAGATCTAGCTTAAATTTAGTTAGAAGATCTAGTTAAAAAAATAAAGAAAAACAAAAGAATAAGGTTGATTTCCGTTTTTTGAGAAGATGGAAGAATATAGAATTGAAAAAAGAGATATAAAGAGTGGGGAAATAACATACCAGCAGCAGAGCAACATTTTCTCCTTCAAAATTTTCTTTTCTCCTTCAAATTCCAGCTGATGGAGTGCCAAATCCAAGCTTTTTGACTCAAAACAGGCAGCACAACTGTTTCAAGCAGCCACATCCTCTTCAAGTGACGAATGACTAAAGGGGATGGCAAAAGAATCACTCACCCACATTTAACTTAACTCTATTTCAATCGGCTGACCGGGCCGTCTCAAAGCCGGCTCAACTTCTCCAACTTGGGCGACATGTCTACAACATCAGCAACACTGTAACAAGATTGAATGGATCAGGTCCAACATCGCTGAAGTCAGCCAAATGTCGTCCTGACACTATGACGAGCTCGACTTATGCAGGCTTCGACTTCATCTACTGTCGACGTCAACAACAACTCGCCGAAAGTTTGCCAACGTCAGCAATGTTTTGATCCATGAGTGCCAAAACATCCACATGTAGACCAACTTGAATGTAAAACATGAAATCTTTCATCTTGGTGAGTTGCATGCAATAGTCTAGCCAGAAACTATTAGATGAGCAAGGTTTAGATACAGTCTAGTACACTCACAAGTTCTATGACCTGATTTACAAAATGGAAGTCAACTGGGATAAAATTAATCTAATCATGATGTACATATGTGGACAAATCATATGTTCAAAAATTAAAGTTGTTCATCTGATTCAATATGCCATACAATGCCCCTGGGCATAGGTTTGTTGGGATAACATGCGGAAACCGCTTATTGGCTTATTTTCACTCATGATATAACTGAAATAAGAAATAAAGAGTAATCAATTGAAAACTTTCAAATAAGTCTCCAACTATTAAATATAATTAATAATATTAAAATAATTTCAAATAAAACCCTAGAAGGATACTAATAAAAGACAAATATCAGAAAACAAAAATGAATAAAAGACAAATACAACATGTTGATTAGGAGGCACCCACAACCCTAGCCAGGCTCTGCAGCCTGTCCTACATCAATTCCCCCTTGGGTTGACAATATAAGCCTTCGATGGATGGGGTTATAGGTGCGGCATTCCATGATAGTCATACATGGATGGTATATGTCCAATGGCAGGTTGTGTTGAGGGTGAGTCCGCACCATCCCCCTCATATCACTAGGTTCACTATATGGAAGTACATCTTCACACTCTTTGTCATCCTATTTCTTGGCACCAACTGTCGAGCTCATCACATGATTGGGATATTGACTAGACTGGTGCCCGTAACCCTGGCACGAGAAGTGTTGCACCTTGAAGGTGGTGATGCAAACTTTGATGAAGGGGAAGGAGTGGCTGGCGTGACAGAAGGAGCGCTCATGGTCAGTGTAGATGTAGTTTGGCGTTGCCAAGTGGGCTTTTTAACAAGAATATGACGCTTCTGCTCATGCTTTATTTGGCGACGACATGTATATCGTCATCCATGCTTGAGCTATGTGAGGTAGCTAAGGTGGAAACAATTGAAGTAGAACACCAGGGGGAAACATCGTGATGATGGTAGTGTCGTCCTAACATGCCTTTGACTTGCAGACAAAGTAGTATAATTTGCACTTGTACTCATCAACTGAATTTGTGCTTTTCTCCAAATCAAATAATTTGAGCCAGAGTTGTTGCTAGTACTTTCCCGGGATTAGAGAAGATTCCATATCCACCTTAATGTCGGTCCATGTTTCATGCAATGGATGGTGTACAACCACTTCCACCACATAAGCGCAATGCCTCACAACTTTGCTTCAACAAATAAAAGTTGCTGCTCCTCTATCGACTGGTATAAGCTGAATAATTGATGTAGTGCAACTAGTCATAGAACTTGTCTGGATCACGAATGACGTGGAAGTTAGGAACATCGATCTTGAGTGATCGATTGGGCTGCCGTTGCAGAGGACATTAAGTGGAGGTGGACGTTTATTGCCTTACAGATTCTGATCTTATCGATTGTCTTGATTATGATTTTATCGACTGTCTTGTTGTAAGAGATACTCGATTTGACCATTCAAGTGGTGAGCGTAATTTTGATTTATGCAATCTCCGTGTTTTGGGCTACAAAACAAGCGTCAAGCGAGATTGCATGCACAGATCTACAGCCCCTACATACCGCTTGCAACCAATACAACCACAACAAGAATTGAGGGCTTAGCCCTTGTCCACGATGGCGCTCTCTTGGGACCTGTACCCGTCCATCCTTCTGGCTGGAGTCAAATAGTCCCCTTCCATGGGTTGGGTTGGGTTGGGTTGAATTGTGTTGCTGATGAGAATAGGGAGAACATGAAAAACTCTGTAAGAGCGATGATGTGTGAGATGTTTTGGGATCAAACAATAAAAGAGGAATTCACCACTTGTATTGGGAAGCAAGTAGATGTCCCATGAAAAGAAAGTCAGTCAGTGGCCCTTTGACGATTGGTTCATTTGGTGCTTCCTTCATCTCGTTCATCTTGGCGTTGAAGTCGTCGTTGCACACCATGGTGCAATTCATTGAAGTTTGACCACAATCCAAAATTTTGAAATTCCGGTCTGGAGGTGTGCATGGATTTTCAACGACCAAAATGAGATCTAAATAATTGAGATGTCATAAAAGGCTCCTAAAGTTTCAAACGACTCACCTGGAGGGGGAAATTGCTAGAAAATCAATTTTGGGACAAAAAATTCCTACATTGCTTGTTTCTACAATAATTGTTGGATTTGTTGCTTCACTAATAGATGGCCACCAAACTTTAGAGAAAGGTTGAGAGGGCATTGGTGCGCTTAGAGGAGCCATCCTTGATGAGTTTGACCCCCTTGTGTATCCGTAAGCACAATGAGGTGGCCTGTCTACAACCAACTTCTGATGGAGGAGGAAAAGGAGGGACCCACACCCTTCAACCGGTGGAGATGGCGGTTAGGGCTTGCTTAAGCTGGCCACTAGGGAACCCATGTAGAGAGGTCACTAATGTTGCTTGTGGTTGAGCCAACAAATGCAGCAAGGCCCGACGGTGCTACAATGTGACATTGTAGCATCTATGCCTTTACGGGAAATAGGAGGAACTAGAGGTGGATTGGTTGTGTGAATGGGTTGGGATATGCTGACAAGAAGATTTGAAAGGTAGGTGGAAGATATTGAGGCGTGGTTAGAGGAAAAGGTGGAAGAACAAAGAAACATGGGCTAGCAGTGTAATTAGCTGCATAATACGCAAACTTTTTCCTTTACTTGATATATGAGTGAATGTGTAAGATTAATCCTAGACCTAGGGTTTAAAATTAAAAAAAGGTGGATCTGCACCTAGGGTTTTGGCTATTCCCAAGTGGGGTCTTAGGATCTAGACGTAGGGTTCATATCTTAGGCTTTGATGTCAACCGATGCAAACCACATTCATGACAATCAAACTAATTTCATCTAATTTAATCCATCAGACAATATCCACAGGCCGTGAACTTATATAGATAATGTACATGACACCCTAATTGGCTTATTTCCGCTCATATCTTAGGCTTTGATGTCAACCGATGCAAACCACATTCATGACAATCAAACTAATTTCATCTAATTTAATCCATCAGACAATATCCACAGGCCGTGAACTTATATAGATAATGTACATGACACCCTAATTGGCTTATTTCCGCTCATGACCCAACGGAAATAAGAAAATTAAAGAAACATATTGAGAACTTTTAAACAAGTTCCCAACTATTACATATAAATCTTAATACTGAAATAATTCGAATAAAACCCTAGATGAAAATCAATGAAAGACAACAAACTAAAAGACATATACAAATAAAAGATGAATACAATATGCTCTAATCAAGAGGTGCCCAAACCCTAGCCAAGCTATGAATGAGCAACCTATCCCACATCACATTGTCTATTTCAATGTGTTGATCAATTCTTGCACCTTCAACATAGACAATATTATACACATGGCACTTGGGTTGATCATGCGAAAATGTTTCAGTCTATATCTAAGGAGATGTGTCTTTGAAGCACCAATCTTCTCCGATACCTCCTATTGGTTGGACAATGACATCTACAATGCCATCATCAAAAGTGGCCACGAGAATGAAGCCAATCCAACACTTCACTTACCAAGGACTTGGCGCACATGGGAAATGCTCGATGCAATGCCCTATTTCAGTGATGATGACTACTACTAGAAACAAAAATGATGACGAGGAGAATAATGGCGTTCTACCAGCCAATGAGCCAAGTGACAAAGTAGATGAAGATAAAATTAATGAGAGCATAGAGATGTTCTCCTGGTCAATGACCTGAGTGATGTGAAGATGCAGATGAAGACCAACGACAATCCTGGGTTCTAGATTTGATGGTTTTGGATTTCCAATTTCATATCCGCGTTGTTAAGCCAGTTTTCCTCTAAGATAGAGTGTGATGGAAGGATTGGGACACTTACTATCGATGGTGGAAGCTCCTTCAATGTCATCTATGACTTGACGGTGTAAGCACTTCAGTTACATTGTGAGCCTCATCCGACCTAGCGATGCTTCATGTTGGGTTGGTTGCACCTATCGACACATCACATAGTGGCATATAGTCTCATATGATAGTGTTGATGATTATCCAATATAATTTTATGCGCTATTGTATGTGGTGTACATCCTTCTTTGCAACTACTACAATATGATGGAGACGTCACACAATGACATAGTCTCATATCTGGGGCCAATCATTATCCAATATATTGTGATGTGCTACTGTTTGATGTGGCACACATCCTACTTTGGCAACTACTACAATACGATGGACTGTCATTGCATGTTGGTTTCTTCAACACATAGTTTTTTTTAGATTCCAAGCTGCACATTCAAATGGCTTCCTCAACAACTTGCCTTATGCCAACTCATATTTCATCTTTCCATTTACGATGTACATAGTGTAGACGCCAACCACTCGACTCACTAGTGACTTATGTTTCTTAACGAAGGGGGAGTTCGTGTAGGACAAGATGTACATTCCCCTCATGTTCAAGGTCAGAAGACGCTAAGCGACCTTCATTAGTTTGATTATGTAATTTATTGAGATTTTATTTCTTATTAATTTTTAGCTACAACATTTCTAATTTTGTTTTTTTGGCAATTAGAGTCAGCCAACATAGTGACAAATACTTGATTTAGAATTTTTTTGACTGCCCTACGGTAAAAATCATTAGTATTCGTTCAACTATTCAGGGGAAAAAATAGGAATAAGGTGTCTATGTATACATGAACATATTTACACATTGTATCAGTGTTTCAAAAAGCGGTATGCGTTATGCGTTCGGAGAGGTCACCTTGTAGAGTATATGCGGTATGCGGGAGTATATGCGGAAGTATATGCGGTTTTGGATTTTTTTAATTAATTATTATATATATATATATATATTAATCATGATTTACATATTTAATTTGTGCAATTGTGTATCTAAATAGTACAATTACAAGAATAATGGATGCAATTATGCAAATATGCAATCATCACAACTTAAATAAATACAAACATGCACTATAATCTAAATTTAAACAAACATAAATGAATGTAAATGTATAAAAGAAGAAATCAGAATATCTCTAACTAAAAATCGGGGTATAATTGGCCTTGTATGCGGTCGTACAACCGATTATGCGGCTTGGACCGCTTTTTGGACCGATTTTCATTATGCGCTTTTTTTGAGGACCGCACCTTGTATGCGGCCGCTTATGCGGGCGCATACACCGATTTTTGAAACACTGCATTGTATAGAGCTTAGTTATCAAGGTGCACCTAGGCGCCCTAGGCTCTGGGATAGTCCGCCTCAAACTGGGCGCTCAGCCCCTCAGGTGACCTAAGCGGCCACCTAAGCCTTTTTAGGCGTAAATTAAGCCACTTAAAGGATAATGTCTAGATTGATCAAATTGAGTCATTTCATGGTTGAAATGGGACTTATTTATCTCAAATCAGGTCACATTAGTGTAAACTAGATCTGATTTGGGGAAAACATGCCTCATTTGAGGGAAATAGGTCTAATTTGGGGGAATCATGTCTGGTTTAGCCATGTTAGGCATCTTTTAGATCAATATAGGGCAAATTAGGGGTAGTTATGTCTGATTAGGTCATGTTATGGAAAATTAGGTTTGATTTTAGGCCAAATTATGTCAAATTTGGGCAAACTAGGTCTGATTTGGTGAAAACAAGTCTGATTTGTGGGAGATGGGTCTGATTTGGTGATATTAGGTATGTTTTTCCCAAATTAGGTCTTGTTTAGGCCAACATAGGGAAAATTTGGGAAAGTTAGGTCTGATTGGGCCGTATTATGCAAAATTAGGTTTGATGTAGGCCAAATCATGTCAAATTTGGGCACACTAGGTCTGATTTGAGGAAAACAAGTATGATTTGAGGGAAATCATTCTAACTTGGGAAGATTAGGTTTGAGTTAGCCAAATTTGGTCTCATTTAGGTCCATATAGGGAAAATGTAGCAAAATTGGGTCTGATTAGGTCATGTTATACATAATTAGATCTGATTAGGTCAAACTAGGTCAAATTAGATCAAATGAGTTCAAATTAGGGACAAACAGTTCTAGTTGTTAGGTGTGATTTAGCCAAAATTCTATGTAATACTACATAATAATGCCATTATTTAGTCTTTACATATCTAAAATTATGACGGTATATATAAACAAATCAACATTATATATATAAAACGTAAAATGCCTAGAAACGCCTAGGCACCCCCTAAGAAATGTTGAGCATTTAGCCACCTTAACAACTATGGTATAGCATGAAATCGATTATACTTCATTAAAATGGAAGAAAGTAGCTTGCATTCCAACAATGGCACCTTGAGGTAACGTTAGGTGGTTCACATGCCTATGAGGGTGAACAAGGAAACTATTAGTATATGTGCTTAACTGCATTATGCTTTTGTTATTTTCCTTTGTTATGGGTTTTAGACTTGTCTTGTCTCTAGCCTTTTTCTTTTATCACATGTTTCCTATCTCTACTTTTTGGGCTTACTTTCTTATCCTATAAAAGAGAGTCTATTGTATTGTGTTTGAATCATTGAATAAACACTTTTCCTATTCTATATGGTATCAGAGCGATTTGATCCACCCTAATTTCCCCCCCTCAACCCTAGCCGCCATCCTTCTCAACCCTAGCTGCCACCCGCCACCAACCTGTCGCCGCCGTAAACCTGCTGCTCCCTTTCTCCTCCTTCCTCCCTTGTTGCTGCTGCCCCTTCTCCTCTCTCTTGCCGCCCCCACCACTCTCTCTTCCCGCCCTTGCTGCCACTTCCTCTCCTTCCCTTTTTTTCCTTTGTCGTCGCCACCCTGCCCCTTCACCTCCCTGCTGCTGCCGCCGCTGCCCACCGCCATCACCTAATCCGCCGCTGCTTCCATCACTACAACACTTCCCGCTGCTGCCATCTCTGCCCAATATCCCACCATTATTCCTTCTCCACCATCTAGCCACCTCCTCCATCTCCCTCTCTTCTTTCTTCTTTGTCTTTGTCTACGGGTACATTCTAAAATAACACGTGACGTTTTAAACGTTCTACGCTTTCTATCTACCCGCGCCTTACGGTTGACTAAGTTTCTCTCCATGGTGGCGTAGGTTTTTCTCTGATCTCAACTGCCCCTCTGGGGGTTTCTTGGATCTGATGCTTCAAACAGTGAATTAAAAAACGGCCGCTTAAGCGGCCACTTAATCGGCCAAGACCCTCATTCGCCAAATTTAGGCCATAAGCGCCCGATTAAGCGTTTTGAACATAATCACCCGCTTTTTGCCCGCCGCACCCGCTTTTTTCCGCTTTTTTCCCACTTTTTGCCCACTTTTTGCCCACTTTTTTCCTGCTTTGTCTAAAAATACTAATGTAAGCATCTAACATTAATTAATTACATAGTCCAAGTAGTGTCGACTATAATATATGAAACTTGTATACGTTAAATGTTCTATGATATAGCTAGTCCTAATTTAGAATGCATACTTTGTGTGTAAGCTGTAATAATTGGGTACTGCTATAATGCATCTAAGTAAATATCATATTTCTCTATTATACTTCTAATGCATGATTAGTTTTACTGATTTCCTTGTTGCTTTCAGTGATGAATGATTGGTACTACTGGCTAGTATTACTTTAATGATTAACTGATTACTTTAAATCAATAATTCATAGTTTGTTATTTACAATTACTGTTCTGCTTGCTGATTTAAGTGATTAGAGATACTGATTAATAGTAAAGTATTGATGAATACTTAGTTAATTACTGATTTGCTGATTAGATATGTATATAAGCTCCTTAAAAATATATTTTTTATATACACATACATGTAATTTTGTATAAAAATATATAAAATTTAGACACCCATTTTTTCAAAAACCGCCTGCTTAATTGCCCGCCTACCGCTTAATCGGTTACAGGGTGTTGTCCGCACGCCTCCCGCTTCCTGCTTTTTGATACCTTGGCTTCAGATCTCCTACTGCTGCTTTCTGCTCCAAAGCAGGTCTCTGCTATTCTGTTGAACCGAGCCTTCTTTTGCCCATGTGTTTGGTTTCTTCTTCTGGCTACTAACTGCTGCTACTACTGTCTTCCTGCTGCTGCTAGTTGATCACCACTGCTGCTCCTCTGTTCTTGTTGCCATCTACCTCGTGGCCTCCACTGTCTCGCTCCAAACACTTTGTGTCACCACTGTTAAGTTGGATGGCTCCAACTTTCACACATGGTTTGCGGTCTTCGAGCTCTATGCTAAAGCTCACAGACGTTGCTCACATCTTATCTCTGAAGTATTGGATGTACCTGTTGAAGGCGCTGACGCTAAAACCAACCAAGCTTATGATCTTTGGTCGAAGGACGATTCCGGGGTCATGACTTGGATGGTCAACAGTTCCGAATCTAAAACTAGTCTCTTCTTCGACTGAAGACTGCTAAAGCGATGTGGGGCCATCTCTTACATGTCTACTCTCATAAGCAAAATCTAAAGGTGTTTGAAATCTTCAAACAACTGACCAAGAAGGATTATTCTATGACCGTTTCTGTGGAGGATTATTATAATCAATGTTGTGCTCTCTGGGATGAGTTCGAAGTTTATCATCCTCTCTCTGTTGATATTACTGAGGTACAATGACATCGCAACGAATTGCAACGAATTGCAACTGGTGCAATTTCTTGCAGGCTTACCCCACACCTTTTCTGGGGTAGTCGATCAGATATTATCCAACAATCCTTTACCTACTCTGCGCGATGCCCTCAAACGGGTTCAAAGACTACCGTCTGTTTCCCCATTGCCACCTAACCACTCAGATGCTGCTCTTGCTGCTCGCTCAGGAGATTCCTTTCGTGACTGTGGTCGTGGTCACTCTACTGCTGGACCTAGTTGTGGTTCATCTTCTTCTGGTCCCGATTCTTCTGAACAGAATTATGTAAAAGGACCAATCATACTGAGGATCGTTGTTGGATAAAACATGGTAAGTCTACATGGGCAAATCAGGTCACTACTGATTAGCCTGATTCTGAACCATCCTCTTCATCTCAGCCCTCTACGGATTGGATTCACGTCGAGTTCAAGAAACTACTCCAGGTCCGCCTTACTCCCACCACTACTGATGCCTCTGCTGATGGAGGTTCTGCTCTTCTTGCATATTCTGTACCTTCTGGTAAAAATAAATGGTTGATTGATTCTGGCTCCACCTCTCATATATCCGGCAACTCTGCTTTGTTTTCTGATTTGCGTAAAACTTCTTCTATTTTACCTGTTACACTTGTTGATGGTTCCCGAACGCCTGTTTCTGGCATTGGAAATATCTGCACTCCTGGGAAATTACTATTGCGTTCAATTCTTTATGTCCCAAAGTTCCCTTTGAATTTGTAATCTGTTAGTAGAACTATGAAGAGCCTCCACTGGTCTATCACTTTTGACCCGAATGGTGTTGTTTTTCAGGATCTGCGCATGAGGATGAGGATTGGTTCGGGCCATGGGGGACCAGACAAGTTGTATTACTTGGATTTGCCGAAGTTGACTGTTCTAGTGACTTCTTCTGTTGCTGGGCTCCAATGGCACTACAAACTAGGACATCCTTCTGCTGTAAAATTAAAACATTTAATTCTTGCTATTTCTGATTCAACCTTTCATTGTGAAACTTGTACTTTGGGCAAACAAACTCGTGCTACCTTTTCTAAGAAAACTTGTATTGGGCCAAAAACACCTTGTGATATCGTACATGCTGATGTGTGGGGTCCTTGTACTGTCCCAAGTACTTCTGGTTTTCATTACTTTCTGAGCTTTATTGATGATTTCTCTTGAACTACATGGTTGTTTTTATTAAAAGATCTCTCCCAGATGCTTGACACTATCATGACCTTTTTTGCTGAGATTCATACCCAGTTTGATAAACCCATCAAAAAATTTCACACTAATAATGCTTTAAAGTTTGTGCAAATATCTATCAGCCAGTTTTTCCGCACATTGGGTACTATTCATCAAACTTCATGCTCATATGCTCCACAATAAAACAGGGTTGCCGAACGCAAAAATCGACATCTCTTAGAAGGTGCCCGTACTCTTCTTTTTCTTTATCATGTACCTCAATTTTTTTGGGCTGAAGATATCTCAACTGCCTTCTACCTGATTAATCGCATGCCCTCATCTGTTCTTGGCAATCTAATACCTTATCAAATTCTTTATCCTGATGCCCCTCTTTTTCATGTGCCTCGGATTTTCGAAAGCACCTACTTTGTCAAAATCCTTCGTCCTGGTTTAACTAAACTTGATCCTCGATCTACCAAATGTGTGTTCTTGGGATATTCTTGGACTCAGAATGGTTACAACTGCTATGATCCTGCTGCAAAGAAATGGTTTCTTAATGTTGATGTGGTGTTCTTTGAGGAGTCGCCATACTATGCTCCAGAAGGTTCTAAATTGACATCTGATCTGTTACTTGACACACCTCTACCTGTATCGGTTGACACTAACCTTCCTTCTCCAGATTTGGCTCCATCCGTGCCTCTGAAAGTGTATCAACGACGCCTAAGAATCACAAATCCCTATGTGGCCCCTCCATCTCCAGTTCCTCAATCCTCGTTGGCAGATCCACCTCCACCTCAGGTGTTTTCTGATTTAGATGTTTCTATTAGCCTAAGGAAATGGACCAAGTCTTGTATTCAACATCCTATTGGCAATTTCTGTTCTACTGCTAACCTGGGCATGAATTTTGCAAATTTTAGCTTTGCTTTATCTGCTATATTTGTTCCCAAGAATGCTTCTCAAGATTTACATCATCTTGCATGGCACCAGGCTATGGAAATTGAAATGTGCACCCTTACTGATCGACATTCGTGCGACTTAGTTGATGCATCTGCTGATTGCTCACCTGTCGGGTGTCATTGGGTCTTTACTGTCAAGTACCAACTCGATGGCGTAGTTGAACACCTAAAAGCTCGTCTTGTTGCAAAAGGATACACTCAAACATATGACATTGACTACTTCGAGACTTTTTCTCCTGTTGCACGTCTAAATTTTGTTTGGATTCTTATAACTGTGGCTGTTAATTGTGAATGGCCTTTGTTACAGTTAGACGTTAAAAATGCCTTTTTATATGGTGATACATGAGGAGGTATACATGGAACAATCCCCTGGATTTGTCACTAAGGGTGACTTCTCCAAAGTGTGCAGGTTGCACAAGGCAATTTATGGACTGAAACAGAGTCCTCGTGCCTGGTTTGACAAACTGAGTAGTATTCTTCAGCAGTTCAGCTTTTTCCGTTCTCATTTTGATCACTCAATATTCATTAAGAAAACTTCCTATGATTTTGTCATCTTAATTCTGTATGTTGATGATATTATTTTCCTCTGTTATGGGCTTTAGACTTATCTTATCTCCAGCCCTTTTCTTTTATCCCATATTGCCTATCTCTGCCTTTTGGCTTACTCTCTTATCCTATAAAAGAGATTCTATTGTATTGTGTTTTTTTTTGATAACGAGGAACCCCTTCCGGGATCGGCCACTATTGGACCCCACCCAGCCAAGGGTAAACCCAAAAACCAGCCGCGTACATGGGGGCACCGCGGCGCGCTCAGTTACATGGGGCCTTTATTGCACCCTGAGGGTTTTCGCCTAAAGTTGAACCCGGGTTCCTTCATAGGGGATTGCCTAGAGTCTATTGTATTGTGTTTGAATCATTGAATTAACACTTTTCCTATTCTATAGCATGGCATGGCATCGATGGTATATCATGGCATCAATTATACTTCATTAAAATGGAAGAAAGGAGCTTGCATTCCAACAATGGTACCTTGAGGTAAATTAGGTGGTTCACATTCCTATGAGGGTGAACAAGGAAACCTTGGAAATAAAAAGGATCTATTTGAAAATAAGAGAAAAGATGGGGATATTGAGCCATGTTGGCCCGTAACCAACAAATAACAATGATTGCTTGCACATTTAAAGGTCTTACCCTGGACATAATTGAGGTGTGCATGTGACTATTCTAACAAGCCTAATGTTAACACTTATTCAACAGTCTGGACGCTAGTCAAAAATGAAGAAAAAAAATAGAAAGGAAGAAGAAATTTGGGGGTAGGAGGGAAAACATAATAGAGGAAAAACTGACATGAATGAAGAGAATGAGAGGAAGGAGGCAGAAAAAGGAAAACAAAGTGGGTGAAATCACAAGAAGAGAAGGCACAATCACAAATTAAAGATTTGGAATAAATTTGGTAAGATTCAACACGTTCACATTTAGGAATGGTGTGGATAATTCAGCAAAATTCAGCCAAAAATTTGGGAGAAAATCAATGAATTTGATCAATACATGTGTATGTATGTATGTATATGTACATATACACACATGGAAATTTATACATACATATAAATATTACATAGATATGTATATACTCAATATACACACATTGATCTATAAATATATATGTACCCACACAAATTTTGCATATTTGTTATCATATTTCTTAATGTCAAGTACATTGACTTGATTGAAGACATGTATGATAGCTCTACTACAAGTGTGAAGACTCCTGAAGGAGAGACATCAACTTTCCTATCACAGTTGGGGTACACCAATGATCCACACTCAGCCCATATCTGTTCGTTCTTGTTATGGATGAGTTGACAAAGAATGTTCATGATGATACTCCTTGGTGTATGTTATTTGCTGATGATATTGTATTGATCGATGAAACTAAAGATGGATTGAATGATAAAGTTGAACTTTGGAAAAAGACATTGGAATCAAATAGATTGATGATTAGTAGGAGCAAAACTGAGTATATGCATTGCAATTTCAGCCAATCTCACAGTGTGAATGGTCGGATAGTGTTGGACGGAGTAGACATACCAAAATGTGATAAATTCCGTTACTTAGATTCTATTATTTAAATAGATGTGGATGTCTAAAATAATGTTTGCCACAGGATCACTGTAGGATGATTGAAATGGAGGAGTGCAACTGGAGTATTATGTGATCAAAAGAACCCTCTCAGATTAAAAAGCAAGTTTCATAGAACTGTTATACGACGAACCATTATCTATGGGAGTGAATGTTGGGCCGTGAAGAGACAAGGTCTTAACAAGATGAACGTGGTTGAAATGCGTATGCTGAGATGGATGTATGGGAAGACAAGAAAAGATCGCTTGAGAAATAACTATATCAGGAATAAAGTGGGGGTGGCGAGCATTGAGGACAAGTTGAGCGAGGGCCGACTCAGATGGTATGGACATGTGCAACGCAGACCGACTAATGCGCCTATACAAAGTAATGCTATTGAGTCAAGCACAATTAATAGAAGAAGAGGAAGACCTAAATTAACACAGGAAGAGCTTGTAAAGAGAGATTTTGAATCTCTACATCTCGACCAAAATATGACCCATGATAGAGTGGAATGGAAATGAAGGATCCATGTTGCCGACCCCAACATAGTTGGGACTGAGGCTTAGATGATGATGATGATGATTTCTAAATGTCAAAAAGTTATATACCATGTCCTTGTTTCATAAACTAATTCGTGAAATTTGGGTATATTTTGGAACTAATGCGAAATTCATGAATAATATATACAATTCACAAATAGTTCAATTGAAAATATCAAACCTATGCATAAATTGAAAATCTAGCCCATCCCTTTTTTTAATCTCAAATTGCACTTCTTGTGGCCCAGTAGCAATCAACATGCATGACTAATGCTTTAGGAAAAGGTAGGGAGAGGAAGAAGGGTAGTAGGCATGTAGATGGATATTCAGAATCCGCACATTCGATCCAGATTCGAGTCTGAAATTTTTAAAAAAAATCTGACATTCTCATAATCCAGATTGGATTTAGGATATCAAATTTCATATCTGAAAATTTCGGATAGGATATCGTATATGGCTGTATCTCATCATCATCTAAGCCTCAATCCCAACTATGTTGGGGTCGGCTACATGGATCCTTCGTTTCCATTCAGTTCTATCATGGGCCATATTCTGATTGAGATGTAGAGATTCAAAATCTCTCTTTATAAGCTCCTATCGTATATGGCTGTATCTGCTCCAAAAAAATCCAAATCTGAAATATATATATAATATTATTAAATATATATTATCTATATATAAAATATAAAAAATATAGATATTTTATCATATATATATTCATAGTAATATCAATATTTTCTATATATAATATTTTTATTAACAATAAATTTATGATTGTGGGTTCAAATCGGATATTTATTCAAATTCGGATATTATTCATTCGGATCGGATTCATATATTATTACATGATACCTGTCGGATATCGGATCGATTTTTTTTTTTGGATTTGGATATTGGATATAGCAGCATCCGCTCTGTATTCGATTCGTTTACAGGTTTAAAGGGCAGCTTAGGGATAACCAACACAAGTTTGGGCCTGTTTTTGTTCTTGTGTTAGGTTAGGATAGATTTGCAAACTGAATCAAACAAATAACCGCAATGTATTGTGAACTACTAAATTTTTGACCACTTCTACACCAGTTTCAAAAATCATGACCCACGAATATTGTTGTCATATTAGCACACACTGTCAATTGTCACCTTGCAATTAGCATTTGGTCTGATTCAAGATGGCACATCAATAACTAATACTGCTTTATCGTGCGAATATATACTATCAGTTATAAGCCTGAAGAGTACTCACTATAAACCTAAAGTTGCAAACATAGTTTTTGCTTAAAATGGTTTGTTCTTCCATAAATCTTCATTTCTTTTGATAAATCCTGTTCTAGTCTAAATTCTCAGATCTAAATATGTTAGCGATCTGCTAATGAGACCAGAGTGATCTGGCATATTCTAGAGCAAAGAAGAAGATAAGCATCTTTCTAACTGTAGCACTGCACTTGGCAGGCAAATGAGGCATTAGATGAGTTAAACAGACTCAAACAAAGAAATGAGGAACTAATAAAGGAAATTGAGCAGCTCCAGAACGATAGATGTGCGGATGTAGAGGAATTGGTTTATCTGCGGTGGATCAATGCCTGTTTACGCCATGAAATGAGAAACTATCAGCCCCCCGTAGGGAAAACTGTAGCAAGAGATCTGAGCCAAACTTCAAGTCCAAAGTCTGAGGAGAAAGCTAAACAACTAATTCTTGAGTATGCAGAAGTTAGAAATGATGAAGTGGTTGCCATGGAGTTCGACTCACAGTATTCTTCTTCTCCTTCATCATCTCAAACAGAGATCCACGATGCTGATGATTCCTCGACCATTACAAAGAGCAGTAGCAGTTCTCGCAAATCAAAGCTTCTTAGAAAGCTGCAACAGCTGGTATTGGGAAAGCAACTCCATCGTAAAAGATCATCATCATCTGATTCCACTACTTTGTCCAATTCAGAAAGGACAGAATGCAATTCTAATTGTTCCTTTGATGATGTAATTAGACGAAATTCTGTTGACAGTATCTCCTCAAGTCTGAATGGTGATCATGAATCGGGAGACAGATTCGTATCACATGAAGCTCCCAAACAGCGGCAAATTAAAGCTCGCTTGTCAGAGAGTATGTCAACGCGTTCATTTGATTCTCAGTTGCTCAGTCCTCTGGCTTCAGAAAGTTCCGAGCTATCTAGATATAGAAGTGGCAATGAGTCTGGTGGTTACAGGAGGTTCATCCTACAGCAGCAGAGTGCAGAGAGTTCGCCTCGAACTGTGCAAACTACCCATGACTTTGTAGATTCTCCTGAGAAAGCTGCATTAAAGAAGTTTGCCAGGGCCTTAAATGATGCCCGGTGATGGATATCAGTAATTTCTTAGTGGAGTTTTCTGGTCAACAGCATTTGTAATGTTAGTCCCACAGATTCAAGCGATCCTTCTCCCTGATGCAGTTTCCGATATGGGACTCTAAGCCTGTTGGGTACAGCGTCCCTGGAAACTGGATAGTAAGTTGGTTAAAGCATGGTTTCTTGCAGGTTGAAATCTTTTTATGTGATTTCAGGCATTCCGAAATCATTTCAGGTGACACTCAGAAAATTGAAATTTCTTGTATGCGGAACTGCAATGGTTGGGTATGTATCGTTGCAGCTTCTAGTGAGTAGACATTCTAACCCCTGTTGCTTCACCTCCAGATTTACTGTAACTATCAGCTGGTAAATGAAAAAGCCTCATTGACTCTTTATTTCGAAGTTGTATATATAGGAATAATTACAGTTTTGAAAAGAGATGCGCTGAATATAAATTATTCACTATATAAATTTTGCTGTTATTCATCACCAGGTTTTTTAATTGACTTGGCACAAGATATTCAAACTAAAATTGATCCACATGCGACCTCAACATGGATATCATCACGATTTGGATGAAGTTGATGATGGACGATTGTAGTGAATTACCTCTATTTGGTACAGACATCTGTGGATCCGCTTTACTGTTGTTGACCTAAACAGAAACAATATAATTCAACTTACTGTTGCTTATTTGTGTTGTCATCCGTCGTCTTCTTAGTTGTTGATATCCATTGTGTTCTTAAAGTGTCTCTGAAGATGGAGACCTATGTCACTGAAGTGAATAGTTTTCTGTGGCGTATGATTAATAAAACGCCACCATTCCCTGTTTGGCTGCAGCCATCTTATATTTTCTGATCCAAAGTACTGTTCCGACATTCTTTGAGTATATTTTTCTTCTAAGAAAAAATATCTCCAACATTCTTACTATGATAGGATGTTGTTGTGGTGAACAGATCAACCAGAATTGCACCACTGTAAATGCCTTCTTATGGCTTTATTTATGAATTCTTAGGAAATTTAACCGCTGGTAGCTGGAAGTGTAGCTGGAAGTGGTCAAAGATTCCAGCTCTATTGTAGTTATAGGCGCAATGCAGGTGTTAGCTACTAAATGATATTAGTTATTTAAAGAAACAACAGCAACCGAGTTGACCCCTTGCTGCCGCAATAATCAAACCGACTCTATATGTTCGTCCGGGTGGTAAATCAGGGATCTGGTTCCCATGGTTCCAACCTCTGTTACTTAGTTGGCAGCCTATTACCATTTCTGCCTGGTTGATCCTGGTCACATTCTGCTCTCTGTGTTGCCATTCTAATAGAAACACCAAGAATCACTCGCAATTATTGTAAGCACTAAGGTGGCTGCACGACTGCCCACTTCTGATCCTACTCTGCCTACTAGAACATCGAGCGAATCATTTTATCCTGTATTCATTACTCAAACCTCCAGACTAGTTGACTACTTAATATTATTACCTGGCGGCGGTGGCGACATGAAAGTAACCGAGGCCATTTAATTCAGAGACATCCAGCGTGGGTCTTCTCATCTCATGTAGATTTGAGGCGGTTATGTACCATGCACCTTGTGTAACATTGCTGGTTCGAATTGGATTCTGCTAGATCCTCCCCCAAAAACCATGCTCGGATGAGTGGCATGCAGTCACAGGTTAGGAGCGAGACAGCCTTGCAGCTTCAGCAAGACGCATGTTGGGGGATGGGCGGTGGATCAGGTACCCAGTCAGCATTCCTCAGTGCTGAAAACATGGGGGGCATGGTACACAGGAAACCAAGCTAGATCACTTGAGGTCAGGGCATGAGATGTAATTCCTCTTCTTCCCATTCATCTCAGACAAACAACCCACTTTTCCAAGCTTAAGGTAGATCTTGCTTACATCTTTTGGCACGCCTCTTTAAATGCCAATAGACTTTGACAAGTTGCGGAAGCAAAGTTTGGATGGCTGTTGAGCAAAGAAAAGGAAAACTAGGTGAACCCACTTAGACTATCGGGAGGCAAATATATATAGAGGCGTGTAGTGCTTTGGATGGTATCACAAAGCCGAACAAAGTTACAATCTTCGAGTGCCCTGTGCATAAATGAGCTTGGAGGGAGATATGACAATTGCAGTGATAAACATGGAGGATTTGGAGGGGGAGAACAGAGGCGAGTCTATGTCCATGCTTCACGATGCTTGCGCCAGATGGGGTTTCTTCTGGGTAATGACAGACAAGTGATCATATTAATCACTTACTACCCTTTTCTCGTTTTTTAAGTGAACTCCGCACTGCAGATAGAAGAGCACGGGGTGGACAAGGACCTGATGGCAGAGGTAAGCCGGCTGGTGAACCAGCACTACGACATCCACATGAAACAGAGCTTCTACGAATCCAAGGTTGTTGCTATGTTGGAGCAGCAGCAGAACAAGCAGCTGGAAATTGATTGGGAGAGCTGCTTCTTCATCTGCCACCTCCCCAAATCCGACATTGACCAAGTCTCCAGCATCTCCGACGAACTCAAGTAATTAACGCGTTGAGCGAGGACCACCTTTTCCAATTGTAGCACCCGTCTACCTTATCGTAACTATTCAATTCATATGCTTGTCCAGAGCTGCCATCGATGCATACATCAAACAGCTGGTGAAGCTGGCCCAGAAACTATCCGAGTACATTAGCGAGAACCTTGGCCTCCGCAGAGACTATCTGAAGAAGACCTTCGGCTCTGGTGGTGTCCCCTTCGTATACCCCGAGTGCCCTCGCCCAGACCTGGTGCAGGGCCTGCGTGCCCACACTGACGCCGGAGGCATCATTCTGCTTCTCCAGGATTCCGCCGTTCCGGGTCTCCAGTTCCTTGCACCCGGCTCCTCACCTGCTAACCCGCGATGGGTCTCCGTGCCACCGACCGAGAACGGGCGCATCTTCGTCAACCTGGGGGACCAAGTCGAGGTGACCAGCAACGGCGTCTACAGGAGCGCGCTACACAGGGTGACGGCGACGGGTCCTGGAGAAGGTAGCAGGTTGTCCGTTGCCACGTTCTACAATCCTCTGCCCAACGCTGTTGTTGCTCCCGCGCCGGAGCTCGCGTACCCTGGTCCTTACCGCTACGGGGATTACCTGGAGCTATACCAGGGAACTAAGTTCACATCGGATAAGAGAGAGAGACTGCAAGCCATGAACGTCAGGGCACATCGCCACATCCCCTGACGATTACTTGAGCGTTCCTCCATTGATATGAACCTTGCTGCTGGCTTGGAGAAGAATCATAATAAAGGCAGTGGATTGACAAGTTTGACCCCTTTTCGTTGTAAGTTCTATAATTTTGTTACCTCTTTTTGTCGGGGTGTGAACTTTAGGCCTGTTTGGTAGCAATGTTCAAAATTTCGTCGAAATTGGCGAAATTTCGCCAATTATTTCGATGCCGATGGCAATCAGACATAGAAACAGCAGTACCTCTTGTTACGTACGTAATTTAGCCGACAAAATTTTTTTTCGACGGTTTTTGTCAAATTTCGCCGAAACAGGGGGGGGTTTCGCTGCAAATTAGCCACTGAAGGCTATTATTTCGCCGGCACGGGTCGAAATGCAACACTGTGCCGCCGAAAAAGAAGACGTCTGCTGCAGATTTTTGCTTGGGCGATTTTGAAGGTTCCAAAGGCTATTTTGAGGGATTTTGAGGTATGTTTTCTCTAATCCTCTTCTTCTTCTCCCCCCTTCTAATGTTCTACCCATTCTCTCTCTCTAATCTCTCCTCCTACTATATTTCTCTCTCTATTCTCTTAGATCTAAGGTACTAGATCTACCAAAAATGGTGGATCTATGCATTAAATCCTTAAATGGTGTAGATCTAAACATGAATCCTACTAAATATCACTAAATCCATAACCTAAACCCGTATTACTACTTAAATCTAATCTTTTTTGCTTAAAAATCATTTTTTAACATGGAATTGCCTAGATTCATGCTTATATGAACAATATATACTAATATTAACTTAGATTAAGGTCAAAAATGCATTTTGGAGGTAAAAAATTATGTACTTTTTATTATTTTCGGAAAATCAGACTTAATTTTTTTTTCTATTTTAGTTAAATAAAATGATTTCTAAATAATATAAATTGCATAAATAATACTATAATAACTTAATATTTGTATGATAAAATACTTAAAATAAGTTAAATGTATTTAGAATAAAGATCAAGTCTTTTTATATAATTAAAAATTATTTTCAGTAATTAAAAAAAGCAAAAAAATACATTTATTAAAAAATGGTAAAAATGATTAATTGATTATAAATTTATACTCTACTTATTTAGTATCATAAATCATTGAAGTAACGCAAACATATTATAAAATTGAGTTTACTCTAGTCTCTATTAGTCTATTTAATATCATTAAAAGATAATTTTAGAACTTAAAATGGTAAAATAAATTATATTCTAAAAAATTAAGAGACACTAAAATGATGCAATTGTCTTCTAGTTCTACTCTACTTGTACATGTTTGTAAATATGTTACATAATTCATGATTTAAATGTAATGACATGACTCATGAGTGTTTTTCTTTATTCTTTATATTTTGTAGGTGATGGCGAATTCTTCTAACAATGGTTCATCTGATGGTGACAGAGATGCGGGTGCTGAGAGGGGTAAGAACCAAGCTGGTAAAAAGGGTCCAAATCCTGATTTTGCATGGGGGCATTGCCAACCCATGGGTGACAATAGACAACAAGTGGTTTGCAACTACTGTGACAAAAAGATTGGAGGTGGAGGAATTACTAGGTTCAAGGCACACATTGTTGGTGGGGATAAGAATGTGGCCAAGTGCAAGAAATGCCCTCAAGGAGTGAGGGATGACTCTATTGAAATGATGAAAGCTAAGAAAGAAACACGTCAGCAACAGAAACAATTAGACCAGTTGTATGTGGATACCTTGTTTGGTTATAAGGGAGGACATGGTTCGTCTGCTGAGGAGGACTCTGATGTGGAATATCCCCCAGATTATGACACCCCCCAAGCCCGACGCATGTTTAGGAGGGCCCTGAGAGATTCGAAGAGGTCTGCATGGGAAAAACAACAACATGATGAGTATAGAAGGGGAATTGGACCGTCTGCTTATGAAGTTGGTGGTGGTAGTCGGGGTTCAGGGAGAACTGTAGTTGATTTAACTGAGGATGACATGCCATCTGGTCAGGTGAAAAGAAAGAAGGGAGGCATTCCTTCATTGTTTAGATCTGCTAGTACTGCAAGAGGAAGGTTGGGCTTAGATGTTGAAGAGCCAGGTATTAGAAAATCTCAACCAGCTCAACAGAGGTTGAAGGATATGTTCTCTGGAGCAAAGAATAAAGTTGGAAAAGCTATGGGAAAGTTTTTCTTTGCACATGGGATCCCAGCACATGTGGCTTCTGAGCCATACTTGCAACACCTCTTGAGGACTGCGGGGGCAGCTGGCCCGGGTGTGAAAGCCCCAACTGCATATGAGTTGATGAATGTTTACCTTCCTCAACAGAAAGAAGAGATCCAGAAGTGGATTGATGAAAAAAAGAAGAGGTATGACTGTTGAATGATATATTTTGTGATTTTTTTTATTATATGAAAATTAGTGTTGAGAATTTGAGATTCATTTATTTATTGCATTACAAATTGTAGGTGGTCTGAATATGGAGTTACGTTGATGTGTGATGGGTGGACATCGGGTAACCGAAAGCAAATAATCAACTTTTTAGCATACTGCAATGGTTCCACAATTTTCCTTGGTTCTGTTGATGCATCTGATCAAGTTCGGGATAGTAAGTACATCAAGAAGCAGATGAAGACATTTCTGAAAAATGTTGGGGTGGAAAATGTTGTCCAAATAGTGACAGATAATGGGCCAAACTTCAAGAAAGCTGGGAAAGAGTTAATGAAGCAATATCCAATATATTGGACACCTTGTGCAGCCCATTGCATCAACCTAATACTGAAAGATATAGGTAATTCAAAATTTCAAATTCTATTACTTATACCTTCAAGATATATCTATGACTCTATTAATATAATCACTTAAGATTTAACCATCATTTCCATGTTTGAATTATTGTAGGGGGGTTGAGTCATGTGAAAGCAGTGGTTACTGAAGCTAGAACCATTACAGGTTTTATCTACAACCACTCATTCTTATTGGCAGCAATGAGGAGGAAGGAATATTGTGGTGGTGACTTGATTAGGCCTGGAGTCACAAGATTTGCTACTCATTTTTTAGCACTGCAGAGCCTTAAGGCCAAGAGAGATGGATTGAAGAAGTTATTTGCTGGTGTTGAGTGGAGTTCAATGAAGGAAAGTAGAACAACTCTGGGAGCAAAGATAGAAGAACTTGTAAATAATAGGAGTTTTTGGGATAAGATAACAAATCTGTTGAAAATAATGGAGCCAATTGTCAAAGTGCTGAGGTTAGTAGATGGAGATAAGTCACCCACCATTCCGTGGTTGTATGAGGCCATGGTAAAATTGAAAGATACCATAAAATTAGTGGCTCCCCGATCTCATGAACAATATCTGTATATTATTAAACAAAGATGGGACAACATGTTAATGCATCCTTTGCACAAAGCTGGTGAGTTACTTGTGACTTATAACTTGTTATTCATTATATTGGAATAATTATGTTGCTCTCTCTCTAAATGCATGCTTATGCATCTTTACAACACATTATTTGAATCCACAATTCCTGTACAAATACAAATTGGGTTCAAATAGTGTCTTCATTTCAGCAATTAAGGATGTGACAAATAGACTTGTTACAACATCTGAGGAGAGACTGACTATAATGAATCATGTTTAATTCAGACCTTACATCATTTTATTATGTAATACATAATTGTATTATGTAATTAGAATTGCATCCTAAAATTCAGCTTATTTTTCTTATATGCAGCTAAGACAATTCAGAGAAGGGTTGGGCTGTTTTGCGCATCCAAATGCTGTTCAAGATAGGGATAAAAGCATTCCTTGTGAGTGGTGGTTGTGGCATGGCACAGGTTGTCCCGAGCTACGAAGAATGGCTTTGAGAATTCTATCACAAACAGCTGCTGCTGGTGGATGTGAGAGGAATTGGTCCACGTTCAACCTTATTCACAGTAAAAGAAGGAATAGACTTGGGGTTGCTCGTTTAAACGACTTGGTCTTCGTCCACTACAATATGAGATTGAGGGCAAAAGATCTTATAGAACCAGAGTTCAGAGAAGTGGATCTCTCAGTTGTGCATGATCCCATTGATATTGTGTACACCTTTGCAGGCGCCGATAATAATGATGAAGAAGATCCATTGCAAGAATGGATGAATGAGATTGGTGGTGCCCCAGTTTTAGATGGAGCTACGGGTATGCCAGATGCAACACTTGAAGAAACTTTTGAACCTGCTCGTGCTGAAGATCAACAAGAAGCACACGATGACCGCAGCCCCGTTCAAAGACTAGAGGAAGAGGATGCACATTTAAATGATGAAATGGACATTGAAAGTGCTGTGAATGCTGAACTTGGTGGTGCTGCTACCAGATCTGGTTCCAAAAGCAAATCTTCATCATCAAAGTCTCCTTCTGCTAGTGATGATGACAACAATGATGAAGACAATGACGATGGTCAAGGAGGTGGAGGTGGTGGTGGCATTGAAGGATGGGAAGGATGTACAAATGAAGATGATGATCACCCTTATCTCACTGGCCCAAGGGCTGAATTTGCACCAACTGACCTTACTCAAACTCAATACCCAACAGCTAAAAAGACATATAACAGAAGGAAAACTCGAGGTCAAAAAGAGTATAGTGGTGCACTAGTACCAACACAACCTCCCCCTAGACCAGCACCAGCTCCTCAATACCAAAGTGGTTATTTTTCTGACTTAAATGAATCAGTATCGGGCTTGAGTATTTCTGATAAGGAACCATCATCTACTCTTGCTGATAGTATTTTTGGATTTGGACCTTCACAACCACAACCACAACCACAACCACAACCACAACCACAACCCCTACCACCACAACAACCTCCTTATGGTTCCTATGGCTATGGAGAATCTGGTGTTGCTTATACTCCTTCTGGATATGATGCTGGTGGTGGTTATATTTTCCCAGCCTATGGCTATGTTTTACCTACTGAAGGTGCTCGTGGTGGTTATGTTTTCCCAACATGTGGCTATGTCTATGGTGGCGAATCTAGTGCACCATCATCATTGCCTCCTACAGTTCCTAGTATTGACAATCAGGAGAAAGATCTTATGGAATTTTTTCCAAAACATGGGATGCTGAAGAATGTGTATGGTCAAATATATTTAGACCATGTTGAGACATACAATTTCGTCTATAGGCATCATTTGAGCTGGAAGGATTATGTAGATCGGATTAATAAAGTTGTGTATGGACAACCACAACCACAACAACAACCACCAAGACACTCAAGCTTCAACTAGTGCAGGTATGGAGTGCAATGTACTACAATAATGTATGGGAAATTGGGAATACTACTATTATGACGTGTTTTTAAGTTTCTACTTCATAAACTTGGATTGTATACTTGTAGACTTGTAGTAACTACTAACTAGTACGTTTTACTTGAAGTTGTAACTTGTAAGTTCTGATTTCCTTAATACTTACAATCAGATGATCAGATCAACATTGCTTCTGTACAACCTGTCATCCCACCTAGATGTCCTACCATACTAGACCATATTTTCTTTGCATATGTTTGTGTCTTTAAGTATATATATCGTGCTTGCAAACTATAATGACTTAACTAATTCATTTCACTATCAAAATTGACATCGAAATCCCCATCGAAACAGTTTAGCTTTCTTCACTCACTCATGAGGAGACCCCCCCCCCAACATATCCAATATGAAATATTATTGCATATTTGAGTAGATCTAGACTAGTAGATGCTTCTGGTAAAATTTCATCAAATAACTCGTTAATTTGGTCGTCAAAACGCCAGGAACGCATCTGTCGAAATTTGTCGAAATTTCTGTTTCTGTGGCCACTGAAACGGCGTCGAAATCGGACATTTTCTTCCTTGTTTGGTAGGGTGTACATGGGTGGGTGTACTTCGATGAATCAGAAAACCAACAAATTAAAATCAAATCTTTTGAATTGCTGCAAATTTATTTGGTACAATATAGTATAAGTTTCTTACTTTTGGTCGTAATTGTTTGGTGAATTAATGCATCAAACAGGGATCTTCGGTCCACTAGTAGACGTGAGCTCTTTACATGATGGTCCCTACTGACGGGACCGTAGAGATCAGGCCTGCTAGACCAATATTTTCCAGCTCTCATATTTTGTATATGGATTCAAATTTGGGCATGCTCATGCCTTGTCACGACGCACGCCCAAACTAGATTGCAATACTGCCTCCCCTACTAGCCCCACTATCTTCATTTTGACGTACATGTGACAACAATATGCGTGGGCTGGTGATTTTGTGAGGAGAAAAGCTAGCTTTGAAAAGGTGACGTGGTGAATATTAATTGAGTGATAGGTAGAGGTTAGGTAATGGACAAATAAATTTGTTTTACTTATAACTTTTAAATCGTGATGGTTTTTGACGAAACAAAAACGGTTAGATTCCTTATAAAAATACATTTTCAATACGACTAATCTTGATATAGTTTTAAGAAAAAAAAATACAAAAGTGATATGTGGAGGTGATGTGATGAGAGAGAATTGTTTTGTTTATTATTTTTAAATCGTGATAAAATTTTTGAACGAAATAAAAATCGTTAGATTTGTGATAAAAATACAAATGAGACTAATGTTGACATACTTTTGACAGAAAATGTTATGAATATTTATTTTTTCACAATCACAACGATGAATATGTGCCCAAAAATGGCTAAAAAACCCATAAACTGCTGAATAGCCCTAAAACTGCTTAATACTGCCAAAAAATGGCTAATAATCATCATCATCTAGGCTCCAATCCCAACCATGTTGTGACACCCAGTAGTACATGGAATGCCGCCCAATGAATGGGTAAGTGTGCCCAAGCATGAGAGTGTCATGGTGCCCAATGAATAAGTGTGCCAAAAAATGGACAATCGACACTCAAAAATAAGTTAACGACGCCCAACACTTAATCTGCCCAGTAACACATGAAATGACAACCAATGAATGAGTAAGTGATTCCAAAATGGACAATTGACACTCAAACATAGTTGATTAACACTTAAAAACAAGTTAACCACACCCAAAATTTAATGAACTTAATCCACGCCCAGTAACACATGAAATTACACGAATTGAATTGGTAAGTGCGCCCAAAAATGGACAATTGACACCTAAATATGGATAATTTGATGCCCAAAAATAAGTTAACGATGCCCAAAACATAATGGAGTTAATCAACGCCTAGTAGCACATGAAATGACACCAAGTGAATGGGTAAGTACGCCAAAAAATGGACAATTGACACCCAAATATGGGTAACTGACACCCAAAAATAAGTTAGCAATGCCCAAAACTTAATGAACTTAATCAACACACAATAGTACATGAAAATGACGCCAAGTGAATGGGTAAGTGCGCCCAAAAATGGACAATTGACACTCAAATAGTGGTAATTGACACCCCAAAACAAGTTAACGACACCTAAAACTTTATGAAATTAATCAACGCCTAGTAACACATGAAATGACACCCAATGAATAGGTAAGTGCGTCCAAAAATGGACAATTGAAACCCAAACATGGGTAATTGACTCCCAAAAATAAGTTAACGACGCCCAAAAACTTAATGAACTTAATCAACGCCTAGTAGCACATGAAATGACAACCGATGAATGGGTAAGTGTGCCAAAACATGTACAACTAACACCCAAACATGGATAATTGACACCCAAAAAAGGTTCACAACACTGAAAAGCTAATGAACTTAATCTACACCCAGTAACACATGAAATGATACCAAGTGAATGGGTAAATGCGCCCAAAAATGGACAATTGACACCCAAACAAGGGTAATTGACACCCAAAAATATGTTAACGACGCCCACAACTTAATGAACTTAATTAAGACCAATAGCACATGAAATGACACCAAGTGAATGGGTAAGTGCACCCAAAAAGGAAAACTGACACCCAAACATGGGTAAGTGACACTAAAAAATAACTTAACAACACCCAAAACTTAATGAACTTATCGACACTCAGTAGCACATTAAATGATACCCAATGAATGGATAAGTGCACTAAAAAATGGACAATTGACACCAAAATATGGGTAATTGACATTAAAAAATAAGTTAAAGACGCCCAAACTTAGTGAACTTAATGCATGAAATGACGCTCATTGAATTGGTAACTATGACAAAAAATGGGTCACTGATACCCAAAACAAGTCACCAAAAATGGGTAATTAATACCCAAAATAAGTTATTTACACCCAAAACTCCAAGAACTTAATCAATGCCCAGTATAAAATGAAATGATAATGGGTAACTACACCCATAAATTGGTAATTGACAGCCAAAACAAGTTAGTTGTACCCAAAACATGATGAACTTAATCAACTACCAAGTAACACATGAAATGACACCCATTGAATAGGTAAGTGTCCCCAACCCTCATCTCTACTTTCTACTTCCCTCATCTCTTTCCTTTTATATATTTATTTTTGAGTTAGTGTGTTAGTGAGAAAATAAACATTAAATCCAAAATATACAATACTCATTTTTATATTTTGTAATTTTTTTCTCAAAAGTGTATCAATATTAGTCTTGTTGAAATGTATTTTTTTGTAAAGAATCTAACGATTTTTATTTTGCCAAAAAATTCAACACAAAATAAAAGTTATAAACAAAATAAATTTCCCTCTTCACATCACATCCATCTACCACCCAATAATGCTTATTTTTATGTTTCCTATCATTTTTCTTAAAAGTGTATCAACATCGGTCTTGTTGGAAAATACTTTTTTGTAAGGAGTCCAACGACTTTTTTTTGTCAAAAAAATCATCATAGATTAAAAGTTATATGCAAAATAAGTTTCTCTCTCTCCCAATAAATGTCCCTACACGTCACTCCAAAATTATCCTAGAATGCCACCGTCTACCACCCTGCCAATACCATCATTAAAAAGATAAAACTTCTCAATTCTTCCAAAACCACCATCCAACCTGCGCGTAACTTGCGTGAGACAAGGAATGAGCGTGACCAAATCATTTTTGTTTGTATATGTAGGATGACATAAATGAGTAGCGGTGACATAGATATTTTAGTGGGTTCTACATGCGACGAAAACCTATTATAGTGTGGTACAAACTCCTGGAAAATGATTGGAGTCTAGTGCAGTTGCAACAGTCAATTTCACCCAAACTCACCCTACTAAACAATAATTTAAATCAAAACTGTTACAATTAAACTTAATGGTTGGAAACATCATCCTACCAAACATGACTTATCTTGACTTTTGTCATAGTCTCTATAGGTCAATGATGGAGTTGACTATAGGTAATGTGACGACCCCAATTCCTATATACTTTCCTTAATGACATTCCTAGATATGTGTGCACTCATATCTAACGATGTCAAAAGGGAAAATATAAGAAATTGTGGTAGTCAACTAAATTATGAAAAGGATCCAGATCTTTGTTCACAAGCATCATTAATTAGCCACACAAAACAACATTCATTGAGGATAAAAGTCATACATATTATTCAGGAAAAAAGAACAAAAGAGTTCTATAGAATGAAAGTACATATGATATAGAGAATTCTATACATCATCTAGTAGAATAAACAACTATCTAACTGAAAAAGAGATAAGAAACAACCATCTATCTAGCTATCCTCCATGAGAGATTATTTAGTAGCTTCTAGTACTTTGAGATGCATTATTTGTTCCTTGTACCTAGAAAATATGAGAAACAAACCATCAACATAATGTTGGTACGTGGTTGAAAACACTATACTATGCTAGCATAATGAAAATACTTGAGAAAGAAGAAGAAAAAGAAAACATTATTAAGGTGGAAAATTAGGTAAACCCATTTTATCATTCACATTTCAATGAGCATGTATTACTATGGTGGACTTAGCACAAACATATATTATTGGGCCCTATCTCTACATACCTTGTACCACTAGGGATCTCCCCGCGTTCCTTGTACCATTAGGGAGGTGCTAGTCATCATTAATACTTTTCCTCTCTATTAGGGAAATTAATGAACCCTCAGTAACTACATTCCATTTTCTTTCCTTAGTGCTGTTAATGTTCAAGGTGAAAAAGGGGCAATATTTATAAATATACATCCAATCAAGATAATACAACTACATGCAAGCAGTTACTCATAGTTAGATCATCCAGCAAAACTAGTCATATACTTATATCAACGTACCTTGAATCTCAGATCTGGATTTCACAAGTCTAGTATAAAAGAGTAGATCACCCTGAAAGAAAAAATAAAGACCTAATGTCATTGTGTGTTCTTAACACCTCATATTAGGGTTTTGGACTACTTAGGGTTATCGTCTAGAGTTATTGGCTCAAATCCGAGTATTTGGAGGGAGGATCCTTATTTTAGGGTTTTGAGAGTGGATCAGGTATATTGGATAATTGGTTTTCCTTTAATCATCATTATTGAAAGAGAGAGGATATCTAGGTTATTCATGTTGTATTGGGGCTTTAAGTTTAATATTGAGCATAATTTAGGGTTTCGAGTCCAGGACTCAGAGATATGTCTTAGGGTTACAAGATTACTGATATTCATCCTCATATTTATATTACATTAGTTAATTAATAAAAGGAACATTTATCAAGCCATATACGAGCATATCGATTCTAGGATTGGAATCAAGCACATATGGTAATTTATACAGATTCTACTCATTTTTTAAGGATTTGGGTATATTATGGGAATTTATTGGATATCAGAGCTATTTATAATGAATTTTACAAAATTGACCAATCATGTAATTGCTAGAAGAAATAAAATGAAAATAAAAAATGAAATGCGAGCTTGGATTCGCGGATCAGGTGAGGGATCCAACTTCCCAGACCCTCCCACTAATCCGCGAGCCAAGGCTCGAATCTGAGGGTCAGCGATAGGGGCAAAAAGGTGAGAATGCCCATGGGGCTTGAATGTATCGTTGCGACCAGAATGGGTAAAGTGGGTAGTCCACCTGCTTGATTGTTCCTCCTCTCGTGCCATGGTGGCAGTGAGGGAACGAGATGTGTGGTGAGGGTCGGGGTATCTAGGTGATTGTTTGGGGTGTGCTAGGAATCCCGTTGAGATTTTGAGGTTAGGACGTGTTACAACCTCAATTTTGCATAATTGAAATGTAATGATTTTATGAAGATGTACTTAATTGAAAAGGTTGTATGCTTTGCTTCAAAGGATGGATTTCTTTACAAATATCCCTTTGGATAGGAATTTCATGATTCCTATTATTATGTTAATCCAATAATGGATATAAAAGAAAATAAAAGAAGAAAAGTTCATTTAATAGAGAAGGATAAAAGATAATGGATTTTTAGGTAATGCATTTATGAGAAATGTATAGAAATCTCTAGAAAGTGGCATTAATGGCCAAAATTGAATAAATTTCGTGTATATGGGAGTCCTAATGGAAGAAATAGGAAAAGAGGAAAAAAGGAATAAAGGATAAAGAGAAATCCTTGAAAAGAAATCTTTTAATAATGAAATAAGTAAGATAATGAGAAATAATGGGTGTAGATGCATCTAGAAGGATAACAAGCATCCTTAAAAAGGAATTTTGAAATCTTAGGATTTCTTGGGGTCCAAGGAGTCCCAATGGAGAAGAAGAAAGATAAAATAAAAATAATATTAAATAAGAGGATAATGTGATTAATGACTTTTTGATATTATCAAAAAGAGATATTATTTGCTTTAAGAAAGTAGAATTTCGTGGCCAATGGATTAAAATCCAAGCACAAGGAACATAAAAGAGGTAAAATTTAGATTCCTTAATAACCAAGGATCATGAATAGAAAAGGACATCTTTTAATAAATAAAAGAGAGGAGTTATATCTTAAACAAGGAAAGTGTGGTTGTCATGGTTGATGAGGGACTTGTTTTCCTCATCGATAGGCGAGATAGGGCATTGCACCCTCCTCTATATAAGTGTAGACCCCTTGGCCTGAGTCCAAGAGGATCCCATGCAACCCACTCTCTCTTTCTTCCTTATTTTCATTCAAAACCCTAACCAAGGGGGTAATGCGATCTCTGGAGCAGCGAGGAGCCATGAAGTCATCACGATAGAAGCATGCCGCCCCACGATGCCGGAGAGAAGCTTGGACATCATCACCGTGCCCTAACCCATGCGTAGAAGTAGCAGCACGGCTACAAGAGAAGCCACACATTGTGGGCTTGGCGCGCTTGAGACCGGCCATCTTGGCCGCAATCTGGAGGTTCCCCATGTACACAAGGGTGCGACGGATCTAGGGCAGTGGCTGACGGCGACCTTCGTGCCCTGGGGAGGAGGGGGCAGCCCCGCGAAGATCCACCTTCGGTGACCGCTGCGTGCGTCACGAGGTAGAAGATGACCTAGGAGCTTTGGACAATTTTGCCCCTCCACGTGCTGAAGGGCTGGCCACTTACGCGAGGGCAAAAATGACAAATCGTTATGTTTCTAAATTGGCCGCGTTGCATGGGAAAGGCTGACGTGGCAGTCTGCCATTGGTCCAAGTAAGTAATTCTTGCAAAAATCATATCTAATTAATGGTAGCTCAGATGGAGGCATATAATATATGAATTTTGCTTAGAAAAATGTGAGGAATCCATTAAAATAGATTTAGATCCTGATTCTACTTGCAATTCAAAAAGTATGAATAGATTCTATCTTTAATGGTTTAATAAATGAAAAACCCTAATCTTTGATGATTAATGAATTGGGAAGGGTTATATGGATGTTTAAAGTTGACATTAACCGTTTGTGAATGCAGAAAGGAAGTTGCCTTGGCTAGACTTTGTGAAGAGTCCTTTTTGAGACAGAAGTCTAGAGTGAGTTGGATGAAGGAAGGTGATTCCAATTCTAGATTCTTCTATTCTTCCATCAAAGTCCGTAGGCATGTGAATCATATCAAGGCGTTAACTATTGATGGTACTACTGTCACTAATTGTGATGATATTAGAAACTACATTGTTTCTTATTATTACAATATTTTTAATAAGGGGCATTCTGCTAACATTGAAGCGCTTGATGCTATTAGTTTCAATATGTTGAATGATGTTTCCAAGATGAGTTTGGATAGAGTTGTTACTCCTACTGAAGTTGAAAATGCTCTTAAGGAGATGGATCTGGATAAATGCCCTGGGCCTGATGGGTACAATGGAAAATTATTTATTGTTTGCTGGCCTATCATTACGAGTGACATTACGCGTGCTATTCTTCATTTCTTCAGAACAGGTCGGCTTCTGAGAGAAGCTAATCGTACCTTCATCACCCTTATTCCAAAATCTAATGATTCTTTGGAGCTCAAGAATTGGAGGCCTATAGCTCTCTGTAATGTTCTCTATAAGGCTATTTCTAAGATTCTTTGCAAGAGACTTCAATGGATTCTTCCGAGTATCATTAGTGATAACCAGTGTGCCTTTCTAAAAGGCAGAAGTATCAAAGATGCTATTTTACTTTCTAATGATTTGATCCATGATTTTAATAGGAATGATGGTAGGCACAGGATGTGTCTTAAATTTGATATTACTAAAGCTTATGACTCTATGTCCTGGGAGGCTCTTTTCCATATCATTAAGAAGATGAATTTTCCCCAATGCTGGCTTATTTGGTTGAAGGAGATCTTTTCTACTATGTCATATGAAGTCCTTTTCAATGGAGAGCCTACTTCTTCGTTTACACCTACCAATGGAGTTAGGCAGGGGGATCCTATTGCTCCCTATCTCTTCGTTATTGTGATGCAAGTGTTTACCAATCTTATGGATAAGGATGTTGCTGAGAAAAAGATTAATCCTCTGGATGCTTTAAATGGTTTATTAATTTCTCATCTTATTTTTGCTGATGATGTAATGGTGTTCATTGAAGCGGATGAAGTTAATGCAAGGAATATCATGAAGATCCTTGATGATTTTTATGACATTACTGGTCTCAAAGTTAATCCTGAGAAAAGTTCTGCCATTTTCAGTGTGGGTGCTAAGAAGGAAAGGATTTGTGAGATCTTGGGGGTTTAAAGATAATAATCTTCCTCAATCCTATTTGGGGTTGCCTCTTTTTACTGGTATGCTCACTCGCGATCATTGTACTTCTCTAATTGATAAGATTAAGAAAAGGCTTGATAGCTGGAAAGTTTCTCAATTATCTATGGCTGGAAGAACTGAACTTGTTAAATCCACTCTTGATGCCATGAGTCTTTATTGGTCCACCACTTTTCCGCTCCCTCGTTCTGTGATTAAGGATTTGGAAAGACTTAATAGAAATTTCATTTGGGGACATACTGAGAAGAAAGCTACTATCCATTTAGTGAAGTGGGATAACATTACAAGACCCAAGAAGGAGGGTGGTCTTAATTTGAGATCGATAAAGGATATAAATCATGCTGCTATACTTTGTCATGGGTGGAACATTGTTGTTAATAAGGAATCCCTATGGATAAAATGGGTTCATCAGAAATATCTCAATAGATCGAATTTTTGGGTTATTAAGGAGAATACTCAGATTTCTTGGTTACTCAACAGAATTTTGAGAGAAAGGGAGGTGTTGAAAAAGCATATCTCCTTTGAAGTAGGTAATGGTGAGAATATTTTTTTCTGGAATGATCCCTGGTTACCAAGAGGAAAATTTATCTCGGATGTTCTTGGTCCTCAGGCGGTCATAAAGCTTGGTTTTCCTGAGCAAAGTCTGGTTAAGTGCATTATTAAGGACAATGGGTGGATTTTCAGTAATGCTAGACTTCAAAAAGAGTTGTGTTCTCTTATGAAAGGTTTGGCCCCTCCAACTTCAAGAAGAGATCGTTTGTTGTTTAATGGTGAATCTGATATTAATTTGAAATCTATCTGGGAGGCCATTAGAAGAAAAGGTTCTGTAAGTGTTTTCTTCTCTTGGATTTGGTCCTTTAAATGTCCTAAAAGGTACCAGTTCAATGCCTGGAAAGTTGGTTATAATAAATTACCTACATCTTCTTATTTGAAAAGAATGGGTATCTTCTTACCCTCTATCTGTTTCTTGTGTATGGAGGATGAAGAAACTACTCATCATTACATGTTTGGGTGCCCCTATGCTAAGTCGATTTGGAAGGAAGCAGTTGGAGGTTACATTCCTAGTATACCTACTGATACTATCAGTCTTTCTAGGTTTGTTAACAAGAAATCACATCTTACTAGTCTTTGTATCATGTTTTGGATTTGGCGTGAAAGAAATAGCAGAGTTCATGATGAGAAATCCACTGATTGGGTCTGCTTATGGAAGATCATAAAAAAAGACATTGATGATTTATTCTAGTTCTGCTTCTGTTCTGTTTTTTGGTGGTTGGGGGGTTCACTATTGGAGGTCTCCTTCATATATGTCCCTGTGAGGCTTTTGTTTTGCTTTTGCTTTGGTTTTCTTTGAAGTTTATGCGTTGCACTGCTTTTTTGGTCTTCTGCCATGGTTTTGGATGAGCTGTATTGTTTTTTTCATCTTGAGTGGTGATTAGACTCATGGCTGCTGCCTGGTTTTGTTGGGGAGGTAGAGGATGAAGGTTTTTCCTATTGCACTGCTATTTTAGTTCTCCATAGATGAGCTGCTGTTTCTTTGAAGCTTATGCGATGCACTGCTTCTTTGGATTTATGTCATGGTTTTGGATGAGCTGTATTGTGCTTTCATCTTGAGTGATGATGAGCTTCATGGCTGCTGCCTGGCTTTGTTGGGGAGGTAGAGGATGAAGGGTATGCCATGTTTCTTTCCTTTTCAGTTCCTGAAGTTGCCTTGAAGTTTTTTCCTGTTGCACTGGTGCTTCAGTTTTCTAGAGATGAGCAAGGTATATGATGACTGTCTGCTGTGGATTCTGTTTGGATCCTGTGATCCTGTGCTGTGCAATTGCAAGGGAGTGGGAGTTTTAAGTGCAATTATATTCTTCTTTTGCACTCTTTGTATATACTTTTTACAGTTATCCTTTTTTCCTTGATCTTTCTTTGGGACCAAGAATCATAGTATATACCATCTCAATAGAAATACAAAAAGAGCAAGTGGCGCGTGATTCACCAAAAAAAAAGTTGACATTAACCTGTTGATTATAAAAGGACACATTAGATCCAAAAGGATAATGATTATGCATAGTTTGATTAATTTAAGGTTCTATGTGCATAAATAAGCTTTAATGGGCCTTAAACCCTAACTTCGGTAAGTATGACTCTTAATGGCTTTAAGTGTTCAAATCCATGAATAAAGTTGAGATATGATGATTCTAAGCTAATTCAAGTATGAAAGTTTCTAATTGTGGATAAATACCCTTAATATGGTAATTAGGGTTTTCTAATGGATAAATATGGAATTAATGATAAATAGAGTTCATACGTGAATTAGACCATAATAAATTATGAGTTGTTAATCCGGAAGAAACCAAAGGTGATAATTGGCCTTAATGATCATGTCATGACTTAAAAGGATAAAGATGGTAGTTTTAGTGTAAAAGAGGCATAATAGACTTAATTGACATTCAATTGTGCCTATGATGTTGAAATTAGGGTTTGTGAACTAAAAGAGCATTAAAAAGTGATAAATGCATAATGGAGGCTAAAACCCTAATAAAACCCTAAAGTTGGCCTAGAAATCCTAAGGTGGAATCCAAGTCAATCTTGAGAATGTTTTGGATAAAATAATGACACTTGGATGTTATGCATTAATTTTAGGATATTGTTGATTGCTTGATTGATTGTTCTTGAATATTCTTGCTTGGACATCAAGTTACTCTGGATCAGGTATGTGGTTACACTTAAGGTTAATCGTCTTAGTTTCACGGAAATTTCCGGATGTTTTATTGGTTGCTTGAAAATAACTACTTGGATGACTTTTATTTCATGCAACTATAAAGTGACTATAATTATCACCTTAAATGTGTATGCATGACTAGCTCAGATCCTAGTCCTCCTCTGTGGCTTTTCTAATGATGAAAAGGGTAACCTAGTACATGGTCTACCTGTTAGGTAGCACCATTAGGTTATCATGAGTTACGAATTGGGCTACCTATGTGTAGTGCCATGCAACTCTTTAGCATATCATGAGTTAGGAATTGGGCTACCTATGGGTAGTGCCATGCGACTCATCAACCCTAGGTATTGATCTACCTACTAGGTAGGATCATGGGGGTTAATCGGGATCTACAATATGAGAGGTAGTATCCAGGTCCACTGTAGGGACATCACAAAGGTTAGGATATGTATGGATTGAGTAGTTCTGTTTAAGATGTAAAGTTTGCTTGCTAAACCATAATTGCTTGCAATATGTTGTTACAGTTAATTGCACGATTATCGATTCCCCCACATACTAGCATATTTAGTTATGCTGACCAACATTTTGTTTGTCGGCATTTTAGGTACAAGTTGAAAAGGACAATCAGTAAAGTGATACATTGTGAAAATAAGAATTAAAGTGCAAGGAGGATTATTTAGAGTAGATTCCAGTCATGGATGGAAGTTAGATATCCAAGTTTTTTAAAAGGTATGCACAATTTTATTTTATTCCAGCTTTTTAGTATAGTTTTGGTAGAATTTAGTAATTATTATTGATTATTTGTCGAACCATTGATCTTGTTAATTGGGATAACGACTCTGACCTTTTGGTCTCCCTTAATTGGGGGTTACCGGGAGGCGGGGTCGTTACATTTGGTATCAGAGCCTTAGTTCCTCATTTAATCCTTAATAATTATTAAATTTTACAAACTCTATAGAACCCAAGGGAGTTATTAGAGGATTTTCTGAAAGACAGAGGTGTCTAGAAAAGGATCACGTCCGAGGGCTGGCAAGATTTTCCTCCACACTGCTAGTCGGAATACGAGGACTCCCGGATCTGTGTGACTGCCTGACCAATGTCTTAGGATCTGACTCGAAATAAGATTCCTTTAGGACTCTCTCATCTATTTTCATCCCTTCTCAACCCTAATTCTGTTAAGATTCTAAGGTTTAGGATTTTTCTCTCTCTTCCTCACCCTCTTGAGGATAGGGTATGTGTGATAAGGTTAAGGAATCCTCCACCAAATTAATGAAAAGCATGTAAACAAGATGCCATGGACATAAGCTTAATAGTTTAAGCATAAACTAAAGATTAGTTGCATGCTTAGGTCGTATGACATGTGTTGTCATGCCCTTAGGAGAAACCTGAGGTTAGAACTACTTGTCAGGAGGATGAAGTAGAGTTGGTCTCAGAGGAAGAAACCTCCATTAAAGGTAGAGACCTAGCATATCCTCTGAGGATGGTGCTAACCCTAACCCTGAGTGGTGGTTGGAGAGAGAGATGGCATGATGAGATGGAGGTCATGGTCAACTATGTGTGTGGGATTGACATGTTTTTGGTTTTGGATACCTATGATAGTACAGTCCATGTGAGGTTGGCTGACCTAGTACCTTTGGCGACCCAACCCTAGGAAGGGTGGTTCATGTTAAGGTGAAGGATAACTCCTTCATTGATGAGGTTAGTGATGACCATATAGAAACCCTATGGGCTAATATGAGCATGACATAGTATGCACCTTGAGTACGTCAGTAGTGCTGGTAGTAGGTTAAAACCATGGCTAGAAAGGCATGTTGAATAACATATGAGATGAGCATAAAGAGCTATGGATAATCTTGAGTGAACATAAGTTTGAACATAGGTTTCACCCATGTAGGGGTATTCTTGTGAGTTTGATCCACCTTCATGGAGAGAGGACCTCTAGTAGTAAGGCTGGTTGTGGGGTTAGCTCTAGAGAGAGAGAGTAGGATTCAAGAAAGAAGGTTGGAGGCTTAGACTCCGAGATATAGGAAACCCTGAGAAGTTGGGTATGTTACAACCTAAGTGGAAGGTTGCGGTTGCCTTGTGAATGATCCCTGGAGGCTTACGGTATCTTGGTTGCCTTTAGAGGAACCAAACCCTAGAAGAAGGATGAGGCTGCTAGTACTTATGTACAAATGATATAGGTGTTTATCTTCTAAGGATAGGAAGAAGAGTTCCTTAGACCCTGGGGATGTTTAGTAACAAGTTGTGAGGCCTTATACCTAGTTGGGTGTCCTCGAGGAGGACTCAACTCTGAGGTGTTGCTTGAGTAGAAAGATAATAGGAAGTGCATGCCATACCTTGTACATGCTTGGTTCATGGTTAAAAGGTTGAGCATGCAGTTGGACATCAAAAAAGTGAACCTAGGGTTCCTAGACCTAAGAGGGGAAGTAGTGTACCTGATGCTCATGATGAGATTTGAGTTTCTATAGATTTGAGCATGGCACTCCTCATGTTTAGAGGAAAAGGAAACCCCTCAGATTAAGGTGTATGTTTGATGAACCCCTACATATAGTTTGGGACATAGACATGTATGTATGATGATGGTCCAATGTTGAGGAATGAGAACAAGTATGGCCTATCATGGAGACCTAGCATGGTTTAGTAGGTGGTCTTCTTGTTAGCAAGATTTAAGTGCTAGTTTGAGGATTAATGCGGGTAGTTTGGACAACATTGCGGGGTCCAACAATATTGATATTAAATTTCAAATTGATAAGAACAATATGTACAATCTAATAAAATAAATGCAATGCATACCTTGATCCTAGTTTAAAACATATATGTTTTGATAATAATGATTATAGAAACCATTGTCTCCATGAAATATGAATTAGTGTCTATGTCTTATTCAATTGATAAAAAAATTTCTAGTCCAATGACAAGTCTACATTATGATTAATTTATGATTTAGGGTTACACACAATTCTCAACTAGGGTTTCTAACCTTTATGACTCATAATATGATAGAATTGGGGTTGTGACTCTTAATTTTAATCCAACCCAACATTAATAAATAGGATACTAAACTTACTGAATATGATTCCATTGTTATATAATATAATCATATTTATCATAGTGGAATCTAATAAAAAACAAAGTTTAGGGTTACTTTTCTGTTCAATTAGGGTTTCTAAGTCTTTATACCATACACATATGAATTAGGGTATTGAGACCCAACCCTTATATCAACCCTAGACCTAAAATCCCTAGATCGACCCAGATTAGAATCATATGATTAGAATGGTGACACATGGGGCTATGTACACTTTTAGATCATGTTGATTGCTTAGATCTACATTTGATTGATTGTTTGGACTTGCAAATTAAAGAACTTGAAAATAATACTTCATGTGTTATTCATTAAAGGTATGTGGTTAATTACATATACTTGATCATATTGACTGCCAATGGATATCAAATGTTTTCCAAAAGTTTTGAGTCACATTAATTTTGTTTGGCTATTTATTTACTTTTAGTTCTTTGTAATGCCTATGTGAATCATATGAAGAAATAATAAGATATTTTGGACCTAGGGTTAGACCTACAAAGGGGTAGTCATACAAGTTCAATGATGGATATAGAAGTAATTATACTCAAAGATAGTATGACAATCATTGGTTACATTATATAAATGAATATACAAGATCATATGTGAAAATATTTGAATGTTAGATATATATATATATATATATATATATATATATATATATGCACACTTTTGTATGTATGGACGTACCTAATTTATCAATATGCTAGTTCATGCATTGTTTTTCAGTGTTTTAGGTCATTTGCTTAAGCAAAGATATGAAGATTCAGATGAATTCATTGAAGATGTTTAAGTTTCTGTCACAGGGATGATTAATTAGGTAGTAGTTTATTATATCTTCTTCTTTATAGTGATAGTGTTCCTCACATGTAGTATTTTTATATTTAGAAATGATGTAAAATTCTATGAATATCAAATTAACATTCTTTTCTACCATTTGAAGTTTATGAAATTAACTAATTTGTTATTTCTTAAGTCTATATTCTAAAAAATGATATTATGATCACTATCCCTATGATATGTCTTCAATGTTTGGAAACTATGGCCAGGTTCATAACACATATTGTGAGTCAAAAATAGAATAGATAAACTGATAGAACAATAGTTTAATGACATCCATGAAATTCACCTCTTTCATGTTCTATTTTAACAGTGTCATACAATAAGGGTGTAGTTTGTTGCGATGCTTTCATATGCAATCATACACTTCATGTAGGTTCGTGGCATATGAAGATTGATAAGATATTAATTAGGGATGTTTAGTTTTTTATTTACTCTTTGTAATCATCAAGAGTAACATGTTAGTTGTATGCGTAATGACTAGTTTTAGTATACTACCTTACTTCTAAAGTTTGAATTCAATTGCTCAAGAATATATCCCTTGAAAATTTATAATCCTTAAACTATTTGTTAGAATCACTCATTCACTAGGTGAGTTGATCACCACTCTACGCACAAATTATTAGGTACATTGCGAGCATATGAAGATCTAAATGTATATTGGAAGTTTTGCCACATGTAGGAGCCTAGATAGGTTCAGATAGTGAGTTTATATCATTCGAGGTCCTCGTTTAATGTACAAAGAATTGTATATGAATGATGTTGTAATAATGTTTCTTTATGACATTGTTTTTATTTAATGGTCAAGCCAACAATCATGTAACATTCAAAGATAGTTTCGATAACTTAATCCACTTTACTATATTGGCAATTAGATCAAGTAATGAAAATTTTATTTCTCATACAAGTCCATTCATGTTGTTGTGTTACATATACTGTCTAATTATTAGAAAGATAAAAAATTTAGTAGTGTTTAGGTTTTCTTGAGCTCAACTTAATTCCTAATTTCAAGATATATTAGTGATTGTGAAATCTGGGAGTGACGGCTTGGTATTAGAGATAGGGTAGAGTCTTAAGAAACCATTAAACTAGTAATTCTAAGTCATAAGTCAGGTAGATAGGAAGTGATGTGGATATAGCTTTGGGAAGTTGAAGCATTTGCATACACTAGTCTGGATCTGAATACTTAGGTTAACCAGTATACAGATACTCTCTATATTCTTCTTTGGATGCCCTCTCCATGTATTTCAATGAAGGATGAACTACAAAGAAACCCTAAAAATTTTAGGTTTAGAAGACTAGAAATTGACAAAAAAATCATAAAGAGAGAATGTACAATAATGTTTGGTTTATACTACTATTTTGATTGAGATTAATAGAAATCCTTTTGTTTATATGAATCAAAATATCTAATTTTCATGAATATGCATTGTTATGTAAGATTTGTGTACACTATGATGTTACTTCAAGTTTGTGTATATTCTTTTTATCAAGTAATTTATCATTAAATAAGTTAGCCCAAAGTGGATAATCATTTCACATGTTTGATATAAAAGGGTTTGTTTAATCCTAAGTAGCTCTTGGCTTTAGGATAATAGTTTTGGCTTGCTCTAATTGGTAGTATGCATTACTAAGATCTAATGTCTCCAATGAACAATGCACTATGAGTATATTTAACCCAGAACTTAATGAGAATATGCATACACTTTGATATTGAAATATAAGGGAAAGACTGGAATAACTAAAAATAGGGTGTAATCAATAAGTGTGTTAAAGTTTTGGGCATCATATAAGAAACTATAATTTGAGAATAATCGAAGTAGGAATGTAGATTCAAGACGTATATTAGCATGGAGCAAAATAAATAATGAAGAAAGAATGGTTTCAGAGCATTAAACCCTATGTTTGGTTAATGTATTTTTATTCAAAATTGAATAGAAGGAAAGCAAGTAGAAATGAGTCAAATAATATTTGAAGAAACACAAGATAAGATTCAATTGTAAAATGTCCTACCAAAGTAAAGTATGTCAAAGTCAGAGACAAAATGGAAAGAAATCAAAAGGTAAGGTTTGGTATTAAGGATTACTGATCAAAATTACATTAATACTCTCTATCTAAAAAATGAGCAAGATAAGAAAAAATTGTCAAAGCCCAAGATATTAACAATAAGTTATGAGGAATGGATCATGTAATCAAGTTAAATACATCTATATACTTCAAAACAAAGGATAAATAGAAGAAAATTGTAGAAATATACAATAAGTACATAGAAGTGAATAATTTGCAAAAGAAATAAAGTCAGGAGAACTATAAGATCAGGATATGAAACACTGATGAAACAAAATGGAAATGATAGAAATGATGATCTTAGTTAAGAAAAGAGGGTTACATGATATAATAGTGAATATCATGTGTGTACTTATTTAATGAACTTTAATGCATTCATCTTTAACATTGTTTTGATTCAAATTCCATGTAGAATAACTTCTTAGTTTCATACATATGTGCTCAATAAGTTACTTGTGAAGAAATGAACTATTCCTCAAATGATAACAAAGAAGATGCTAAACAACTTAGTAAGTAATATAAATTTGAATTGTATGGAGAATAAAAAATGTTGATAAAGTGAATGTTTGCCCCTTGTGTGTGATATATGAACTAAAATAAAGGACATATTATATATTTGTACTTAAACTAAAAAAATAGTAGGGAGAATAGTTATTTAGAAATTCAACTTGATAATAGTAAAAGGATAATAATAAATATATAGTGTGGAATATAAAACATGCACAAAAATGAGAAACGTGATTGGGTGAGACATACAATAGTTAATGATGACAGAATGAACAATAGCATATAGGGAGAGAATGATGGAAAACAAAGAAGGGTATAAAAAACAAGGATATAATATAGATAAGAAAGAGATATTGGGAAATGTGAGAAAATGATAAATAGTCAAGTGTCCTTGATGATTGATAACTAAACCTAGGTATCAGAAGTGTGTTATGATAATACTTTAAAATTAGAAACTCAAATAATCTTATCTTCATATTTTCCTTAATGAGAGTAACATGGGGATGTAGTTACAAAAAATAAAGTTTAAATGATGTATAACTACCATTATAGACACATTTTGAATGTATCAATGACACATAATGATAAAGAAACCCCCAATGGGATATATAAAGAACGTAACTAGAAATGTTAAATATGAGAAACTCAAGTGATAAAGATAAGATAAACTTTAGTAAACTTCAAGAGAGATAAAGTTTGAATTTCAAATTAAGGGAGGTGAAATCATGTTACAAAGAGGTTTGGTTATGAATAAGGATAACTTCTAGGAATGTTTGGGGTTGTAGCAATTCAAGGGATGTGACTAGTGATTTGACTTTGCGTACTAACAATTAAAAAGAAACAAAATCTTGAGATTAAAATTATAAGATATAAAGTAGAAATGATAATAATCTAGTGTTTAAAGGTTGAAAATGAGAAAAACTAGATAAACAACATGGAAATGACTAAGAATGGAAGGACAAGAAATAAAATTGAAATGTAAGAAGTTTAATCTGAACATATTGGGAAGTGTGATATGAAAAAAGTGTGACATGAAACAAATATTTTCATTGATAGGAGGAATGATGGATAATCCATACTAACTTCAAGTAGTTTAACATTTATAAAATGTATTCTATATCATCATATAGATAAGGAAAGGTATGAAGAAGCAAGTAATAATAAATAAGAAAGAACTAAGAGGAACCAAGTGTCTTCCAGTATATTAATTTATTTTAGAAGTATAATTTGTTGGCATATGAAAGGGTGTAATTTGGTTGTACATATGATTTCAATTGCACATGTGCAAAAAATATATCAAATTTAAAGGATAGTTAATTATGATTTTTGTCATTCATACCAGTAATCCAACTCAATATTGCATCATGGTTATTAATCTTAGTCTTTCAACTTATGATTACATTGATATTGGAGTATCAGAATAATAAACTTCAAAATAACAAAGAAAACTATTTTTAGTAACTCATATGTGATATATAATACTCGTACAGATGATTATGTAGATTTATATAGTTAGATTGGATCACTACTACCAAGGTAACACTACAACAGAGTATGATAAGTTTTAATATGATTCATTTTTCTTTCTCTTTCTCTTTATTTGTAATTTATTGGGATATAGAAAAAAAATTATTTCATTGAAGGATTTTGTTTCAAATTTATGATTAGAAGAGAAACAAAGGACACCATGTTGAAATTGATATTTAACAAAGAATATCAGAGTAAGTGAAGGATAACATTTTGGAATTATAAAAGAAATGTTGAATGTATCTTTCTCGCAAATTTATGTTTTAAGTACAAAACCTTTTAAGGAGGAGAGATTCTAATGACTTAGCTTCATCTTAGCCTCATAACTAGGGTTTACATGGATACTTACATGCTTAAATAGAGTGATTTGTGCTTAAGATTGATTCATAATAATATGTCTAATTATGATGTTTTAGACCTAATGAGAAACTCTTCTAATGTTTTTATATTGAATAGTTAGGGTTTTAGAAGAGTAAACACTACTTGGTCAAAATTAGGGTTTTGATAGTATATGAATACAAAAGTTGATAAATAGATAGGTGTAGTAAATGATGTTAGTATTTTATCTATAACTCAGATTTATTTGAAATTTGCATATAATTTAGCTAGCTCAAGTATAAATTTTAGTGAAAATTGTCAAAATATTTTGATGTTTTTTGTATAAGTTTACCGAACATGTTGCAGACTACATTCTAGTAGTGTGGTATTTTATTTTTATTTGTTTATTAGTAACTCTCAATGAGCTAAAATTTTAAGTATATTCTTGAAAATTCATTTAAGAAAACATACTAAGTTTTCATCATTATTGAAGTATTTTTTATCAATAACAAATAACATTTTGGTAAAGTATTACAACAAAAAAACTTTTGAAATAAGACAAAATGTAGTGTGGACATAATTGCAATTGCCCCAAAAACCTTAATTTCTCAGTATGAGTAACCTAACACTCTAATAGCTCTCATTTTTTTATTCATTACAAAGTGACGAAATCCTAGAGAGAGACGGAGAATTAGGGTTTGACTAACAAAGGAGGGAAATATGTTGATCAAGGGTTTTATCTGTTGGCTTTTTGGATATGCCCCACTCATATTTTAGTGATGTAAATATTTCCCAAATTATGTCATTAACATTTGTATTAAGTGTTTCACGTGATAAATGGACTATGTCAAGATCCAACGACAAAGACAATGGAATGTTATACATGTTTGGATGCTTGTCGGTTAAGTTCTACCATATGTATGATTGTACAAGTGTGTTTTGTACAACTTGATAGATATGTTGTAAGGACAAATGATGATCTTATGAAACCTACCCAAAACCCAAATTCACACTCATATGAAGCCATTAGGGTTTATATGTTTTTATGGAAAAGTAATCAGAAAAGTTTTTCCCACATTTGCATATTCTTTCACATATTCTATCTCAGTTGAAATCTTTGTTGACCAAAATCCAATCAGTCAAAGACCCTGTGGACCAGGAATTAGCTCATATTTACAGTGAGTCCTGAGTCATTCTCGATCAAAAAAATCTTGACCAAGAATGTCGTTCAAAGAAAACTTTGATCGACAAACAACCGTTGTGCTATGTTGGACCAAGAAGATAGATTGACACTTTGTTGTTAGAGCAATTTGAGCTAAGAGAACTTCTCTATTGAAATCATTCTCGATCGAGATAATTCCTAGTTGGTATAATTCTCGATTGAGATATTTCCATAAACTAATTTTATTAACAACTAAATTATTTGTTGCAACTATAGTGACTCAATCCTAATGGTTAATTCTTGACCTAGAACACTATAAACACTCCCCATAGGAACCTTAACCATTTGAAACATTTCCTATAAATAGGAGTTGTCTTATAACACCAAGATATCAACTTTGCAAATTACTTTGCAATGACAATTTACATACACTTGAGATAACTACTATGTGATCTACTCATAGTGCTTATCTACTACACTTCAAGTTTCCATCTTTATAGCCTAAGACTTAGCTCAGTTCTAGTATCCTTTCCACCAAATATAACCTTGCCTAAGCCTTTTGTGGAGTTGATCATATCACTTATCCATTAGTGCTCAATTTTACATCTTGTAAAGATCATTGTAATTTCCTTTCTTCAATTGTTTCTAACATTGGTGTATTTCTGATGGACTATTTCTTGGAGATAAGTTTGTCTAGGAACCTACGAGAAGAAGGAGTCCTCTCAACTTAGTGCTCTTCTGCTGGCCGTTAAAGAAGTGGTGTGGTTTTGTGCTCTTCCTCATCCGTCAAAGAAGAAATTTGTTTCGGTGCTCTTTTTCATCCTTTAAATAAGAGGAGAAAAGGATGACCTTCCAACAACCCATCAAAGAAGGTGGTAGTTCTCCATGAGTTGAAACACCTAAAACATTTAATACATATGTTAGTGACACAATTTGGAAAATATTTGCATCATTGCAATATGAGTATGGCATATCCAGAAAGACAAACGTTGATGCCCAAAACCAGGAAAGTGGGGGAAAGTGGTCAATAGAAAGCAGAAGAAGAAATCCTAGAAGCAGCAATAAGTTCCACATGTTAATGCTCAATCGATTCCTCTACATACTCCGAAAACAAAAAAGACCATCGTGGTCCTCACCTAGGATGATTTTTCAATCATCGTTGTAGATGAGGAAAATTGTAATGGTCTCTGCCAAAATGAACATAGAATCCTTATTTCGTTTCCAAGAAAATGAGGTAAATTGTACACCACCTTGAAATCCTCATTCAACTGGTTACAAAGCGGTAGTAATAGGGATGTCATCCTTCACAACTGGAAGGTCGTCTATCAAGTAGCTAGTATAGGGTGGGAAAGTAAATAGGGGAATATTGCCTATTTCCTAAGAGGGGTTGACTAGATGCCATACGCAAGGAAATTACACTCTCTCCAAGAAAATCAAGCCAAAGAGAATGCCATTCAAGAAGAGAATGAGAATATGGGGATTCTTGCCGCCATTAACTAGACCCCACCACTAACCTACCCAGTTTAGTTCCTTTACGATAATTATAATATGTTGGAACATTCAATGTGCTCTCTCTAATGATAAAATAAATCTCCATAAAATATTCAAATGTAAGCACATACTCCATGTTATTTCTATTGTTGAACCTCATTGTAGTGTCATAAAAGAAGATAACATTATCAAAAAATTGGATATTACTCTTTCTATATAGTTGAGGCACTAGGTTTCTAACGTGGTATCTAATCCTCTAGGGTAACAATCTTTGCAACCTTAAAATACTATAAAACCATCGCCAATTCATTCAATGCAGAATGAATAAATCCTGGTACCTCATTATAGCCTATGGTTGTCCCAGTCCCTCGAAAAGGGACCTACTATGGAACATACCACTTGACATGTCCTCCTCTATTTTTGAGGCAAGGGCAATGGTTGGAGACTATAATACTATGCTCAACATCACTGAGAAACATGTTGTTTGGGGATTCAATCATCCTTCTAGCCTTAAATTTAATTCCCTTCTTCATTTTTCGGGCATCGCTAAAACTCGACCCTTGGGAAACTTCTTCACTTTTAAAAGATTCCCTATTCATGAGAAGATTGACAAGATATTTCAAATGACATGTGGCTTTAGGTTGAGGGTGGCATGTGTGACACCCCGTCATCACACAGACAATGAGATGACACAAAAAAATGTGCAGAACCACATACTACTGAAAACACGGGCTAATTAAAACCGATTGTGGAAAGCATACATGAGAGAACTTTTGCATCCAGATCCTACAGAAAGACATGTTATATAAACATTCCCAGGCCTTGTTATAGGTCCACAGCTTATCAGAACCAGCTGTACTGTTAGCACCAGAGTTCAACACCTGTTTATACATACATAACAGGCCACGTACGGTCAGCAGCAGGATATACAAAAACTACAATAGCTAGCATCATGAAACTTCATCAAACACCTCCAAGGACCTGAGTGTACATGGATGACTCTAGGACTCTACTACAAGACCACCAAAATAGCAGCATATCCATCTTCTTGCCTTCTACTGTTCTTCTTGCTGCTCGGCCGCAACCTCGCGACCACCACCACATCTAGAGCGATCACCTAAAAAGGGTGCAAACCAGCGGGTTGAGACACACCGTCCCAGCGAGAAACATAACTCCCCGCTGAAACTATAAAACCTCAGAAGGTTAAAGCAGACAATAGCAGATAACTAATAAAGCATATAACAAGAGCAGCATACTGGGCAAGGCTAGTATTACCACCAAGCTTAGCAAGATATCTGGGAGGCATATAACCAAGTATTTCTTTATGGAACATGATTGACAAGATAAGCTTTATAAGAACTTATCAAAAGATATAAGGACTGTGTGCAAAACTGCATAGCACAACTAGATCATCTATATAAGCAAGGCCTCAATCAATATTTTGTATTTTGCTCTAAGCAAGATATACTTATTCGGTGGGATTATGTTTTATTATGCCCTGAGGAAGTGAGCCTTCCCTGCTCAAATCCAACCATTGGCTGCAAAGCCCAATCTGGTTCCATACAAGGTCTAAGGAGATCCAGACTCCATGACCTCACCTTCTCGTGGTCAGTACACAAATCATCAAGCAAGAGCGCAGTCTTATGCTTATAGGGCCTCAGCCTCTGGGTCAGCTCCGCAAGCTACCCATTCATACATCCGAGCCATGAACGCATCATGCTCATCATCACATATCATGATCCATGGGTCTGTTCACCATGCTCCATATATCCTGAGTCTGCAACCACAGTTGCACTCAAACCCTCCTATTTTAGGCTAGGGGAAACCTCGCATATTCAACAATATGCGCTCCAGGTAATCCCGCGGGATAAACCTGTTTCACCATTACCAATTACTGACGGTAATGGATCTATGGCCAGGGCAAACTACATAATATGTTCATCTATAATTAATTAGTATACTTTAAGCCAATTGTTGAGGCAAAACAAAGTATAAACACAGCCTTATGGAATTACATCATCATTGTGATCATCATACTGTCCTGGGACCTCAATCCCTCATTACATCAACCACTGCCTCTCAAGTCATCATAATCATGCATCAGCATCTGGGAATGCATCCCTTACCTCATCTCAACTAGGCACTCAGCCTTATATTAGGTCCTTAGACCTATCAACTAGTTATCTCATTACCTGGTGCTACTCAAGCACATACATCTCATAGCTCTTATAGGCTATGAATTCACATAGAAATACCTGCATGGTTAGTATACACATCCATAAAGATAACCAAAGCCATCATGGATTAACAGGATTATCATGCTATCGAGTATAAAGCAAGATCATGAGTATATTACACATCATCTGTAGAGATCATAGTTTTATTATCAACATAAGCATTTATAGATCCCAAACATGTAGTCATATACATGAGTTACATCATCATATGTAGCAACATCATATCCTTCCAAACTTCCTAGTGCACAACCGATCATCTTATCTCATTATCATAGTTGTAGGTTTCAAGGTGATTACACCATAGCACATGTAATATCATTACTAACATGGAACTATCATCTATATACATCCCGGGTTGTCATAACCCTTACCAAAACTTCCATAGCCCTTCCTAAAAGGGGTGACGGGTAGCGTGTCCCTCACCACAGCTTGTAACAGGTAGGGTAGCATCCCCTACCAAAAGCATACCGACCGATATATAATCACATATCGGCCAACTCTAGAAGGTATCAACCACCACCCAAGGGTGTCATGCAACTAGAGCTCAAGGCATTATCGTGCAACCCTTACGTACATACCGGATGCACAAGGCACTATCGTGAAGCTAGGTTAAGAGAGTAGATCACGCATTCAAGTCTAAGCATGTATCGGCTATCTATCTGCATCGACAAAGCCCTATCACCCATATAGGGTTAGGGTTCCTATCGGGCAGCCACACCACTCTATCGCCCAAGGCTCGTACTGTCAAAAACATAACGCCCCAGCACAGCATGGTATCGCCCAAAATATTCACAACTTAGGTGACATAAAAGAACTTCAAGGAAGCCTATCGGTCAAAGGCAGCACTCCATATCGGCCTCCATCAAGGCAGCATCTAGTGTTTCTATATGCCACCATATCGGGCATCACCACAACCAAACCATGTCACCCAACACAAGGATAGCCCACTGAGCTCTATATCATCCAAGGCACATCGGGCACCAAGCCAACTACCTTAACTAGGTGTATCGTGTAGGGATTTCAACAAAGCATATCGCCCAAGCATACATGGGTATCAGCCACCAACCAAACTCCAACTAGGCACATCGGCCAAGGGTACATCTCAAGACTAAACTGTCAGGTAGCACTACTCCAAGGTCATCTTGATCCTCCAACTAGGTCATCATACATCCAAGAGCTCACCTCTCAAGTCCATGGTGAGAGGAGGGTGTTGCCCAAGCAACTAGGATGTAGACTCACCTCTCAACTTAAACGAGAGAGGGGTGTTGTCCACATCACTAGAACTCAAACTCACTTCTCATAACCAAGGAGATAAAGGAGTATTGCTACCAGAGGAAAACACTAAACTATAGGTTCGGTCAACTAAATCCAAAATGTATAGACCATCGACAACATCATGCTCACTATACCCATAGATCAACAACATATACTGAGCAAGAAACATAACATGCAATGGCCGCTCATCAACATATATGAAACATGCAACATAGAGAAGGTAGTATAGCTAGGGTTAGAAGTTATGTAAATCGCCTTAAGCAAGCTCCTCAAGTTCTAAAGCTCCAAGCTTCAAGCTCCTTGCTCCAAGCACACCACAAGGAAACAAGGTCCACCTAGGGTTCGGCCACCAAGCTAGAAGAAGAAGAAATATCCTTCAAAGAGATCGGCCACCAGCCTTAGCTCCTACAAGGGTATCAGCCACCAAGGTTGCAAGGGAGAGGTGTATTGTGCACTAAGGAAGAGAGGAGAAACAAAGAGCTAAAAGAGATCCTAAGGAAGAGAAAGGCAAGGCATATATAGATGAGGGTCAAGGTTAAACCAAGGCAAGGTGTCACCTTACCAAGGGACACTTGTCAACACATTTTACCACCTTGCAAAACACATGCACATGCCATGCCACCACTCAACCAAGGATCGCCCACATGTCCAAGCTAGGGTGACACAACCAAAGCAAGGAGGTCAAACAAGGTCAAAGGCCATCACACCACCTCCCATGGCCGACACACCCCTATGGGCGACACAAGGCAAGGATGACACAAGCATTCTTGCCCGATACAGGGTTCAACCAAGCAAGGCAAGGCCCAAAAGAGCTCAACCAAGCCCAAGACAACTCAAGGAACGTGCCCAAACCTTCCTCTCAACCCTAGAGGAAGCAAAGAGAGAGAGAAAGACATTTCTCAAGGTGACAAACTTTCTCTCCAACCCTATCTTAGGTTATTTTGTAAGTAGCACCCCCATCTCTCAACTAAGCACAAGCATAATCTCCACTAAAGATGATTAGCAAGAAACCAAGCACAAGGTTTAGGAAAAACAAACATGGTAAGCCCAAAATGAAGGTCAAGGTCCTTACAAGCCATAAACCTCTACAAAGGGATTTTGTCCCCGAAATCCGAAAGGAAAACCGAGGGATACTTCTGCCTCATCTCTTCCTCAAGCTCCCACGTGGCTTCCTCAACACCACGATGATGCCAAAGAACCTTCATAAGAACCAGGTTCTTCCTCTTCAGCTTCTTTACTCTTCTGTCAAGGATCGCCACCGGACCCTCCTCATAGGTCACGTCTTCATCAAGCTCAACCTCCACTGGCTGTATCACTGTCCCTATGTCTGGATGACTTTTCTTCAACATGCTGACATGGAACACTAGATGCAACCTGTGCAACTCTGGTGGCAGCTCTAACTTGTAAGCTGCCTTGCCAACACGTGCTATTACTGGGTATGGCCCCATATACCTGGGTGCCAGTTTGCCTTTCCGGACAAACCTTAGCACGTCTTTCCAAGGTGAGACCTTGAGATACACTTTGTCTCCCACTTGGAACTCTAAAGGTCATCAACGATTGTCCGCATAAGACTTGTGTCTGTCCTGTGCCACCTTCAACTGTTTTTGTATCACTTTGATCTTTTCTATTGTTTGTTGTACTAACTTAAGACCCAAATAATGATATTCACCAGACTCATACCAGCATAAAGGGGATCTACACTTCCTTCCATATAGAGCCTCATAAGGAGCCATGTCAATGCTCCGTTGGTAACTGTTATTATAAGAGAACTCTATCAAACTGAGATGCACATCCCAACTACATAGGAACTGCAAAACACATGCTCAGAGAAGATCCTCCAATGTCTGAATAGTCCTTTCAGACTATCCATCTATCTGGGGGTGGAAAGTGGTACTGAACCTCAACTGCGATCCCAAAGCTTTGTGCAAGTATTCCCAGAAATGACTTGTGAATTGAAGACCTCTGTCGGAAACTATCATTGCTGGTACACTGTGCAGACGCACTATCTCATCTACATACACCTTAGCAAGCTTTTATGTTGTATATGTCGTCTTTACTGGTATGAAATGAGCAAATTTTGTCAGCCTATCCACTATTACCCAAATGGAATCATGATTCCTAGCTGTCTTCGGTAGACCAACTACGAAGTCCATGGTTATATGATCCCAATTCCATTGTGGTATCGGCATGGGTTGCAACGTACCTGCTGGCTTCTGATGCTCAGCTTTAACTTGTTGACATACTGCACACTTAGCCACAAACTCAACTACATCCTTCTTCAAGCTAGACCACCAATACAGGTCCTTCATATTATGATACATCTTGGTGACTCATGGGTGCATAGAATACATCGATGCATGTGCTTCCTCGAGCACTAGATTCCTTAGATTATCAACATCGGGGACCACCATTCTACCATGATAGCAAACTAATCCATCCTCATACTCATGGAACCCATCACACTTTTCGCTGCCAAGCTCTGACCAGATCAACTGCATTGTATCATCTACCTATTGTGCATCTTTGATCTGTTGTATTAGTGTAGGCTTGACTTGCATCTGTGCCAACAGACCTGCCAACAAGGAAACTTCCAACTCCACATTCATCCTCCACAAGGAGACAAACATATCTCACCTATGACATATCAAGGAACTCAACTGTGCCTCTTTTGTGGAGAGAGAAGAAGACTTTCTACTAAGCTCATCAGCTACCACATTTGCCTTACCAGGATGATACTCAATGGTGGAATCATAATCATTGATTAGCCCCATCCAACGACGTTGTCGCATATTCAGCTCACTCTGCGAAAAGATATACTTCAAGTTCTTATGATCTGTAAAGATCTGACACACCTCCCCATAAAGATTGTGTCTCCAGATCTTTAACGGGTAGACCACCGCTAACAACTCCAAATCATGTGTCAGATAGTTCTCCTCATGTTTCTTAAGCAGTCGCGAAGCAAAAGAAACCACATGATCCTCCTGCATCAACACACAACCTAAGCCTTTCTTGGAAGCCTCACAGAAAACAACATAGCCATTCCCAGGCTTTGGCAATACTAGCACTGGAGCACTTGTCAGCTTCTCCTTCAAACTTTGGAAAGCCTGCTGACAATGATCATCCCAGATAAAAGGTACATCCTTCCTGGTCAACTTTGTCATCGGCAACGTGATCACACTAAAGTCCTTTATAAACTTCTGGTAGTATCCTGCCAAACCCAGAAAACTACGAACTTCGGTTGGCATCTTTGGTTGCTCCCAATCTACAACGGACTCCACCTTCTTAGGGTACACTCTGACTCCTTCTGCAGATATCACGTGACCCAAGAATGTCACTTCTTTCAACCAGAACTCACATTTGTTGAACTTGGCATACAACTGGTGTTGGCGAAGAAGGGTCATCGCTTGTCGAAGATGTTGTTCATGCTCTTGACTATCCCAATTGTAGATCAAGATGTCATCTATGAAAACTACAACAAACTGATCTAGAAATGGACGGAACACCCTATTCATCAGATCCATGAAAGCAGCAGGTGCATTGGTTATCCCAAACGGCATAACCACAAACTCAAAGTGACCATACCTCATCCTAAAAGCTGACTTTGGTATGTCGTCTTCCTTAATTCTCAACGGATGATATCCAGACCATAGATCGATCTTTGAGAATATTGTAGCACCACGCAACTGATCGAACAGATCATCTATCCTCGGCAATGAATACTTATTCTTGATCGTGACTTTGTTCAACTGTCGGTAATCTATACATAACTGTATCGACCCGTCCTTCTTCTTAACGAAGAGCACTGGAGAACCCCAAGGTGACGTGCTCAGTCGGATGAAACCTTTCTCCAACAACTCCTATAACTGCTTCTTCAACTTTGCCATCTCTGTTGGAGCCATCTTATACGGTGGTTGTGCAACTGGCTGTGTTCCTGGTACCAGATTGATCTCAAAATCAATCTCTCAGGGTGGGGGAACACCGGGGAACTCATCAGGAAACATGTCTGCAAACTCTCAGACAACCATCACCTCCTCAAGGCTAGGACCTTTCACCTTGGTATCCACAACGTGAGCTAATGACGCCTTACATCCTTTCCACAACAAATTTTCTTCCACCATTGCTGACACTAGACATGTCGGAAGAATCTTCCTATCTCCTTTGAAGATCCACTTCTCTCCACTGTCATCAAACACTGTCTTCTTGGAACCACAGTCCAACATGACCTTATACTTCTCTAAGGTATCCATCCCAAGGATCACATCGAATCCATGCATATCAAGTGGTATAAGATCCACTTGTATACTGTGTCCTGAAAAAGATAAGATACAAGATGGAAACTCCTCTCGAAGCATCGAGGAACCATCGAGAGGGGTTTCTAACATCAGGCTATCTTTCTTACAACTAATAGGTAAAGGGCAGCTATCAAGCAGACTATGTGCGATAAAAGAGTGTGTAGCACCCGGGTCAACCAAAACAGATATAAAGCAAGAAGAAGACAAATCAGAATGAAATAACTCCATCTGACCTGTCACCACTCGCAGTTGACTATCGCCTCCAACTGACTCATAGCATAGAATCAAGTTGTTGCTTGTTGTCCACGTCCATTGCTTCCTTCAGCAAACGATCCCGCTTACGACGCCTGACCGCGTCCTCGCCCTCTGCTACCACTGGGCTGTTGTCTGTCTGACCCTTGTTGACTCTGTCTCAGCTGTTGTGTTACCTCAATGTCTCTTCTTGGGAAATTTGAATTTAAATACCCAGTCTGTCCACAGTGATAACATGACATGCCTTCTATCTGTGGTCTAGATGGCCCTGTCACTGCCACTGATGTCGTACTAGGTGCTTTCATCGGTGAAGAACCATATCTTCTTCCCTTACTCGGGGACCATTGTGACGGTGCACTGGAACCTCTCATCGTGGAAGGTGCTGAAAACCTTGGCTTCTTGAAGTCACCAGATCTCTGTCCCTGGAACTGAACATGCCTTTTCCTGGTCATGGACTCCCTTTTCTCCCTGACAGGCCGTTCAATCCTACGGACGGACTCCACAAACATGGCAAACCATTCCCAATTCTATGAAGAAGCACCAGGTATCGACAGCTCAACACTCAAACCTTTCACAAATCGCCTGATCTGCTCATCATCAGTCGCCGCCATGTGAGGAAAAAACCTCAACAAGTCCATGAACTTGGCTTCATACTCGGTGATAATCATCGTTCCTTGGTGTAGATGCTCAAACTGGTTGATCTTCTCATCTAGATATGTCTTCAGAAAGTATCTACTGATGAACTCTCACCAGAAAACCTCCCAACTGATCTCCTCATCGGGTCGCTTCTCCTCCCCGATGGCCCCCTAGTGGCCAACACTACCCTTCAAAAGGTAGACAACGTGCTTGACTTTGTCTGCTTCAGGGATGTCGAGGATCCGGAAGGCCTTCTCGAAACCTGTCAACCACAAATCAGTGTCCGCCAGATCAGCCATTCCAGCATAATCCGAAGCTCCGACTCAGCGAAGACGCTCAAAGGTCTTCCCAATACCCGATGTTTCACCATGGGGAGCATGTGCTCTTAGCTGAGGCACTGGCAACCTTTCCACCATTTGATTCATCGTAGCCATCAGCTGCCCCATAAGTTGTTGGTAGGCAGGATTTTTGAAAATGGATGGGTCAAGTTTGGGGACTTCAGGCACCTGATCTTCATGTGCCTACCCTCCTGCTCCATCAACTGATGCAACATTGCTACTCTCGGCAGCATGTTCTTCATGGTTTCCAGACATCTTTAAGCTTTATCTTCCACTGAGGGCAGAAGGTTATGTAAGAAAATCTGGAAAACTCATAAGAACAGACGAAAACCTAGTCCTAGATCCCTGTAGAATCAGTGAACCTAGGGCTTTGATACCAAACCAACTGTGACACCCCGCCATCACACAGACAACGAGATGACACGCAAAAACGTGCAGAAACACATACTACCGAAAACACAGGTTAATTAAAACCAATTGCGGAAAGCATACATGAGAGAACTTTTGCATCTAGATCCTGTAGAAAGACATATTATATAAACATTCCCAAACCTTGTTATAGGTCCATAGCTTATCGGAACTAGCTGTACTATTAGCACCATAGTTCAACACCTATTTATACATACAAAACAGGCCACATACGGCCAGTAGTAGGATATACAAAAATTACAACAGCTAGCATCGTGAAACTTCGTCATACACCTCCAAGGACCTGAGTGTACAGGGATGACTCTAGGACTCTACTACAAGACCACCAAAATAGCAGCATGTCCATCTTCTTGCCTTCTACTATTCTTCTTACTGCTCGGCCGCAACCTCGCGACCACCACCACGTCTAGAGCGATCACCTAAAAAGGGTGCAAACCAGCGGGGTGAGACACACAGTCCCAGCGAAAAAACATAACTCCCCACCGAGACTATAAAACCTCAGAAGGTTAAAGCAGACAAAAGTAGATAACTGATAAAATGTATAACAAGAGTAGCATACTGAGCAAGGCTAGTATTACTACCAAGCTTACCAAGATATCCGGGAGGCATATAACCAAGTATTTCTTTATGGAACATGATTGACAAGATAAGATTTATAAGAACTTATCACATGATATAAGGATCGTATGCACAACTGCATAGCACAACTAGATCAGGTATATAAGCAAGGCCTCAATCAATATTCTATATTTTGCTCTAAGCAAGATATACTTATTCGGCTGGATTACATTTTATTATGCCATGAGGAAGTGAGCCTTCCCTGCTCAAATCCAACCATTGGCTGCGAAGCCCAATCTAGTGCCATACAAGGTCTAAGGTGATCCGGACTCCATGACCTCACCTTCTCATGGTCAGTACACAAATCATCAAGCAAGACCGCAATCTTATGCTTATAGGACCTCAGCCTCTAGGTCAGCTCCGCAAGCTACCCATACATACATCCGATCCATGAACGCTTCATGCTCATCATCACATATCCTGAGCCATGGGTCTGTTCACCATGCTCCATATATCCTGAGTCTGCAACCACAGTTGCACTCAAACCCTCCTATTTTAGGCTAGGGGAAACCTTGCATATTCAACAATATGCGCTCCAGGTAATCCCACAGGATAAAACTGTTTCACCATTACCAATTACTGACGGTAATGGATCTATGGCCAGGGAAAACTACATAATATGTTCATCTATAATTAATTAGTATATTTTAAGCCAATTGTTGAGGCAAAACAAAGTATAAACACAGCCTTATGGAATTACATCATCATTGTGATCATCATATTGTACTGGGACCTCAATCCCTCATTACATCAACCACTGCCTCTCAAGGCATCATAATCATGCATCAGAATCTGGGAACGCATCCCTTACCTCATCTCAACTAGGCACTCAGTCTTATATCAGGTCCTCAGAACTATCAACTGGTTATCTCATTACCTGGTTCTACTCAAGCACATACTTCTCATAGCTCTTATAGGCTATGAATTCACATAGAAATACATGCATTTTTAGTATACACATCCATAAAGATAACCAAAGCCATCATGGATTAACAGGATTATCATGCTATCGAGTATAAAGCAAGATCATGAGTATATTACACATCAGTTGTAGAGATCATAGTTTTATTATCAACATAAGCATATATCAGATCCCAAACATGTAGTCATATACATGAGTTACATCATCATATGTAGCAACATCATATCATTCCAAACTTCCTAGTGCACAACCTATCATCTTATCTCATTATCATAGTTGTAGGTTTCAAGGTGATTACACCATAGCACATGTAATATCATTATTAACATGGAACTATCATCTATATGCATCATCGGTTGTCAGAACCCTTACCAAAACTTTCACAGCCCTCCCTAAAAGGGGTGGCGGGTAATGTGTCCCTCACCACAGCTTGTAACGGGTAGGGTAGCATCCCCTACCAAAATCATACCGGCCTATATATAATCACATATCGGCCAACTCTAGAAGGTATCGACCACCACCCAAGGGTTTCGTGCAACTAGAGATCAAGGCATTATCGTGCAACCCTGACATACATACCAGATGCACAAGGCACTATCGTGCAACTAGGTTAAGAGAGTGTATCATGCATTCAAGGCTAAGCATGTATCAACAATCTATCTGCATCGACTAAGCCCTATCGCCCATCTAGGGTTAGGGTTCCTATCGGGAAGCCACACCACTCTATCGCCCAAGGCTCGTATTGTCAAAAACATAGCGCCCAAGCACAGCCTAGTATCGCCCAACATATTCACAACTCAGGAAACACAAAAGTGCTTCAAGGAAGCCTATCGGTCAAAGGCAGCACTCCATATCGGCCTCCATTAAGGCAGCATCTAGGGTTTCTATATGACACCATATCGGGCATCACCACAACCAAACCATGTCACCCAACACAAGGATAGCCCACTGAGTTCTATATCATCTTAGGCACATCGGGCACCAAGCCAACTACCTTAACTAGGTGTATTGTGTAGGGCACTCAACAAAGCATATCATCCAAGCACACATGGGTATCGGCCACCAACCTGTTGGCCAAATGAACATCTATAAATCCCTTTGTTTTTATTATGACAAACATTTCATTCTTATTGATCTAACGAGCTACTTGAGTGTGCAGGATTAAGGTGGATGACAAAGCAACTAGGGAAATCCATATGCTTATATGTTTATGTTTTCATGCAATGTAATCGATTTGTAAAAACTTGTACAAATATATAATGTACAAGTACTTAGATTGCATGTAAATCAAGCGTTAGATTCTCCCTAGCTAAACACCACATTTAGATAAGTCATTCCCTTCAAATAGGATCACATTTGCACACTCATACATATAGTTAGTGCCTAAATTGAAACATTGAAATAGGATCAATCTCGGTCGACAAACTCCTCGACCGAGACACTCTCGGTCGACAATCTTCTCGACCGAGAAAGATCCAAAGTAGCCGTTAGACACAACAGACAAGTTAGTTGGTATTTGGAGAAAGACGTTGCAAATCACTTGTTCCAGAGTGCCTGTCGGTCGACAAAAGTTCGACCGAGTAGGTGTCTCGGTCGACCATTCCTCGACCGAGATTGTCTCTGACAGCAACTGCAGAATTAATTAATTAGCCGTTGTTAAAGCAACAACTTTGTACCTAACGGCTAGTTAAGCACTTAGAAACCCCTAGAAGTTGTCTAGAACGTCCTTAAGCATCCTTAGGCCATTCCTATAAATAGGACAAGCCATAGGACACTCAAACACACTTGCTACACTTGAGAAATCCTTGAGCATACTTTGAGCAATCTGTTTGTAAGCAATTTGAGCATTGTGACAATTGGCCATTTCATTCCTTAGCTCATAATTCGTGTCCTATAGGCTAAGTATCTCCTACCCACTGCAATCACAAGTCCACACAGTTGGTTAGGAGATCTATACGCTTGATCTAGGCAAACCAAGCCTTGGGCTACAAAGGATAAGTTGTAATTTCCTTTTTCTTTCTTGTTCTCTATTACCGTTTGTACTCTCCTTGCTACTCCTAGGTTGGAGGCTGCTGATTGGAGAGGGTGGAGTTCTTCTTGGTGAAGAAGGTGACTTTGAGCTACTTCAGAAGACTGGTGCAACGCGAGGTTACTTCTAGAGAGGAAGGCTACTTCAAGGGGGAGCTTGGAGTTACTTCAAGAAGGCTACCTCAAAGTTGGTGCACCTACTTCAAGTGAAGGCTGTTCAAAGGGTGAAAGGAAAGTATTGTATTTTGTATAAATCCTTGGGAAGGTAATAAAATAAATACTTTCAAAATCCCGGTTGGGTAAGCAACCGGGTAGTGGACTGACAACTTTAGTAGTTGCTAAAGTTGGAACCACTCTAAACACCTGTCTCCTTCTTCTAATTTCAATTGTGGTTGTTTGAGTTAAATAAATTGTTAAAATTATTTAAAAACTCTATTCACCCCCCCCCTCTAGTGTTTTTCAATTGGTATCAGAGCAGGCTTCAAGGAACCCTAACAAGGTCTTGAAGAAATGGGGGATGGAGTGCTCAACAACCTTAACCTTGAAGGAACACTCGTTGCTAGGCCTCCAGCGTTTGATGGAACAAACTACCAATATTGGAAGAGAAGGATGCAGTTCTACTTCCAAGGCATCAATTGGGACTTATGGAGAATGGTGTCAACCCCATATGAGCTCCCTCAAACTCAATTTGCAGAATGGGATGCAAATACAGTAAAGCTGGCCCAAATGAATGCAAAAGCTGTAAGCATTTTATATTGTTCTATTTCGATAGGAGAATTTAATAGAATATCTAATTGTGACACAGCCTATGATATTTGGCATAGACTGTCCATAACCTATGAAGGTACAGTCCAAGTCAAAAATTCCAAAATTAGCATGTTTAAACAAAAATTTGAACACTTTCGTATGGATTCAAATGAATCAATTAGTGAAATGTTTGCAAAATTCTCTACTATTGTTAATGGTTTAAGTGCTCTAGGAAAACCTATCCCTGAAGAAGATCAGGTATCAAAGATCCTTTGTTCACTTCCTCCAAAATATAAGCCAAAGGTGACAGCCATTGAAGAAGCAAACGACCTCACTCGACTGAAAATGGAGCAACTTATTGGCAACTTAGAAGCTCATGAAGCAACCCTAGAAGAGGAAGAAAGAAGAGCACGTGAACTTCAGCAAGGAAAGAAGAAGGATGTGGCTCTAAAAGCTTCAAAGGCTGTCACACAAGAAAGTGAGGAGTCAAGTGAAGAAGAGGGAGAAGAAGCCTTGATAGTAAATGGTAAGAAATACAAAAGATTTAAATCTAACAAAATTTCCATCTCTTCTTCTACCCCTCCTAGGTGCTTTGAATGTGGGAAGAAAGGGCATTTCAAAAATGAATGTCCTAAAGCAAAGAAAGGAAAGAAAAGCTCTCACAAGAAGAAGGGAGAAAAAGCCTATAAAGATGCATGGGACGAGTCAAGTGACAGTGAAAGCGGAGAAGAAACCGTGAATTGTCTAATGGCAAGAGAAGATGATGAAAACTCTCAAGAGGTAAGCCTACTTGATCTTTCTAAAGAAGAGTTAGTCACTAGTCTACAAGAAATTCATGATAAGTATGTTGATGTCAAGAAGAAACTAAAGAAGGTTATCAAATCAAATGATGAGAAAATTGCTAAATTAGACAATCTTTCTTCTGAAAAGAATAACATTGATCTTGAGAATTTGTCTTTAAAAACATCTTTAGATGATTGCACTAGAAAGCTACTCACTTTAGAAACAAATGTTGATCTTCTTTCTAAAGAAAAGACTGACTTGTTAGCTAAACTAAAAGATTTTCAGACTCAACCTATTTTGTGTAACCATCTAGACTATGATAATGTTATAAAAGAAAGAGATTCATTGCTATCTGATTTAGATCAAGCAAGAAAAGATTTACACAAAAAATTGAATGATATTGCTCAGCTGCAAAGAGAACTTTATGAGTTAAGAAGAAAAGATATACTTGATAACATTCTAAGCATTAGTACTGTTTTCAACGGAAGAAAAGGTTTGGGATATGCTCCAAAGAAAAATCAACCCAAAAGAACTCAAACTATGTTTGTACCCAAGAACACAATGGCTAGAAAGAGAAATGAAGTTGATTCTATTACTTGCCATTTTTGTTTACGTCTTGGACACTATTCCTTTTCATGCCCTTATAAAACTAAGGATTCCGAATTAGTTTGGGTCCCAAAACCTCAAACTTAGTAGAGTCAAATAGAATTTAGTTGAGATATGACCAAAAAGCTCCATCTTGCTATTTATATTGTCTTATCTCAACTAAACAAAAGATTTCATGCTTATTGTTAATTTTCTGCATTGTTGTACTGAAACAGAAACTTAGTCGGTCGAAGTATTGTCGACCAAACCATTAATCGGTCGAAGTATTGTCGACCGACCGAATGTCTGTAATATATCAAAATTTACAGCAATTATTTCGGTCGAAAATTGGTCAACCGAGCTACATTTCTGTGTTTTCTGGTTTGTAATACAGTAATCTTCTCGATCGACAAATTGTCGACCGAGACATATGTCGGTCGAACAATTTTCGACTGACTGGACTTCTGATTTAGAACTCTTATACAAATATGTACTTAAATGATTCTAACCATATCGGACCATCACATGGGTACCAAAATCTACATTTTAATGCAGGAATGGGTGGTTGACAGTGGATGTTCCAAACATATGACCGGAAACAAGGACGCATTCCAAACCTTTGAAGAAAAGAAAAGTGGAACAGTCACCTTTGGAGACAATGGTAAGGGAAAAATCGTTGGAATAGGTAATGTTGGTACAAACTTCGAAATAAAGAATGTTCTACTCGTTGATGGTTTGCACCATAATTTGATAAGTGTTAGTCAATTATGTGATAGTGGTTATGATGTGTTATTTAACAAAACTTGCTGCAAGTTATTGATAGAAAACACTACAAATGTTGTTTATGAAGGAAATAGAGTTGGAAATCTTTATATTCTTAAACCTAACTCTATGAAATCAGTAGTGGGAAAATGCTTGCTTGCAAATGAAAATACCTTACAAGTATGGCATAAAAAGCTAGGACATGCTAGTTCACATGTTATTAAAAAGTTAGTGAAATATGATCTTGTTCGTGGATTGCCTACTTTATCTTTTGATCAATTTGAAAATTGTGAACCATGCACAATGGGAAAGCAAACCAAAACCTCTTTTAAACCAAAACATGTACTTAGCACCAGTAGGTCCTTAGAATTAATTCATAAAGATTTATTTGGACCCATGAGGACACAATCTATTGGCAGTAAAAGATACTATTTTGTTATTGTTGATGATTATAGTAGATACACATGGGTACACTTTATTGCAACTAAAGATGATACTATTCATGTTTTTATACAATTTTGTTCCAAGATTGAAAATCTATTACAAAGCAAAATATGTACCATTAGAAGTGATCATGGTGGAGAATTTGAAAATCATACATTTGAAGAGTTTTGTATATCTCAAGGGTACACTCATAATTTTTCTGCTCCACGCACCCCACAACAAAATGGTATAGTTGAAAGGAAAAATCGATCACTACAAGAAATGGCTAGAACTATGATGCTTGAACATAACACACCCAAAACCTTTTGGGCTGAAGCTGTAAACACTGCATGCTATGTGCTAAATAGAGTAACTGTTCACTCTCATTTAAAGAAAACTCCATATGAACTAATACATTTTAAGAAACCTAGAGTTGACTATTTTCATACTTTTGGCTCCACATGCTATATCTTAAATACCAAAGATGATAGAGATAAGTTTGACTCAAAATCACACAAAGCATTCTTTTTGGGATATTCCACTTCTAGCAAAGCTTTTAGAGTATATAACACTATATCTAGAAAAGTTGAGGAATCTATTCATGTTTCTTTTCATGAAGAGTCCAAATCTGAAAATCTAGAAATCATAGATCTCACAAATCAATTCGAAAATTTAAACATACCAAATGATAGTGAGAAAAGTACTACAAATAATCACCAAGTTGAACCACAACCTACACCTAGGCTTATTAAAGATCATCCTCAAGAATTAATTATTGGAGATCCTAATGATAAAGTTAAAACTCGGTCTTCCTTCAAAGATGTTGCAAACATGGCTTTTGTTTCTATCATTGAACCTAAAAAGATATCTGAAGCTCTTAAAGATGATTATTGGATAATAGCCATGCAAGAAGAATTGAACGGTTATGGTTTTACTCTTTCATCTACGCCTATTTTTTGTGACAACATGAGCGCAATAAACCTAGCACACAATCCTATTTTACACAGCCGAGCTAAACATATTGAAATCCGTCATCATTTTTTAAGGGATCATATCTCCAAGAATCATGTTTCCCTTCATCATGTTGATACGGAAGATCAATTGGCTGATATTTTTACAAAACCGCTTCCACTAGATCAATTTAACAAAATTAGGAAGCAATTGCTTATCACTCCTTTGGAAGATGTTTTCTTTGATATTTGTGCTACTTAAACAAAAACTCTTATTTGCATCATGATATTTTGGCTTTTAAATGGACATCTTTTTCATTAGATTTGATGGGACATCCAATTCAGGGGGAGTTTTTATTTCTAAACGGATATCTTTTTGAAATGACAAAGGGGGAGAAATAAATATAAAACTAAAACTTAGAAAAACTCAATCAATGAGTTTCACAAATAAACTCTTGGCTTTACATTGAAAGTTTCTATATTCCCTAGTGAATTGGATTTCATGTTCCAAAATTCAAGGGGAATAATAAGCACACATTTTATAACTAAGAGGAAAAGCTACAAAAGGTAATCTAAAGGTATGAAACTCATATGGTTCATATTTCCTTTATTTATATTTTTGGAAATGTTTGTCATCTTTAAAAAGGGGGAGATTGTTGGCCAAATGGACATCTATAAATCCCTTTGTTTTGATTATGACAAACATTTCATTCTTATTGATCTAACTTGCTACTTGAGTGTGTAGGATTAAGGTGGATGACAAAGCAACTAGGGAAATCCATATGCTTATATGTTTATGTTTTCATGCAATGTAATTGCTTTGTAAAAACTTGTACAAATATATAATGTACAAGTACTTAGATTCCATGTAAATCAAGTGTTAGATTCTCCCTAGCTAAACACCACATTTAGATAAGTCATTCCCTTCAAATAGGATCACATTTGCACACTCATACATATAGTTAGTGCCTAAATTGAAACATTGAAACAGGATCAATCTCGGTCGACAAACTCCTCGACCGAGACACTCTCGGTCGACAATCTTCTCGACCGAGAAAGATCCAAAGTAGCCGTTAGACACAACAGACAAGTTAGTTGGTAGTTGGAGAAAGACGTTGCAAATCACTTGTTCCAGAGTGCCTGTCGGTCGACAAAAGTTCGACCGAGTAGGTGTCTCGGTCGACCATTCCTCGACCGAGATTGTCTCTGACAGCAACTGCAGAATTAATTAATTAGCCGTTGTTAAAGCAACAACTTTGTACCTAACGGCTAGTTAAGCACTTAGAAACCCCTAGAAGTTGTCTAGAACGTCCTTAAGCATCCTTAGGCCATTCCTATAAATAGGACAAGCCATAGGACACTCAAACACACTTGCTACACTTGAGAAATCCTTGAGCATACTTTGAGCAATCTATTTGTAAGCAATTTGAGCATTGTGACAATTGGCCATTTCATTCCTTAGCTCATAATTCGTTTCCTATAGGCTAGTATCTCCTACCCACTGCAATCACAAGTCCACACACTTGGTTAGGAGATCTATACGCTTGATCTAGGCAAATCAAGCCTTGGGCTACAAAGGATAAGTTGTAATTTCCTTTTTCTTTCTTGTTCTCTATTACCGTTTGTACTCTCCTTGCTACTCCTAGGTTGGAGGCTGCTGATTGGAGAGGGTGGAGTTCTTCTTGGTGAAGAAGGTGACTTTGAGCTACTTCATAAGGCTGGTGCAACGGGAGGTTACTTCTAGAGAGGAAGGCTACTTCAAGGGGGAGCTTGGAGTTACTTCAAGAAGGCTACCTCAAAGTTGGTGCACCTACTTCAAGTGAAGGCTGTTCAAAGGGTGTAAAGGAAATTATTGTATTTTGCATAAATCCTTGGGAAGGTAATAAAATAAATACTTTCAAAATCCCGGTTGGGTAAGCAACCGGGTAGTGGACTGACAACTTTAGTAGTTGCTAAAGTTGGAACCACTCTAAACACCTGTCTCCTTCTTCTAATTTCAATTGTGGTTGTTTGAGTTAAATAAATTGTTAAAATTATTTAAAAACTCTATTCACCACAACCAAACCATGTCACCCAACACAAGGATAGCCCACTGAGTTCTATATCATCTTAGGCACATCGGGCACCAAGCCAACTACCTTAACTAGGTGTATTGTGTAGGGCACTCAACAAAGCATATCGTCCAAGCACACATGGGTATCGGCCACCAACCAAACTCCAACTAGGCACATCGGCCAAGGGTACATCTCAAGACTAAACTATAGGGCAGAACTACTCCAAGGTCATCTTCATCCTCCAACTAGGTCATCATACATCTAAGAGATCACCTCTCAAGTCAATGGTGAGAGGAGGGTGTTGCTCAAGCAACTAGGATGTAGACTCACCTCTCAACTTAAATGAGAGAGGGATGTTGTCCACATCACTAGAGCTCAAACTCACTTCTCATAACCAAGGAGAGAAAGGAGTATTTCTACCAGAGGAAAACTCTAAACTATAGGTTCAGTCAACTAAATCCAAAACATATAGACCATCGACAACATCATGCTCACTATACCCATAGATCAACAACATATACTAGAGAAAGAAATATAACATGCAATGGCTGCTCATCAACATATATGAAACATGCAGCATAGAGAAGGTAGTATAGCTAGGGTTAGAAGTTATGTAACCCACCTTAAGCAAGCTCCTCAAGTTCCAAAGCTCCAAGATTCAAGCTCCTTGCTCCAAGCACACCACAAGGAAACAAAGTCCACCTATGGGTCGGCCACCAAGCTAGAAGAAGAAGAAGAAAGCTCCTTCAAAGAAATCGGCCACCAGCCTTAGCTCCTCCAAGGGTATCGGCCACCAAGATTGCAAGGGAGAGGTATATTGTGCACCAAGGAAGAGAGGAGAAACAAAGAGCTAAAAGGGATCCTAAGGAAGAGAAAGGCAAGGCATATATAGATGAGGGTCAAGGTTAAACCAAGGCAAGGTGTCACCTTACCAAGGGACACTTGTCCACACGTTTTACCACCTTAAAAAACACATGCACATGCCATGCCACCACTCAACCAAGGATCAGCCACATGTCCAAGCTAGGGTGACACAACCAAAGCAAGGAGGTCAAACAAGGTCAAAGGTCGTCACACCACCTCCCATGGCAGACACACCCCTATTGGTGACACAAGGAAAGGCCGACACAAGCATCCTTGCCCGATACAGGGTTCAACCAAGAAAGGCAAGGCCTAAAAGAGCTCAACCAAGCCAAAGACAACTCAAGGCACGAGCCCAAACCTTCCTCTCAACCCTAGAGGAAGCAAAGAGAGAGAAAGACATTTCACAAGGTGACAAACTTGCTCTCCAACCCTATCTGAGGTTATTTTCCAAGTAGCACCCCCATCTCTCAACTAAGCATAAGCAAACCCTAATCACCACTAAAGATGATTAGCAAGCAACCAAGCACAAGGTATAGGAAAAACAAATAGGGTAAGCCCAAAATGATGGTTAGGGTCCTTACAGCATGAACATCAGTGTCCTACCATGAATTCATAGTGGTGACAATCCTATTGTGATTTCTAGCAATAGATTTTCTCACCAACATCATGTCTAATTCAGGACTAAGATGAGTTGGAGTCAAGTCCCTAGTTTCAAAATGGTTCTTCTTCCAACATGGGATGGCTCGACCTCTTTCCTCGATGCCCTTCCTACATATTGCGTTGTTGCTAGAAATGGGACTTGAACCTTATGAAGCCGCAACACTACCAAAAGAATGTCATTATAAGGGACCTGGACAAATTTCAAGTAAACTTTACCTTTAGACAATCTTTCTAAACTTCATTCAATTGATTTAAAAGAACAATTGCCATCATATGATTGGAAGAAACTGACTAGTAGCAAAACACTAATATGAGCTAGCTTCATGATGGGATGGAAACAAAACATTTTACCATTTCTTCATCAAATCGTGTCTTATCTCAATAAGACAATCAGGTTGTGAGATGATAGTGGGACATGGATATCTTTTCAGACAACTATCAAAGAGCATGTTAGAACTTTTTTCAAGGACCTACTTTCAATGTATATAGTTCTTGCTGCCATGTTGTTAAAGATCCCCAATTACATTGGTGTCTTTCCAAGGATCCTAAAATCTCATGATTTTATAGCTACCCTAACTCTAATGATAAAAAATAGGTAGTCTTATAAATGTCCACAACAATAGCACTTGGCCCCGATGGAGTTCATAATGGATTCATTCAGGACAATTGGCACTAGGTTGGCAATTTCATTGTCCTCACAATTCATGAAGCTTTCCAAAATGGCCATTTCAACTCAAGACTAGCTGATGCACTCATAGTTATTGTTCCCAAAGTGCAACACCCACAAAGCTACAATGACCTTAGGCCAATCTCTCTAATCAACTATTGTTTCAAGCTCATATCTAAGATAAATGTGGAATAGATTAAAACCCTTCTCAACACTTGGACTTCTAAATACCAATCAAACTGTATCCCTGGTCATTGTATTATTGATAATATCCTACTATTCTAGGAGGTTATCCATTCTATGAAGACTAAGAATAGCAGAAAGAACTGGGTGAGAATCAGGATTGATCTTTTAAAGGCATTTGATAGAATGTGTTTTCCTTTCATAAACGACACCTTTCTCAAGGTCAAACTCCTTAACAAACTAATTTCATTGATTACGAAGATCATCTCATATGGGAAAATTTCCATCCTATGGGATAGTGTTCCTCTAGAAGCATTCATGCCCATCCAAGGTGTTTGACAGGGTGATTGGATCAGCCCGTACCTGTTTGTTCTCTATATGGAACATCAACATCAAGACATTTCTCTCTTGTAGCTACTGGACAACAGAAACCCAATCTCCTAAACCATTGTGGTACCCCCCAACTAATGTGATGTTTTCTGATGACATCTTGCTAATGGCAGAGGTTTCAACTCTGCAACCCTCTATCATGTCCAAGGTTCTCGATCAATTTGCTTATGTGTCCAGGAATATTCTCTTAAAAGAAAAATCAAGGTGTTTCTTCTCCCGCATCACATCTACAGCTGAAAAAGGTCTTTCCACAGGAAAATTGGGATTCCAAGCATAGAAGGTCTAGGCCTCTATTTGAAGTTTCATGTGTTACATCATCGTTTGAACAAAGCAACGCATGCCAGCATAGTTTGCTCAATCCATAAGAAGATGATCAGTTGATCTACTCGACACTTATCTCTAGATGGACACACCACTCTAGCAAAGAGCACTCATACCATTATGCACAATGCAATCTACCATTCTCTCATCATCTCTCTGTGATGACATTGACATGCACATCCAAGACTTCATATGTCCAGGAGGATGTGAACAATAGAAAATTTAGTCAATATCATGCAAGAAGGTCACCTTTTCAATAGCTTGTGGTGTCCCGTGAAACAAAGAAGAATGTGTTAAGAACACATCTCTGATGCTCAAGAATGTTTGGAAATTCATGAACCAACTCTACATTCTTTGGGAAGATCGATTGAGGGATAAATATATGCACAATGACAATCTCAGAGAACTTCCCTACTCATGTGCATGGGCTTTTATTAAGCACAACATTGCCAATATACAATATATTAGTCACAAGACCATCAACTCAGGTATTAGCACTAACATTTGGCACAACATCTAGATTTTATGGAAGTCAGTTCTTGATATTGAACCTACTACAAACATTCCCTATGGACATGAAGATTTCACTATTCACTCTATGGCTTAGATACCTCATGGATGGGATAGGGATTTTATCAATACCCATCTCCCACTAGCAGACACACACCTTATTCATAATATTAGGCCACCTAAAATCATAGACTCCGCTAATACATGGTCTTAGCCATATGACGCTAAAGGGGAATTCATGACTTGCTTGGCATACTCCTAGCTCTATGATCAAACCTCCATTGTCTCACTGAATCATTGGAAGGGCATGTGGGGCTCACATCTTCCACTCAAGTGATGAATATTTCTTTGCATGCTTGATCATTATGCTCTCCTCACATACTGCGAGAAAGCTAGAAGGCATATCATCTTAGATGACATTTGCCTGATTTAAAATAATGCCCAAGAAAACCTTTTGCATTGCTGAGAGATTCTCCTTCCATCAAGCAGATCTAGTTAGAACTCAATGTGGAAAACTCATTCTTCAATACCTTAGAGTTTGAATGGATTTCCACGATTGTTTCCAAATCTTGGAATGTCAAGAAGAAAATTACACAATGTGTAGGGTTCCAGGGCATCTGGCATAATTTTAATGAATCCATTCGTAGTGGAACCATGAAACCCATCCTCGACATTATTTATTTTATCAAGGTGAGAACAAATTTTATTCTACACATTCTAGGTCTTCCATGCATCACCATCATAGAGATTGTGCCTTAACCATGCAGCCTCATCATGGATGCCATACTATTGTCTTTGTGGACACAGTGCTTCAAACACACTCCCAAAGAACATGTATTGGAATTCATGTAGTTGACAACACAAGACGTTATATTTTGGGAGCTGGTCTCATCGTCCTTGCTTGCTCAACATTGCAGGTTGAAGTCAAATGTATTCTCCAAGCATTGTCTCTTTGTAAACAAAAGGGTTGGAATTCTCCAATAGTATAGTTTGATGCTAATTCAACCATCACTATCCTTAAGCATTTCTCTCCAATGGATAGAAATTTTGTACCCCATCAAATGCACTTTGCCTCTCTTTTTTTGTATTGAACCAATATACAATTCTCTTTCATCCCCCGTAACCACCACATGGGAGCCGACAATATCTTAAAACACAGCATGTACTCATTCTTCCCCCATTCCTTTCACTCTAACAAGCCTATGTGGTTATCAAGAGACATTCATATTTTCCTTCCATGTTGTGGCCCATACTAGAGAAGGGGATGGGTATTACTTAATCTCTTTCTATTTGCAAAAAAATAAGACAACACTAGTAAAACTATCATATGAAAGTATTTTTTTGTCTATATCTCATTGAGTCGATCGACTTAGTACATAGGTTAATTACGTTTGGACAAGGTATCTAGGAGACATGCACTTTGCAAACTATGGTTGAAAACTTTATGAAAGATCGAGATTTTACCAAAATCATGCGGTGAACACGAGCCCTTGGATATGTAATCCGCAATTCGTGAACTCATCCGCTAGGATGGGGGCTAAGAGACCCTGATTCTAGGTTGGCCACGACACACAAACACTGTTGGATACCCCTCCAGCAACCGCCAATGGCTTCTAGTCACTGGGTGTCACTGCCTACTGTCAATCTAGCGAGCCAATGGGCTCGCGATCCCACAGAGTCTGCCCGACAACTGTAGATCGTGATGTGACATTGGGCGAAGATGCTCAATAGAGATGGTGGGTTGGAGTGATCAAGACCTCCTCGTGGCTAGCCAACATGTTGTTCGAGTTCACAATAACCATTTGAGGTAGGGAAAGAAAAAAGGTTGTTGCAAGCCAGATAAAGAGAATCAGCAAAAATAACCATAGTGGGGGTTGCCATGGAAGCAAGCAAGAAGAAGAAGAAGAAGCGGGGGTCAAGGGTTCGTGAAACGAGAAGAAAGGAGGGGCAACGAATTAGGGAAGATGTTTTGTAGGTAACAAAAGGGTTAATTGGTGCCAAGGTGGTGGGAAAACAAGGGGTGGGTGTGGTGCAGTACCATGGCCACCAACCATGGTACGAGGGTGGAAGACGATGGCTCAATAGTCAGATTAGATGGGGGGAATTTGTGGGCACAAGATCAAGGGTTGGGGTTGAACAAGGAATAAGAGGGGGTGTGGGTCGCTGACATGGCAAGGGCAAGGGGTATCTTGTTGGGCCACACCCCTACATTGGGCCCAAATTGGAGTTTCATTCAATTGAAAGAGCTAAAAACTAAGTTAAAAGCATGTTTCTATCATCCTTGTTCGGAACTCAGCGAACTCTGATGCATTGGAAACATGAGATTGTTTCTACACAACTAACATGTTGTGAGGGTAAGTAGAGACCCATAAATGGTATCAAGACGGGTAAAGAGATTATGGACGTTAATCTAAGTGAAATCGTGATTTCGTATCAAATTGAATATCATCACTTGCCATATGAACGTAAGATAAACTCGATCAGAATAAAAATATATTAAATCATGAATATGATATCAAGGGTGAGAATTAGTATAAGAATGAAGTGAATAGTACATATATGAGGAGAGAGAAAAAATTAAATTATTACACATATACTAGCCTCCGCAAAGAAGATTTTCAAAGTTTCAACTCTTGATATATATATACACTGTCAGTTAGCTAGATGCTTAGCATGGAAACCTCTATTGATGTTATCTTTGTACTTATCAGAACAATCAAAGCCTTGATTGTTTTCTAGTATAGTATAGAACCTCATTGAGTCATCGACGCCACATTGATCAAAACAAAACATGAATGAAAAACTAGACACAATGCATGTTGGTTTCGTCGCCCCTCCGTCTGTGATAAAATTGACATCTCAAGCCCCAGTGATCCCTCGGCAGTCGGCAAACATTCTTATCGCTATACAATTCCTCAGGTCACCGCATCCTGCTGTACTCCGCCCACCAATTGGCAGCTATGTCGAGCACAACGGACGGGAATGCTCCCAAAGGAGAGGGCAACGACGTTGAGGCAACCGGAGCGACGTGTGATTGTGAACCCAGCGGTGTAGCATGGTCGGTGGCGTCGCTAGTCGTCCGAATGCTAACTGCTCTTTTCACTATTGTATCGGCGATCGTCATCGCCGTCACATCCTACACCAGCATCGACCCAAATTCCTCCAGCGGTCAAGAGGCAACGTTCCACTTCCAGGACTTCTGCGCCTACAGGTGGTTGTATAATTTGAGACCGATGTGTTCACTATAATTATATATTCGACAATGCGACATGAATAGCAATTGGGTTCTGGAATCTGTCTTGCAGATACGGTATGTCCGTTGCGATCATTGGAATGGTGTACGCCGTCGTGCAGGTTGCCATAGCCATCTACAGGCTGGTTGCGGTGAAGGACTTCCCAAACTGGGTTTCATAATACTATACGGTGATGTGGTAATTATAAGAGCCTCTACCAACCCCTGATCATTTCTTGATTATTGTTTGGCCAATAGGTGATCGTCGTGTGAAATTGTTCATTTGCTGAATTAGTTAGTGGCTCTGTGGCTGGTTTCGGGATGTGCGGCCACTTTTGGACTCACGGTAGACTTCCAGAGGAAGTGGGATTCCTTGCTTGATGAGTTGGTGAAGCAGTTTCGAATAAGTCCAGCCCAAGGCGACGACTTGAAGAGCAGCCTCGACAAGGCTGCCTCCAACAACAACATGGCGGCAAGCCTCCTCCTGCTGGGCGCAGTATTCAGTCTCGTAGTGACGTATCCTACGATGGCTAAATTCAAATCGTGAATTGAAGTGGAACACGTTTCTACCAAAGGTAGCGATGATCACGGACGCCTTTATTATCAGAGGCTTCCTGCAATAATTTTATTGGAACCCAATTCAAATCCGTTGAAGTGTGAAGTAGCTGTTTTTGTCTTCATCTGTTTTTAGAAGTCAGCGTTAGAGAAGAGATGCATATTGCCCATTAGTCTCTTAGAGGAAGGGTTTTTTTTTTGTTTTTTTTTTTTGTAATAACCGAGTTAATTTTATTCAGACTGCTCTCGGTAGGCAGGATTTAAGTTTAGTACAGAAATAGAAGATGATTGAAGCTCTTCCTCATATTCTTTGAGGCAGAGTTCTGGGCATACCCTCCATTCTTGTTGTTGGATGTCATTCTTGGCTGACCATTTGGCTAGGATGTCCGCAGTTCTATTTGTTGATCTCCTGCTATACTCCAATTTAATATTTCCTTTCAGGGTGAGTAGATGTTGCAGGTTCCTTTGGAATGGCTGGAATCTCCGGTTTTGTATAGCACCTGTGAGAATTTTGAAAGCAGATAGACTGTCCGTTTCTATGATTGCGTCTCTTGGTTCATTGATGATTCTATTTATTCCTCTAATCACAGCTTGTATTTCTACTTGTAAAGCATCAATGAAAGGGGCTCCCTGGATACCTCCACTGATCCATAAACCATTTGCATCTCGTAAGACGAAACTGGTGCTAGCCTTATTGAGACGTTTGTAGAGTGCAACATCTACATTTAGTTTTACAGTTTGTGGGGATGGTCTTTTCCACTTGAGAGTTTCAGGCTTCAGATGCCTTGTAGGTTGAGCAGTGTGAGATAAAGCATAGGTCGTGATAGCAACTTGCTTGTTCAAAGTTCGCATAGCTTCTACGACGTTGATACTATTGTTTGAGAAGACAAGTTCATTTATGGATTTCCAGAGGAATTCAGTGGTTAAAGCGAACCATGTCTTGTGGGTGTTCGATGCTTTCTTTTTAGTCTTCCTGGAGAACCATTGTTGTATAGATGGGTCGTTGCCAGCATACATCCCTTGTTGTTGTTCGATTTCCTTCCAAATTTTTGATGCGTAAGGGCAATCCCTAAGAACATGCATGATCATTTCATTGTTATTATTGCAGCGGGGGCAGCGAGCATCTGTTGTAAAACCCCTGGTAGTTCTATTTTGATTAGTCAGTAGTCCATCATGCAGTGCTTTCCATAGGAAGAGTTTAGTGCGTTGTGCAGTAGGGAGTTTCCATATTCTTTTCCAGCAGCCGTGTGTCTTGACGCATTGGTTCTTGATCAGGTCTTTATAAATGACTGCTGTTTTAAAATTCCCATTGGGATTTTGAGTGAAGTTCCATTCATCTGTACCTGCATTTGGATCGGGGGGAATCATATTCTGTATTTTGCTGCAGGTGTCATCGTCAAACCAGTGACGAATAAAGTTTGTATCCCATTGTCCGTGTTCCACCATTGAACAAACTTTGAGATCAGTAATATCTTCTGGAACGATTCTACCGGGTTTCAGAACTGGAGCTTGAGAGGAGTCTACCCATCTGTCCTTCCAAACTGAAGTTGATGCGCCGTTTAGAACTACTCGTCCGGTCTGGTTCTGTATGGTGCCAATGTGAGCATATATGTGCTTCCATAGCCTTGAGCCTGTAGCCATTCCTTTGTCTTTAAGATGGTAGTATTTGGAGTGCATGAGTTGTCGCCAATGAATATGTCTATTGGTAGCAAAGTCCCATACATTTTTTGAGAGAAGTGCCTCATTCTGAGTTCTAGCAGGACGCACACCTAATCCTCCATCTGATGTAGGTGCTATTAATTTTTTCCAGGAGATTGTATGTACCTTTATAGTATCATTTTTGTGACCCCATATGAAATTACAGATTGTCTGGTCAATGCTATCACAGATTGACATCGGTAGCTTAGTAGATTGCATCGTATATGCAGGAATTGAGTTGAGCACAGAACGAGCGAGGGATGTTCTTCCAGCAAGAGATAGTGTGCGGTTGGCCCATGAGGAAATTCTGTTGTTTATGGCATTGAGAATTGGGAGATAAATATGTTTATTAGACTTCGAGTGAATAATGGGAACTCCTAGGTGTTTCCCCAGGTTTTGTGTTTCGTTGATCTTCATTTTCCTACGAATCCATCTTCGAATTCTCCTATCTGTGTTCTTGGAAAAGAATATAGAGGATTTCTCTGTTGAGAGAGATTGACCTGATGCAATTTCAAAATTCTTTAGTGTTTCCATGATTGTTGTGGCCTGAGCAAGAGAGGATTCTCCGAAGAGTATGATATCATCAGCGAAGCAGACGTGAGTGAAGGTGTTGTTTCTCAAGATCTTCAAAGGTTTCCACGTTCCCTTATTTTCTTCAGCTGTTATGGCTTGTCTTAGTCTGTCGATACAAAGAACAAATACATATGGTGATAAGGGGTCACCCTGGCGAACGCCTCTAGAAGGTTTCAAGGGTGTAAGAGTACATACCTTCCATGCAATAGTTATCTCTCCAGAAGTAATAATCTCCATGATCAGTTGCACCAATGTTTCTGGTATAGCTGTTTTAAGAAGTGTATCTTTGATGAATTCCCAATTCATTCGGCCGAAAGCTTTAGCTAAGTCAATTTTAACTGCCATGTTGGGTTGTCCGCACTTCCTAGTTCTCATGGAATGAATAATTTCTTGGACTAGGATGATGTTGTCTGAGATCCTTCTTCCCGGGATGAAGCTGGACTGGTATATATGGAGATATCCAATCATCAAGGTAGGGTTCTATACGTTCAACCACTATTTTAGAGAGAAGTTTAATGGAAACATTATTCAAGGCAATAGGCCGCATATGATTGCAGGATTTAGGAGCCTGGACTTTGGGTATAAGCACCATTAATGATCTGGACATGTCCTCGGGGATGTTTTCACCTGTGAAGCACTTCGTGATGGTGTTTTTCAGTGAGGTTTTGATGTGGTTCCAATTAGTTTGGAGAAAACCAGCATCAATACCATCTGGCCCGGGGGCTTTGATGGCGTTCATCTTTGAGAGTGATGCGAGGATCTCTTCTTCAGTGGGAGGGTCAGAGGATATCAGTTGTTGGTAAGGTAATAGCGATGGAAAGACGCCAATATAAGATGTTGCGATGTCGCTGTGACTTTGATTGCATTCTGTAGTAAGGAGTTTGCTGAAAAAAGAGTAGACAAGTTTCTTGAGGTCTTCTTCGTTCTCAATCCAGTTGTTGTTTGCATCTTTCAACTTGGTAATTGAGTTCCTCCTTCTTTTGAGCTTTACCAAGCTCTGGAAGTACTTAGTGTTTGAGTCTCCGAGGGTGATCCAATCGCATCTGGCCTTTTGTCGCCATTCCTCTTCTTCTTGATGCAAGATATCAGTATACTCCTGCTGTAGTCGCGTGCTCGCATTGTCTAGGGCTTCAGTATAATGGTTTTCTAAACTTTTTTTCTTCTTCGTGAGAGCACGTAGTATGCAACTTTTATGTTTGTGAGTTTTGGATCGTTCATCTTTGTCCCATTTTTTGGCTTTTTGCATGAACTGTTTAGATGCTGCAGTGAAGTCCAGGGATGTGTCCCAGGCATTGTTTAGGAATTCATTGAAGCTTTGTCTTTTGGACCATGATACTGATGTTTTAATGTGGTATTTGGTGAAACTCCTTTGTTTGTTGGTCCGGATGAGAATTGGAGCGTGATCAGAATTTATTTTCGGCAAAACTTCAACTTGCGTATTTGGGTAGCTGTCAATCCAACTTAAGTTGCAGACTGCTCTATCTAGGCGCTCTTGAAGTAAACCCCTTTTGAAGGTCATTTGCGGTCCTGAGGCACCCAGGTCTTCCAGGCCGGCAGATAAGAGGGCTTCTGCAAATTCCTTACAGCTGTTGATATTGATAGAGTCGCTACCTGTTCTCTCTGAAGAATGTATAATGGTGTTGAAGTCCCCCGTGACCATCCAAGGGAGTTGGGAAGCTTGTGAAATGGAATGAAGGTGTCTCCAAAGGGTTCTTCTTTTGTGTTGCTTTGTGCTGGCGTATACAAAGGTTATTAGAATTTGATTGTTAACAAGGCAATGTATGAATTGCCTGTGGATGGCAAGGATTTCAACCTTACCAATTCTCTGTTTCCACATGACCCAAATTCCACCCGAGTATCCTCTAGCTTCTATTCGATGGGAGTGATCGAAGCCAAGGTTCTTGACAATATTATCAGCCGATGTTCCACTAGTTCTTGGTTCCAAGATGGCAAAAATATCAATCTGGTAAGCTGTAGTGAAGTCACGGATAGTGTTTTGTGTATCTGTCGAGCAGATACCTTGTACGTTCCACGATGTACAGATCATCTAGGTTGTTGTGGAGGTTGGGTTTTGCAATGTCCCTTCTTCCTCTGCAATTTCAGCTTCCTCAATTGTACTTGTTCTTCTGCCTCGTTTCCTTGGGCCTGACTTTGGGTTGTCAGGTGTTACTTTCCTGTTGCGGAGATGTATGCCTACACTCCCTAAATGGGGTGCTTTTCCTTTGTTTGTGGAGGGACTTTGTGTAGTCGTGGTGCCAAAACAAAATGTGATCGGTTGTGAAGCTGTGGAGGTATCGTTTGGTATGATTATTGTGCCATCATCCAAAATCTCAGTGGCGACATGGTTGTTATCTTTAGGTTCCATGGTTTTACTAACCTGTGCTGAATGTTGAGCGGTTGCATATATATTCTGTTGGGTATTTGTTTCTGTTTGTTTATTTTTGTTTTGCTGCTTGGTCTTTTCTTTCTTCTGTCTCCAGTCAAATCCGGCCACCCGTTCAGCAATTATCTGTGGATTTATTTCTTCTGGTTTGTCTTCAAGATCTGTAGCTAGGGAATTAAATTTGTTTGATGTCTGTGTCGTCTGCTTTGTTTGGCTGGGATGCCTCGGTTTTCTTTGAGTGGGTTGCGCATGCATAGCTTCAGTAAATTCTCCCAATGCAGGTATGGTTTTTGGTGGGTTGCCACTTGTTGATGGCTGCTCCTTCATGGATTGCTTTTTGATTCCGCATAATTCTTCTGTGTGGCCCAAACATCCACAGTGCATACAGATTGTTGGGAGATTTTCATACTCAAGAGTATATCGTTCTCCTTGGACCATGATGGCTGGGATTAGAGCTTTAGTGGAGTCGAGTTTGACGGCTATTTTGGCAAATATGCCTCTCCTCTTAAGGTCAGTGTTGGAATCTACCTTCATTGTGGTTCCAATGCAGTTTCCTACTTCCTCCAGGAACTGTCTTTGGTAGAGCTTTAGAGGAAGGTATTTTAAGCATTCTACCCAACCATTTTTGGATCATTTCGTAGATTTTTTTTGTGTTTTCTGTTTAATTTTTGTATCGAACAAATAAAAATAGTTCATTTTATAGTTGAGGTAGCAAGAGCTTGTAGAGTATGTATACCGGTGCATGTTAATTTATATTATTTCAAATATGATACATTTCCTAATTTTATTTGAAAATGTGTAGATAAATTTGATCTGCTACATGCATAATAGTCAACCTAATTTAAGAGAGTGTCAACCATAACGAACAATAAATGAATAGGTATAAAACATGTTAATTTTAAATATAATCCCTCTGGCTCTAAGAAAAAAAAAGCAGCTCTAACAATCTTTTTTATGAAAAGTACCTAATAATGTTGTTCTTAGTATAACTCGTTGTACTACAAAGTCGGTCGACAAGAATACTACAAGGAACAGACGAGTCACCTACATGTCATTTTGAATTCTAACCAAATCTATGTATAATTCATAGATTATGTCTCTTTCCATGAAATTTAGCCTCAATAACGAATGTGACACATCATTTTTGAAAAGCAGAAATTCTGATGCATCATCTAAGTTGATACCATCTAGGAAAAGTAACAAAAATTATGATGCATCATTTAAGTTGATACCATGAAGTTGAAGTAGTTGATGTCTCTTCTGAGTCAATGTATTCTATACTTTTACAACATTCATTCTTCCTCACTGTATATATCAACAACTTCTCCTACTTATATGGCCATTGCAAGTCTTCTACAATGGCAACTTCATCAATAATTTGCCCCATCACCATTATTTGGCTTAATCCTTCACTCTAGCACATCACCTCTCCTCTCTTAAACCTCTCTCTACCCTCTTTGCTTGACATCAGATATAGGTTTCTACAAGTAGTGGATCCACACAAGATTTATATAGGAGGGTTGGTTGGTTTCTATTCAGAATGGAAGATATGGAGGATGATATGTAGTTCAAAGAAGGAAAGGGTACTCATCGGTCTACATGTGGTGAGGGCATTTGTGACAACCCTCCACATAAAATAAGATTATTCAAAATTTGATAAAACCCCTATTAATCATTATCCCAAAAAGGTATATAATTAAAATCGTAAAGTAAGTTTGACATAGCATAGGAATACTTGCACAGAGGCCCAAAATATCACAAATACTTATATTCAGTAACTTTACATGAATATCCTTGGCCTCATCCACAACCTATACACAAAAAGGTTTTTTCAAATACTTACAACATTTACATTGTTCATGGCTTACAACCACAAAATCGAATTGATATACATCATATACAAATCCCCCTGTCCAGATATGAGAGTACAAGGATGACTCTAGAACTCTAACAAGAACCACACCAACCTCTCAACATTATTGATCTCTAACTTGAGGCTCTTCACCATCATGGGCTTGACTGCACTGTGGAACACCTAAAAAGGTGTGGAAACCCATGAGATGGGACCCAAGTCACAACGATATGATATAGCCTCTAATAATATTTATTTCTTATAAACATGTCATGAAATTATATCAATTAATAAAAATACTATAACTGACAAGAAAATTAAGCAGTGCATATACAATGATGAAGAATAGATAAAGTTACAATTACATATAACTAAACGTGAAGAGATATGTATCACATATGATGCTATCCAAAAGTGAAAAGCTTTACTGTTTATCCACTATGATTTGCCAAATAACCCTTATTGATTTGAGACTTATACATTGTCCATATTTTTATAATGACTTAACCATTCCATTCATATGTATCTAACATGTTTATTTAAGATTTATTAGGCATTAGGTACATGAAAAGGATCAATTTCTTGAAGCCCTAGATTGTCCAAGTTCAAGTCAAAAGAAATGCAAATGTGCAATTTGAGAAAACACTCCAAACCACCTTAGGATATTTTTGTAATATTAGAATTGATGATATGACTTGTAAATAAGATGAGAAAAAATCAGGGACACTTAATTCCATCGGTTGATCACTTAAAACTCATTTAAAAATTTATCATAACAACTTAATCGGTTGAGTTTGAATCTCGACTGACTAGTGATGGATTTTTGGAAATGATTGGATCGGTCGAGCTGTACACTCACAAAACTCAACTGAAAACTTTCTGACCAAAGTTGGTTTTAGCTGATTGGTCGAGTTAAACTCGACAGATAATTTGAAAATTAGCTTTTTCGGATAGTGGATCAGTCGAGTTACCCTTATTGAAACTTGACTGAATGCATAGTATGAAAAATACAAAAAAAGTGATTCCAAGCGTTGGAGAGTTGTTAGAAATGAAAATAGATATGTTGCAAGTTGGAAAATGACTATTTTTCATTCTTAAGTGATCCCACACTCATAGGAACACCCCCGTCTATAAATAGGACCTCTTAGAGTTCATTCCAAGGTTGATCATTCATGCTATCATTGGTCCTTGCTAAAGTTGAGTGTGCTAACCCCCTTAGAGCCCCTTTCTCTCTCTCATTTACAAAGAATTTCATAATTATGAATGAGTTAGACATGTTGTAATAGATCTATCTCATTGTTACCTTGTAAAGATATCCATCTTTCTATCTTCCCAATCCCCTTTCTCAAAGAGCAAAGACTAAAGTTATCTTCTCCGAGTGAAGGAGGGGTTGATGTTCTTCTTCAAGTCAGAAGAAGGTTTGAAGATCTTCTCCAAGTAAAGGAGAAGGACAAGGCATAAGATCCAACGACGTTCGTGGGTAAATCCTAAACGATGAAGTCTTTTTGCAAGAAGGAGATGTCCTTGGAGAAGGAATTGATCTACTTGCAAGAGTGGGTAGACATGTAGTGAGGTAGAAGACTAGCTCTTGGATATATTAGCCCTTGGATGTAAGGAGATCTTCTTGTATGTCTTATAATGGAATATAAGTATACATGGGTTGCAAAGTCCTAGTGGTTTTCCTCTCTAGGAAGTGGACTGACGGTATAATAGTTTGGAGATTGGAACCACTCTAAACACCTTGTCCAATTATTTATTTCAATCTCTCTCATCCTTGATATGCTTGTTTAGGTAGGACCTCAAATTTACTTTTAGCATTTGGTTTCAATTGATATAATTTGAAGATCTAACTATTCTAAAAAACTACTAGAGGGGGGTGAATAGAGTTTTTGAATTATTTTAACAATTTATTGAATTCAAACAACCACAGTTGAAATTGGAAGAAAGAGACAGGTGTTTAGAGTGGTTTCAACTATAGCAAATAATATAGTTGTCAGTCCACTACCTGGTTGCTTACCCAACCGGGATTTGAAAGTATTTATTTTATTACCTCTCGAGGATTTATACAAAATACAATACTTTCCTTTACACCCTTTGAACAACCTTCACTTGAAGTAGGTGCACCAACTTTGAGGTAGCCTTCTTTGAAGTAACTCCAAGCTCCCCCTTGAAGTAGCATTCTTATCTAGAAGTAACCTCCCGTTGCACCAGCCTTCTGAAGTAGCTCAAAGTCTCCTTCTTCGCCAAGAATATCTTCACCCTCTCCAATCCGCAGCCTCCAACCTAGGAGTAGCAAGGAGAGTACAAACAATAATAGGGAACAAGAAAGAAAAAGGAAATTACAACTTATCCTTTGTAGCCCAAGGCTTGATTTGCCTAGATCAAGCGTATAGATCTCCTAACCAAGTGTGTGGACTTGTGATTGCAGTGGGTAGGAGATACTAGCCTATAGGACACGAATTATGAGCTAAGAAATGAAATGGCCAATTGTCACAATGCTCAAATTGCTCACAAACAGATTGCTCAAAGTATGCTCAAGGATTTCTCAAGTGTAGCAAGTGTCTTTGAGTGTCCTATGGCTTGTCCTATTTATAGGAATGGCCTAAGGATGCTTAAGGACATTCTAGACAACTTCTAGGGGTTTCTAAGTGCTTAACTAGCCATTAGGTACAAAGTTGTTGCTTTAACAATGGCTAATTAATTAATTCTGCAGTTGTTGTCAGAGACCGTCTCGGTCGAGGAATGGTCGACCGAGACACCTACTCGGTCGAACTTTTGTCGACCGACAGGCACTCTGGAACAAGTGATTTGCAACGTCTTTCTCCAACTTCCAACTAACTTGTATGTTGTGTCTAACGGCTACTTTGGATCTTTCTCGGTCGAGAAGATTGTCGACCGAGAGTGTCTCGGTCGAGGAGTTTGTCGACCGAGATTGATCCTGTTTCAATGTTTCAATTTAGGCACTAATTATATGTATGAGTGTGCATATGTGATCCTATATGAAGGGGATGACTTATCTAAATGTGATGTTTAGCTAGGGAAGATCTAACGCTTGATTTACATGCAATCTAAGTACTTGTACATTATATATTTGTACAAGTTTTTACAAAGCGATTACATTGCATGAAAACATAAATGTAAGCATATGGATTTCCCTAGTTGCTTTGTCATCCACCTTAATCCTGCACACTCAAGTAGCTCGTTAGATCAATAAGAATGAAATGTTTGTCATAATCAAAACAAAGGGATTTATAGATGTCCATTTAGCCAACAATCTCCCCCTTTTTGACGATGACAAACATTTCCTAAATATAAAAATAAAGGAAATATAAACCATATGAGTTTCATACCTTTAGATTACCTTTTGTAGCTTTTCCTCTTGTTTATAAAATGTGTGCTTATTATTCCCCTTGAATTATGGAACATGAAGTCCAATTCACTAGGGAATATAGCAACTTTCAATGTAAAGCCAAGAGTTTATTTATGAAACTCATTGATTGAGTTTTTATAAGTTTTAGTTTTATATTTATTTCTCCCCCTTTGTCATTTCAAAAAGATATCCGTTTAGAAATAAAAACTCCCCCTTAATTAGATGTCCCATCAAATCTAAAGAAAAAGATGTCCATTTAAAAACCAAAAATATCATGATGTAAATAAGAGTTTTGTTTAAGTAGCACAAATATCAAATAAAACATCTTCCAAAGGAGTGATAAGCAATTACTTCCTAATTTTGTTAAATTGATCTAGTGGAAGCGGTTTTGTAAAAATATCAGCCAATGGATCTTCCGTATCAACATGATGAAGGGAAACATGATTCTTGGAGATGTGATCCCTTAAAAAATGATGACGGATTTCAATATGTTTAGCTCGGCTGTGTAAAATAGGATTGCGTGCTAAGTTTATAGCGCTCGTGTTGTCACAAAAAATAGGCGTAGATGAAAGAGTAAAACCATAATCGTTTAATACTTGTTGCATATAAAGCATTTGAGCACAACAAGACCCGGCTGCCATATATTCAGCTTCAGTTGTAGATAGGGCAACCGTATTTTGTTTCTTGCTAAACCAAGATACTAAAGCTCTCCCTAATAAGAAACAGCCACCACTAGTACTCTTGCGATCAAGTCGACAACCAGCATAATCCGCATCAGTATAAGCTTTAAAATCCAAGGATTGTCCTTTTGGATACCATAAACCAAAACAAGTAGTGCCGGCTAGGTAACGAAGAATTTGTTTAACTGCTAGAAAATGAGAGTGCATAGGTTGTGATTGAAATCGAGCACAAAGACCAACGGGAAACATAATGTCCGGTCTAGAAGCAGTTAAGTAAAGCAAACTACCAATCATGGCTCTATATAAAGAATCATCAATAGGTTCCCCATTTTCATCCTTATCAATTTTAGTAGAAGTAGCCATAGGAGTAGTAGCATGTTTGCACTGATCCATCCCAAAACGTTTTAAGAGTTCTTTAGTATATTTTTCTTGGCTTATGAATATTCCGGCAGGTGTTTGCTTAATTTGAAAACCAAGAAAGAAAGTTAGTTCACCCATGAGGCTCATTTCAAATTCTTTTTGCATAATATCACTAAATTGTGTGCACAATGAATCATTAGAAGCTCAAAAAATAATGTCATCAACATATATTTGCACAACTAGGAAATCAGATGTATATGTTTTGAAAAATAAAGTAGAATCTGAATTTCCAATAGAAAAACCATTATCAAAAAGATATGTCTTGAGCCTTTCATACCAATTTCTAGGTGCTTGTTTTAAACCATAAAGTGCTTTCTTAAGTTTATAAACATAGTCACCTTTTTCCGGTATTCCAAAACCAGGTGGTTGGGCAACATATACTTCTTCTTGAATGATGCCATTTAGAAATGCACTTTTTACATCCATTTGGTATAGTTTGATGTTTTTATGTGCAGCAATAGCTAGTAACATTCTAATGGCTTCAAGTCTAGCTATCGGTGCATACGTTTCATCAAAATCTATTCCTTCTTGTTGATTATATCCTTGTGCTACTAACCGAGCTTTATTCCTTATTACTTCTCCTGCCTCATTTAGCTTGTTCCTAAAAACCCATTTAGTTCCTATTATGGTTCTATCTTGTGGTTTAGGAACTAAATCCCATACATCATTTTTAGTGAATTGATTCAATTCTTCTTGCATGGCTATTATCCAATAATCATCTTTAAGAGCTTCAGATATCTTTTTAGGTTCAATGATAGAAACAAAAGCCATGTTTGCAACATCTTTGAAAGAAGACCTAGTTTTAACTTTATCATTAGGATCTCCAATAATTAATTCTTGAGGATGATCTTTAATAAGCCTAGGTGTAGGTTGTGGTTCAACTTGGTGATTATTTGTATTACTTTTCTCACTATTATTTGGTATGTTTAAATTTTCGAATTGATTTGTGAGATCTATGATTTCTAGATTTTCAGATTTGGACTCTTCATGAAAAGAAACATGAATAGATTCCTCAACTTTTCTAGATATAGTGTTATATACTCTAAAAGCTTTGCTAGAAGTGGAATATCCCAAAAAGAATGCTTTGTGTGATTTTGGGTCAAACTTATCTTTATCATCTTTGGTATTTAAGATATAGCATGTGGAGCCAAAGGTATGAAAATAGTCAACTCTAGGTTTCTTAGAATGTATTAGTTCATATGGAGTTTTCTTTAAATGAGAGTGAACAGTTACTCTATTTAGCACATAGCATGCAGTGTTTATAGCTTCAGCTCAAAAGGTTTTGGGTGTGTTATGTTCAAGCATCATAGTTCTAGCCATTTCTTGTAGTGATCGATTTTTCCTTTCAACTATACCATTTTGTTGTGGGGTGCGTGGAGCAGAAAAAATTATGAGTGTACCCTTGAGATGTACAAAACTCTTCAAATGTATGATTTTCAAATTCTCCACCATGATCACTTCTAATGGTACATATTTTGCTTTGTAATAGATTTTCAATCTTGGAACAAAATTGTATAAAAACATGAATAGTATCATCTTTAGTTGCAATAAAGTGTACCCATGTGTATCTACTATAATCATCAACAATAACAAAACACTATCTTTTACCACCAATAGATTGTGTCCTCATGGGTCCAAATAAATCCATATGAATTAATTCTAAGGACCTACTGGTGCTAAGTACATGTTTTGGTTTAAAAGAGGTTTTGGTTTGCTTTCCCATTGTGCATGGTTCACAGTTTTCAACTTGATCAAAAGATAAAGTAGGCAATCCACGAACAAGATCATATTTCGCTAACTTTTTAATAACATGTGAACTAGCATGTCCTAGCTTTTTATGCCATACTTGTAAGGTATTTTCATTTGCAAGCAAGCATTTTCCCACTACTGATTTCATAGAGTTAGGTTTAAGAATATAAAGATTTCCAACTCTATTTCCTTCATAAACAACATTTGTAGTGTTTTCTATCAATAACTTGCAGCAAGTTTTGTTAAATAACACATCATAACCACTATCACATAATTGACTAACACTTATCAAATTATGGTGCAAACCATCAACGAGTAGAACATTCTTTACTTCGAGGTTAGTACCAACATTACCTATTCCAACGATTTTTCCCTTACCATTGTCTCCAAAGGTGACTGTTCCACTTTTCTTTTCTTCAAAGGTTTGGAATGCATCCTTGTTTCCGGTCATATGTTTGGAACATCCACTATCAACCACCCATTCCTGCATTAAAATGTAGATTTTGGTACCCATGTGATGGTCCGATATGGTTAGAATCATTTAAGTACAGATTTGTATAAGAGTTCTGAATCAGAAGTCCAGTCGGTCGACAATTGTTCGACCGACATTTGTCTCGGTCGACAAATTGTCGATCGAGAAGAATACTGTATTACAAACCAGAAAACACAGAAATGTAGCTCGGTTGACCAATTTTCGACTGAAATAATTTCTGTAAATTTTGACATGTTACAGACATTCGGTCGGTCGACAATACTTCAACCGATTAATGGTTCGGTCGACAATACTTCGACCGACTAAGTTTCTGTTTTAGTACAACAATGCAGAAAATTAACAATAAGCATGAAATCTTTTGTTTAGTTGAGATAAGACAATATAAATAGCAAGATGGAGCTTTTTGGTCATATCTCAACTAAATTCTATTTGACTCTACTAAGTTTGAGGTTTTGGGACCCAAACTAATTCGGAATCCTTAGTTTTATAAGGGCATGAAAAGGAATAGTGTCCAAGACGTAAACAAAAATGGCAAGTAATAGAGTCAACTTCATTTCTCTTTCTAGCCATTGTGTTCTTAGGTACAAACATAGTTTGAGTTCTTTTGGGTTGATTTTTCTTTGGAGCGTATCCCAAACCTTTTCTTCCGTTGAAAACAGTACCAATGCTTAGAATGTTATCAAGTATATCTTTTCTTCTTAACTCATAAAGTTCTCTTTGCAGCTGAGCAATATCATTCATTTTCTTGTGTAAATCTTTTCTTGCTTGATCTAAATCAGATAGCAATGAATCTCTTTCTTTTATAACATTATCATAGTCTAGATGGTTACACAAAATAGGTTGAGTCTGAAAATCTTTTAGTTTAGCTAACAATTCAATCTTTTGTTTAGAAAGAAGATCAACATTTGTTTCTAAAGTGAGTAGCTTTCTAGTGCAATCATCTAAAGATGTTTTTAAAGACAAATTCTCAAGATCAATGTTATTCTTTTCAGAAGAAAGATTATCTAATTTAGCAATTTGCTCATCATTTGATTTGATAACCTTCTTTAGTTTCTTCTTGACATCAACATACTTATCATGAATTTCTTGTAGACTAGTGACTAACTCTTCTTTAGAAAGATCAAGTAGGCTTACCTCTTGAGAGTTTTCATCATCTTCTCTTGCCATTAGACAATCCACGGTTTCTTCTCCGCTTTCACTGTCACGTGATTCGTCCCATGCAGCTTTATAGGCTTTTTCTCCCTTCTTCTTGTGTGAGCTTTTCTTTCCTTTCTTTGCTTTAGGACATTCATTTTTGAAATGCCCTTTCTTCCCACATTCAAAGCACCTAGGAGGGGTAGAAGAAGAGCTGGAAATTTTGTTAGATTTAAATCTTTTGTATTTCTTACCATTTACTATCAAGGCTTCTTCTCCCTCTTCTTCACTTGACTCCTCACTTTCTTGTGTGATAGCCTTTGAAGCTTTTAGAGCCACATCCTTCTTCTTTCCTTGCTGAAGTTCACATGCTCTTCTTTCTTCCTCTTCTAGGGTTGCTTCATGAGCTTCTAAGTTGCCAATAAGTTGCTCCATTTTCAGTCGAGTGAGGTCGTTTGCTTCTTCAATGGCTGTCACCTTTGGCTTATATTTTGGAGGAAGTGAATGAAGGATCTTTGATACCTGATCTTCTTCAGGAATAGGTTTTCCTAGAGCACTTAAACCATTAACAATAGTAGAGAATTTTGCAAACATTTCACTAATTGATTCATTAGTATCCATACGAAAATGTTCAAATTTTTGTTTAAACATGCTAATTTTGGAATTTTTGACTTGGACTGTACCTTCATAGGTTATGGACAGTCTATGCCAAATATCATAGGCTGTGTCACAATTAGATATTCTATTAAATTCTCCTACCGAAATAGAACAATATAAAATGCTTACAGCTTTTGCATTCATTTGGGCCAGCTTTACCGTATTTGCATCCCATTCTGCAAATTCAGTTTGAGGGAGCTCGTATGGGGTTGACACCATTCTCCATAAGTCCCAATTGATGCCTTGGAAGTAGAACTGCATCCTTCTTTTCCAATATTGGTAGTTTGTTCCATCGAACGCTGGAGGCCTAGCAACAAGTGTCCCTTCGAGGTTGAGGTTGTTGAGCACTCCATCACCCATTTCTTCAAGACCTTGTTAGGGTTCCTTGAAGCCTGCTCTGATACCAATTGAAAAACTACTAGAGGGGGGTGAATAGAGTTTTTGAATTATTTTAACAATTTATTGAATTCAAACAACCACAGTTGAAATTGGAAGAAAGAGACAGGTGTTTAGAGTGGTTCCAACTATAGCAAATACTATAGTTGTCAGTCCACTACCCGGTTGATTACCCAACCGGGATTTGAAAGTATTTATTTTATTACCTCTCGAGGATTTATACAAAATACAATACTTTCCTTTACACCCTTTGAACAGCCTTCACTTGAAGTAGGTGCACCAACTTTGAGGTAGCCTTCTTTGAAGTAACTCCAAGCTCCCTCTTGAAGTAGCCTTCTTCTCTAGAAGTAACCTCCCGTTGCACCAGCCTTCTGAAGTAGCTCAAAGTCTCCTTCTTCGCCAAGAAGATCTTCACCCTCTCCAATTCGCAGCCTCCAACCTAGGAGTAGCAAGGAGAGTACAAACAATAATAGGGAACAAGAAAGAAAAAGGAAATTACAACTTATCCTTTGTAGCCCAAGGCTTGATTTGCCTAGATCAAGCGTATAGATCTCCTAACCAAGTGTGTGGACTTGTGATTGCAGTGGGTAGGAGATACTAGCCTATAGGACATGAATTATGAGCTAAGAAATGAAATGGCCAATTGTCACAATGCTCAAATTGCTCACAAACAGATTGCTCAAAGTATGCTCAAGGATTTCTCAAGTGTAGCAAGTGTCTTTGAGTGTCCTATGGCTTGTCCTATTTATAGGAATGGCCTAAGGATGCTTAAGGACGTTCTAGACAACTTCTAGGGGTTTCTAAGTGCTTAACTAGCCGTTAGGTACAAAGTTGTTGCTTTAACAACGGCTAATTAATTAATTCTGCAGTTGTTGTCAGAGACCGTCTCGATCGAGGAATGGTCGACCGAGACACCTACTCGGTCGAACTTTTGTCGACCGACAGGAACTCTGGAACAAGTGATTTGCAACGTCTTTCTCCAACTGCCAACTAACTTGTATGTTGTGTCTAACGGCTACTTTGGATCTTTCTCGGTCGAGAAGATTGTCGACCGAGAGTGTCTCGGTCGAGGAGTTTGTCGACCGAGATTGATCCTGTTTCAATGTTTCAATTTAGGCACTAATTATATGTATGAGTGTGCATATGTGATCCTATATGAAGGGGATGACTTATCTAAATGTGATGTTTAGCTAGGGAAGATCTAACGCTTGATTTACATGCAATCTAAGTACTTTTACATTATATATTTGTACAAGTTTTTACAAAGCGATTACATTGCATGAAAACATAAATGTAAGCATATGGATTTCCCTAGTTGCTTTGGCATCCACCTTAATCCTGCACACTCAAGTAGCTTGTTAGATCAATAAGAATGAAATGTTTGTCATAATCAAAACAAAGGGATTTATAGATGTCCATTTAGCCAACATATTCTTGTACAAGTTTTGAAGCTCTATTCACCCTCTCTAGAGCTCTAAATCCAACAAGTGGTATCAGATCAAGGACCTTCTCCAAAAAATCTCCTACGAGATGAGAAGATGCGTGAGGACCTACTTGGTTCCCTCAACCTAGAGGGATGCTTCTCCATGCTCCCCCCCAGTCTTCGACGACACCAACTCCCTCTATTAGAAGAGGTGGATGCAATTCAAAATTCAAGGGATGAACTTTGATATGTGAAAAGTGATGATTGCACCCTATAAGGATCTGTCCAATGTTGTATCAACTTGGGATGAAGCATCTCTAATGAATGCACAACTCAATGCCAAAGCAATTAGTATTCTCTATGTAGCCCTCACTCCTTTCGATTTCAACTACATCTCCTCATGGGATACAACCTATGAGATATGGGACAAGTTGTGCATCACTTATGATGGCTCAAAGCAAGTGAAGGAGGCAAAGATCTACATGTTGAATATCCTCCTAGAGAACTTCAAGATGGTCATGAAAGAAGGAGTTGTCGATATATATGTACTCAAGACTCACACCATCATCAATGGCCTAGCTTCTTTGGGACATACTTTTTTTTGGTAACCATTTGGGACATACTTTGGATAAAGGAGAAATCAACTCAAAGATCCTAAGGTCTCTTGTAAAGAGATGGGAGTCAAAGGTGACCTCCATTGAAAAAGTAAGAAGTATTGGTGATCTTCCAACTGAGGAGATTATTGGCAATCTACAAGTTCATGAGCCAGGACTTGACAAGCCAGAAAAGGAAGCAAAGCATGAAGAAAAAGAATCAAGGAAGATCAAAGATAGTGACTTCAAAGCTCAAGTGGAGGCTCTCATCCTTCAACAACAACTTGCTTGTCGGACCTATCCATCCTCCTCTAGTGAAGATGATGGCCCTAGTGAGCATGAAGCCAACTTCTCCAATAGAAAGTACTTCAAAGGGAAACAATCCTCTTCATCTACTCCAAGGTGCTACAAGTATGGTCAAAAAGGAAACTACAAGAGTGAATGTCCTAAGGCTAGAAAGTCACACCACAAGAGAAGATCCAAGAAGGAGAAAGAGTATAAGAAAGATAGAAAATACAAGAGGAAGGACAAGAATGAGAGGAGGAACAAAGACAAAACTCATGAAGCTTGGGAAGGATCATCCTCTAGTGTCTCAAGCTGCAATGAAGATGGAGAATGCCACCTTGCACTCATGGCCTCCACAAGTGAAGATATTAGTGAGGTAAGGCAGGTAAGTTTGTATGAGTTACGTAAAGAAACTCTTGTTGACATGCTAAATTCTACCAGTTCATCTTATTCTGAATGTAAATAAAAAAAAAGAGGTTGGGTAAAATCATTGATGACATGTATGCTAAACTTAACATTCTTGAGAAAAATGAGAAAATTCATCTTGAGAGCATTGATTTCTTGCAATGCCAATTTCTTGATCTTGAGATCCAATACAATGGATTTGAAGTAGAGAATGGTGTCTATATTAAGAATATCACATCTCTTAAGGTAGATAACTAAACGTGCCTTAATGAGCTTGAGTTACTAAAAACTGAAAATGTTGAACTTAAGCTTGTTAGTGATGCTCGTAGAGATGAGAGAGATGTTTATCACAAAGAAATTCAATTTCTTAAGTCTAAAAATTCTAGGCTTATTTCTCAAGTTAATGATCTATCTTCTAGACCTTTTTTCCTAGTAATGATGTTGATTCTATTACTCTTGAAAGGGATTCTTATTAGACTAAATTCGTCTGTTTAGAGGCTGACTGTAACATCCCAATTTTCTTATTTAATTTAAAATCTTTAATGTGGTGTTTCCTGATATGAGTTTATTAAGGGACCTAATAAACCTAGCCATAGTTAGGCATCAAATGAATTAATGAAATATGAAATATATGTCATCATGTTCACCAATACACACAAAATAACTTAAATTGTATAATTAGTGATATGGTGTATAAAAATGAATGAATGTTCCAAATGGACAACTTTTGACAGTAGATATAGTGTGATGATAACTGAAGGTTTAATGTGAGTAAAGATAAATAAGGTGTTTTATTAAGGTCCATCCTGAAATTATGGATATAATGAACTCTACGAGTAAAACATGTAGAAAAAAAATATTGTATAGAACAATGTCATGTAGCTTTAGTAGAAGTATATGATGAAAATGGGACTCTAAATCCTATATAATGATAATTAGTGCGATATGAAATGATTTATTTCAAGATAATAGAGATATAGTAAAATCTCATTTGAGATAACCTCAAAAGCTAAATCTAAATCCAAAATCGTAACCTTTATGGTGGATTTAGCTTAGGTATGAAGTTTCAACTTGATTAGATTACGTTTACGATGCCAAATTTGAAATGTTCATGTATAATAATAATAATAATAAGTCAAACTTAGTAGTTCACTTTGGAAAATTGATGAGATCCCTATTATATATTAGGACTTAGGAATGCTTAATGTCAACATATTAGCTTTAGAGTTCTTTTGCCCAAATTAGAAGAAAATTGATAATGAGGTTGTTCTAGTAGATAAAAGAATTAATAAGATAGTAAAGAAAAGGAATTGGGGTGGTCGACTGTCAGTCCTTCACGGACTAGAGAGTGCCTTCGCCTTACCCAAAATAGGGGGGCGGATCTCACCTAAAATTAATATGGGAATAAGTATAAGATATTAGGGTTACAAAGAGGAGGGCAGGAGGCATCTCGAGGTGTTTTCTCACAAGTTTGAGAGAGAGAGGCGAAAGGAACTGGACAATATCCATGGCGACATAGAGAGTTAGCAGTTGTAGGTTTTGCGACCATGGACCCTTGAGGAACGAAGATGAGTTTCCCTTGCCATGAAGACTACACCACAATTGGAGGCCTCGATATGCAATTGAATGGCCAGATCGTCAACCTAGCTACTTCGGAGAAGGTTCAGGCGGTGGTGCCTTGTTTCTGGCATGAAATAGGGGATCCGAGTTTGGTTTCTGTGTGCGAGTATGGGACTAGGTGCGATGAGGGAATCGGGCAGACTGGGTTCACTGGATGATCAGGCATCACGACGGCTTCATCGTGGAGCAAGATCCATAGCTGGCTTTGCCTAGAGTGCCATTGATAACCCTTGGCCTGGTACCATGTGTTATAGAGGAAATAGAGGGAGCGACCTCCTCTTCACAACCTGTAGATGAAGGGGGACTGGAGCACAGGTCAAGTGGATCTTGGATCCCGCCCCACCCCATTTAATGCCTTCTAAGGTAACAAATGCTTCAATTCAATCAAATATTCTTCCAACCTCATATAAATCCTAGAAATTAGTCCATGTATCAGAAAAATGCAAACCGTATGTGGATTTTGATCACTTTTTTGAGATCTAGCCAATGGTAAACATTTTAAGACCTATTTTGATCTAGTTCTCACAAATATCCAGATCTAGGATAATTATGGTTTGAAGATCGTAATCTAGGGTTTGGGTTTGTAATACAGGTGAATTAAAGTTGGAAGATCAAGGAAGATCTCCGGGGCTTTTCCCTACTAACCTAGGTAAATGGTTCATGCCCATGAGTATTCATATTTATTAAGCTCATAATATTTACATGTTTCTCAAATAAGACATTATGTTTTATGTGTTCTACTATTCTAAGATTTGAAGAAAGGTGTGCAATCAAAGTTCCAAACCTCCATGATGGTGCTCTTTCATATACCCAATATCCCAATTGGAGATATGTTAATAAAATTTCTTAGAACATTTGAGATTCATGAACCAGGTGTTTATGAGAAAATTAAAGGATTATCTTCCTAGAATATTTCCTAATAATCATTCATATTAGTGAATAGTACTACAAGGTGAGATATGCAAGTAAGTTTGTCATTTAATCTATGACTATGTATTATACCCATGTCCTTAAAAAGAGTAGAGACATGCCATTAAGACTTTCTTATATAGATAGAGATCTGAGAATCTAGAAGTTATCTAGATTCCTTAGAATGATTCAGATCTAAGAATAAAGTACATGATAAGATTATAGGAATAGAATCCACAAAGTTATGACTAGGTTTGAAAGATCATGTTTTAGGATTTATGATTTAAGCTCATGTTAAGAATATGAGATCAGAATGCATTAAGATTCATTTTAGGATTAGATTTAATATGACTTTAAAGAGTTTGACTCATCTCGTTAGCGATCATATTTGGGTAATGAATATACTTAGTATATATATATTCAGTTCGGATCCTTTTTCCTAAGCCCTGAGGCTCAATTGTCTTATATTTATCAATCAAGTCATTCTATCAAATTAGAGTTTTGAATTAAGGTTTATCCATATAATAACAATATCATATTTAAATTTAGATTTAGATTACTCAATATGTGAGTAGTTAGATATTTGATAAAGATACATGATAAGGTTTTAGACCCAATCTCAATTTTGTAATTGAGATTATTCAAATGTAGATTCAGTCTAGAATTTATGAGCAGAGATTCAGATTCATAGTTCAATACATGTTCAGTACTTAGTATTTAACTTCAAATAATTTAGAGTCAGAATTTCGTATGCTTAGACTTAAGATAATTAATTCAAAACCTTCACATAATACATTATATGATAAGTCCTCATTTAGAGAGTCCCGGGATGATTCATAGGCATCTTTTGCCAATTTAGAGGAGTATCTACTCCATATCTGAGGGCACGTTGTGCCAATAGAGGGTGTGTTGCACCATAGAGGACACTTCAGTGTCACAAAGGAAGACTTATTATATAATAGTGTCCATAGTAAGATAAAAGTCATAAATAAAAGATTCCTTAGTTTAGAGAATGTACATAATCTCATTGAAAAGTATAATGAAAGAGATTAAGATAAGAGAGACATGACTCAGGCCCTTTGTGCAAGTCATGTGGCCCAGACACTAGAGTGCAGGATGATTTAGAGACATAACCCAGGCCCAAAGTGTAGGTAATTTGACCTAGGCACCATAGTGTAGGTCATGAGGCCGATTTAGAGACATAACCCAGGCCCAAAGTGCAGGTAATTTGACCTAGGCACCATAGTGTACATGGGTCATGAGACCCAAGTATAGGTAATTTGACCCAGCCATGCATTGGAAAAATGAGCCTAAGGGGACCAACCCAAAGATTAAATGGGTTCTCAAGCTAACACCGGATCCCAAAGTTTGAGTTGGGAACTGATATTCTCCTTTATTTCATGAAAAAGGAAAATGGATTGTTGATAGTGGTTGCACAAAGCACATGACAGGTGATATAAGCCATTTCAACAATTTCACAATGAATAAAGGAGGATCAGTTACTTTCAGGGACTACAAGAAAGGTAAAGTAAAAGGTGAGGGTGATGTAGGTGAATCCTTGTATATCAATAATGTTCTGTTTGTGGATAGCCTACATCACAATTTGATAAGTTTTAGTCAATTATGTGATAATGGTTACCTTGTGCTATTTACTTTTTTTGAATGCTTGCTCCTAGATTCCCTCACTTACAATGACATATATAAGGGATATAGGATTGATAATCTTTATGTAATTGTGCTTTCTCTATTAAACCTATTTCTGGTAGATGCCTTATAGTCAATTTGAATTATATTTCTCTTTGGCATCGTCGGCTAGGTCATGTAAATATGCATCAATTGAAGAAGTTGAGCAAAAAGGACTTGATCAAGGGACTTCCTATATTGAATTTTGAAAAGGATAAGGAATGCCAACCTTTGTACCCAAGGAAATCAAACCAAATCCTCCTTCAAATCCAAAGGAGTCCTTAGCACAAAGAGAGCTGTAGAACTTCTCCATATTGATTTATTTGGATGTATGCGAACTAAATTTCTTTGTGGTTCCAAGTATTGTCTTGTTATTGTCGATGATTTCTCTCAATATACTTGGACTTTCTTTCTCATTTCTAAGAGAGATACGCTTGATGTTTTCTCTAGAATTTGCAAACGAGTTGAAAATGAAGCTTCTTGATGCATTGTTTCTATCTGTAATGATCATGGGAGAGAATTTGAAAATGATCTTTTTGAACATTTTTGTGAAGAGTCCAGATATGCACATAATGTTTCCTCACCTCGAACACCTCAAAAAAACGGGGTTGTAGAGAGGAAGAACAAGTCACTGTAGGAAATGGCTAGGAACATGTTTCTAGAGTGTGACACTCCAAAGATGTTTTGGGTTGAAGCTGTTAGTACTTCATGTTTAGTGCAAAATTGGGTTTTCACACATCTGTCCTTACAGAAAACCCCCTATGAGCTATGGTGTGGTACGAAGCCTTCTATCGAGTATTTTCACATTTTCAGGTGTCCTTTTTTTGTTTTGAACACAAAAGAGTCTCTTAACAAGTTTGGTCTGAAATCGTACAAGGGCTTTCTTTCTTGGCTATAGCACTACTAGCAAGGCTTATAGAGTGTATAATGTTGATCTATCTAAAGTAGAATAATCCATTAGTGTAAAATTTATTGAGACTAACCCCTCTATTTCCAAAGATATTATTAATGATGATGTTGCAAATGAAGTAATTCTTATCTTGAAAAAAGTCAACATCACCTAAAAAGGAATAAAGATGGCCTCTCAAGAAGAAGAGATACATGAAGAAAAGAAGGATCCAAACCCCCTCTTTGCAAAGAATCATCCTAAAGAGCTCATCATAGGTGACCGTTTTGAAAGAGTGAAGACAAGGGATGCCTACAACAAAGAACAAGACAACAACACCTTCATCTCACAATTCAAGCCAAATAATGACAAAGAAGCTCTTGGGGATGATGAATGGATCCTAGCCATGCACAAAGAACTGGAGCAATTCGAGAGAAAAAAAAGTGTGGACTCTAGTGCCAAGACCATGTGGTAGAAAGATCATTGGCACCAAGTGGGTCTAAGAAACAAGCTAGATGAAAGTGACAAGGTGGTAAGGAAGAAAGTAAGGTTAGTGGCCCAAGGTTATAATCAACAAGAAGGTATAGATTTTCATGAAAATATGCACTGTAGCCAGACTTGAGTCCATTAGAATGTTGCTTGCTTTTGCTAATTACAAGAATTTCCTTTTGTATCAAATGAATGTTAAAAGTGTGTTTAGAATGGTACAATTTAGGAGGAAGTCTATGTTGCACGACCTCTGGGCATTGAACATTATAGTTTGCCAAACCATGTTTATCTATTGCAAAAATTTCTCAATGGTCTCAAACAAGCACCTCGATCTTGGTATGAGAAACTAAAGAACACCAAGACGATGGACACCCCATGTCAAACAAGGCAAACTAAAGATGGGAACTTCATCAACCAAGGAAAGTACACAAGTGATCTACTCAAGAGCTTTGGAATGGAGAACACTAAGCCGATGGACACCCCCATGGCAAACACCGCCAAACTTGATAGAGATGAAGAAGATGAGAAAGTGGATGAGAAGCTCTATATAGGTATGATTGGAATCTTACTTTATTTAACTTCCTCTAGACCTGACATAATGTTTAGTGTTGGCTTATGTGCTCAATTTCAACCAAGTCCTAAGAAATCACATCTTATAGACCCAAAATTTTGGAATATGGTATCCTAAGTCAAGGGACTTTACTCTTACTACTTATAGTGATGTTGATTACGCATGATGTTTGATTGATATAAAGTACACAAGTGATGCTTTCTTCCTCCTAGGGCCATACTTAGTGTCTTGGTTTTCCAAGAAATAGAGCACAATGGCTCTATCAACTACTGAGGTTGAATACATTGTAGTCGGGAGTTGTTGTTCCCAGGTTATATGGATGAAGCAAATGCTCCAAGACTTTAGCATTTATTTTATGCTCCTCCTATCTTTTGTTACAATACTAGTGCAATCTAATTATCTTACAATCATATATTGCACAGTAGAGCCAACCATATAGAGGTTCATCATCATTTTCTTCATGATCACATTGCAAAAAGTGATATTTATATCACGCATGTGGACACAGAAAATTAGTTGGCGGACATTTTTACTAAACCTCTAGCTAGAGAGAAATTCAATTTTATTAGATCTAAACTGTTCTTGAGTGCTTTCGATGAATCAGATATGCCTTCTAGTTAGTTGTTATCTATCCTATATGATTTCCTCATATCTTTATCACCATTGCTTGCTGAAGTGCTAAAATTTTCATGTTCTTATTCCTTGTTTTTCGCTTATTTTGGGTATTTTTTGCAAATGATGATTTTATTGCTAAATAGTACCCAATGATGAATGATATGTGCCGAAGTATGTTTAAAATGCAAAATGGACTAGAAAATAAATTTAATTAGCGATCAAATGGCTAGAAATTAGAATTTCCAAATTTAGAACAGACCTTCTGTTGATCGAGTTGCCAACTCGATCGATTGGTGGTCGAGGGCTTTTTTAAAAAGCCATTTGGTCAAGTTTCTTTCTCACAGAACTCGACCGATAGCTAGGATGGACAAACTCTTAAGTAGGTTTTGGTCCACTTTTCTCCCCCTCAACTAGAGAAAAGTGGATTGATCCTCACTGCAGCTCTCTCAAGCTCTCAACCCTAGCCCCGACCTTCCCTCTCCTAGCCCTGTCTAGCCCTCGTTTGACCTACCTAACACCTTTTCCCATCTCCCCTAGGTGGCTAGACGACCTTTGATGGTGTTTGTCTTGTGTTTGGTCTCTCAATCTTCTCTTTTTTGCCTCCATGACCTCCAATAGAAGAAAGAGAGCTTCAAGAGCACCATCATCTTCCTTGAACTATTACCTCATTTCGTTCGATGAAACCTTCTTTGTTTCCAACAAAGATCTAAATAGGTACAAGGAGCTCCTTCCTAGGAACTCCTTCCCTTTTGTGCCTTGTTTGAATCTCGTTCGCACAAATAAGAGATGATAGATGAGGTTTTTGAGTTGCTTTATGACCATCATCTAGCATCCACGAGTGTTGAACATCGGTGCTTCCACAATTCCATTACAAGCACTAAGGTGGTTCATGAATTCTATGCAAATATGTCGTGGAATTATGACACTCTTGTACCCCCTCCTAATACTCAAGTGATTATCACTTCCATGATTTCCGGTAAGAAATTCACTATCTTAGAAGATACCTTGAATATCTTTCTCAATGGTACGAAGGTAAACGAAACATGGAAGAAAGACTATCCTGAGTATTTTGACCTGCTTAACCCTGAGGCCTTTTACAAGGAATATGATATTACTCTCCATGATATTCATAAATTCTTGAAGAATCCTCAGACACCCTATAGGAAGAAATCCACCATCCCATCCTCTTCCTTGGGTCTCAAAAACTACAAACTTGCTCTGGTAGTCAACTGTAATATTCACCCCAAGAAGAACCAATTTGGGATTGCAGAGAGTACTGCAGTAATTATGTTTTTTCTTTTGAAGAACAAAGGAGTCAAGTGGTCTAGATATATTCTCCTCCATATGACCTTCTTTAACTCTAAGAGGAATACCTGAGGCACCCACCCACCTTACCCAGCCTTGATCTGTGGTCTCTTCACTTTTGCGACTGAGAAGTCTCTTTTTCATGATTTTCATTACAAACATTCTAGAAAAGGAGTCTATATCAGTGAGACCACTATTAAGAAAACATTTTTGCCTACATCTTCTTCCACCACGCCTAGAGCCTCTACCTCTACCCAGACACCTACACCTCCACCTCCACCACCCTCCAGACCTGCCCGCGCCTCATTTCATGTATCCAATGAAGCCCCCATGGGTTACATGGTGCATCAACAGGCATACAACCTAAAGGTTCAGGGAAATCTGCATCAGGATCTTTTCCAAATCATGTCTACCATGAACCTATCATGTGCCCATCCTTACCCTACCTACTAGCCCTGCCCAGGTGGTGATTATGCTTCCTATTCATATAATCACTTCTACCCAGCCCCTTCACCTATTTCTTCCGCTATTAAACCCTCTATTGTTGGTGGACCTACCCCCGGAGTGCTACCTCTCCCTATTGGCCCCATAGCTACCCTTCTCGTAGGCCTTGACACTTCTTCTCCCACTTTCTCTCAGGTCATGGAGCTCCATGATCTTGGTATGACTTGGGATGAGTAGAATGTCATGTGGCCCGGTTGTGGTTTTGATCCTTCTATCAATGATAAGATGTCTGACCAAGTAGATGAGGAAGTTGTTGTTGATAACGAGAAGGCATCTGAGGATGATGACCATGAGGATGGTTCTGATGATGATGGCTTTGCTGGTGGCTCTCGTGATGAAGGTGAAGCTGGTACACCTTCAGATGAAGATGATGACTATGAGCCTGAAGATGACGATGATGATGTTGTTGTGGACATAGATAGCCTAGACATTTAGATGTTTTAGTTTTAATTTCTTAAGTGTTGATCTTATATATTTCTATACCTTTTTCTACAAAAAAAAGATGGGCACATTACATGAGTTGTATTCTTTCTATTATCTTATTATTTTCATCATTTTGGCTTGTAGTTTATTTGAGAACATGCCTCTGTGTTGTAATCTTAATCTTTTCTATCATAACTCTATGTATGTTCTATCATGTGAATTATTGGTATGCTTTCCATATTTTGATTATAACGATGGTTGCTTGTTTCTTCTCATCTCTGTTTGATGTGTTGTGTGGTTGCATGTTTTATCTTGTGATTACATGTTTTGGTTGTGCTCGGTGAAGACCTGTTTTTATGATATTCTACCTCCTTACTGTTGAAAATGCCAAAAGGGGGAGAGAACTTTGATGTTTTGAAGCTCAATCATATTGTTCTACTGCCTATGTGATCTTTTTTCTTGTCTAATTAAGTATATGTTTTATCATGTGACTTGCTAATGGACCATTGTGACGACCCCAATTTCTATATACTTTCCATAGTGACATACACAGATATGCATGCACTCATATCTATAAATGTCAAAAGGGAAAATATAAGAAATCAAGATAGTCAACAAAAATCAGAGATAAGCCAAGATCATGTTCACATCATCATTAATTAACCACACAAAACTTCATTCATTGATCGTAGATAAAGTCATACATACTAATAATTGAAAAGGAGGAAGAATAAGTCTAGGAGAAAGGAAGTATGATTATTACATAGGATTTATATCATCCTATTACATCATCTAGAAGAATAAAAACTCTCTAACTGAAACAAATGAGGTGAGAAGTGGAGATCTGTCTAATATCCTCCATGCTCTTTATTTAGTGGCTTCTGGTACTTTGAAGTGCTTCATATATTGTTTGTACCTAGAAAATACGAGAAACAAAAACATCAACAAATTTGGTACGAGGAATTGAAAGCTATACTATGCTGGCATATACTATCCTCGAAATTGAAGAAAGAGAAAGAAAACATTACTTAAAGGTGGAAAATCAGGTAATACCAAGTTATTAGCCACATTTAGAATGAATATGCATTACTATGGTGGACTTAGAACAAACATAAATGGTGGACCCTTCCCTATGTACCTTGTACTCTAGGGATCTCCCCGTATACTCTAGGGAGGTTCTAGTCAACGTTAAAGCTTTCCCTCTCTAATAGGGAGTTTAATGAGCACCACTAGTAACTACATTTCATTTATCCTCAATTATGTTCTTTTATCTTCAAGGCGGAAAAATTGGCAATCATTCATATATCCATATCCATCAATGTATTTCAATTACATACAAACAAGTACATATATTTAGCATCCAGCAAAATCTAGTCATATAATTATATCCATGTACCTTTAGTTTTCAGATCTGAATTCCACAAGTCCTAGATTATGAAAAGAGAGTAGATCACCCTGAAATATAAACAAAGACCTAAAGTCACCATGGGTTCTCATCATTCCACATTAGGGTTTCTTATTAAGGTTTAGGTTATTTGGGATATCACTTTAGGATACATATGATTCAGAGTTGGATTCTAAGGTCAGGGTCGTCGAGGTCATTCAAAGACATTTAATTTGTTAGGGTTTTTCATAAGGTTGTATATAGTATACATTATGAAGAGAGGAAACTAGAAATTAGGGTTTTTCACGATTAATGAATTAACTATCCCTCTTGGATAGGATTTCGAGTAACATGGTGATCAGGACCCAATCAGGGTTTTTAGGTGTCCTCAAGGCAGATCTAAAATCAATCATGACCATTATTACACAATATATAAATATTATGAGGTCATTAGGACTTGTAGGCCATATACTCTGAAAAGGGGTCAGATCTAGGTCCTAGAATTATTTTATTTAAATGGATCACATTTTTCTGATGAAAATGATGTATAGGTTCGATATATTTTGACGTTCCTATCATTTTCTAGGGTTTTTATAAGATCTGACGAATCAGGTAATTCTAAAGAAATAAATGAAAAGAAGAAAAGAGAAAAAAAAGGTGGCTGGCCTCGCGGATCCTCTCCTTAACCCGCAAGCCAGTGTCGGTCCACCAGGTCAAGGCTGGGGTAAAGGACGTAAATTCCCTTTGGGGGTCGCATGAGCATTGTGACGGATCATGGGCAAACTAGTAATCATGCCCCTTCAATTGTTTTCCTCGTGCGCCATGGCAGCAGTGAGGGTCGGGCAATGGGGAAGAAGGCAAAGTGGAGGTAGCTTGGGCTGGCTAGGGGGTTTCTGGGAGTGTGAGGATGGGTGAGTCCTCTTCGTGAGGTTCCCCCGAGTTTGGTGAGCTCAACAGCTCGATCGGAGGTGGACTACAGGTCGAGAACGATTTCTCACAGGTATAAAAAATGGAAAAGTGGATCTGGAGCCTTACCTTCCCTCGGGATGGATTGAGGGGTCAAGAAGCTCCGTGCGGTGTTTGTGAGGCTCAGCGACTACTCCCTGTGGCTCGACGTGTCCCTAAGTTAGCTGGCGATGGAGCTTTTGAGCTTGGTTGCGGCGGCTTGTCGACCCAAGGATCAGGGCCTCCGCGGTTCCAACTGAGGGCAGTTATCGTCCTGTCGGAGTCCCCTGATGGTGTAGAGGCACCCAATTGGATGGAGGGTCTCACCGGAGTGAGAAGAAGGTCAGGCGAGTAGGGGGTGCTCGAGGTGAGGGAGGTATGGGCATATTCTGTTGGAATTAAGAGTGGGGGATGATAAAAGGAGGGTTGGCGGAGCTCGTGGGAGCATTATATAGGAACAAGGTGGTGTAGAGGGCTAAGCCCTAATTCGTGCACTTCCACCAGTGAGAGCAGTGAGAGTGTCGGGATTCATTCTCTCTGATCTGAGGATGAGGGGGGTCAAGATGTGGCTAGACGAGTTCTTCGCAGAGTTTAGAAGACATCTGTTGGGTTCAAAATTCAAAAAGGGGTGTGCGGTGGCGAGGTAGGCCGAGCCTCATCTCCTGCTACCTCCATGCCTTTTGCGGGAGGTAGGAGACAAAGTCTCCTCTATTAGATCAGGGCTTGATCCGCGGATCACCCGATCCAATGGCTAGGAGGGGGGTCGAGATATCACAGGTAGCGTGACATCTAAATAAGCTCGATTTAATAGAAAACTTATGTCTAGGCTATAAAAAAGGTGATGTATTAGCTCAAAATTAAATTGGTCGTAACTCTTTATTGGTAAATCCAATTGCAACAAAAATTTAGGGGTATCTCAATGATGTCAAAACGTGACCATGTTATAAAATTGGGGTCCAAATTCGAAAGTTTGGTATGTTCATTTACTAAATACATTATCACATGTATTATATCATCATAATCATACTAGGGTTTGAATTAATTGAATTTTTGTGATTCCCTTCTATACAAAAAAAGTGAGGCATTTGAGGTCATTTTGGTCAACAATTTGAGAAATAAAAACTTTAATAGAGAAGAAAATAAAATGAACTCACTCTGTCACATTCTCCCCTCCTTTTTAAGAATTTTGTCCTCAAAATTCAAGCATCCTGAAAGAGATGTGGATATTTTTGCTTGACCTCTTACTTGAGCTCCCATGTGGTATCGGTTTGATCATGATGGCTCCAGAGAACGTTCACTATATCTATATGCTGATTACTGTGAAGCTCCTTTGTCTTGAAATCAAGGATTTTGACTGGCATCTCAGCATAAGACAGATCGTCTTTCAGCTCGAGGGGCTCATGATTCAGAATGTGATTGGGTACTTTGACATAGGGCTTCAGATTAGATACATGACAGACATTATGCATGGCACTATACTGAGGTAGAAAAGAAAGACGATAGGCACATTCACCAACCCTTTCCATAATCTCAAAGGGTCCAACATAATGAGGACTGAGCTTTCCTTTGTTTTTGGCCAAAGCTCGAATAGGTCAGATCTTCAGAAAAACATGGTCACCTTCCTTGAACTGACATTCCTGACAGTGAGCATCTGCATAATACTTCTATCTATCATGTACCTACTTCATCCTCTACCGTATCAGTGCAACCTTATCAGTATACAAGTGCACTTCCTCGGATTTCATCAGGGTATGTTCTCCGACGTCATCCCTATGTAATGGTGATCTGCATGGTCGGCCATAAAGAGCTTCATAGGGAAGCATCCCAATGCTTGCCTGATAGCTATTATTATATGCAAACTCAGATAAAGGCAAGTAGTAGTCCCACGAACCTTCCCAATCGAGAACACAAGCTCGTAAAAGATCCTCTAGAATCTGCATTGTACGCTCTGACTGCCCGTTTGTCTGCGGGTGGTAGGCTATACTGAAGTTCAATTTGGTGCCCAAATCCTCTTAAACCTGCTTCCATAGATTTGAAGTGAACTTTGGGTCCCTGTCTGAGACAATGGATGCTGGAACTCCATGCAGACGTACTATCTCCCATATGTAGAGGTCGGACAACTCAAAAACTTTCACAGTAGTCTTCACTGGAAGAAAATGAGCTGACTTGGTGAGACGATCCACTATGACCCATGCAGCATCGTATCCCTTCCTAGTCTTGGGTAATCCCACCATGAAATCCATGGTGATGTGTTCCCATTTCCATTCTGGGATCTCAAGGGGTTGTAGTAGACCACCTGATCTCTGATTTTCGGCCTGGATCCTTTGGCATGTCAGACACTTGGACACAAAACCAGCAATATCACGCTTCATTCCCCTCCACCAGAACTGACGTTGTAGGTCTTTGTACATCTTCGCCGTGTCTGGATGAACTGTGTACTTGGACCCATGTGCCTCATTAAGAATTGATGTCTTTACAATTGACTGCTCAGGAACCCACATACGGTTCTTATATCGAAGACCACCGTCAAGACCAACAAACAGATGTGTTAGCGGCTTCGACAGGAGAGAGGAGAGCTCTGCAAGATCAGTACTAGCCTTATGTGCCTCAAGAAGTTTGAAATACAGGTTGGACGTGATGGAAATATTGTTAACATGCAACTGATCAGGCAAAAACTGCGGCTTCTAGCCCACTAGATCCTCCATATTCCTCCATTCAGGAATAGAAAGAGATGTACACACTGTCCTTTTTCTGCTGAGGGCATCAGCGACTACATTTGCCTTACCCGGATGATAGGCAATAGTGAAATCGTAGTCCTTTAGGTATTCAATCCATTGGCGTTGACGTAGATTCAGGTCCTTCTGAGTCAGGATGTACTTTAGGCTTTTTTTATCGGTGAAGATGTTGAATGTTGCCCTGTACAAGTAATGTCTCCAGATTTTGAGAGCATGGATAATTGCAGCTAATTCCAAATCATGTGTGGGATAATTAAGTTCATTGGGTTTTAGTTGTCTAGACGCAAAGGCCACTACCTTACCATTTTTCTACAGGACACATCCTAATCCATTCCTCGAAGCATCAGTGAATATTACAAACCCTTCATTGCCAGAGGGTAGAATAAGAACAGGAGTCAACATCAACTTCTACTTTAACTGTTGGAAACTGGACTCACAAGCAGCTAACCAGATGAAGTGCTCATCATTCTGAGTAAGCTTAGTTAGACGAAGTGCCACTTTGGAGAAATTTGGAATAAAACGACGATAGTATCCGGCTAGACCCAAGAAACTCTGAATTTCAGAAGGATTACGAGGAGGTTGCCAATCAAGTACAGTAGAGACTTTGGCGGGATCAACAGATATACTTCCTCCAGAAATGACATGCCCAAGAAACATGACTTTATCAATCCAAAATTCACATTTAGAAAGCTTGCCGTAGAATTTCTGGGTTCGGAGAATGTCAAGAACTGCTCGCAAGTGCTCCCGGTGTTTTCCCATAGAATCAAAATAGATCAAGATATCATCAATGAAGACAACCACAAACTCATCAAGATAGGGTTGCAAGACTTTGTTCATCAGATTCATAAATATGCCTGGTGTGTTGGTTAACCCGAATGGCATCATTAGAAATTCATAATGCCCATAACGAGTTCGAAAGGAAGTTTTAGAAATATCAGAATCCTTGATTTTAAGTTGATGGTAGCCAGAACAAAGATCAATCTTTGAGAAAACTTTAGCAGTACAAAGTTGATCAAAGAGGTCATCAATACGAGGGAGAGGATACTTGTTTTTAATAGTAGCTTGGTTCAACATACGGTAATCAATACACATACGCATAGAACCATCTTTCTATTTAACAAAGAGAACAGGAGCACCCCAGGGGGAAACACTAGGATGAATGAAACCTTTGTCGAGAAGTTCTTATATCTATTTCTTCAACTCCATAAGCTCAGTAGGAGCCATCCTATATGGTGCCCTAGAAATCAGAGAGGTTCTAGGAAGAAGATCTATGGAGAACTCAATGTCTCTATTTGGAGGCAGCCCAGGAAGCTCCTCTGGAAAAATGTTAGGAAAGTCACGTACCACCTCCAGACTTTCTACAGGCCCGCTACTAGGATTGGTATCTGAGACTAATGTGAGGAAGACTTTACATCCTTTAGAAATGAGCTTTTTAGCTTTAAGAGAGGAGATTATAATATTATTATAGAATCTTCTTCCCCTAGGGATTTTCACAGGATAAGAATGAGGTTGAGAGAGGACTACCATCTTGTTTCTACAATCAATGTGAGCATGGTATGTGTAAAGCCAATCCATACCAAGTATGACATCAAAGTCTTTCATAGTTAAGGGAATGAATTCAAAGGGCATATCATGATTTTCGTATTTAAGAGAGAGTTCATTAGTTTTCTGTAGAGTTGTGAATATTTTGCCACTAGGAGTGGACACATCCAGAATATATCCCAAGCCCCTTATATGCATATGTAATATAGATGTCAGTGTTAGAGAAATAAATGTATTTGTAGCTCCAGAGTCAAATAAAGCATTAACATGATGACCATTTAATATTACAATGCCTACACATGATAATCGAATTATGAATAATTGTAGGCTTGAACAAGATATTGAATTATAAAAGAACTTAGGTTACCTTCACAGAGCTGGTTAGGATTTGCCTTGGCTTCTTCTGCATTTACTGCAAATACCCTTCCATTGTGATGTCCCTAAGGCTGTGGAGCACCTACTGCAGGATTGCCAAAGATGGAGGGAGTGGGGTACTTGGCGATGAAATGTCCCTCCTTTTTGCAGTTATAGCAGACCGACTTGGTATGACCGCATACCCCACCATGGTGTCGCCCACAAGTCTTGCACTTTGGGTGAACTATCTTCTATTGATTTCAGTTGTGCTTCTATCCTCCTTTTCCTAAACCTCATCCTTTCCCTGATCCCTTATTTTTATGGCTTGGGTGGAACTTCCTAGACTTATCCTTTTCAGTTGTGGTTAACCCTAAGTACCCCATGCTGGAAGGTTTCTGCATGCCCTACTCTCTCTCCTGCTTGAGGACCATATCTAGGGCTTCATCTATGCTTCAAGGATGAGAGGCTATAACTAGGGTTCTTAGGAGGGCGGAAAGGCAGTCAACAGAGTGCTCAGTAAGGCGGTCTTCAGTCTTGATGGGTGCATAACACTCCAGAAGCCTAAACTTCCGGGTGTAATCAGCTACTGAAAGACTACCCTACCTTAACTCCATGTACATCTTCTCCTTCCTCTTCCTCTTGGCTATGGGCATAAAATGATCAGTGAAGAGGGTTTTGAAGGCTTCCCACCCCATGTCATCTATTTCCTCTCCCCTATTCCCACCATAGTTCTCCCACCAGATTTTTGCCCCTCCCTTAAGCATATGGGTGGCGAACTTGACCTTCTTCTCATTGGGTACTTCTAAGGTACAAAAACTATTCTCTATGGATAGAATCCAGGCCTCAGCCTTGTCCATGACCTTAGGCTGATCTTCCCCCCAAAAGGAATCAAGGTTAAGCTTAATGAAGTCTATCACTGTCACTTCCTTCTTCCTAGAGGAGCTAGGTTCAGGGGTTCCTTTTGTGGTAAGGGTTTCCATAAAGTCTAAAAGGATTTTCTTCTATTCCTCCCACCTTTCCTTGGCCGCGGCATCGGGATCAGGTACTTCGGAGGTTTTAGGCTCTTTTCTCTTCTTAGAGGACGATTCCTCTGAGACCTTTGAGTTGTGAGTTTTAGGAGGCATCATGAAATTAATTTGGACATATTAGATTTGTTACCCAACAATTATTCAAGTCATTACTATCATTTTTATCACCTAATATTTCATTATTCTCCCAATAAGGATTTTGTGGAGGATACCCTAAAATCCTTATTAGTCGATCCTTAAGACTTTCTAAATAGAGAGATTCTTACCTTTATGATATAAGGTTAGAAAAAGAAAGAAAAAAATATATTTCTTATTGAAAAGATGAGAGGGAATTTCTATAGATGAGAAGGATCCTAAATTAAAGTATGCCCAAGAAGTAGGGGACATTTAGGATATCAGCCAGGTAGACTCACACTACCTTATAGGTAGCGTTGTGATTGCCAAGAAAAGTGGCTCGGAGACTTTAGCCAGACCTTAGGCAGATGCTATCCTAGTCACCTCAACCCTTAACATCCCTAACTCAAGGACTACCTTAGGCTCATAATAGGGTGAATGAAAGTAATGTGGCTATGATATGTGAACCTTGACTCTGATACCAACTGTGACGACCCCAATTTCTATATATTTTCCATAGTGACATACATAGATATGCGTGCACTCATATTTATAAAAGTCAAAAGGGAAAATATAAGAAATCAAGACAGTCAACTAAAATCAGAGATAAGCCAAGATCATGTTCACATCATCATTAATTAACCACACAATAGTTCATTCATTGATCATAGATAAAGTCATACATACTAATAATTGAAAAGGAGGAAGAACAAGTCTAGGAGAAAGGAAGTATGATTATTACATAGGATTTATATCATCCTATTACATCATCTAGAAGAATAAAAACTCTCTAACTGAAAGAAATGAGGTGAGAAGTGGAGATCTTTCTAATATCCTCCGTGCTCATTATTTAGTAGCTTTTGGTACTTTTAAGTGCTTCATATATTGTTTGTACCTAGAAAATATGAGAAACAAAAACATCAACAAAGTTGGTATGTGGAATTGAAAGCTATACTATGGTGGCATATAATATACTCAAAATTTAAGAAAGAGAAAGAAAACGTTACTTAAAGGTAGAAAATCAGGTAATCCCAAATTATTAGCCACATTTAGAATGAATATGCATTACTATGGTGGACTTAGCACAAACATAAATGGTGGGCCCTTCCCCGTGTACCTTGTACTCTAGGGATCTCCCTGTATACCGTGTACTCTAGGGAGGTGCTAGTCAACATTAAAGCTTTCCCTCTCTAATAGGGAGTTTAATGAGCACCACTAGTAACTACATTTCATTTATCCTCAATTATGTTCTTTTATGTTCAAGGTGGAAAAATTGGCAATCATTCATATATCCATATCCATCAATGTATTTCAATTACATGCAAACAAGTACATATATTTAGCATCCAGCAAAATCTAGTCATATAATTATATCCATGTACCTTTAGTTTTCATATCTGAATTCCACAAGTCCTAGATTATGAAAAGAGAGTAGATCACCCTAAAATATAAACAAAAACCTAAAGTCACCATGGGTTCTCATCATTCCACATTAGGGTTTCTTATTAAGGTTTAGGTTATTTGGGATATCACTTTAGGATACATATGATTCAGAGTTGGATTCTAAGGTCAGGGTCATCGAGGTCATTCAAAGACATTTAATTTGTTATGGTTTTTCATAAGGTTGTATAAAGTATACATTATGAAGAGAGGAAACTAGAAATTAGGGTTTTTCACGATTAATGAATTAATTATCCCTCTTGTATAGGATTTCGAGTAACATGGTGATCAGGACCCAATTAGGGTTTTTAGGTGTCCTCAAGGAAGATCTAAAATCAATCATGACCATTATTACACAATATATAAATATTATGAGGTCATTAGGAATTGTAGGCCATATATTCTAAAAAGGTGTCAGATCTAGGTCCTAGAATTATTTTATTTAGATGGATCACATTTTTCTAATGAAAATGATGTATATGTTTGATATATTTCGACGTTCCTATCATTTTCTAGGGTTTTTATAAGATCTGACCAATCAGGTAATTCTAAAGAAATAAATGAAAAGAAGAAAAGAGAAAAAAAAGGTGGATGGCGTCGTGGATCAGAAGAGGGATCCGGCTACGCGGATCCTCTCCTTAACCCGCGAGCCAGCATCGATCCACTGGGTCAAGGTTGGGGTAAAGGATGTAAATGCCCTTTGGGGGTCGCATGAGCATCGTGACGGATCATGGGCAAACTAGTAATCCTGCCCCTTCAATTGTTTTCCTCGTGTGCCATGGCAGCAACGAGGGTCGGGCAATGGGGAAGAAGACAAAGTGGAGGTAGCTTAGGCAGGATAGGGGGTGTCTGGGAGTGTGAGGATGGGCGAGTCCTCTTCGTGAGGTTCCCCCAAGTTTGGTGAGCACAACAGCTCGATCGGAGGTGGACTACAGGTCGAGAACAATTTCTCACAGGTACAAAGAACAGAAAAGTGGATCTGGAGCCTTACCTTCCCTTGGGCTGGATTGAGGTGTCAAGAAGCTCTGTGCGGTGTTCATGAGGCTCAGCAACTACTCCCTGCGGCTCGACGTGTCCCTGAGCTGGCTGGCGATGGAGCTTTTGAGCTTGGTTGTAGCGGCTTGTCGACCCAAGGATCAGGGCCTCCACGGTTCCAACTGAGGGCAGTGATTGTCCTGCCAAGGTCCCATGATGGTGTAGAGGTGCCCAATTGGATGGAGGGTCTCACTGGAGTGAGAAGAAGGTCGGGGTCATGCGAGCAAGGGGTGCTCGAGGTGAGGGAGGTAGGGGTGTATTATTTTGGAATTAAGAGTGGGGGATGACAAAAGGAGGGTTGGCGGAGCTTGTGGGAGCATTATATAGGCGCGAGGTGGTGTAGACGGCTAAGCCCTAATTCGTGCGCCACTGCCAGTGAGAGCAGAGAGAGAGTCAGGATTCCTTCTCTCTGATCTGAGGACGAGGGGGGTCAAGCTAGGGCTAGATGAGTTCGTTGCGGAGTTTAGAAGACATATGTTGGGTTCAAAATTCAAAAAGGGGCATGAGACGGTGAGGTAGGCCGAGCCTCATCTCCTGCTACGTCCCCGCCCTTTGCGGGAGGTAGGAGACGAAGTCTCCTTCGTTAAATCTAGGCTTGATCTGTGGATCACCCGATCTGACGGCTAGGAGGGGGGCCGAGATATCACAGGTAGCGTGACATCTAAATAAGCTCGATTTAATAGAAAACTTAGGTCTAGTCTATAAAAAAAGGTGATGTATTAGCTCAAAATTAAATTGGAAGTAACTCTTTATTGGTAAATCCAATTGCAACAAAAATTTAGGGGTATCATAATGATGTCAAAACCAGACTATGGTATAAAAATGGGGTCCAAATTCGAAAGTTTGATATGTTCATTTACTAAATACATTATCACATGTATTATATCATCATAATCATACTAGGGTTTGAATTAATTGAATTTTTGTGATTACCTTTTATACAAAAAAAGTGAGGCATTTGAGGTCATTTTGGTCAACAATTTGAGAAATAAAAACTTTAAGAGAGAAGAAAATAAAATGAAAACTCACTCTGTCACAACCATGTAGTATACATGTTATATAAGCTTGTGTAGAAAGACTAACTATGTAGAAAAGAGTGAACATAGATTTAGGGGGAGCAATTCACATTGTTCAAATTATGAATCCTCTTTCAGTTCACAAGGCCAAGATATAACTCTGAAAATCCTTTTCAATATGATGATGAATGGTTTGTTATTGTCAAAAAGGGGGAGAATGTTGACTTGAGACTTATACATTGTCCATATTTTGATAATGACTTAACCATTCCATTCATATGTACCTAACATGTTTATTTAAGATTGATTTTAGTCATTAGGTACATGAAAAGGATCAATTTCCTCAAGCCCTAGCTTGTCCAAGTTCAAGTCAGAAGCAATGCAAATGTGTGATTTGGGAAAAAACTCCAAACCAACTTAGAATACTTTTATAATGATTTGTATTAATGATATGACTTGTAACTATGATGAGAAAAAATTAGGGACGCTTAATTCATTCATTTTATCACTTAAAAATCATTTTGGAAAATTTGTCACTGCAACTTAATCAGTCGAGTTTGGATCTCGACCGATCAGTGATGGATTTTTGGAAATGATTGGATCGATCGAGTTGTACACTCACAGAAGTCAACCGACCAACTTTCTGACCAAAGATGATTTTAGCTGATCGGTCGAGTTACCCCAAGACAAACTCGATTGATAGTTTGAAAATTGGCATTGTTGGATAGTGGCTTGGTCGAGTTGCCTTCATTGAAACTCGACCAAATGCATTGTACGAAAAACATAGAAAACGTATTTCTAACAAATGGAGAGTTGTTAGAAATGAAAATGGATCTGTTGCATATTGTAAAATGACTATTTTTCCTTCTTAAGTGATCCCACGCTCAAAGGAACACCCCCAACTATAAATAGGGCATCTTGGAGTTCATTCCAAGGTTTCTCATTCTTGCTATCATTGGTCCTTGCTATAGTTGAGTGTGCTAAACCCCTTTGAGCCCCTTTCTCTCTCTCATTTACAAAGAATTTTGTGATTATGAGTGTGTTAGGCATGTTGTAAGAGATCTACCTCATTGTTACCTTTTAAAGCTCTCCATCTTTCCATCTTCCCAATCTCCTTTCTCAAAGAGAAAAGGCTGAAGTGATCTTCTCTGAGTGAAGGAGTTCATGTTCTTGTTCGAGGTTGAAGAAGGTTTGAAGATCTTCTCCAAGTGAAGGAGAAGGGTAAGGAGGAAGATCCAAGGAGCTTGGTGGGTAAATCCTCAATGTTGAAGACTTGTCACAAGGAGGATATGTCCTAGGAGAAGGAATCGAGTTGCTTGCAAGAGTGGGTAAGACCTATTGTGAGGTAGAAGACTAGCTCTTGGATAGGTAATCCCTTGGATGTTAGGTGGTCTTCTTGTATGTCTTATAATGGAATATAAGTATAAATGGGTTGCAGAGTCCTAGAGGTTGACCTCTCTAGGTAGTGGACTAATGGTATCCTAGTTTGGATATTGGAACAACTCTAAACACCTTGTCTAAGTGTTTGTTTCAATCTCTCTCATCCTTGCTATGCTTGTTTAGATAGGACCTCAAATTCACTTTTAGCATTTGGTTTCAATTGATATAATATGACGGACTAACTATTCTTGTACAAGTTTTGAAGCTCTATTCACCCCCCCTCTAGAGCCCTAGATCCAACAATCCTAGTAGATTTACTTACATGGCTAGGCTACATATTTTATCAAATCCTAGGTCATTTGAGGTTTACCTCTCAAACTACTAGCTAACCATTGTGAACATGCAATCAATCTTGTACCAAGATCTGGTCTGATTGAAATCCTAAAGATCTCTTCCCCTTGGCCAATATGAGTGGAATGTAGTGACACAGTGGTCCAACCTATAGAAGACCAAACCTGGTTCATCCTGGGTACACAACCCACATCAATAAAAGTAGGGTATAAACCCTAAAATTTGAGTTACGACAACAACCTCTCTTTATCACGTAAAATATAAGACATGAACTCCTCTCAGTTAGACCTTAGAAATAGGATGACAGAGTGTACCATCCCAACACCCATATATATTGAAGAATATATGACTCCAATCTCCTCTTAGATTAGTCATTTCACTATCCAACATGTTTTGACGCTGAGATAGTTCTATGATCACATGATACTACATGATTAAGGTTACATTTGATAAATTAAGCCAATTAAGTATTTTTGAACGCATCAATCAAGTTACTTACTAGCTCTTAAATGATTCTTGTATAAGAAATAATTGAATTAACTTGAGAAGATATAAAACTGATAACATTGTTCTATATTACTCCAACATGGTATATTTATCCTCAACCATAAAAGTGTCAAACCTAAAACTAGGAGACATAACAACCCAAATTGTCATTAATACCTAAGCAATGATAACTTCTCATTTTTATCTCATTGGTGTCTGAAACTTTGCAAAGATATTAACAAGTAACAAATATGGTAGCAACCAAACTTTCAACTCAAAACCCTATATGTTGTAAACAATATGCTATTTCTAATATTTTTGAAACATAAGCCCAAAAACTAGCATGGATGAGCAACTTCAAGGTGGGAATTTTGTCCAACTATTATTGTAGGACTACACCATATAGAAATATTCAACATGTGAGTTGGATTTCTTTTATTGTATATCAAAAAACCATAAAATGACATTGCTAACAGCTTTTGTATGCTTACTCTGAATTTCAATACTGGCATGTTCAAAAAAATGCTCATTGTATAGAAGAAAGTGTGCCAAGGGACTATTAGAGACTTCATGATTCATATTACCATCTTATTCATGTGAAAAAGTACATGAAACACCATCTTTTGGAATATTAAAGTTTTTTAGTAAGATTAACATTATGTATGTCAAACTAGGTACAAAATGAATCAAAAGTTATATCACTCTCCTTAGGGTGAAGAAAGGAAAGTCCAAAAAGGAAAACCATGAAAAATAGGGGCATGGCTCGAGATTTTCCATCTAAAAGCTCCATAAACATTCCTATTTCCTAAGATTTTGGGTATGTCCAGAGCTAACAAAGAAGAAAAGAGGGTTCCTTAGACATATGCATAAGTTTCCAACTTGTGTCGCCATGGATGTCGGCCATATTTGAAGAGAGGGGGAACAAACAACAAGAAAAAGGTTTATAAGATGACATCTTACCTATATGGGGCAAGAAAAAGGATGAAAAGGATTAAATCGGTCCAAGGGAATCTTGATCTGAAGCATGCATCCATGAACTTTCACCTTTGTCAGGCATTGAGGACCTCTATCGATCTCTAAACGCCACAGGAAAATATCATCACATATTATTAGATGAGAAAGGAGAGGGGTATATATAGGTATGGTGTTAGTGAAATGGTCTAACATTGTATCTTGATTAGTCAAAGGGACCAGAGAAACCATTAGGGAACACATCTACATCCCACTGGAGGTGTGTGTTGAATGCCCAACAATTAGTGGGAAGGGGTAGAGCATTGGACCATTTTTCATCAGCCTTTATGCATCAAATTTTTAATCAAAGGGAGGATATCCATTACTTTAGTTTCATTCCAGAATCACGTCGACGCATTTTATTTGAGGCTTTGTCTGACAACAACTCACTTTTGACCATCAAATCAAAGAATAAGTCTATCATGATTTTTCCACTACATAAAGAGAAGAGGCGTTCTTATCCACTCGTTGGGCCCAAGAATCCTTCATAGTTCTAATGGCAAGTAGCATGATCAGTCATCAGTCTTCTACTTATGTTTATGATTAGATGGCCAACAACTACTCTAAAAGAGAAACTCATTGGGATGATATACACTTCATCAAGCTGGATTCTGGAAACCATTCGTCATCTATCTGCTAAAATGTGACAGTATCATCATACCACAAAAAAAGAAAATCAAGATACTTCATCGAAATAAAAAACACAGGAATCAATGAAGCAACAAGTTGGTAAATTTAAACTTCATTGGCCTCGATCTGATGAGAACTGCCTCACCATCGAAGGGCAATAAATACATGAATCACCAACTTATATATATATATATATATATATATATGTATATATATATGTATATATATATATATATAGTCAGGCTAGAATACACTCGAGTGTACGGATCACACGCTACACTCAGGTGGTGTTTTCATATCAAGACTGGTTTTTTGCAAAATGTAAGCTGTTGATCTTCATTGTCATACTATAATTAGGCAACATACAAATTTTGAGCTCATTTGGATGAGTGTAAGTCACTCATCAAAGGGCAACAAAATCGACGCACAAAATTAATTTATTTTGTATAATTTTTGTAGTCTTCAGAACATGAGCTATACATATCCAAATGGGCTCAAATTTTATATATGAGTTGTTCATGAGATGTTTAAGAATATCAAATGATTAGATTTTCAAAAAAAAATATTGCATCATGAAAAACTACACTCGAGTGTATTCTAGCCTGACTATATATATATATATATATATATATATATATATATATATATATATATATATATATATATATATATATATATATATATATATGCACACACATATACATATACATATGCATATACATGTATATATATTTGTGTGTGTGTCAATATATGTATATCAGAATCAGGTAAATATATTCCAATGTTCCCCCTAAAAAATATTAGGGGGTCAAGCTTACATGTAGGCCCAACGCCATACACCCATAACACCATTGCAACTCACATATCTACCTAATACGTAGTCTACTTATAATGCATTTACATATTTTTACAGCAATGCTTGTGGTATTCGTGAACTTCCCTAGGTGTTTTCTAGCATTCCTCTCTTCCTAAATAGGGTAGCATAGGCCAGCAAATAAGAGATTTTTCTTTACATCTGCTCCGCATCTAGCAAGCATCCTTCTCAGTTCAGCAATAAGTTGTATTTGAAGTCTGAATTCTCTGCATAAATACTCCCAGATCTCCTTTGTGAACTTGCATTCCCCCACAAGGTGGTTGTGGCTTTCTTCCTTTTCCTCACATAGCAGACATATAGTAGATATATCATAATTCCAGCTCTTTATTCTATCAAGAGTGGCAAAGATGTTGTGTAGAAATTTATAAACACATATGCTCCACTTCAACACATACCTATTAGTCCATATTTTTTCACCCACTGGGTCCTTTGCGCCTCTAGTCCGGGACACCTCCCATAAGCATATCTTCTTGTCTTTGAGCTGCCATCCTCCAACATCATTAGCAACAAACAAGTGTTTAACTTATGGCCACATTTCCCTCATGACATTGATAGACCTTGAGTATCCTTCTCTTGTCTTTGGAATAAAATCCATCCCCCTATGATATATGTCTCTCATCCACTTTCCCCATGTAGAAGTGCCTTCTTGGAATACAACAATCCTTCTCATGGATCTGCATCTAGCAATGTCTCTCAGAGTCTTCAAATTCAACCCACCTTCATCTGTAGGAAAGGCCAGCCTAGCATACTTCATAGGATGATGCTCACTCCTCCAAAGAAAGTTTACAATCTTCATTTCAATTCTATCCAGAACATATATGGGAATTTCACCTTGTTGCACCCAGAAAATGAGAAGTCCCTCTATGGCAGCTTTAATCAGAGTTCTGCTCCCAGCCATGGATGTCTTTTCTATAGGTCATTTGTTAATCATCTCCTCCACTCTGTCAATACATTCCATGAAATCTTTGACTTGAAGATTACCACCTGCAAGAGGAAATCCCAAATATTTGGTTGGGAATTCACCCCTTTCCACTCCCATAGCCTGCGTGAGTCTATCCTCCAACTGATAGCAATTTTTGGACAAGAAAATGTGTGTTTTATTTGCATTAACACACAGCCCCATTTGCTCCTTGAACTTCACCAGAAGGCCTTTAAGATTTTCCAAATGTTGTTGTTTGGCTTCTACAAAAATCAGAACATCATTCACAAAAATAAGATGTGTCATTACCTTAGTGGCGTGGACTGTATAAGGTTTTATTTCCCTCTATTCTTTAGATTGCTGCATCTTTCTTGAGAAATACTCCATGACAATCACAAACAAGAGAGGAGACAAAGGATCCCTTACCGTAATCCATTGCCACCCCTAAAGAGTCTTGCAGAAGTGTCATTAACTAGAATGGAATAGCTAGTTGTCCCAACGCATTGTTTCATCCAGCTAATCCATTGTTCATTGAAACCCATTTGTTGCATGATCCACCATAACGTCTCCCACCTCACACTGTCATAGGCTTTGGAAACATCAAGTTTAAGGCAGGCCTTCCTACTACCTCACATAACATTATAATCCAGAAGAAATTCACCAGCCAGAAGGGCACAGTCACTAATACTCCTACCTGTGACAAAGTGTAAGGCCCGGGCCCACTGCCCAAGGCTCTAGTAGAGTTTCAGGAATGACGACTGGCCCCACAAACCATCACTAGCCTTAACTGCGCACTTTGTCCACACTGACACGCAAGCCAGGATCAACTTCCCGACTAGTCACCCATCCTAGTACTACTCCAAGCTGAGCACGCTTAACTATGGAGTTCTTTAGTGATGGACTCCCAGAAAAGGAGGTGCACGTTGGTGATATGGGTAGTCCAACCATTCCTTATAAGATCATTTTATCTGAGGCCTCAAATCCTGGGACGTTACAATCTCCCCCACTTAGACTCTTGACGTCCTCGTCAAGGTTCAACTATACAGCCTCATAATATCTTCCCCGTTTCAGTGCAGACCCAGAATGGTCCATGGACACCCAGCTCCCATCCACGGCTACCAGTGTAAGGGTGGATCCATATCGTCTCTACGGATAGCCCTTTCCAACTTGCCCAGACCGCACGGCTCAAGACTGGCATGCCACATGCCCATGTGGGGCCCACCTACTGGAGGGGAATTGGCTCTGATACCATTTGTAAGGCTCGGGCCCACTGCCCAAGGCTCTAGTAGAGTTTCAGGAATGACGAATGGCCCCACAAACCACCACTAGCCTTAACTGCGCACTTTGTCCACACTGACGCGCAAGCCAGGATCAACTTCCCGATTGGTCACCCATCCTAGTACTACTCCAAGCTGAGCATGCTTAACTATGGAGTTCTTTAGTGATGGGCTCCCGGAAAAGGAGGTGCACCTTGGTAATATGGGTAGTCCAATCATTCCTTATAATATCATTTTATCCGAGGCCTCAAATCCTGGGACGTTACACAAAGGCTCCTTAGTTTGCATAAATCAGATAAGGGAGGACCATCTTCAATTGAGCAGCCAGGATTTTTGCAATGATCTTATATTGTACTGAACAATAGGCTATAGGCTGAAAATCAGCAAGAGAAGATGTGACCTTTTTAGGGATAAGAATAAGGAAACAATGATTAACCTGTCTCACCATATTTCCACCTCCCATGAACTAGTATGTATGTATGTATGTATGTATGTATGTATGTATGTATGTATGTATGTATGTATGTCTGTATGTATGTATGTATGTATCGGAATGTGGTAAGTTTTATTCCGAATCCCCAACTAAGTTGGGACAAAGAATACATAGTAGCCCAAACTCGCTACTAAACAATTCAAAAACAAAACTATCTATACATTGAGCATATTAATAAGAACTTTATAAATCTTTTTCCCAATGTATTCTATGTTATTGACTTTAGCTTTATGCTTCCTTGTATTTCTTTCCAGCCAAGTATAGTAGTATAATGTTGTTAAAACTATCAATAGTTTCTTCTTCTGAATGCAGAGGCTTGGACCAAGATTGACAATCATCTCCTTTGTAAACAGCAGTTGTGAATGGCTGAGTTTTGATTTGGCACATACACAACACCAAAGGTCTCTTAATGAACGAGCAGGTTTGAAAAAGATGTTCATGGGTTTCCGGTTCTTCATTGCATAGCAAGCATAGGTTAGAGGTTCCAGGGTACCATTTATCAATCTTATCCATTATAGGAAAAGATTCATAAGCATCTCGATAGATACACAAACTCCATTTGGGAATCTCAAACTCATTCCAAATGTGTTTGGTGAAGTGGTGAGAAGGAGGCTGAGGTTGGCCCTAAAGTTTTGCCAAGTTCTATGGGTTTGATCTGTTGCTGCAGATCCAATTGCCCGCTTCATTAATGTAGAAAGCATGTTTAATATGTTTCCAAATGAAATACATCCTATTGAAGACTCGGGAGTAACCCTCCCTGGTGGAGGGTACAAAGTCAAGTACTTTAGGGTAACACATTCTCATCCATGTAGCCCAAGTAGACGAACCTTGGTGGAAGTTGATGATGTGTTTTATGGTACCCCAGTTGGCTATCTCCATGGGAGTTTTCAGACCAACTCCTTCTTCTTTGTGCTTAGCTAATCTTGAGTATTTCATGGCGTGTGTGCCACCTGCCCAGATGAAATTGGAGAAAGTCATCTCAATACGATCGAGAACAGCAGGTGAGATTTTGCCTTGTTGTACCCAGTATATGAGTAGACCTTCAAGCACACTTTTGGTTAAGGTGATTCTTCCAGCCATAGATGTTTTTTTCAGTGGCCATCGAGCAATCATGGATTCGAGCTTGTCTGTGCACTCCGTGAAGTCCTTGATTTGGAGCTTGCCACCAGTTAAAGGAAACCCTAGATATTTGGTGGGCAAAGAGATGATTTGCATCTTTAGAGAGTCTTCAATGTCATTTGTTATGTGTTCACAGTTGGAAGAGGTGAATACATGTGTTTTGTCTTCATTGATGTGAAGGCCTGTTTGAGTTCCAAATCTATGGAGAAGAGCCTTTAAGTTCAGTAGGTACTTTGTCTTAGGTTCTAGAAAAACAAGAACATCATCGGAAAACACCATATGACTCATTATCTTCGTGCCTCTAACAGTGTAGGTGGCTATGTCCTTGTTGCTTTCAGCTTGCTTCATGATCTGAGAGAAGTATTCCATGATGATGGTGAAGAGTAAGGGGGCCAGAGGGTCTCCCTGCCTCAAGTCGTTCGAGGCTTTGAAGATGCCATTGGGCGTGCCATTCACTAACACTGAGTAGCTGACAGTAGTGACACATTGTTGAATGAGCGAGATCCTATTAGTTGAGAAGCCCATTTCCATCATAATTTGCCAGAGTTTGACCCAGCGAACGTTATCAAAGGCTTTAGAAACATCAAGCTTCATGCAAACCTTCTTATGACCTCTTCTGACATTGAAATCTAGCATGAATTCACTTGTGAGCAGAGTACAGTCTGATATGCTTCTATCTTTGATGAATGCTCCTTGGACATCTGAGATGAGGAAAGGAAGGACCAACTTGAGACGTTCTGCTAGGCTTTTTGCTAGTACTTTATAGTGGACATTGTAGCAGGCTATTGGCCTGAAGTCATCTAGGGAGGCAATAAATTTCTTCTTTGGAATGAGCGTGAGGAATGCATGGTTGACTTGCCTGAGCATATTGCCTCCTTTCATGATCCAGTTGATATTGTTGAAGAGGTCATCTTTCATACTTTGCCAAGCTTCTTGATAGAAATGGTCGTTGAACCCATCGGGTCCAGGGGACTTATTAACACTAATGCTCCAAACGGCATCCTTCAATTCCTCCATATTGATATCTCTGCAGAGAATGTGGTTATGAGAACTAGTAAGTTTGTATCTCCATTGAAGATTTTCATTCTGAAGAAGAGGAGTGTGTTCTTGTTGTTTGTTGAATAAAGACTTATAGAACTCATTGGCTTGGATTTCTAAGTCTTTTTGGCTGTTCACAACTTTTCCCTCACTATCAATAAGTTCGGTAATAGTATTTTGAGCTTCATGTTTCCTGATGGCATTATGGTAAAGCTTGGTGTTGCAATCCCCATCAGCTATCCAGGCTTGTGTGTTGTGTTGCCAAGCATAGCTCTCCTCCGCTTTTTTGAGGTCTTCTAACTGTGCTTTGATCTTTAGTTCATCATCAATCAGTTGTGTGTTGAGAGGATCGGTGAGAAGAGCGTTCCTTATATGGATAAGCTTAGTTTTGGATTCAGAGATGAGTACGGGTATGCTGACATGCTGCTTGGACCATCTTTTCAGGAGGAACTTGGCCTTCATAAGCTTTTTAGTGAACACGAACATAGGGTTACTTTCTATTACATCGCTCCAAGCTTCTTTGATAATGTCAGAGTAGCCACTCCAAGATGTCCAGAAGTTTTTGAAAAAAAAAGTTCTGGCTTTCTTATTCTTCTCTTGAACTTGCATGATAAGAGGTGCATGATCGCTTATGTCAGCTCCCACCACCTTGATATGGGAATGAGGTAGGGTTTGAAGCCAATTATTGTTAACAAGAGCTCTGTCAAGCTTACTAGCAATTCTTTTTTTTGGGTTTGCCTTCATTATTCCAAGTATAGATAATGTTCCCATTCATAGGAAGTTTGCAGAGGTCAGCCACATTAATAGTATAGTTGAAAGCTTTGATAGCAGTTTCCATGGGCAGAAAGTCCCCCTTTCTTTTCTTCTTAGAGCCTGACATTGTTGAAATCCCCCATGATCAACCAAGGTTCTTTAATGAAGTTTGAAAGAGACTCGATATCCTTCCAGAGTTCTTTGCGTTGATTATGAAGATCATAAGCATAGATAGAAGAGAACCAGATTAGAAGACCACCATTGTTTCTACAAGTTACAGTGGTCATTTGATCAGTGCTTTTGAAAATATCCACACTCCATACATTTGGGTCCCAACCCAGGCATATCCTTCCCACGTCGACTTCGTTGTGGTTTGAAGTACAGCACCATCCTTTAGGGAAAATAGAGCTAATACAACCTATGTTGCATTTGTTAATCTTTTTTTCAATAATAGTTGAGATAGTAACTTCACTTCTAGCAATCCACTCCCTTACTTCCTTCCTTTTCATAGGTTTATTGATACCCTTAACGTTCCATACCAAAATGGACATTAAGAAGAGGATTTGGTGTACCTTGTACGCCTTGGAGACACCTTCTCACGTTCCTTTCCTTTTTTCTAGGAAGAAGGAGGAGGAGGCTTCTCTTTCTCGATCACTAGGAGTTCTTCTTCTTCTTTATCAGAATCCAGAGCACCAAATTGGTTTTTGGAGGAGGTAGTCGCTACCGAAGAGGGTTGGGCTATTTCCCCTTCCTCTGTGTCTTTGGTGTTGTTAACGATTTGTTTGTCAGAAGTTTTCTATCTCCAACCTTTCTTTGGGACTTGAAAACCATCATCTTGTTGGGGAATGTCTTCTTTGGGTTTCTTGGGATAGTCATTTTCATCATGACCGAAGACCCAGTAGGAAGGGCACTTCGTAGGCATGTAATCGTATTGGATCTTGAATGGTTGTTCACCTCTGCCCGGGACGTTGAGCCAAACTGTGTCAGGTTGCTCTTCCTCTGCCTGGAGTTCAATGAGTACTCACGCTTCATCAGTACCAGGCCCTTCCATGGATCTGGTTTCAATATGGAGCACGGTACCCACTCCTGCCGCCACTGTTCCCGCAGCCTTCTTGGTCCAAGACTTGCTGTTAGAGGGGATCCTGATCCATGCCGGAACAGAAGAGAGGTACTCCTTGACAAGGGGGTCACCATATTTATAGTCTTTGGTGATGACCATCTGGTAATCAAACTAGCGAGGACTGCCAAGAAGGTAGGCCTTCTTATCAATATCATTGGAGAAGCGGATAATAAAGAAACCATCTAGTTTTGATATCACATCAAACTCTCCTTTTGGGCACCATGTTCTCCTAATCCATGCAGCGAGATGAGGATAGAAGGGTCTCTTCCCCATGACGTACATGGAGACTGAGAACTCCCAGATATCCTTCATCCTATTATATTCCTCCTCCTCAAGAGTGACGATGACTCTGCCATCGACCTTCGATCCTTTGGGGAAGTTTAGCTCTGAGCTTTCCTTCTCCTGATCCGTCGTTCTCATCACAACGTGTGTCCATAGGCATTTGGGAGCACCATTAGACTTGCACAACTTGTCCACAAAGACAGAATCATCGCCAGAGGGTTGGGGTGTGGGTGGGGTGGAGGTAGGGACGGATGGGGTGGGTAGGGTGGAAGGATCTCGGCGAGGAGATCCCATTGCCTCCGGCCCTTCTCAGGATCGCCTGGTTGTATGTATGTATGAATGCATGTATGTATGTATGTATAAAAAATTCTTGGTAAATATATTCCCGACCCCCAAAGGGGACAAAATTACAATCTACACCCAAACGTGTAGTTTTCCAACAACAAGTGTATGCCTTACAATGTGTACATGACTCTACTAGTACTTATTCCAGTACTTACGAAAATCCCAATTCCTAATAATATGTTTTGATAGATTTGGAATCTTTCGATGGTAGGTCTTGTAATGAAGCTGTAGCTCCTTCTCCATCTTGTTGAATGCTATCAGTTCATTATTTGTTTACCCCCATGTTTTTTGGAATTTCTCTCTGTCCATATGACATGAATACACAGGGTGATGGCCCACAGTGCCACGATTCTATCATCTATCCTGTAGTTGAAAAGGCTCCTCAAGCTGTTGCTCAAGTTTGTGTTAGGATTAAGGCCAAGTTTGAGAGCCGATCTCCCCCACAAATACTTCCATCACTTATAGTCTGACGTCAGATGTATAGCAATTTCCACATTCTTCTCGCATTGGATGCATGTTTCATTAGTGTTTGGACACCATCTCAGGAGCTTCTCCATGGTGGGAAATAGATCTTTGTGTGCTCTATAAGCCGTGAAACTCCATCTCAGATTGTGTTTGCTATCCCATAGTCTCTTGGAAGTAGCATCTTTATCTTGCTTTCGTCTACATCTGTCACACATACCTTCATCTGTGACAGTTTCATAATCCGACCATTTCTCAGTTATTCTTCTCCACTATGTAGAGTATCCCCACCTATGTGTAGGTTTTTGAAAGTCATTCAGGCCGTATCTTAGTGCCATCCATCTTTTCTATATGGATTTTTCTGTAAGTAATCTTTTGATTCTCTTCATCGTGTAGAAATCAGCCAGATTTTCTAGAGTTTGCAGGTCGAGTCCTCCTTCATCTTTAGGATAGGTAATACTTTCCCAACTCACTGGAAGTATGAGTGAACCCCATAAGAAATATCCCATAAGAATCTACATCCTATGCATAGTTGATTTAGTTAATTCACCCTGGGCTATCCAGCATTGTATATGTCCCATAGCACAGCTCTTAGTGAGGATTCATCATCCTAGAAAAGATAGTTTGTTGCCCAACCATTTTGTGATCGTCTTTGAGCTTATCTAATCATGCATTGAAGCCGACTCTCCTTAGATTGCCACTTTCCAATGGATATACTAAGTAGGTTATCAGAAGTTCACCTAATTGGATACCAAGTTGATCAGCTATGTCCTACTTGTTATTTGTGGACTTTGAAAGATATATGCAGGAGTTTGAAGCATTTAGTTTCATTCCTGATTCATCACCGAACTTCTTTAGTAGTAGTTTTATATTCCCAAGGGTTGTGGTACATGCTTCACATAAGATGAGCATGTCATCTGCAAACATTAGGTGGGAAAGCATCGGAGTGTTTCTGATGGTGTATGTTCTTATCTTCTTATTTGTAATAGCTTGATTGAGCTTCTTAGTGAGGCCTTCCATGGATATGGTGAATAAGAGGGGAGACAATGGGTCTTCTTGCCTCAATCCATTTGAGTTCTAGAAGAAACCCTCTGACGATCCATTGAGAAAGACTGATAAGGAGGGTGTGGACACACATTGTTGGATGATATGTATCCAATCTTCCCTAAATCTCAGTTGCTACAGGAAGTTCTATAAGTATTGCCATTGTATAGAATCATATGCTTTTGTAATGTCTAGTTTAACACATATTGAAGGTGAACTTCTTGCTACATTGTAGTTGAGGGTGAACTCGACATCTAGGAGTGAGCAATCATGGATACTTCTTCCTTTGATGAAGCCACCTTGATTAGAGGAGACAAAATTTGGCATAAATTTGATAATCTAGTTGTAATTATATTCATGATGATCTTGTAGAGCATAGAACAACATGCTATTGGTCTGAAGTCTGAGGCGATGATATGATACCTTTCTTGGGAATTAAGACCAGGAATGCATGGTTAATCTGTCTAACCATGTGTCCCCCTTTGAAGAACCATTGAATTGCATGAATTAAATCTTTGCAACTCATCTTCTAGTTCTCACAATAGAAGAATGCATTGAACCCATCTGGACATGGGCTCTTAGACACTCCAATAGACCATATTTCCTTTTGTATATCTTCCATGTCTAGGATTTTACATAAATTATCATTCTCTTCTTCAGTGATTATCTTCTCCCGCCCAATCTCATCCTGTGCATTGCTATCGACCTCCTGATTGTATAGTTTATCAAAGAAGAGGATGGTCTCATTTTTTATTGCCTCTTCATCATTCTAAAACTTACCATTACTATCATATATTTCTGTAATGGACTTAAGTGCATCTCTTCTTCTCACTGTGGATGGATACATCCTGGTGTTTCTATCACCATTTTGTATCCAGTCCATTCTACTTCTTTGCCAGAAGTATTTTTCTTCTGCATTGTCCATGGAATTGATGTGATCTTGTGTGAACTTTTCATCTTGAATAAGTTGCTCATCCAATGGATTTCTTCACAGAGCTCTTGTTATGTCTTCCATCTCTACGTTTTCTTTTGTAGTAGGTTGTTCAGTTTGACATGTGGTTTTTCCCATCTTTTTATTTTGCCCTTCAACATTTTGAGTTTCTGGTTAAATCTATAAAATGGATTGCCTATAGGTTCTTCTTTCCATCTTTCTAGTATCATATTTTTAAAACCACTTCATTCCTACCAGTACTTTAGAAAGAGAAAAGGCATAGATTTCTTATAGAGTTTCTTGAGCTTGATGTTTATAGTAGAGTGATCTGAGAAATTATAAGTGAGAATGTTAGCTTTGGTACCCATAAATTTCACTAACTAGTCATCATTGACAAGAGCTCTATTGAGCTTACAGGCGATCCTCTTGGATTTTGCTAGTTTATTGCTCTAGGTGAAGGTTTCCCCTCCTACTTTTGGCAACTCCACTAGTCCAACATTGTTTATGGCCAAATTGAATGAGCTAAGACTATGGTTTAGAACCTCTCTACCCCCAGCCTCCTCTTCTTTTTTTCTTATGTTATTGAAATCACCTACAGCAATTCAAAGATCTTATATACTTGTTGATAGATCTACTAGTTTGCTCCAAAGATGAGTTCTCTGGTGCATTAAGTTTCTAAAATAGACTGCAGTGATAACAATTTTTAGTCCTCCTTCATTGATAGCTTGTATAGTAATTTGTTGATCATCTGAATCAATAGACATCATATCCCAGGAACATGGATCCCAACCCATACATTACCATTGGCGTCTTGTTGATGGTTGGACTGGTATATCCACCCATTAGGATATAGCTTCTTCAAACCTTCTTTATTATAGTTCTTGATTTTGGTCTCTACTAGGATAGAAATTGATGCTTTGATGTTCATAATAGCCTTCATCACCTCCTTTTTCTGTAGTTTCCCTAAACTACGAATATTTGCCATGCAGAGGGTCATTATTTACCTTTACTAGAAGATTGGGTCTTGCATGACCCATTACCTCCAGTATCAGCATGCCTCGCTTCCTTGTTCTTTTGTTTGTTGTTGTATGTGCTTTTAGCTTTGCTAGCTTCTCCTACTTCTTTCTCCTATTCTTCTATCACTTGTACTTCTTGTTCTTTCTCAGGATTTTGTTTAGCAGTGTCCTCCGCATCATTGTTGTCTAAGTTTGTTGTCTTTGTTCTTATCAACTGATGTTACTTCTGGTGCTTTCTCAGATATCATCTCACTCTCTATGATCTCTATTTCTAGTTCCTCTTCCTGTTGTTGTGCTTTGTTTTTCTTTCCAACAACCTTCTGCCATACTTGTTTGGGTTGTTTCTTATTTGCTTGGTCATGCTCCTCTTCACTTTGATTGAATGGGCAATCTTTGTCACCATGACCAAATATCTTGCATTCATTGCACCTATATGATACATGTTCGTAGTTTATTTCTACTAGCATGGCTTTCCAATTTGGCATGTTGACCCAAATCTCCTTCGGAGGTTCCTCTTCTGCTTGTATTTCAATGAGTACTTGTGCCTCGCCCAAAGATTCTTGGGATAAGGATCTGAGATCCATTCGTAATAGCTTACCCACTCAACTGGCTACGATCCCTACTGCTTTTTTTGACCAGTTCCTACCCAGGCTAGGCATGTTGATCCAGACTGGGAAAGAACTGAAAAGATCCTTCTTTAGGTCATCTCCTACCTTGAAATCCTTCACCACTACTAGTTGTCTGTCGAACCAATGTGGTCCCATGTTAATGACAACCTCCTTGTCTTCATTATTGAATCATAGGAGAAATAACTTATTACGCTTAGAATAGACATCAAATCCTCCTTTAGGTTTCCAAAACCTTTTGATCCATGTCAGGAGATGGAAAAAGTAAGGTCTCCTTCCCATGACGTAGATGACAATCGTATGAGCCCATTTCTTTTCCATCTTCATGTATGTATCTTCATCGATCATCGCATATCTCTTACCTTCCACGATCTCTGCAGATGCATAATCGTGTTCTTTGTATGTATCAGCTCCTCCCAGAACATGTGACCAAGTTTTCTTCATCGATGGATCCATGTCCACCTAGAAGGGGGAGCACCCCCTCCTTCACCTTCGGAATCGCCTTCCTTGCGCTGCCGATCGCCAGAGCTCAGAACCCTAGGTGCGCATTTATACGTGTATGTATGGGATTAAGAGAGGCCTTCTCTCCCCCTCTCCCACATCTGTGGTAGAGGCCGAACAGCCGGGAGGGTGGTAAATCAAGGCGGAAACTAAGATTTGAACTCGGGTCCATTTGTTAGGAGACATCGGGCTTGACCACTTGAACTGCTCCTTGTTGGTTTTTATGAATGCATGTATGTATGTATGTATGTATGTATGTATGGGATAAAGAGAGGCATTCTCTCCCCCTCTCCCACACCCATGATGGAGGAAGAACATCCGGGAGGGTGGTAAACCAAGGTGGCAGCTGGGATTCGAACCCAGGTCCCTTTGTGAGGAGACATTGTGCTTGACCACTTGAGACACTCCTTGTCGGCGTATGTATGTATGTATGTATGTATGTATCAGAATCAGGTAAATATATTCCAACTTCCTCCTAAAATATAAGAGGTCAAAAGTACAACACTCCTTGCATTTGTAGCAACATATCGATGTCTTCTGAGATTTCATCCCTCTCAAATATGGTAAAACAGAGTAGAAAATAGCAACTTCTTCCTATCATCATTCCCACACTTTGTCAGCATCCTTCTTGGATCACCCGTTATCTGGAGTTGTACCTTGAAATCCTTGCACAACGTATCCCATACCTTCCTTGTGAATATACATTCACCCACAAGGTGGTTGTGGGATTCTTCAGCACCTTTTCATACCAAGCATAAAGTAGATACATCATAGTTCCACCCCTATATCCTTTCAAGAGTAGCAAGAACACTATGCATAATTTGTATACACACATGCTCCATTTCAGCACATACATACTAGTTGAGATCTACTCCCCATGCATATCTTTTTCTTCCCTTGACCGTGTCACCTCCCATAAGCACATCTTTGGGTCTTTAAGTCTCCATCTTCCCATATCCTGGGCTACAAACATGTATCTAACATACTGTCGATTCTATCATAACATTAATAGTGTGGGAATATCCTTCCCTTGTCTTCAGTTGAAGTCCAAACCCCTTGGATATCTCTCCCTCATCCATTTCCCCCAAGTTGAGGAGCCTTCTTAATAAATGGTTATTCTCTGCATTGTCCCCCACTTTTCTATATCTTTCGAAGCTTTTAAGTTCAACCCTCCTTCATGTTTTTGTGGCGCCACTCTTGCATATCTAATAGGATGATTCTCACTTGATCATAGGAAATTTACCATATTCATCTCCATTCTGCCCATAACAGACCCGGGGATCTCCCCTTGTTGCACCCAAAAAATGGGAAGACCTTCTATAGCAGCCTTTATCAGTGTTGCGCTTCCCACCATGGATGTCTTTTGTGTTAGCCATATATTAAGCATTTCCACCATTCTGTTTATGCATTCAATAAAGTCTTTGACTTATAGGTTGCCTCCAGCTAAAGGAAAACCAAGGTATTTTGTTGGGAAGTTTCTCCTTTCCATGCCCATTGCATCTACCAACCTGTCTTCTATATGGTAGCAGTTTTTTGATAGAAAAATATGTGTCTTGTTTGGATTCACACAAAGCCCCGTCTACTCTCCAAACTTCCCTAGAAGATTTTTAAGATTTTCTAGAGAATTCTGCTTGGCTTCAACAAACATTGACACATCATCTGCAAAAATCAAATGGGTCATCACCTCTGTGTCATGGATTATGTAGGGCTTGATCTCCTTTTTAATTTCAGCTTGTGGCATCTTCTGTGTAAAGTACTTCATAACAATCAAAAAGAGGAGAGGTGAAAGGGGTCTCCTTGACTCAAACCATTACCTCCTCTAAACATACATGTAGATGTGTCATTAATTAGAATAGAAAAGCTTGTAGTGTCAACACATTTCTTCATCCAGTAGATCCATTGATCATTGAACCCCATTTGTTTCATAATCCACCACAACTTCTCCCATCTGACACTATCATAGACTTTGGAAACATCTAGCTTTAAGAAGGCTTTCCTACTTCCTCTCATGACATTGTAGTCCAGTAGGAATTCTCCTTCCACTAGTGCAAAGTCACTAATACTTCTCCCTAACACAGGCTCCTTGATTTGTAGAAATGAAATAGGGAAGTACGATCTTCAATCTAGCATCCAAAATCTTAGCAATGATTTTATATTATACCAAGCAGCGTGCAATAGGTCTGAAATTAGCAAGAAAGGATGTAATCTTATTCTTAGGAATGATTAACAGAAAAGAATGATTAACCTGTCTCACCATATTTCCTCCTTCTAGGAACTAGCTAACATATGAAACAAAATCCTCCGTGATGATATATCATGTCTTCTTGTAGAAAAAAGCATTGAAATCATCTGACCCTGGAGATTTGTTATTGTCGATGCTTCATATCACTTCCTTGACTTCTTGTTCATTGGTTCTTCTTGTAAGAATATTATTATGTGTACTTGTAAGTCTGAACCTCCATTCCAACTCCTCCTCTATGTCATTTTTGAAACTCATTTTCTGTAATGATGTAAAGAAGTTTATGTCTACTCTTCCATATCCTCCTATTTGTTGACCACTCTCCCTTCAGCATTAACTAGTTCAGAAATAATATTATCAGCCTCTTTTCTTGTAACTGTGGTATGGTAGAGTTTAGTGTTTTTGTCCCCGTCCTCCATCCATTTTCCCTGCTCCTTTTCCGGTACAATTTTTCCTCCACTTTCTTCATATCCTAAAGCATCCTTTTCAATTCTCTATCCTTCTCTACCAGTTCAAGATTAAGAGGGTTAGCCCCCAATTTTTCCCTAACCTTCTTACATTCTTGTTTTGTTTCCTTAATCAAATTTGGACTGTTCACTTCAGCCTTGACCCATCTATTGAGTGCAGTCTCGGTACTTGCCAACTTTTTTGCAAACATATACACCGTATTTCTTGTCACCTATGTTCTCCACCCTTCCTTAATGACATATTCAAAACCTATCCATTCAGCCCAGAAATTTAGGAATCTGAAAGGTTTTTTCTCAAATCCACCTGCCTTCAAAACCATCTAGTTTTGATATCAGATCGAACTCTCCTTTTGGGCACCATGTTCTCCTAATCCATGCAGTGAGATGAGGATAGAAGGGTCTCTTCCCCCATGACGTACATGGAGACTGAGAACTCCCAGATATCCTTCATCCTATTATATTCCTCCTCCTCAAGAGTGACGATGACTCTGCCATCGACCTTCGATCCTTTGGGGAAGTTCAGCTCTGAGCTTTCCTTCTCCTGAGCCGTCGTTCTCATCACAACGTGAATCCATAGGCATTTGGGAGCACCATTAGACTCGCACAACGTCTACACAAAGACAGAACCATCGCCAGAGGGTTAGGGTGTGGGTGGGGTGGAGGTAGGGACGGATGGGGTGGGTAGGGTGGAAGGATCTCGGCAAGGAGATCCCATTGCCTCCGGCCCTTCTTGGGATCGTCTGGCTATATGTATGTATGAATGCATGTATGTATGTATGTATAAAAAATTCTTGGTAAATATATTCCCGACCCCCAAAGGGGACAAAATTACAATCTACACCCAAACGTGTAGTTTTCCAACAACAAGTGTATGCCTTACAATGTGTACATGACTCTACTAGTACTTATTCCAGTACTTACAAAAATCCCAATTCCTAATAATATGTTTTGATAGATTTGGAATCTTTCGATGGTAGGTCTTGTAATGAAACTATAGCTCCTTCTCCATCTTGTTGAATGCTATCAGTTCATCATTTGTTTACCCCCATGTTTTTTGGAATTTCTCTCTGTCCATATGACATGAATACACAGGGTGATGGCCCACAGTGCCATGATTCTATCATCTTTCCTGTAGTTGAAAAGGCTCCTCAAGCCGTTGCTCAAGTTTGTGTTAGGATTAAGGCCAAGTTTGAGAGCCGATCTCCCCCACAAATACTTCCACCACTTACAGTCTGACGTCAGATGTATAGCAATTTCCACATTCTTCTAGCATTGGATTCATGTTTCATTAGTGTTTGGACACCATCTCAGGAGCTTCTCCATGGTGGGAAGTAGATCTTTGTGTGCTCTATAAGCCGTGAAACTCCATCTCAGATTGTGTTTGCTATCCCATAGTCTCTTGGAAGTAGCATTTTTATCTTGCTTTCGTCTACATCTGTCACACATACCTTCATCTGTGTCGGTTTCATAATCTGACCATTTCTCAGTTATTCTTCTCCACTATGTAGAGTATCCCCACCTATGTGTAGGTTTTTGAAAGTCATTCAGGCCGTATCTTAGTGCCATCCATCTTTTCTATATGGATTCTTCTGTAAGTAATCTTTTGATTCTCTTCATCGTGTAGAAATCAGCCAGATTTTCTAGAGTTTGTAGGTCGAGTCCTCCTTCATCTTTAGGATAGGTAATACTTTCCCAACTCACTGGAAGTATGAGTGAACCCCATAAGAAATATCCCATAAGAATCTACATCCTATGCATAGTTTATTTAGTTAATTCACCCTGGGCTATCCAACATTGTATCTGTCCCATAGCACATCTCTTAGTGAGTATTCATCATCCTAGAAAAGATAGTTTGTTGCCCAACCATTTTGTGATCGTCTTTGAGCTTGTCTAATCATGCATTGAAGCCGACTCTCCTTAGATTGCCACCTTCCAACGGATATACTAAGTAGGTTATCGGAAGTTCACCTAATTGGATACCAAGTTGATCAGCTATGTCCTACTTGTTATTTGTGGACTTTGAAAGATATATGCAGGACTTTGAAGCATTTAGTTTCATTCCTGATTCATCACCGAACTCCTTTAGTAGTAGTTTTATATTCCCAAGGGTTTTGGTACATGCTTCACATAAGATGAACATGTCATCTGCAAACATTAGGTGGGAAAGCATCAGAGTGTTTCTGATGGTGTATGTACTTATCTTCTTATTTGTAACAGCTTGATTGAGCTTCTTAGTGAGGCCTTCCATGGATATGGTGAATAAGAGGGGAGACAATGGGTCTTCTTGCCTCAATCCATTTGAGTTCTTGAAAAAACCCTCTGACGATCCATTGAGCAAGACTGATAAGGAGGGTGTGGACACACATTGTTGGATGATATGTATTCAATCTTCCCTAAATCTCAGTTGCTACAGGAAGTTCTATAAGTATTGCCATTGTACATAATCATATGCTTTTGTAATGTCTAGTTTAACACATATTGAAGGTGAACTTCTTGCTACATTGTAGTTGAGGGTGAACTCGACAGCTAGGAGTGAGCAATCATGGATACTTCTTCCTTTGATGAAGCCACCTTGATTAGAGGAGACGAAATTTGGCATAAATTTGATAATCTAGTTGTAATTATATTCATGATGATCTTGTAGAGCATAGAACAACATGCTATTCGTCTGAAGTCTGAGGCGATGATATGATACCTTTCTTAGGAATTAAGATCAGGAATGCATGGTTAATCTGTCTAACCATGTGTCCCCATTTGAAGAACCATTGAATTGCATGAATTAAATCTTTGCAACTCATGTTCTAGTTCTCACAATAGAAGAATGCATTGAACCCATCTGGACATGGGCTCTTAGACACTCCAATAGACCATACTTCCGTTTGTATATCTTCCATGTCTAGGATTTTACATAAATTATCATTCTCTTCTTCAGTGATTATCTTCTCCTGCCCAATCTCATCCTGTGCACAACTAATGACCTCCTAATTGTATAGTTTGTCAAAGAAGAGGATGGTCTCATTTTTTATTGCCTCTTCATCATTCAAAAACTTACCATTACTATCATATATTTTTGTAATGGACTTAAGTGCATCTCTTCTTCTCACTGTGGATTGATACATCCTGGTGTTTCTATCACCATTTTGTATCCAGTCCATTCTACTTCTTTGCCATAAGTATTTTTCTTCTGCATTGTCCATGGAATTGATGTGATCTTGTGTGAACTTTTCATCTTGAATAAGTTGCTCTTCCAATGGATTTCTTCATAGAGCTCTTGTTATGTCTTCCATCTCTACGTGTTCTTTTGTAGTAGGTTGTTCAGTTTGACATGTTGTTTTTCCCATCTTTTTATTTTTCCCTTCAACATTTTGAGTTTCTGCTTAAATCTGTAAAATGGATTGCCTATAGGTTCTTCTTTCCATCTTTCTAGTATCATATTTTTAAAACCACTTCATTCCTACCAGTACTTTAGAAAGAGAAAAGGCATAGATTTCTTATAAAGTTTCTTGAGCTTGATGTTTATAGTAGAGTGATCTGAGAAATTATAAGTGAGAATGTTAGCTTTGGTACCCATAAATTTCACTAACTAGTCATCATTGACAAGAGCTCTATTGAGCTTACAGGCGATTCTCTTGGATTTTGCTAGTTTATTGCTCTAGGTGAAGGTTTCCCCTCCTACTTTTGGCAACTCCACTAGTCCAACATTGTTTATGGCCGAATTGAATGAGCTAAGAATAAGGTTTAGAACCTCTCTACCCCCAGCCTCCTCTTCATTTTTTCTTATGTTATTGAAATCACCTACAACAATTCAAGGATCTTATATACTTGTTGATAGATCTACTAGTTTGCTCCAAAGATGAGTTCTCTGGTGCATTAAGTTTCTAAAATAGACTGCAGTGATAACAATATTTAGTCCTCCTTCATTGATAGCTTGTACAGTAATTTGTTGATCATCTGAATCAATAGACATCATATCCCAGGAACATGGATCCCAACCCATACATTACCATTGGCATCTTGTTGATGGTTGGACTGGTATATCCACCCATTAGGATATAGCTTCTTCAAACCTTCTTTATTATAGTTCTTGATTTTGGTCTCTACTAGGATAGCAATTGATGCTTTGATGTTCATAATAGCCTTCCTCACCTCCTTCTTCTGTAGTTTCCCTAAACTATGAATATTTGCCATGCAGAGGGTCATTATTTACCTTTACCAGAAGATTGGGTCTTGCATGACCCATTACCTCCAGTATCAGCATGCCTCGCTTCCTTGTTCTTTTGTTTGTTGTTGTATGTGCTTTTAGCTTTTCTAGCTTCTCCTACTTCTTTCTCCTATTCTTCTATCACTTGTACTTCTTGTTCTTTCTCAGGATTTTGTTTAGCAGTGTCCTCCGCATCATTGTTGTCTAAGTTTGTTGTCTTTGTTCTTATCAACTGATGTTACTTCTGGTGCTTTCTCAGATATCGTCTCACTCTCTATGATCTCTATTTCTAGTTCCTCTTCCTGTTTTTGTGCTTTGTTTTTCTTTCCACCAACCTTCTGCCATACTTGTTTGGGTTGTTTCTTATTTGCTTGGTCAGGCTCCTCTTCACTTTGATTGAATGGGCAATCTTTGTCACCATGACCAAAGATCTTGCATTCATTGCACCTATCTGATACATGTTCGTAGTTTATTTCTACTAGCATGGCTTCCCAATTTGGCATGTTGACCCAAATCTCCTTCGGAGGTTACTCTTCTGCTTGTATTTCAATGAGTGCTCGTGCCTCGCCCAAAGATTCTTGGGATAAGGATCTGAGATCCATTCGTAATAGCTTACCCACTCAACTGGCTACGATCCCTACTGCTTTTTTTGACCTATTCCTACCCAGGATAGGCATGTTGATCCTGACTGGGAAAGAACTGAAAAGATCCTTCTTTACGTCATCGCCTACCTTGAAATCCTTCACCACTACTAGTTGTCTGTCGAACCAATGTGGTCCCATGTTGATGAAAGCCTCCTTGTCTTCATTATTGAATCGTAGGAGAAATAACTTATTACGTTTAGAATAGAAATCAAATCCTCCTTTAGGTTTCCAAACCCTTTTGATCCATGTCAGGAGATGGAAAAAGTAAGATCTCCTTCCCATGACGTAGATGACAATCGTATGAGCCCAGTTCTTTTCCATCTTCATGTATGTATCTTCATCAATCATCGCATATCTCTTACCTTCCACGATCTCTGCAGATGCATAATCCTGTTCTTTTTATGTATCAGATCCTCCCAGAACATGTGACCAAGTTTTCTTCATCGATGGATCCATGTCCACCTAGAAGGGGGAGCACCCCCCTCCTTCACCTTCGGAATCGCCTTCCTTGCACTGTCGATCGCCAGAGCTCAGAACCCTAGGTGCGCATTTATACATGTATGTATGGGATTAAGAGAGACCTTCTCTCCCCCTCTCCCACATCTGTGGCGGAGGCCGAACAGCCGGGAGGGTGGTAAATCAAGGCAGAAACTAGGATTCGAACTCGGGTCCATTTGTTAGGAGACATCGTGCTTGACCACTTGGACTGCTCCTTGTTGGTTTTTATGCATGCATGTATGTATGTATGTATGTATGGGATAAAGAGAGGCATTCTCTCCCCCTCTCCCACACCCATGATGGAGGACGAACATCCGGGAGGGTGGTAAACCAAGGTGGCAGCTGGGATTCGAACCCAGGTCCCTTTGTGAGGAGACATTGTGATTGACCACTTGAGACACTCCTTGTCGGCGTATGTATGTATGTATGTATGTATGTATGTATGTATGTATGTATGTATGTATGTATCAGAATCAGGTAAATATATTCCAACTTCCTCCTAAAAATATAAGAGGTCAAAAGTACAACACTCATTGCATTTGTAGCAACATCTCGATGTCTTCTGACATTTCATCCCTCTCAAATATGGTAGCACAGAGTAGAAAATAGCAACGTCTTCCTATCATCATTCCCACACTTTGTCAGCATCCTTCTTGGATCACCTGTTAGCTAGAGTTGTACCTTGAAATCCTTGCACAACGTATCCCATACCTTCCTTGTGAATATACATTCACCCACAAGGTGGTTGTGGGATTCTTCAGCACCTTTTCATACCAAGCATAAAGTAGATACATCATAGTTCCACCCCTTTATCCTGTCAAGAGTAGCAAGAACACTATGCATAATTTGTATACACACATGCTCCATTTCAGCACATACATACTAGTTGAGATCTACTCCCCATGCATATCTTTTTCTTCCCTTGACCGTGTCACCTACCATAAGCACATCTTTGGGTCTTTGAGTCTCCATCTTCCCATATCCTGGGCTACAAACATGTATCTAACATACTGTCGATTCTATCATAACATTAATAGTGTGGGAATATCCTTCCCTTGTCTTCAGTTGAAGTCCAAACCCCTTGGATATCTCTCCCTCATCCATTTCCCCCAAGTTGAGGAGCCTTCTTAATAAATGGTTATTCTCTGCATTGTCCCCCACTTTTCTATATCTTTCGAAGCTTTTAAGTTCAACCCTCCTTCATGTTTTAGTGGTGCCACTCTTGCATATCTAATAGGATGATTCTCACTTCATCATAGGAAATTTGCCATCTTCATCTCCATTCTGCCCATAACAGACCCGGGGATCTCCCCTTGTTGCACCCAAAAAATGGGAAGACCTTCTATAGCAGCCTTTATCAGTGTTGCGCTTCCCACCATGGATGTCTTTTGTGTTAGCCATCTATTAAGAATTTCCACCATTCTATTTATGCATTCAATAAAGTCTTTGACTGGTAGGTTGCCTCCAGCTAAAGGAAAACCAAGGTATTTTGTTGGGAAGTTTCTCCTTTCCATGCCCATTGCATCTACCAACCTGTCTTCTATCTGGTAGCAGTTTTTTGATAGAAAAATATGTGTCTTGTTTGGATTCACACAAAGCCCCGTCTACTCTCCAAACTTCCCTAGAAGATTTTTAAGATTTTCTAGAGAATTCTGCTTGGCTTCAACAAACATTGACACATCATCTGCAAAAATCAAATGGGTCATCACCTTCGTGTCATGGATTATGTAGGGCTTGATCTCCTTTTTAATTTCAGCTTGCGGCATCTTCTGTGTAAAGTACTCCTTTACCTTTCTGTGATTTGAACTGGGATAGGTGCATGATCACTTTTCTCAAATCCACCTGCCTTCACATGTACATTAGGAAGTATTCACAGTCATTCATCATTCACTAAAGCTTTGTCCAATTTACTTTCTATCCTATTTTCTGGCCCCTTCTCATTGTTTCATGTAAAGATATCATTGCCCACCATTGGTAGTTCAAAAGACCAGCTTTATCAATAGCTTGGTTAAAAGCATCTATCTCTGCATTCAATGCTAATCTTTTTCCCCCCTTTCAGCCTGCAAATGAACAGTATTAAATTCCTCAATCACCAACCATGATAGAGTTACCTTTTTTGATAGAGACCAAATCCTTCTACAAATCTAGTATGGCCTTGGCATCATTATGACTATATGCAACTGTCACCCAGATGTGTAAGCCTCCATTATTGTTGCAATCAACTGTAACATGCTGGTCTGACATCTGTATCACTGACACCTACCATGCACTCAGCTTCCATGCCACACAGACTCTTGGCTACCTCAACACACTCTATGTTAGATATCTGCTCCCATCCCTGTGGAAATAAATATATGATATTGTTTTTATTTTGAACCTTTATTTTTGTTTCTACCAAAGCAACCAATGAGTGCCTACTAGCAGCAATCTACTCTTGGATTTCCTTCTTCTTGTTCTTGTTGCACCCACCCTTAATATTCCATAAGAGCATGGACATATCAGAGGTTTTTGTGTAACCTGCTATGCCTGACCGAATCCTTATTGTTGTCCTTCCTTCTCACCTCCTACTCCTTTTGTGCCACAACATCTCCCCCCTCCTTATCCGAGTCATAGAGAGATTCAAAATTGTTTGTGGTGTCTAGGATGGTACTCATACCCACACTCTTTGGTATACATGTTGCCTTAGGCCCTTTCCTCCTTGTTGAGGAGATGAATTCTCCTTCTTCATGTCCAGTGTCTTCAGGAGTCCCTTTGCCTTCCGTTGGTGTTTCTCTGCCTTCATCATCTGCTTGTGAGCTTGATGCCTTCTTACCATCTGTTGGTTTCATATCATTGGTCATCTCAGTGGATGGCTTCTCCAAAGTACGAGCCCCTTCATCTACCTTCTTCTAGATCATCTTCATGGCAACATCCTCATCCACTTTCTTTGCTTCCTACTTCCTGCACTGTTGTGTGCCATGCCCAAAGGTGTGACACTTGCTGTAAGAAATAGGAACATGATCATATTTGATTGTCACCGGGATTGGGTCTCTTCCCTTCACATTGAGCCAAACCACCTTTATCACAGGTCCATCGACCGCTAGCTCCACCAGGACTCTTGGTTCATTGCCCTCCAAGGAATGTTCATCAATATGTAGTGTTGTCCCAACTCCCGCTGCAATGGAGCCGACAGCTTCCCTAGTCCATGTCCACCCAAAAGACTTCAACATTGTCCAAGTTGGTATTGTAAGAAATCATCCTTTGTGAAGCTCATCACCATGTTGATAGTGTTTGGTGATCACCAACTGTTGTTCAAACCACCAAGGGCCCATGTCTAGCGTTGCTTCCTTGTCTGCCACCATAGAGAATCGTACAAGAATGATGCCATGTTCTTGTGATAGCATATCAAACTCCCCTTTAGGCTTCCATGTCCTCTTCACCCAGGCCAGCAAGTGAGGGTAGAATGGATGATTCCCCAAGGTGTACACCATGATGGTGAACTCCCATACGTTATTCATCATGTTGAACTCTTCCTCATCCAATTCGACATGGACTTTTCCATCTGCAACCCTAGGTTTGGGGAATTCCTACTCCTTTTTCTTCTTGTTTACAGGTTGCTTGAGAATTTGATTCCAAGCAACTCCTCATTGTCCCAAACTGGTGCCCTCCTTCTGTGATGCATCAGCATCGTCTTCCATCTTCTGTGATGAATCTGTGTTGATGTCCAACTTTTGTGACGAGTCGGTGTAGTTGCCCCCCTCCTATGATGTGTCGGCATCAATGCACTGTTGTGACACATCATCATGGACACCCTGCTCACGTGACTCAGCGTTGGCTCCCCTTCTGACGTAGCATCGGGACCCCTATGATGCAGTGTCGGCTCCCCCTGTGATGCAGCATCGACTCCCCCTGTGACGTAGTGTTGCTTCCCTTCTTTTGTGATGTGTTGACAACACTCACTTTCTTTGACGTGTCGTTAACATTCTTTCTTTATGACGTGTCGGTGTTAGCATCTCTCCTTTGTGTCCCACAATTAGGGCTCCTCTAAGATTCATTCTTCTCTCCTCTCTCAAGGGTGAATGGGTTAGGGGAAGGGGTAGAGTTGGATAGAGTTGGGCGGCTATTGGTGGAGGTGGATGTGGGTTGGACAACAAGGGTTTGACTCCCCATCATTGGCATCATTGCATGGACAGACGTCTGGCGTTTCACCAGAGCTAAACCTAGGGGACGGTCGTTGTTGTGTTTCTTGTATGTATGTATGTATCGGAATCAGGTATATATATTCTTACTTCCTCCTACCAAAAAGTAGAAGGTCAAAAGTTACATGTAGGCCCAATGCCATACACCCATAAAAAGACAAGCAACTCACTCAGCTAACTAATGTGTAACTTACGTTTAACACATTTACAATTTTTTACAGCATTACTCCTTTCATTAGCAGCTGAACCTTGGTGTCTTCTGGCATTCCGTTCCTCCCAAATATGGTAGCAAAGATCAGCAAATAAAATCTTCTTTGTATCCTCGCTTCCATAGCTTGTTAGTGTTTTCCTCAGGTCCGCTTCTAGCATGAATTTTATCTGAAACTTTTCACATATAATCCTCCAAAACTCCTTTGTGAAGTTACATACTCCCACCAAATGATCATGGGACTCTTCTTCCTTGCATAAAAAACATTGCACTAAGACATCATAGTTCCATCCACGCAGCTTGTCCACGGTGGCCAATGCACTGTGTAGAATTTTGTAGACACACATACTCCATTTCAAAACATGAATACCCATCCAAATCTGCTCTACACATGTATCTTTTGCTTCCCTTGACCGTGTTACTTCCTAGAGATTCATCTTTGTGGCTGTTATGACCCCACCTCCCGATAACCCCCAATTAAGGGAGACCAAGAGGTTGAGCCGCACCCATTAATCCCGGATCAAAGGTTCGACATATAACCATAAACAATTATTAAATTCTAACAGACTATACTGAAAATGGTAATAAAATTTTTCTTTACATACCTTTTGAAAACTTGGATATCTATTCTTCCATCTACACCGATACTAATCTATCTAATCCTCCTTTGCACTTTAATTCTCATTGAGTATCACATGTGCCACTTTACTGTTTGTTCTTTGCATTGTACCTAAAATGCCGACAAACAAAACGTCGGTCAGCCATAGCTGGTATGTGGGGGAAACAAATAATGTTCAACTATGGTAACAATATAATCATTCAATTAATCATTTAACAATCAAGAATTGCCATTTTCCACATGACTTGCATGGCCATAAACCACATGCAACCTCATCTTAAGCACCTCCTGGCTTGCATGGCCATAAACCACATGCAACCTCATCTTAAGCACCTAACGTGCTATTGCCATTTTCCATGGTGTATCATGATTTCCTGTATGTCATGATTCTTTTAAGACTGATTCCTTCGAAACCCTAAACCACTCTTGTCAGGGTTTCATCACCTTCTTTTCCAAAGAAGTGCACTTGAGGTTCTACCACCATTCTTTCATTGTATCAAGAACTAGGCTGGCTAACTAAACAACTCTTAACTTTTCAATGCATCTTGTTACATCTGAGTGTTATCCAAACGCCTCTCCTTTTCAAACTTAGGGTTAGACAAACAACCTCTTCTAACTTCTAAGCAAGTCAGATGTATCTCAACCAGAGCATCCATTACCACTTCACATCCTTAGGTATTAGGTAACATTGAAGTCATACACTTCCATGTATTTCACTTATCATGTCACCTCAAACTATATGTTCATCTTCATAAGAACACTCTCTGGTTCCATCATCATGGTGATCAAACTCAACCTGGTATAACTGGTAAGTTCCACATAGCTCATGCTAAAAACATCCTCATAAGGGAACTACCTCGTTCCTCTTAGTGTTTACAAACCATCCATGTATCATTCACTTTACCAGGGTAGGTTATCTTCTCTATCCCCATTTCTCGTGGCAACATTCCAACCTACATCATCTCTTATCCTTGGTGTATGGCATGCGTAATGTCCTATCTCTCACCCCCATAACAAGAGGAAATAAGCATTTGGTTGCAGTCCAAATACTGAGTTCTTCCTGTTCCAAGAGTAGAGATGGTACATCCCACCTTGTCAATACACCTTTACATCTAAGTTGCAACGTGCCACATATGTCTCTACATCACTGACATCGTGATAACAAACTAATCTTGAACCTAGTGAGGTTTATATCCTTGGTCATCTCCTCTAGGTTTATAGGGTACTGACTCTTTTGGGGTCATCCTTCTTCCCTCATGCATCAAGAGAGTGCCCTACTCATCTGCCCTTTGGGTCCCATGAGTTCATGAAGGTGATCAATCTCCTAACCCATGGCCCTCAGACAATGATAGTTGTTACCTCCCGACCCTATGGTCATGTGCAATTGGGGAATTAGGCAACTCCTACTTTCATCGGACTTATCCCTACCTGACCCTAGGAGAGACTTAGGATTCTCCATAATAGTACATGTTCACTTAGAACCTTACCCAAGTCTTCATCATCTCTCTTTCTGCATTCATGGGCTGACCTTCATCCTTTCATGGGGATCATGGCAACTCGCCTACCTTGGTCAAGCCCTATACCGGTTACCTCCATGGTAACGCATTCATATGCAATTAGAGATGGATATCTATGGGTCTACAGGTTCATTCTCATACCATGTACTTTTCGCTTAGCTTTTCAAGATCCTAAGAGACCTCTTTAGGTTACCTTAAACTAACCAAAACTGATATACACCCTTCCAAAGGGGTCCCTCTCCCAGGATGGGAGGAAAACTATCTCTGAGGTCACAAAAGCTCTTAGGTCTAGGGTTTACATCCACACGAGCCTACTTAACTCTAGTAAACCATTAAGGCATAAGCATCCCACTCCCTGTACCATGCTAGGTCATACTTATCCTTCTTTCCTCGATGTTGGATCAAGATAAAACTTTCCCCTTTATCATCAACCTAGCTGTAAGGGGGGTTTCACCAAACATACCTTAAACGTAAGGGGCTTTCCTTTTCCTTTATTCATGAGGCGTACCATGCTCGAAACTATAGAAACTTAATTCTCATCATGAGCATTAGGTATACCACTTCCCCTCTTAGGCCTAGGAACCCTAGGTTCACTGCATGCTCTGTCTCTTAACTACAAACCAAGCATGAAAAAGGCATGACACGCACTCCTTGTCATCCTTCAACTCAAGCAACACTTAGGATTGGGTCCTCCTTAAGGACAACCAACAAGGTACAAGGCCTCATAACCTGCTACTAAACCTTTCTAGGTCTAAGGAACTCTTCTTCCTACCTCGGAAGGTAAACATCTCTACCATAGGCACGTAGGTACCAGAAACTTCATCTTCTCTCAGGGGTTGGTCCCTCTCAAGACAACCAAGGTATTATCAACCTTCAGGGACCGATCATGAGGCAACCACTATCATTCACTGTTCAGGGTTTTTAGGCTCCCAACCTTCTTACTGGGTTTCCTGCTCTCTCTAGAGCTAACTCTACATCCAACCTCACCATTAGAGGTCCTTTCTTCCTGAAGGATCAACCTCAAAGGCATGCTCTACATGGGTGAAGCCTAGGTTCGAACTTATGGTTGCTCAAGATCATCCATAACCCTTTATGCTCCATCATGATTCCTTATCCAGGGTTTCATCCTACCGTCAACATTATGACGTGCCCTAGGTACCAGCTATACCCTACTTGTACAAGCCCATAGGGTTTCTAAGGTCCTTCACTAACCTCATCATCTAAGGAGTTATCCTTTATCCTGACATGCACGATCCTTCCCAGGGTTGGGTTGCCAAAGGTGTTCGGTCATCCATGGATCATATGGCATCCCAAAGGCATGTCCCTTCAAACACCTGGTCCAACTCATCTCTCTCTAACCATCACTTAGGGTTAGGGTTAGCATCATCCTCATAGGATGTGCCAGGTCTCTACTAGCAATGGAGATCTCTATCTCCAAGACTGACTTATCCTCCTGACAAGAAGGTCTAGCCTCAGGTCTCTTCTGAGGACATGAAAACATATGTCATACGATCTAAGCATGTATCTATTCTTTAATTTGCGCTTACTCTATTAAGCTTATGTCCATGACATCTTATTTACATGCATTTCCTTTAATGTGGGGGGGAGGATCCCTTAAACCTTATCAACCTTACCCATACCTCAAGAGGGTGAGGAGAAGAAAGGAAATCCTAATCCTTTATGTCCTTATCAGAATTTTGTGATGAGAAGGGATGAATAAGATGAGAAATCCTAAAGGTATCTTATTTTGATTCATACCCTAAGACTTTGGCCAGGCGGTCACACGGGTCCGGGAGTCCTCGTATTCTGACTAGCGGTGCGGAGGAAAATCTTGCCAGCCCCCAGTCGTGATCCCTTTCTAGACACCTTCGTCTTTCAGATACTCCTCTAATAACTCCCTTGGGTTCTATGGAGTTTGTAAAATTTAATAATTATTAGTGGTTAAATGAGGAACCTATGCTCTGATACCAAATGTTACGACCCCACCTCTCGATAACCCCCAATTAAGGGAGACCAAGAGGTTGAGCCGCACCCATTAATCCCAGATCAAAGGTTCGACATATAACCATAAACAATTATTAAATTCTAACAGACTATACTGAAAATGGTAATAAAATTTTTCTTTACATACCTTTTGAAAACTTGGATATCTATTCTTCCATCTACACCGATACTAATCTATCTAATCCTCCTTTGCACTTTAATTCTCATTGAGTATCACATGTGCCACTTTACTGTTTGTTCTTTGCATTGTACCTAAAATGCCGACAAACAAAACATCGGTCAGCCGTAGCTGGTATGTGGGGGAAACAAATAATGTTCAACTATGGTAACAATATAATCATTCAATTAATCATTTAACAATCAAGAATTACATTTTAAGCCGTACAACTCAATCCATACATATTCTCGAACTCTGGGTTGTCCCTGCAGTGGACATAGATTTCACCTCTCTTTTAGGTAATAGAGTCGCATGGCACTACCCGAAGGTAGCCCAATATCTAACTCAACGTGACTTGATGGTCCTACCTCCATGGTAGCCATGTACTAAGTCACCCATAGACCTGATGGACCTACCCAATAGGTAGCCATGTACTAGGTCATCCATAGACTTGATGGACCTACCCAATAGGTAGCCATGTACTAGGCCTTTCTCTAACCTGATGGACCTACCCATAGGCAGCCATGTACTAGGTTAGCTATAATGCCACAGAGAGAACCAGGATCTGAGTTTGTAGGCATATACTCTTTGTGATAGTCATAGCCACATTATAGTTTGCATGAACTAAATAAACATCCAACAGTTTATTTAAAGCAACTGGTAAAACATTCGGAAATCACCGTGAAACTAGAACGGTTATTCATAAGCGTAACCACATACCTGATCCATAGTAACTTGATGTCCATGCATTAACATTCAACACAATTAACAGGCAATCAACAATATCCTGAAAATAATGCATAACATTCAAGTGTCATTGTTTTATTCAAACATCCACAAGATCAACTTGGATTCCACCTTATGATTTCTAGGCCAACTTTAGGGTGTTATTAGGGTTTTAGCCTTCATTATGCATTTATCACTTTTAATGCTCTTTTAGTTCACAAACCCTAATTTCTGCATCATATGCACAATTGAGTGTCAATTAAGTCTAATATGTTTCTTTTACTCTAAAACTATTATCTTTATCCTTTTAGGTCATATCCACAACATTAAGGATAATTATCACCTTCAGTTTCTTTCAAATTGACAAATCATATTTCATTATAGTTCAACTCACATTTATGAACCTTATTTATCACTATTTCCACTTTTATACACTAGGAAACACTAATTATCCAAATAATTCACATTAAAGATCTTTGGTACTCAAATTGGATTTATACAACATAACATTGTCTTATTCATGTATTTGCACAATTAAATCATTAAAAGACGTGTTCTCCTAAATTAGGGTTTTAAGTCCATTAATTCAAACTTAGGTGTATGGAACCCTAATTTAAGACAAAAGTATAAATACCATCTCTTTAGATATAAATTGTTCTCCTTATCATCAATTGGTTAATATTCTATCAAAACATTCATAGAACATCATTATACCCAACTATCATCAATTCTAAGGGTTTTTCATTACTTAACTCATTAAAGATGATAGCTTTATGTACTTTTCAATTTTAAATCATATTTATATACATGATCATCAAATTAAACTAATTACGTACAAAGATCACCCTTTTCGATCTTAATGTACCCTTTTACATTTAACAGGTCAAAATCAACTCTAATGATTCATTAAACCCTATTAATCACTCTAATCATATCAAAGTAGGGTTTCTTTAATTATCATTATGCTAAAGTTGATAAATTACACCACTTTTCAAATTGCAAGAGGAATTGGCTTATGAACATAATTTATTTAAATTCCTCACGTCTTGCTGATCAACTTTCATATATTACTTGTTTTAATCCGAGTTACGAATCGCAAGATATGATTTTAGCAAGGAAATTACCTTCTGGCCAATCGGATGGCGCCACGTCGCCTATCCCATGCGAGCGCTCAAATTGAAAACATAATGATTTTACCAAATAGCCCTTGCGTAAGTGAATAGCTTCCTTAGAGCGTGGAGGGCAGAAACGTCCAACGCGCTCCTCCCTTCTTCAACCTTGGGCAGGTCGATCGCAGCTACCCTAGCCGCTGACCCACGGCGTTGGCACGGCTGCTGCTCTCCGATCTAGACCCGAGCTTCACCGGGAAAGCATCCCCTGCCTCTGCCGCCCTCATGCGCACTCAGGGTGCCAACAACCAGCAGCCATGATGCTTGTTTACACGTCCGTTCAGGCCATACACTGCTGGTCATCTCCGCAGCCTAGTTGCCTCTGCTGCACATGCACTAGGGTACGATCTCGAGGGGTAGATTCCTCATTAGCACCGTGGCACTCCAGGAGTCCCTCGCAACTCTCTGGTTCCTCCTCTTTGCGTCGTTCTCACAGGGGTTCTAGGGGTTAGGGTTTGAAGATGAAAAGTAGAGAAGAAGGAGGGAGTAAGAGGAGAAAGGTACGTGGAGACCTTCAGAACTTGACCCTAGGATCTCCCCCATTATATAGAGTGGGAAAAGAAGCCCTAGGTCGGCTCAATCATGACTTCACGCATCCCTTTCCAAGTAGGAAGACCATTCCTTCAAAGAGAAGGATATTCTCTCTCTTCTTTTTATCTTTTGAATATCCTCTATTTTAGAAATACGAAAATATCCTCTCTTATTCTCTTCATACTTGGCCTTTAACTTATTAGCCATGAAATCATATTTCCTTTTTGTAGGGAATACCCTTTCTTCATTAATACCACATAATTTATTAATAATGTATTCACATTATATTCTTATTTTCTTTTATAGGTACCTTCTCTTTCCTTTTTCTTTATTGGGACTCCTTGGATCCCAATAAACTCAAGGATTCGAAATCCTTTTTATTGGATATTCATTATCCTTCTAAATGCATCTTTATGCATTATCTATTCATTATTTCCCATTATCTTGTTTATTTCTCATTAAAATATCTCTCTTTGAGGATTTCTCTTTATTTTTCTTCTATTTTCTGCATTGGTATTCCTTTTATCATTAGGAACCTCATGGATACGAAATCTCCCCAAGAAATCTCATTTATGTCTCTTTTCATTCATTTTCCACATTATATCATTATTTCCCAATTTGTTTCTTCATAAAGAAATACTTAATTAATCTTTTCTTTTTCTATTGCTTTCTTTTTGCAACCTTGGACTCCTTGGTACCCAAGGAACCCAAGAGGCACAAAATCCTCTTTGGATTTTCCTTCTAGAGGTTTCCACATATTTCTTTTCTTAAAATTCAATTATCCATTTACTAATTGAATTTCATTTGTTATTTTCCTTTTATTGGGCCCAATAGCCAATAAAGCCCACAAATCATACAACAAGGCTATTTTAACGAAATCCAATTATTCTCAACCAAATATATGATTATTTGTTCAAATATCTTTAATATGAGAAATTACATTTCTCACCAATTGAACACAAAAATTGGGGTTATAACAGTGTCTTTAAGCCTTCTGTTCCCTAGAGTGTGTAGCTCAAAGAGATGTCTGACATGTTGTCAAACCTCCGTCATGACATTGATGGTACATGAGTATCCCTCCTTAGTTCTTGGCTTAAATTCTAGCCCTCTAGGATATCTCTCTCTCATCCATCTCCCCCATGTTGAGGAACCTTCCTGGTAGATAATTATTCTCTGCACCGTCCCCCACTTTGCTATATCTGTGGGTGTTTTTAGATTTAGACCACCTTCTTCTTTAGGAAGATCCAGTCTTGCATATCTCATTGGGTGATGGTCGCTTGGCCATAGAAAATTTGTCATCTTCATCTCCATTCTGTACAAAACCAAACTAGGAATCTCTCCTTGCTAAACCCAAAAAATAAGAAGCCCCTCTATAGTTGCTCGTGTTAGAGTTTCTCTCCTCGCCATGGAAGTCTTCTGTGACAGCCATCTATTAATCATTTCCTCTAATCTATCCATACAATCAGCATAGTCCTTTACCTGCAAGTTACCCCCCATTAAAGGGAAACTAAGATATTTTGTAGGGAACTTTCCTTTCTCTACACCCATAGCGTCCAATAATCTATCTTCCACCTGACTACAATTTTTGTAAAAGAAGAGGTGTGTTTTGTTTGCATTCACACACAAACCCGTCTGCTTCCCAAACACTGAGAAGATTTTGCAGACATCCTAGCATGTTTTATTTTGCTTCCACAAATACCAACACATCATCTGCAAATATTAGATGGGTCAACACTTTTGTGCCATGTACTATATAAGGCTTTATCTCCTTCCTTTTTTCTACCATATGTATCTTCTGCGTGAAGTACTCCATAACAATCACAAAAAGGAGAGGAGACAAGGGGTCCCCTTGGCGTAGCCCATTGCCACCCGTAAACATTCCTACAGATGTGTCATTGATCAGAATAGAGAAACTTGTAGTTCCAACACACTACTTCATCCATATGATCCATTTCTTATTGAACCCTATTTACCGCATGATCCACCATAGCTTTTCCCACCTGACACTATCATATGCTTTGGACACATCCAACTTGAGGCATGCCTTTCTGCTTCCTCTCATGACATTGTAGTCTAGTAGGAATTCTCCTAGCAAGAGGGCACAATCACTAATGTTCCTTCCTATCACAAAGGCTCCTTGATTTACAGATATGAGATTAGGGAGGACCAGCTTCAGTCTAGCAGCCAAAATTTTTGCAGTGATTTTATATTGTATCGAGAAGCATGCAATGGGTCTAAAATTAGTAAGATAAGATGCCACCTTTTTCTTGGGAATGAGTACCAAAAAATTATGATTGACATGACTCACCATGTTTCTTCCCTCCATGGACCAGTTGACGTATGCAATCAGATCCTCCTTGATGATGTCCCATGTCTTCTTGTAAAAATAAGCATTGAAACTGTCTGAACCTGGAGACTTATTGCTGCCAATACTCCATACTACTTCTTTGACTTCCTACTCATTAGTCTTTCTTGTAAGTATGTTTTTGTGTGTACCAGTGAGTTTGAATTTCCACTCCAACTCCTCTTCTATTTCTTCCTCAAAAATTTTATTATATAGAGAAGAATAGAAGTTTATGGCCTAATCTTCTAGATCCTCCTACTTATTGACCACCCTTCCTTTCGTATCAATTAGTTTAGAGATAATATTGTCTGCCTCTCTTCTCCTAATAGCAGTATGATAGAGTTTGGTATATCTGTCCCCATCTGCCATCCACTACTCTCTAGTTCTCTACTTGTAGAATTTTTCCTTTGCTTTCTTCAGGTCCTCTAGCATCATCTTCATCTCACCATCCTTCTTTATCAGATCCACATTGATTGGGTCATATAGTAATTTTACTTTGACATCTCTACATTTTCTTTTTGTTTTTTCCAATAAATTTGGAATGGTCACTTCATTCTTGTCCCATCTTTTAAGTGTTTCTTTGGTATTCGCCAACTTTTTTGCAAAAATAAACATTGGGTTCCCTATCACCTGTACATCCCATGCCTCTTTTATGATATCATTGAAGCCTTTCCATTCGGCCCAGTAGTTTAGGAACCAAAACAATCTTCTTTTCTACTTCTTTTCTGTACTGGATTGAAATAGAAGCATGATCACTTAGTTCAGACCCACCTACCTTCGCATGTACCTTAGGAAAAATATGTAGCCATTCATCATTCACTAGTGCTCTATCTAGCTTGCTTGCAATTCTGTCTTTTGGGCTCCTTTCATTGTTCCAAGTGAATATATCACCACCATTCTTTGGTAGCTCAAACAAACCAGATTTATCTATGGTATGGTTGAAAGCGTCAATCTCCGTATTTAATGCTAGTCTCCTACTTCTTTTCTCTACCTGCATCCACACACTATTGAAGTCTCCAATCACCAGCCACAGTAGCATTACTTGTCTGGAAATAGAAATCAGCTCCTCTTATAGATCCAATCTAGCTTTTGCATCATTATGAGCATACACAATTGTCACCCACATCTGCAACCCCCCATTATTTCTACAGTCAACTGTAACATGTTGGTCTAACATTTGTATCACTGTCACCTGCCAAGCATTCAATTTCCAAGCCACACAGACTCTGGCTACCTTAGCACATGTTACATTAGATACATGCTCCCATCCCTACAGAAACAAATATTTAATGTTGTATTTATTCTTTTCTTTTATTTTTATTTCCACCAATGCAATCAAAGAGTGACCACTAGTAGCAATCCATTCACGGATCTCCTTCTTCTTACTCATATCGCACCCCCCTTTAATATTACATAGAAGCATGGACATATTAACGGGTTTTTTGGGATGTGGTTCACATGCTCGACTCCTTCTTGTTATCCTTCCTCTTATCATCTTTCTCTTCTTGCCTCGATATTGCAACATCTTCACTATCTGAATCAGTTAATGCCTCAAAGCTATTTCCTATGTCCAAGATGTTGCCCACCCCTTCATTTCTAGGAATGTCATTTTTCTTGAAGCTTTTCCTCTTTGTAGAAGCAATGAACTCTCCCTCTTTCTTCTTAGTTCTTGGGTTTTCCTCTTGTATTTTGTCTGAATCCTTGTAAGGTGTTTCTATCCCTTATTCATTTTTCTCTGCGTGCTTGGAGTTTGTTTCTACATTACTCGCACTCTTTGTTGCTTCTTTAGCAAAACGATCATTCTTGGGCTCTTACTACCCCCCTTTCTCCTATGGCTTGTTTTTCTTCTTCACTTTCCATATCTTTCCTAGTTCGAGCTCTTACGTCTTCTTCTCCTCCTCGCATTCAATGTACCCAAAAGCCTTACAGCTATTGCATCTTGGCGGCACATAGTCGTATTCAATCTTAACTGGGATCTCCTCATGGCCATTGACATTGAGCCATACCGTCGTCGGGGTCGGACTCTCAGATGCCAGTTTGACCATGACTCTTGTTGTGTCTCATTCCAAGGATCATTCATCCATGTGCAGGACTCTTCCAACTCCCACTCTCCACTTCATCCATGATCGTCCAAAAGAGTTTAGGATATCCAGGCCAGGATAGTAGCAAGTAGGTCCTTCTGCAATTCGTCTCCTTGTTTATAATCTTTCACAACAACAAGTTGATAATCTAACCATTGAGGTCCTAGGTTAAGAATTGTCTCCTTGTCTACTGTATTAGAGAATAGAACAAAAAACATATCGTTCTCCCTTGATAGCTACTCCATGGAACCCTTGGGCTTCCACATCCAGGACAGTAGATGTGGGTAAAAGGGTCATTTGCCCACCACGTACATGAGTACTTTGAATTCCCAAATATTTCTCATCAGGTTGAATTCCTCCTCGTCGAGCATGACATGGATCTCTCCTTCCTTCACAATAGGCTCATTGAACTTCATCTTGTCTTCCTTTCGCACCTGGGGTTGCTTGAGCACCTTTTTCCAACCCTTTTTTATCATTATTGTGCCTCCTACCTCTTCCACCGGCAGGTCAGGGCTAGGGTTGCCATTGTTGGAGTTCCCTTGTCTCTCTCTTCTCTCTCTTTCAGCTTCGGGTGGTTTGGACATGGTGTTCGGAGGGGTGTGGGTGGTGTGGAGGTGGACATTGTTGGCCTGGGTGGCCAGAGGCATAGGCGCCATGCCTCAGGTCACAGTCGCCCATGTGATCGCCTGTGCGTTGCCAGACAGAGCCCTAGAGAACAAGTGGCCATGTTTGTATATTTGTATTGTATGTGTGTATGTATGTATGTATGTATGGGATTAAGAGAGAAGGATTTCTTCCCCCTCTCCCATGCCCATGGCGGAGGCCGAACGCCTGGGAAGGTGGTAAATCAAGGCGGCAACTAAGATTTGAACTCAGGTCCCTTTGTTAGGGGACACTTTGCTTGACCAGTTGAGCCACTCCTTGTCGGCGTATGTATGTATGTATGTATGTATGTATGTATGTATGTATGTATGTATGTATGTATGTATGTATGTATCGGAATCAAGTAAGTATATTCTAACGTTCCCCCTAAAAATATAGGAGGTCAGGATTACATGTAGGTCCAACGCCATACACCCAGAGCAAAGATACAACTCACGCATCTAGCTAATATGTAGTCTACGTCTAATGCATTTACAAATTTTTATAGCAATGCTTATAGAATTCATGGATTTCCCTTGATGTCTTCTAGCATTCCTCTCTTCCCAAATATGGTAGCATAGACCAGCAAATAAGAGATTTTTCTTCTCATCACCTCTACACCCAGCAAGCATCCTTCTTGGATCAGTAAGAAGTTGAACCTGTAATCTGAAATCTCTACATAAATACTCCTAAATCTCCTTTGTGAACTTGCAATCCCCCACAATGTGACTGTGGCTTTCTTCCTTTTCCCTACATAGCAAGCAAACAGTAGATATATCATAATTCCAGTTGTGCAGAAATTTATAAGCACATATGCTCCATTTCGGCGCATACCTACCGGTCCATAGTTGGTTACCCAATGGGTCCTTTGCACCTCTAGTCCGGGTCACCTCCCATAAACATATCTTTTTATCTTTGATCTTCCCTCTTCTAGAATCATTAGCATCAAACAAGTGTTTGATGTGCAGCCATGTTTCCCTCATTACGTTGATGGTCCTTGAATATCCTTCCCTTATTTTCGGCATAAAATCCAGCCCTCTAGGATATCTGTCTCTCATCCACTTTCCCCATGTAGAAGTGTCATCCTGAAAAGCGACAAGCTTCCTCATGGATCCCCATCTAGCAATGTCTCTAAGGGTCTTCAAATTCAATCCTCCTTCATCTATAGGAAATGCCAGTCTAGAACACTTCATAGGATGATGTTCACTTCCCCATAGGAAGTTGGCCATCTTCATTTCAATTCTATCCAGAACAGATATAGGAATTTTTCCTTGTTGTACCCAAAAGATGAGAAGTCCCTTTATGTCAGCTTTTATCAAAGTTCTACGCCCCACCATGGATGTCTTTTGTGTAGGCCATCTGTTAATCATTTCCTCCACCTTATCAATGCACTCAGTAAAATCTTTGACGTGAAGGTTGCCGCCTGCAAGAGGAAATCCCAAGTATTTTGTTGGGAATACACCCCTCTCCACTCCCATTACTTGAGTAAGTCTGTCCTCCATCTAATGGCAGTTCTTAGACAAGAAGATATGTATTTTATTTGCATTAACACACAGCCCTATTTTCTCCCCGAACTTTCCCAAAAGGCATTTAAGATTTTCCAGATATTGTTGTTTGGCTTCTACAAAAACCAGAACGTCATCTGCAAAAATCAAATGCGTCATTACCTTTGTGTTGTGGACTGTATAAGGCTTTATTTCCTTCCATTCTTTAGCTTTCTACATCTTTCTTTAGAAGTACTCCATGACAATCACAAATAGAATAGGGGACAAAGGGTCACCTTGGCGCAGCCCGTTACCACCCCTAAAAAGACCAGCAGACGTGCCATTTACCAGAATAGAGTAGCTAGTAGTCCCAACACATTGCTTCATCCAGCCAATCCATTGTTCATTGAATCTCATTTATTGCATGATCCACCATAATTTCTCCCACCTGACACTGTCATAAGCTTTGGAAACGTCAAGTTTTAGGTAGGCTTTCCTACTTCCTCTCATAACATTATAGTCCAGAAGAAATTCCCCAACCAGAAGTGTACAATCACTGATTCTTCTACTTGTCACAAAGGCTCCTTGATTTACAAAAATTAGATAAGGAAGGACCATCTTCAACCGAGTAGCAAGCAATAGGTCAGTAATCAGCAAGATAATATGTGACTTTATTTTTCAGAATAAGAACAAGAAAGGAGTGGTTGACCTATCTCACCATGTTTCCACCTTCCAGAAACCAATCCACATAAGCTAGCAAATCGTATTTAATAATGTCCCAACTTTTCTTATAAAAGAAAGCATTGAAACCATCAGACCTAGGTGACTTATTGCTTCCAATGCTCCACACATCTTCCTTGATCTCTTGTTCATTGGATTTTCTAGTGAGAATGTTGTTATGAGTGCTCATGAACCTGAACTTCCAGTCAACTTCCTCCTCTTCATCAATGTCAGCTGAGAAGCTTTTATTATACAGAGACGAATAGAAATTTATAGCTTGTTCTTCAAGGTCCTCCTGCTTGTTGACCACCATCCCTTCAGCTCAGAAATAATACTACCTACCTCTCTTCTTCTAACTGTAGTATGATAGAGCTTAGTGTTCCTGTCACCATCCGCCAACCATTTTTCCTTGCTTCTTTGCCAGTAGAATTTTTCCTCTGTCTTTTTTAAGTCCTCAAGCATCATTTTTAATTCCTTGTCTTTCTCAATCAGATTTGGATTTAGTGGATCTGCCACTAATTTTTATCTGATGTTCTTGCACTCCCCTTTTGTATCCTTCAGTGATTTTGGGATGTTCACCTCTTCCTTTGCCCATTTCTTGAGAGCCAACTTGGTGTTCTTCATCTTCCTAGCAAACACAAACATGGGATTTCCTATCATTGAATATTCCAGCTTTGCTTTATGACATCGTCAAAACCTTTCCAGTCCGCCCAGTAGTTTAGAAATCTGAAAGGTCTGCTTTTCATCTTTTTCTCCGCAATCTGAATTGAGATAGGTGCATGGTCACTAATATCAGAACCTTCAGCCTTTACCTGTACATTAGGAAGAATTTTTAGCCATTCATCATTCACTAGAGCTCTGTCTAACTTACTTGCTATCCTGTCCAGCGATCCTCTTTCATTATTCCAGGTGAAGATATCCCCCCAACCATTGGTAACTCAAACAAACTTGCTTTGTCAATGGCTCGGTTGAAAGCATCCACTTCTGCATTAATAACTGATCTTCTGCCTCTTTTTTCAGCCTGCAAGCGTACCATATTAAAATCACTAATTACCATCCAGGGTCGTTGAACCTGCTTTGATAAAGAAACCATATCATCCCATAGATCCAGTCTCGCCTTGTCATCATTATGACCATAAATAGCTGTCAACCACATATGCAAACCTCCACTGTTAACACACTCCACTGTCACATGTTGATCTGACTTATGTATCATAGAAACCTGCCATGCATTTGACTTACAAACCACACATACCCTAGCAACCTCATCGCAATCTATGTTGGATACATGCTCCCAACCTTGAGGAAATACGTATTTAATACTATTCTTATTATGTACCTTTATCTTCGTTTCCACCAAAGCAACCATCAAATGACCACTGGCAGCAATCCATTCTTTGATTTCTTTCTTCTTGCTCCTGTCGTACCCTCCTTTGATATTCCATAGGAGTATGGACATATCAAAGATGTTTGTTTGACCTGGTACGCCTAGAAGGATCCTTCCTAGCATTCTTGCCTTTCCCAGTATGTTCTTGTTGCTTAGTTGCATTATCCTCCTCAACATCTGATTCGGATAATGCATCAAAGTTATTTGTTGTATCAAGGATGGCGCTCACCCCTTGGGTACTAGGGATGTATGGCTTCTTTACCCCTTTCCTTCGTGAACTGGACACAAATTCACCCTCTTCCCTCTTGCTTGTTTCTTTGGATGGAGACTCAACCTGTTGCTCCTTACATCCTTCTCATTGTTGCTGCTCGGTTCTTTCTCTTTGGAAGTGCTCGTTTGTTGTAGCTCCTTGTTCTCCGTGGTCTTCTTCTATTGTGTATCGACCTCTACCACCTTTGGATCTGGGCTGTCTTCCGCCGCAGCCACTGTCTTCTGCTTCCACACCACATTGCCTTTTGTCTTTAGTGCCTCCTTCTTCTCAGCCTAGCCGCACTCTGCCGTGGTATGGCCAAAAGCCCGACAACTAGTACAGCTCGTCGGGATATGGTCATAAGCCATAGTCACTGAGATTGGATCCCGTCCTATGACATTGATCCACATGGTAGTGGGCTTTGGACCGTCAAACTTCAGCTCCACCAACATCCTGGTTTCTTCTCCTTCCAGAGACCTTTCATCAATGTGTAGCACACGTCCGGCTCCAGTCACAATTGTCCATGTTGCCTTCCTCATCTAGGAGTGTCCGAAGGACTTGATCAATGCCCAGGTAGGGATGGTGTTGAACGCATCCTTCTTCAGCTCGTCGCCATAGGTATAGTGCTTTGCAATGACCATATGGTGATCGAACCAATGCGGCCCCATAGCCAGGACCGCCTCCTTGTCCATCGACATCGACAACTAGACCAGAAATATGCAGTTGTCGCATGAGAGAAGCTCGAATGATCCCTTCAGCTTCCATGTTCTTTTGATCCAGGCAAGGAGGTGGGGGTAGAATGACCTCTTACCCAGGGTATAGATCATGATCGTATACTCCCAGATATTTCGGAGTCTCTCAAACTCCTCGGCGTCCAGGTCAATGTGGACCTCTCTGTCTTCCTCCCTCGACTACGGGAACTCCTCCTTCTTGGTCGTTTATGGTTGCTTTAGTATTTGGTTCTAGGCCACCATCCTCTTCGGTTCACCTCTGTCACCCATGAACGCATGCTCGGTCGGCATGCCCTCTCCTTCCCCGTCTGCCCGCAAATTAGGGTTTGCTACGGCCGGCGTCTCACTGCCTCCCAGTTTCCCGGTGGTTTGGGTGGTTGTGGTCGGTGGTGTGCGTGAGGGTGGGGGTGGGTCTGTGCGGGGGTGGATGCTAGCAACCGGAGTGGCTGGTGGCGTGGGCGCCATGGCCCCTAGGTTCTCCGACGATCATCCTTGCAATCACCTAGAGCGCTACCCTAGGAGACACTGGTATTGTGTGTTGAATTTTTCAGTTGTATGTATGTATGTATGTATGTATGTATGTATGTATGTATGTATGTATGTATGTATGTATGTATGTATGGGATTAAGAGAGAGATTTCTCCCCCCTCTCCCATGTTCGTGGTAGAGGCCAAACACCTGGGATGGTGGTAAATCAAGGCGACAACTTGGATTTGAAACCATGTCTCTTCATGAGGAGACACCGTTCTTGACCACTTGAGCCACTCCTTGTCGGTTGTATGTATGTATGTATGTATGTATGTATGTATGGGATTAAGAGAGAAAGATTTCCCCCCTCTCCCATGCACATGGCGGAGGCTGAATGCCCGGGAGGGTGGTAAATCAAGGCAACAATCGAGATTCGAACTCGGGTCCCTTTGTTAGGGGGCATCGTGCTTGACCACCTGAGCCACTCATTGTCAGTATGTATCGGAATTAGGTAAATATATTCCGACGTCCCCCCTAAAATTATAGGAGTTCGAAATTACATGTAGTCCCAATGCCATACATCCACCATGAGGTTACAACTCACACAATTATTTAATTTGTAGTCTACGTCTAACACATTTACAAATTTTTACAGCAATATTGTCAGTATGTATGTATGTATGTATGTATGTATGTATGTTTTGAATCAGGATAAAACACATTTGAGTGTACATACGTAAATGTAGAGGTGAGAAATAAATTTAGTCCAACTCAAGTAAAGGGATGATAACATCCAATTAATATCAAGTTGTTTAACTGATAAGATTAAGCATTCTTAAGGGGTGAAGAGTAGATAGCTGGTTGTGAAAGGATGATTAGATTTTGAGGACAAAATCCTCTTTAAGGGGTAGAGTATTGTAACATGTTGAAACCTAGCATCTCGAATTTAGAATCCCTAATCCCATTATTAGGAGGTTGGTATGTTTGGTGCTTTAGAATTGATCAAACAAGAATAGTGTTATACCCTAATATAGTTATTTGTAACCCTAATGCATATAGTTGATGCACGTATACGAACAACTCAACAGTAACCATAACGTGTACATGCTTGAAAACATATATAATATATTAAGTGACATTAAGTTTTATAATCAACATCACATATCTCGAGAGGTTTCTATTAGCCTGAACCTAAATATGTGCCAGCATGTAAGTAAGTTCATGATATATGACAAATATGTTTCCTTTGCTAACTAATGTACACATAATAAGTAAGATATGTCTAGTGAGAGGTATGATGTGCTTAATACATGATATGGAATTTCATATCCGTAGATATGAATAATGTCCCATTATATAAGTTAATGTTGATATTATTAGACTCAATGAGTAGTTAACTAAAATAGCATAATTTGTGCATAATTATATAAGATAATTGTATGGATAGCAATGTGAAGTTAATATGACTCTAATTTATGACAATTAATGGGAAAGAGGATATGGAATAGTATATATAAAGATAAATAGCCTAAACCTAGGCTGTGTTATAACTCATAAAAAGGAAACTTCAAAACTTAAATATAATGCCAAAATTGTATTCATTGGGTCTCAATTAACTTGGGTGCTGAGTTTGAGATTAATTAAATAAACCTAAAAGTCTTAAGTTCATGAAGGAAGAAAATATAAATTAAAATCTAAAATATTACATAAAATTACCAATGATCCCAAAAGTGGAAATTAATGGCAAAATCTGATTATATATGTCTTAACTACCCTAGGTGCCAGATTTAGCATAAAGCATATATTGCTTGAACCCTAAAATAAAAGAGGAACGAAAATATACAAAAATACATAATATTCTAATTAATTAACCCATATAACCGACTTCTATAAAGTATCACATTTAATTTCTTGTCACTCTATAGTTGGGAAAACCCAGATTCCTTTCATACATATTGAAAGTTAGATGTTAGATTCTTATCGTGCAATGCTCCTTTTGTCTCCTACCTCAGATCAAAATAGGAAACAACCGACTCTTTGCATCCTTCACTTTCTCTCTCTAGTATCCCTCTTCTTTGGTTCTATTTCCTTGATTTGTTTTCTAATACATTTGTCTCTCCACCCCGAGTTCTCTGAGCCCTAAATTATCTTGGGTTTAATCACCAAGATCTTCGAAAAACCAAAAAACCAACCTACTTTCCCTTTCTTGACCACCATGTCCTAACCTTGCCACCACATGCCCCTAAGCCTATAAGTAAACCCCCAAACACGATAAGGGAACTCTACGAGATCACCATACACCCACATATATCTAGAAAATACCCTCGTCCATGTCCCCCAATGACCACCTATCTTCAGCGCCTGTCAGCCTTTCTCAAAATGTGGTTCAAGCCTACACACATCAAGGCAAGTGCAAAGACCACTCCCTAGACCTTCCATCAAGCCCCTGGAGCCTTGAATTTACCCAGATAGGTGTCAATTCCAATTCCCCCCTATCTATGGTGAGACATTCTAACCCAATCAAGATCGTTTGAGGGGTCTTCTTCACCATTTTAATGATGGTCAACTTCATCATATGTAATCAAAGTTGTTGGAATTTTTGGTTATTCTCTAGATTTGTCACTTTCCCTGATTTAGGTACCTCCACCTTGTTGTGGCCATGGTGATAGTCCTTCTAGGGGTGTGTTGCCTCTTACAACCCCTTGTTGGGTGCGCCTCTCTACCCAGGGTGTGCATTTCCACCCAACTTAGGCTTGAGATTTTTGGGTCTCGGTCATGTTCATATAATATAAGTCTGATTATTTGAGTTGTATAAATTATGATAGTGATATTTTGTTGTGATATTGACTTGTATTATTTATGATTATGATATTTTGTTGTGATATTGATTAAGGCAAAAAAACCTTTTATTGAATATAAAATAAGGCCCTATTGCAGAAAGTAGTTACAAACAATATGTAATGGAGCTAATCTTCATCATTCAAATATATGGAGATTGGCTTAACCCAATACACCTCCCTTATCTGAGTCTGTGAGTGGCTGATAAAAGAACACATCCTCATTCTGTTATGCATATATTGAAAACCATGTTTCAATAGAGTCTTTGTAAGGATGTTGCAAATTGGCCAAAGGATGATGCATACACAGTTTTGATATGACCCAAAACAACCTTTTCAAAGATGAAATGTTAATCAAGTTCAATTTGTTTAGTTTGGGCATACAGATTAAATGATTGAAGGCCATGTGCATCATTATATTGTCACATAACAGAGTACTAGGATTGTGTCGAATAACATGCACCTCTTTTAAGTAGCAACGACACTCATGTTAACTCAAGTGTTCCTTGGGAAAGATCCATATGTTATGCCTTAATGCTCAATTTTTCCGTAGTGTGTTTCTTCTTGGAAGATCAATGGATGAGATTAGAATCTGTCACAAATACACTTCGTCAAACACATAGAAAAAGAAATAGAAGACACCATTATATGAAAATTTTCTTGAAACATGAGTAACATCTTGTAGGAGTGGGGTTGGAGAGGAGATATAATTTGATAAATAAACCCATCTAATACAAGCACACTAACAAGTATACTAGAATATGTTCCTTTATTTTATTTCTCAAAAGAATGGTATACAATAATAGTAGTGGAAACCAAATATCATGACTATATTCAATTTAAAATATTACATAATAATCTCTCACTTGGGTCTTACATGAAAGTAACAACTCTAAGATCTAAGTAAACAAAAGTCTAAACTCTTTCAAGTCCACAAAATTCAACTTCCATAAGCCATGTCTAAGTCGGCATGTCAAGTCTTCCATGTCCTTCACCTAAGAGTTGGAAATATACCCCACATGAGAAGACAAAGTGGAAATCGTCAGATAAAAATATTGGTATGTGTATATAAATAGGGATTGAGAAACATAAAGAAATAAATACTTCAATAAACATTATTGAGGCTTCCATCAAAGAGAGAAAGTGAACATCCAAATGGATATCAAACAAAAACAATATAAATAACTAAATATATGTATCAATTTTGCAGCATCCCAATTTTTTTAAAACATGTACATTACTAAGCGGAAGCATAACTCTTGTTGGGGATATCACAAACATGATGATCATTGCATAAAAATATAATTTATTGAACCGACACAGGATGAAATAACAATTCTCATTCTCAAGGTCCATAACAAAAAGCTTGTACTTAAAATTTATACATGGTTCTCTCAATATTAACTTTTAAAACCAAACTAATTATTGTATCATAGTTGGCACCCCCACCAGGTTTAGACTCCTGGATTTCTTCTTGAGGTATAAGCTCCTTGCCTATGCTTTCTTATCCTTCTCTCATGCAGACATCATGTCTCCACCCATGCAAAGAAAAATGGAAACATGTTAGAGTAAGCCTCACTAAGTAACATTAATTAAACAGAAAGTAAACTATATTTTTTATAAAATTTGAATAAAACATTATAAACATTGAATACTTTTCTAACCATCTATCTGTATCCATATTTATTTTTATCATTGACATTGTTGTCTTGGGTTGACGATATTGTATTTCTTTCTTAACATTGCGCTCACGAGCTTGATATGTGGCATTACTCTCAAGAGCTTGAATATACATGCACCAGAGTGCTCATTGCTCTCGGGAGCTTGATAAGTAACATTGCTCTCAAGAGCTTGAATCGGTAATTTTACTCTCAAGAGCTTGATAAATAGCTTTGCTCTCAACAGCTTGATATGTAACTGTTCTCATGAGCTTGATGAATAACATTGCTCCCAAGAGCTTGATATGTGTCACAATGACGAATAACTTGGAAGGAACAATCATAAATCAATTATCTTTTACTTAACGTAATTTAGAGCATAACAATTTGGAACATTGAATCTTACTTAAGAAAGTGGGCATGTCATTATCATATTTATATATGAGAACATTATACTAAAACATTATTATCCAATTGATGATAAATTTTCTTGCAATCATTCATTAGAACTATATACTTAATATCATTATAATTGATTCTCATAATCATACACGAATACACTACAAAAAATTTGGCCTTTATTGAAGAACATTTGTGAGGAACCGAAAATCGTGAATAATGATGTCTATTTGTGAGGGATCATCCTTCAAACATGGGACCAAATCCCTCAACCGTGTTTTTTATATCCTTAGACCTTTTATGTGAACACTAATCCCTCACAAATACATTACTCACTAATCACCCCGTGAAAAATTCCATGCCAAATATTTCCCTCCATCTCATAACCCTTCCCTCCATTCTAAAAGACAACATTTGCAAATAAAAAAAAAAAGATAAACCCTCCCCTCTCACGCCGTGCTCCCTCCCGCATCGTGCTCCCTCTCACGCCGTGCTCCTCCCATGCCGCGCTCCCCCTAGCCGATCACGGGGTGCTTCCGTTCCTTCCTCGCCCTAGCCGCCGACGCCCCCAACACCTCTACGGTCGCCGCCAAAAGGTGCCCTCGCCTCCATTGCGCCGACAGCTGCCCCCAACTCCCCTACGGTCGCCGCCGACAGTGACTGCACGAGGTTGCCGCCGCCGATAGGTTCTGCCCCAACTCTTTATTTCTATTTCTACCCCTTTCTTCGTACGATCTTCTCTCTACCTTTTTCCCATTTTTTCCCTATTTCTGTTTTTTCCTGTAAACATGGAGGAAGGTTGAACGCTCAACATGGAGGGCAAGAAGAAGAAGCGCGGCGGTATCCTCCTTGCTCGACCTGACTACAAGAAGGTCTACGTCACCCTGCGCATGCTGCTACCCATTCCGACGAGCTTCTTCCCCATCCTACAGATCGAGGAGGAGCGGTGCAAGGCTCTGGAGCAGCAGCAGAGGGGGCACAAGGGTAAGTTTGTCATGGTGGAGGAAGCGAAGGTGAAGAGGCCCTGGATAGATGAAGAGGACGAGGTCGTCGAGGTGGGCAGGAACAAGTGGGATAGGGAATGCCGGGGAAGGCGTGATAAGATGGAGTTGCTGAAGAAGCGTCTTGTAGCATGCGGTTCAGGAAATAGATGTGCATCTGCTGAGGTTTGATGTAGCTGCTCATTAAGTGTTTGCTAAAATGTTCCTCAGAGTATAATCGCTTGTCAAAGTTTCTAGGGCGTTGGGATTAACAATAATTAATAGTGCTATGCTTCCGGTAAATCCCCCTTCTTTCCCGATGGTCTAAAACTCTAGATAGAAATGCATCCCCTAATTTCAAGTGTGTTGATGGTGTAGGGATTAGATTGCGAAGATACCTACCTGAATGTTAAATTTTTTGGACAGGAAGTGCCTATTTCATAAAAGAGTGTGTTGATGGTGTAGGGATTAGATTGCGTAGATACCTACCTGAATGTTAAATTTTTTGGACAGGAAGTGCCTATATCATATATGTATTTCATCCTAATGCCTAATGATAGTAGGGTAATGCACTGATTTATTGTTGCATTTCACATGCTCTTTATCATGTATTTGGTGAACTTCTTGCTCAGTTTGATATTGTTGTGCTTGATTTACATTAATATCCCACGACTCTCAATTGCATCAAATAATCATTATTTTTATTGTTCCATGTCTATTTATCAATGATTTTGGAATTGATGATCTTTTTGTTGATTTCAAGAAAGTGACAAGAATTGACTCAGCTCACTATTACTGACATTGCTATCGGTGGTACCGACAAGTGTATCAAGTAGAGGATTGATCATTTTGGTCTCCTTGCTCCTGAGGCCATAGATGGAAGGTAGCTGAGTGCCTGCATTAGATTCCACATGAGTTGTAATTTGCATGGTATTGAATTATCTATATTTTGCAGTTGTGATGAGGTTACTGCATCGAGAAAGATATTGGAGAAGGTCAATTTAAAGGGATACCAGGTACACATTAGTACCTCTTGCTGCATTTTTTTGTCATTTATTGCTTCAACTTAGTTATAGATTTAAAAATCTTCACCGATTTGGATATCTTCTATGTTTTTGTGGGTTCCTTTCCATCTCACGACACCATTTTAAAACTTAAGAAAATGCGGACCACATGGAAGCCAGTTGTAGTCTGCAAGGTTGGCTGTCTTAAAATATAAAAAGTCTTTTCACTTGTTCCAAGCGGAAGTTAGGTGAATGAACTTCATGTAATGTATAGTGGGTTTATTTTTAGATTCCTTTGAAAGAGAATAAATCAAAGCATTTAGATATTTTATAGAGCTGAAGTTGTAAGCTAGTTTGAACTATTACTTGACATAATCAAAATCTGGATTGTTATATTTCTTGACTATAAAAATAGAAATGCCTAATTGATTGCAATTATATCTTAAGATTGCCAAATTGAACTATGACGGAAGTTGTACAATCTAAAGTACGAATGCTAGTAATTATTATAGATGTTCATTGGTCGACATTGTAGTGTAAATTCTAATGTGGGATTCCAATGTGTAGATCGATTGTAACGTGGTAATAATTATCTTCTGATAAAGGACCATTTCTGATTATTCAATATGCCATGTTGTTTGGAAAATTTCATATTATGGTTTACCACTTAAACGGGTTAACTCAGTCGCATGTTCAAATATTTAAAAAAGATTAATTTGAAGGACCCACAACATAGTTGGGCAGAAAAGAAGGATCAATGGAGTCGACCCAACATGGTTGGTATTGACTATTGAGGCTTAGATGCTAATGATGAACCAACATAAATGACCCTATCAGGGACATTTTTTGTGTAATCTTCTATATGTGAAGCATGATTGTGTGCATGCCGCCTTGGCAGACACTTGAGCTGCTGATCCTGGGTGTCCAACCTATTAGGCATTTGGGTGGTCCAAGCTGCTGCCTAGGCGACTGCTGGGCCTATATTGGGCTCTTTTTTTGTTTATTCTTTGTTCTCATTTCCCCATTTCTCTGTTTGTTATGTGCTGTCATTCTTTAATTACAATCTTGTTTTTCCTTTTTCTCATGGTTCACCAAGCAGAACTTTGTTGTTGCATGCTCCTCCACTTTTCAGCATCTTTTTTTTTAATCCTCAGCTCAACCAAGCAGCAAGATGCTGCCATGCTAATGAACTTTTGAGTTTCAACTTACTGCTGCTCCACCATCATATAGTTCTGTTTCCCCTAATTGCTCTACCAAGCAACAACACTGTTGCTCCACCATCACATGATCTCTTAGTTTTTCCTAGTTGTTTTATCAATTCACGACGCTACTTCTTCACCATCACATTATTTCATTAATCCCCTTATTGGCTCTGCAGCATATTCCTTGCTTGCATATTCATTGTCCTTACTCCCTCATTTCTATATCATGTTTATAAATGTATTTAGGAACTATATTCATACTAAAGTGCACATAGAGTAATATATAAATACATATATAAATGTAACATAAAAAAACGCCTAGGCAGAGCTGGGTGCCCTTGGGGAACAGGAACACCTGGCTGCCTAGCCGCCTAGACAACCTTGATGTGAAGCTCTGTTTGTTATTTTGTGTGTAGATACTTTGTAGCCTAAGGAGCCAACATGGATTTCTTCTCAAGAATGAAGATCCAATTTCGGGATGTTGTCAAACCACATTGAATCTTCTTGTGATGGATTTCTTCTCTTGTTAGATCCAACATGCCAGCAAAACTGATTAGATCATGGAATCAAATTTCTCCCAATATATTATATATATTAGTTATATACAAAAGAAGCTGCTTGGGCACCCACTTAAGCAGTTTGGCCCATGCACCCGAGGAATCTTGGTTGAAGCGGCTGCCGAAGCCTTTTGTTGTTAAGGAGGTGCCTTTTTCCACTTTAGCCCACTGTATCCTGCTTCACATGACCCTGTTAGTCGAGTGCTTACACTTCATTAAAACAAGGTCTGGTAGATCCCAACACCAATATATATATATATATATATATATATATATATATATATATATATATATATATATGAACGATTATTTGATATTCTGCACATATACAAGGTATAAACAATTAAACATACAAGAACTTCGATAATATAGTGCTCTTATCCCACCTATGCCGAACTAATGTATTACTTTAAACCTAATTGATGATATCCTACAAATACAATATTGATTTCACGGTACGGAGTATTATGTTAAGATCTTAGAATTGCAAAAGTTCATTGAAAGTAATGAAACAAAAGTACTGTGATATGTGATATGTGTATATCATACTCATCTATTGTATACAATATAGACAATTTTGTACATATTTAATATTTGCTTAGCATAATGTAATGTGATATGTCCTAGTTTAATCAGATGAGTATATACTACTATAACTGTTGTTTAATGGAGCAACCAATTATAAAGGTATAAAAATTGTCTATATTGTATGCGATGAATATGCCCTAATTTAATCGGATGAGTATATACTACTGTAATTGTTGTTTAACGGTTAACAACAAGTTGGTAATACAATTTGTTTTATTTGTTGGAGATAGACAACACGATTTTTTCCATCCATCTGTAGAGGATTGATGGAAGTTTTCAGCTGAGTGACTTTCCATGTTTCGGTCAGTTGTATGCCAACATAGTAGCCAACTGCTGGCTGAACGGATGGAGGACTAGGACTTGCATGTTATAGAGCAATAGGCAAGTACCACGCACCATGACCACTCTTCAAAGCTTTTATACTTTCAAGGAGTATGCTATAGCAAAGGCAATAATACAAACTGGAGTCCTCTTATCAGCCTTCTATTTTATATTTTACAACATTCACAGGTCACACCTATATATATATATATGGAGTTGGACAGTGGCCAATAACCCAATTACATAGTGTGGGACTAATCCCATATATACAAAGGAATAGAATAAAAGAATAATAAATAATAAATACTTACCATTCTAACAATACCCAAGCGGTATTGTTTGACAAATCGATAAGAAGAATATTGAATTGTGTGTTTGCAACTTTGCTTGCAGTAGTGTGACCTCTTGCATCAGTATAACACATTGCATGTTTCTTAGTCAATATTTTGATCTTGATTGATGAGCCTAATTATATGAAATCTTGATTTTATCAGTGATATTATCTGAATCTGCTGTGATTTTTGGAATGAGGCCACATTGGGGACGGGGTTGAAACCTTTGTGCATATTTGTACAAACTAGTGTATTGTAAGATGGCTGCTGACAATGTAGGTTTGCCGATTTCCTTTTTTTAAGTCACGAGTATCAAAAAAACTGACTGGAGTAAATTTGCAGCTAGAACCACTGTTCGCATGCTTGAGAGTTTGATTCGGCTCGCCCAAGGTATGTGGTATCTGTTGCCACCTTGTTGCTGCAGTTTTCCTATTACAGATCGATGTCAAAACTTTGTAAGTTATATTGAAAGTTTATCGGTTTGTGATTCCTGATCATATTTCATCCAGCACATGCTAGGCTCATGTTCAGAAATGAAGTTACTAGGCTGGACGCAATCACAGCTATACTTTGTATTGAATCTTCAATGATGACATCTGCTATAGTGGATAGTGTCGGAAATGCTCTACATTCCAACTTCACAGATGAAATGAGTACCCAACCGTATGAGGCCTGGCATTGATGAAGAGCACCACACCATTTGAAGGAATATGGAGACATTACATATCTTAAGAGTTTCTAGCATGATATGTTGATTGTCATCAATCACAAATTTTAGAATCACATGTATTCGTTATTTATATCAACGTTGAGCACGCAATGTATGGATACTATTTTGCTTCATTAATAGAAATTTGTTTGAGTTCATTTAACATTTTATGTGTCATTTTGGTGTGAAATTTCTTATGATGTCATGTGACTCTTATAAAAATATTGCTTGAGGTTATGTATATGAAGTTTTCATTTAAAATTTTATATTCACTATAGTAACAATTAATTATCATTTAACAATAATCAATAACCAAATCATTTACAGTAGTCCCTCATAAATATATTGATGAAGGTCCAGATTGACCATCAAAATTGCATTGATGACGACCACATAGCCCCTCAAAAATAATATTAATGAAGGCATTATCCCTTCAAAAATATATTCTCCAGGACCATCCAAGTCCCTCAAAAATGTATTTATGAAGGCTAAATAGTCCCTCAAAAATGTATTTATGAAGGCTAAATAGTCCCTCAATATAACATTCTTGAGGGTCAGTTGGTCCGTGACAATTGTATTCGTGAGGGCTACTGGTATTTTTCACGTGAGTTCTCTTCACGGACCATTTGTGAGGGCCAGACCCTCAACCGTCCCTATTTCTGAGGGCCTGTAGAGAGGGGTTTGTGACAGGACTCTCCCGTGAATAATGGCCCAGTTTTTTGTAGTGATAAAAACCCTTAACCCGTAGTTGTTAACTCAGGGTGCATGAATCCACTTACCTAATCTTTGAGAAAGTCAGTACGGATTCTCTTGATCTTGATAGAACCCAAGAACTCCTAAAATGAATATGCTTTACATCAATTACCATCTTACATACAATCTAAACCCTCACTCTAGGTCATTAGGAAAACCAGGTTTGTCGTTATTGAATTGGGGTTTGAAAACCTAAAAATCGGGTCCTTTTTTCAAAATCCTTTCCAAAACATATTTACACTTATTTTTTTTACCGTTTACTGAATTACTGTGAATTTACCAAGAATAGACCAATCAGAATTTGGAGAAAAGCCATGTGTAAATTATCCAAATCAACACCTTAGTGGCCGGGCCCGCGCCATCATGGCCCGGTCATTGTCAGCCGCATGGCCCAGGCTCACTTACAAGGACCTGCACGGTCAAACAGAAGGAGGCGACTAAAACACCTACTTTGCCCTTACTGGCGTGAGGGAAAAGAAAATCGATGTCAGGGCAAAACTAGAAAACGAAGACTTTGCTTCTTCTTCTTCGGTTTGCAACCCGATGAATATACAGCAAGAGGTCTGAACCCAAAAACCATGAATCTGTTGTCTTTGTTGTTGGAACCCAGCGAGCCCAAAGATGGACTGTGGGGTGGCCTGAAGCACCCCGAACATCCCCTGCCACAACAGAAGCAAGACAAGAATAGAGGGGGAAGGAACCGAGAAAACCAAGTGATAATCCAACCACCTGAAGTAGTTTAACACATCAAACTGAAGACAAAGCACTAAAATTCCTCATGAAACTGGGTCAAAACACGTGAATTGCATCTAGGGGTCGCCGAAATAGTGAACGTGGAAAAGAAAAGGGATTTTAATCTTACCCTCAATTGCGACGAACAGAATACAGGATCCGTGACACCTCAATGGAGGTCCTCCCAAAATTGACATGGATCGCGAGCCTTCTGAGCTCCTGGACTAGCCCTATATTGGGGAGGAAGGTAGGTGGAGTTGGGGTTCCCACTTGTTGGTTCGTTGGCGGATTTTGAGCAAAAGGAACTGGTTTCTAGGGATCTCCAGAGCGTTTCTGAGGTCTTAGATTTATAGGTGGTGGTCCGGGGTAGATTGGATCTCCAGCAACATTGGATCAGGGGGAGCGTCGAACAGGTCCACAATCGAGATAACACCTCCGAGCACCGAAAATTCTAGATCAAGGGATCATTGGAGTCGTCTCTCTATGGAGAAGGCGTTGGATCAGTCTTCCTCTCATGGGACTCAACTGAGACCGAGAAGAAGGTGGAGGAAGGTTCCCGTCACTGTGGCTTGTGGGAAGAGTCCCACTGGGTGGAGGAGACGACTCCCTGAGTCACCCTAGACTCTTGCCTGCGTTTGTCTTTTAGTGCCAACCCTGCCGCCGGTTTGAGGCTGATTTGTGTTTGGTTAGCAACCCTGAAAAACCTCCGTTATGGGATAACGGAACCCCCTAACCCGGGTTCTCCCAGTCTCATGAGGGACGGGATTCCAGTTCACAAATCGGTTTTCGCAATCTATCCTCTCCTCGCCCCACACCCATCCTGACATTCTTCGTCTTTCCCCTCTACCTGATCTATCTTCTGCTCTGTGGTCTGTGCTCTCTTCTCTCCCGAGACCTCGAGACGACCTCGCCATTACTGTTATCCGTGAGTTAAAGTTGACTCATCGTTTCCAGCGACAAAGCCATGGCAGGCGACTGGTGTACGGCAAACCCTGCCCAGTGGAGTAGGTGGAATACCATATCAATCAAGCGGATGTATGGGTGTGGTGGCTCGTCTGCAAGCATCGAGCTACACCGGCAGTCTAAACGCGGATAAGGAACCCTCCCGAGTTGTCATCTCCCATCAAAGTGCCCTATTTCACTATGTACAAGCCGTGCACTAAACCCTAGCAAGGACAAGCACTGTCGCGGCTGTTATATAGTTCTGCGCTTCATCAGCGATCTCCTCACTTTTCACCTTCGAACCCTCCACACAGTGTTCTGTTCCGCCGCCGCTGCCAAGCCCCTTTACTGGGAAGTCGCCGACCTGCTTGCAAGGTTTGTCTATGCCGACCCTTTTCTTTCTTTCTGTTTGCTAGCCTCCTATCTTTACTCTTGTAACGATAGATGATTTAATCAGTAAACTAATGTGTATTTCTCTCTCAATTTCTTGTCACATGTTTCGTCCCTGGCAATGTCTGGCTGTGCTCCTATTTTCGTCATCTCGGTTGAGCAGGTATTTGTTCTTATCAAACAACAACACATGTTTTCTCCTATTATGGTTTCCTGCTTGCTTGATTCGGACAATATTGTTGTTGTATTATGTCCACGAGTAACAGGGGTCATTGGGATGTTGTATAATCACATGGTTGTTGACTATTGTATTATCGCCATGATATTGTTGTTGTATTGTACATGAGTAACAAGTAGGGCTCAGTTTTTCTAGTCAGTTACCAGGAAAACACAAATTATTGTCTGTATGCCCCTTGTATTTGAACTCTCTATTCTTGTAACATTGTCGACACTCCAAGTACTGCACAGGAGACCATCATGCTCTTTTCTTCTGTTGGCCTAATGTTAAATATTATTGATAACATACTAAAGAACTGTAATTAAAAAATTTACCATTGTCCACAAGGAAAACACTAGTCTTGTTTTTTGCAATACATGTTCATTAGCCAAAGGCACTTTACTCCAACCATTGATATATTTATTGATAATTTTTTATGTGTCACCAATAAACAACATTAGAAGAGGCAAGCATCCAATAAATGGGGGTTGATGATTCATAACACATTTATTTTATGTGTCACCAATAAACAACATTAGAAGAGGCAAGCATCGAATAAATGGGGGTTGATGATTCATAACACATTTATTTCATGTATTCTCAATGATGCATGTTTTGTTTCTAAGATGGAAAGGTGGTTCTTCTAGTCATCTACTTGGGCTATCCTTGATGTGGTTTCTTTCATTTCCATCAACCCCCCAAGAGTCACACAAAATTTGGCTCTAGAATGATAGACATAATGACCTCGTTATATTTGTGTTTGAAGATACCTCAAACACTACAATGGTGGATGCGTTATTTTCACTTATTTCAATCATAAAGTCCATTCCAATGACTATGGAATAGTCTCGTTAATTTTATCATATATTATATTTATAATGATCTTCTTCATTCCATATGCACTTCAGCATATCTTCCTCAAAGCTCAAGTATTCACAACCTACAGAACATAATTTCAAAGGTGGCCTTGTCACATGTTTTATTAGTTAGGGAGTTAAGGGAGTACACATCTTTTTAGTTTCAATCAAAGAAGAATAAGAATTGGGGTTGGAGTCTATTAAATGATGTGTGCATTCCAATCTTATCCATGTGTGTGCCACTATTAATCCGTCTACATGATTGGCCAAGGTCTGCAGTGTTGTATTTGCAATTATCCACTAGAATCTTCGTATTTGGAAAATAATCATTCACTATGTTAAGTAGAAAATCCATGTCTTATTCATGTCACATATTCACTAGATTTAATTCATATCCATCCTGAATTGTAAAAATTCTTATGAACGTCATCTGGCACAACTCATACATGTGGCTCACATTTAAGCAAATATTTTTTTGCAACATTCAATGTAGTTGTGCATAACAAAATGATGGTAAGAAAACTTGGTTGGTTTATTCGAAAACGCCACTCCACATAAATCCTTACCCTCCCTCCTATACAAATTATTCAGTGAAGTCAGTTTTCATCACGAGAAACAAATGAAATCAACATGTCATTTCATTTCTCTAAATATGAGTAGCACATACAGAAAGAAACTGCATTGATGTATGCATTATACGTACATGAATTATGGTTACTTGGTACAACAAGGCTTGTGAGGAAGAGAAATATTGTGAATGTAGAAGGGCTTTTCATAACAAATGAAAAACTACTGTTGTGTTTTCAGCAACAATATTTGTAATACAAATATGATGTTTGTGTCAAGGATTTTTTTCCCTGTTTATGAGGTGATGTTTCTGAAGATATCTGGTGATAATGTTCATATTCAATCCAAAAAAGAGACAAAAGAAAAAATGTTTATTTCATTTCCTTGATTTTGTTATTTTACTTTCTGTTCATCTTACCCACATATTATAGCCCTTTTCTAACTATGAACAATGTTACTATTGTACACACATCCTCTTAAGCTCAAATATTTTTACGTGATTGATATACCAGACATATATCAATATTTTTACAATGTTACTATTGTACACACTATTGATATAGAAGACATATATCAATATTTTGTAATTCTTACCTGTAATTGTACCTATAAATATTTTAATTTGTGAAAGATGGACTTGTGGTCAATTGCACAGACTTCATTCATCTCGCCACCTGGGACATAAACAGACTAGTGGAACAAACATACAATTTGAACCAATAAGCACATACACAACTTGTTGAAATGTGGTCATTACCACATACTGAAAGACATGTGAAAATTTAGTCGAGTCTATGTCAACCAGGTTTGGGTAAAATTTATGAGGTTATTTCATGAATCGTATCATCTCTATTTCCAAGAAAATCATGATCATCTTTATAATAAAAATATATATACAACTGAAATTATAGTTAGTATGGGTAATTTTGTGATATATGTTAGTGTAGTGATATATGTTAGTATAGGGATATATAGTTAGTATAGGGATATATACTTCAAATGCTAGTTGTGTTGTGAGGTTAGGAATTTTTTACCAATTAGTATAGGAATTTTTTGATATATGTTAGTATAGGGATATATACTTCAAATGCCAGTTCTGTTGTGAAACAATTATGCTTTGTGATATATGTTAGCTTGAATGAATGATTTTAATGTTAGCTTGAATGAATGATTTTATTTTTCATGTATGACCAAAATGTACACCCATTAGTATTCTGCTGATTATATTGTAAATAATCCAACTATTTCGGCTAATCTGTATTCCCTCTAAATTTCTTGTATGTACCGTCCCTGACCCTGTCGCTGGTCGTGCAACTCTCTTCAATCTTCAATTCGGCTTACCAGGTATATCTCATGCGCAATACGAACACGTTTAATGTGAATGCCATGTTGAATGCTTGCTATTTATGTAGTTTTCCTACAATGAACATATTGGATGATGTGTTTGCTACAACCATTTCAAATTTAACAACAATTTCAAATTTGTTGTACAAATTTTGGATCTTATGTCTGGTCCGGCTAATGGATCTTGTCTTAGCCTACTTCAATACAAGTTATTGCTTTCAACTGTGTAGTCTCATACTAGGTTTGTATAACAGTTTCGTTTAAACACCCATACTAAAGTGATATATCGCAGTGTCATTGCTACTATGGTTGCACCCGACCCGAGGTTCCGTATTGTATGGTCGAAAGAGTTGGATGAGGCTCTGGTTGTGGCATTGAGGAGATAATATGACATGGGTAGGTGCGTCGATGGAATATTTATTAGGGACGCATGGAGGGAGACGCTACGTGATTGGCATATCAGGATGGGGAGGAACGAGGGTACATTGGATCAGTTAAAAACTCAGTGGAAGAACCTCAGGAGAGACTATGCAAAGATAAAACAGATGACTAACAAAAGTGGTGTTGGATGGGATGACAGCAAGCACAAGCCAATATTACCTGACACCCCAGAGTGGAGGGAGGCACTTGCAGTATGTCTAATAATATACACTCCCCTGACTATTATATATTAAATTAAACTTGTTAATGTTGACCTAATCAGTAGTTGTCCCCTATTTTAGGCAAACAGGGAACTAGCGAGATTGATCAACAGACCATTCTACCACTACCATGACGTCGAGCTGATGGGGGGGGAACATAGCTAGGGGCCATCATGCAATGTCCTCAACTGATAGACAGCCTCCTTCTGATGTTTGATCTGAAGATGATGTTGTTGTTGACCTAGATGCATCTGATTCATTTGTCATCCCAGAACCGATCGGTCCAACCAGTTTCACTGAAGACATGATTAATTCTGGGACGCAAAGTGAGGACACCAATGGCAGATCACACAACTAAGGTGTTGGTGCAAGGAAACCCACCACGATCAGATGTAGGAAGCGAGCGTCAAGCTCACAGGACAGTTGGGTCATGTCTAATGATGTCGTGTCTGAATTCACAAAGGTATTTTCCAAGGTACATGAGATGGGCATAGGAATTGCTGCTAGGTCTAATGATAAAGACGAATACCAAACCATTTTGCACCACTTTCATGCAAGCTACCCTGATGCCCCTGTCCCAGTTTTTACCACTCTTGTGCACGCCATAAAAGATCCAACTAACTGTAACATTTACCTAAGCATTATGGACATCCCACAAAAAATTACAATTTGGTTGCAAGACTTGTGGGAAATGAAGAACATGACTTCTGGAGCTTCTACATCACAATCACCCTTCACGCCACAATCTCCACTGTACTTTTGAGGTTGTCTAATTTAAGAACTATATCAGTATTCGGCCTTTTATTTGATGAAATTTCTCAAAAGTTGTTGTTGTACTATTTTATTCCGTTGGAAAAAATCTCTAAACTATGGTACTATGTAATGGTTTATCTTGTTATTTTCTATTTGGTCAGTATTTTCTATTTTGTTGCTATAGCCCTAATTTCATTTCTGCAATATCTCGATATTTTTCTGATGCGGGTAATCGCTTTTAATTCTAGGCATGATGGTCGGTATTCATCCATATGAAACAACTGATGACATTCTACAACTACTAGATATTATGTTTGGTCTGGCTAATGACATTGCTAACGCAATATCCAACCAAATAGCTGACCAAATATCCCACAATATCATGCAAAATTCAGACGCCGCAACCACACACCAACCAATACCGAGATCAGTTAGTATTAGGAGCGGCCATCAAAATGTTTTAGAAATAATAACCGACCATGAAAGGAGGGCGTACGATCTGTACCGTATGCTACCCAACACGGTTTTAGCCTTTGTTGACAAACTTGAGGACCTAGGTTTGTTGAAAAGTACCAGAGGTGTGTCATCAGTGGAGGCAGTTTGCTACTTCCTTCAAATGGTTGGCCATGGCCATACCAACCGTGTTCTGGCTGAGGACTACATTCATAGTGGTGAGACCATAAGTAGAAAGTTTAACGAGGTTTTGGATGCAGTGTGTGCTTTGTGCAATGAATATATTGTCATACCAACTGCATCCACAACTCCGCACCGTCGCATCGCCGAGAGTTCAAGATTTTACCCTTACTTCAAGGTATGACCATCACTTAGTTGACCATTGTCCATTCCATTGTTAATATAACCACTATCGTCATCGTTGAGTTTGGTATTTACTTACGTATTTCTTATATAATTGTCTTAAGATGCCATTGGGGCAATTGACGGGACACACATCCCCATTTGGGTGAAGCACGATAAGCAGGACCGATATAGGAATAGAAAAGGGAATGTTTCCATGAATGTCATAGTTGTAGTAGACTTCTCAATGGAGTTTACATATATCATGACTGGTTGGGAGGGATCTACTCCTGACCAAAGGGTACTTTACGTAGCTACAACCACAGGCGGGTTCAAAGTACCCGCTGGGAAGTACTATCTTATTGATGCAGGGTACGCCAACACCAGCCAATTTCTTGCACCATATCGAAATGTTGCTTACCATATAGCAGAGTATCGGGGTAACAGAGGCTCATACACCAGTAAAAAGGAAATGTTCAACCACTGACATACTCAACTATGTAACGTTGTTGAGCGAGCCTTTGGTGTGTTGAAGAAGAGGTTTTCCTACTTTCGTAAAGGAGTGACTTTTCTCGTGCAGTCTCAGTCTCGGATTGTAATGGCTTGTTGTATCGTTCACAATTTTATTCGGTGCCAAAATGATGGTGATCCTATGATGGATGAAAACTTGGATGAGCCTCATACTACCACTGACATCTTGAACGAATTGAGTTCTCTCCAACAAACAAGCCAGACCGATGCTAGAGAGGGAGATGTTTTGCGCGAAACTATTGCCAATTCTATGTGGGCAAATAAGTAATTTATACATATGTTTTCTAACTTGTAGACATTGAGACATGTTCTACAACATGTTTCACTTACTCCCTTTCCCAATTTATTTTTTTAACTTAACGGCCAACTTTTGTTCTCAAACTCTATTGTTGACTACAATTTTGCCTACTTATAAACAATGTGTAATTATGTCTCATTAGGTTTTCTGTCTAGAAATGGACAATGACATGTCGTCGTTCCCATGTGGTCTGCAGTGCACCGTACGAGTGTACATGGATGCCACAGATGTGGCAAATGGACGGTTTGAAGACAAAAATCCCCACATGCCATATTTTACATGTGGTAGGGGTCTTGTACCAACCAGATGCCATATGAGGTTTCCCGCGCAGCAAGTACAACCTACAGTGGCTATGCTGATTGTAATTAGGGATGCAATGGTATCACAGCTCACATATGCACGTAGCGAACACAAGTTCTGGTCAGAACACTGTGACTTTGTCTACTCAACAAGAGCAGACACTGATAGGTTACAACAAGAAATTTCAAGTATGCGGGAGAGGTGTCGATATCTTCACCACCGACTTCAAATAATTAGCTATAATGACTCTTCAACAAAAGAAGATGGATACAATACATCATAGATATACTATATTATGATATGTCCAAATGAACTGCACTTGTCTGTTGCAACAATTAGCTACTCCTGAACAAATGGTCTTCATATTATCTTTGAAAACTATGTCATGAACCTGACATTTTTCTATTAATCGTCAATTTTGTTTTATTAGATGTCAATGACTCCATCTGAGGTTCCGAGGTGTGATTGTGGGCTAAATGCAGCCTTACGGCTTAACACAGAGGATGCAGGGTTATATGACTTTGTCATTCTGAGTCAAAAGCCGTCGTATTACATTATAAGTGTTATGAATTTTTTCTTCATGTTGGTGAATGTTTTATAAATGATGTATGTTATTAATCAAAATTTTGCTTAACGTTAGGTAAAACCAAATAATAAAATTAATTGTGATATACACCCTTACTTTTGAAAAACATATTACTTACAGAATCTGTTATATGGCTGGCCAACCGCCAACACTGTCTTTTATCTAGTCTACCGAGCTTGATATGGTTCTCAAGGGTTTGATGAGAACCCAATATCATGTGGGTAGATGTGTAAATGGAGTATACTCTACACAGGCTTGGATGGAGGCATGGCACCAGTTCCTATACATAACAGGAGGCCCTTACATTTCATTGGCTGAGTTGTAAATGTGATGGAAATACATCAAGAGAGAGTTTGTAAGAGACAATCTTTTTATATTGGGAGATTTATTGCCTCCCCCCACATTGGTCGCGCAATAAGGCATTGAATGCAACTTTTTGACGCCGTGTCGCACTTACCCACTAGGGATTTTTTTTGGCACTAACAATTGAAATAAACAAATGAACTTGTAACATATGTGCTAAATGTTGTAGTTGTGTTTTTGCGTCGCAACATTTGACATGTTCTACTTATGTGTTACAATATTATATGTTTCTACCATAATGTGATCAAATTTCGTACTTCATTAATATGTTATTGGCATAGTTACTTTACGATTTCTATTATTTGTTCATACCTTTGTTTTTATTAATTTTAGATGTCGACATCGCGTGAAAAGGCAAGGGCAAGGGCAAAATTTGAAAAATGGTCGATGTCACCGGAAAAAATTCAAAAATATGTTGAAGATAACCTTTTATGCACAAAACCATGTTGCAATCACACAAAGGAGGAGTAGGGCAAAATTGGGACCGATGATCAAGTCAAGAGCCGAGTCAGTCAGCATGTTCCTCATTTGTCGTTGTTGTTTGATTGGCCAAAAGACGACATCAAACAACAAAACAAGCAGCTGGTGCAGGAACCATGCCCAGTGTTATGGGACGAGTACGATGAGGCCATATTGTTGGCCAATTTAAATCAAGATCCACATCCAACCATGTCCCCCCAAAGTGTCTTGTCAAAATCTTAGCTTTTGTTTGGCTATTTATTGCTCCCATTTTTTGTCCTTCTCCCCTGACGAAGATCACCCGTAAACAATTATTTTATTATCAGTGATTGTTTATGTTTAACTGATGACGACAATATGATTATTATCAGTTGCTTTTACTGACGATAATGTAATTTGTTTATGTTATGAACAAAATATATTAGGCCAATTTCATATTTCATGTAGCTTGACTGTTACTGACGATAATGTAATTTGTTTAACTAATGATGATAATTACTATGTTCAACATTACATATATACCACATGTAAATGTCATTCCATACGACAGTAATGTTTCATTAATTTTTAATCACCACGTAAAAATTAGCATCATCGTATCTTTTTTTCACTATTCTAAATATACAAAATAACACCCACACAACACAAATAAAATAATTTTTTTAATATATTAATAAAATAATTTTAGGTTGAAGTGGCATCATAAATACACATTCTACGTACTTATTCAAACAGAGCTGCAAGAACAAGACAGAATAAGCAGATACTGACTGCGCTGCCAAATAGAATCAGACTTGCAGCCAAACAGATTAAGATTGCACACAGACTCAAATCAGACCAGCTGACCAGAAACAGACTGCGTTGCCAAACAAAATCAGACTGCATCCTGACTGCCCCAGCACCGGAATCCAGACTAACCCCGACTAACCCAGTCTAGATTCCAGAATCCCAGTCCTGTGCCAAACGTAGGCTCTGAGTCCGGTATCCGACCCAGAACAGGAAGAGAGAACATGTGTGACAGGCATATACTGCCAAGCTTTAGGAAATAGGCCCATTAAAGGAATAATCAGTATATCTAGGGCTTTAAACCATATGAAAAATATCTAAATTCATTTGGGGGTTCATTTAAGGTTTGTTTGGCAACAAATTCTGACCAAAGGTGCATATAAGGGTCTAGAACCTAATGATCCGATTAGATTTAGGTTTAGAATATCCTTTGTGCATAAACTCCATACATGCTATTTTCTTAAGATATATTAAAAGATAAGATAATATGAAACATGTTTCCTTTTGTTGATTGGTTGAGTCAAATTTGAGATTGAGAGTGATTATCCTCTCCTAGAGCCTAATCATTATCTCTTCATGTATATTTGGAGGGATTATCACACGAGAGAGAAAAATCATATAGTTATTGCTTATTTCTTTTCCTATTGAGATAAAAACTTGTTATTTAATGCATAAAGGAACAAGATATATTGTTTTTCATTAGTAAAACGAAATTTTAAATTGGGGCTATATCCATTATGTCCATTACTTAAGTTTTATCATAAAATGTCCATTAAAGATTCTAGATTACATATGTAAAATTTTGGGATACTAAAATTCTACCCACCTTAAATAAATTTCTTCCTCAAAATTTTCATGTACTATCCACCTTTTGGGATTTATTTATTCCTAGTTTTCAATACTCAACATGTATTTCTATCTGAAAAAAACTAGACCATACCTTCTTTCTCATCATGAACCATTGCAAAGATCCTTGCTTTTCTCTTTTCTGTATGGTCTACGTTAGGGTTTTGTCTTGCATCTCTCCTTGCTTTGAACTTGGGGCATTCAAACTTCTTGTGACTTGCATCTTCACAATGGTAGCAAACTCCGGTGCCAAACCTACATACTCCACCATGGATCCTGTTGCAGGTAGGGCAAATCTTCTTGTCATTTGGTTTTTCTAAAGATTTGCTCTTCTTATCATTATGGTTGTTGAAGTTTCTCCGAGACTGGTTGTGCTTATCATTCCTCCACATCCTTCATGGGTGATCTTCTAGCTCCAAGGAAGCCTCAAGTGATCGTTGATCTGTCTTGATGCCACGTCCAATCAGATCATAGCCCAAATTTGGCTTCAGATCACGCATGAATTTCTTTGCTAGACGTGCCTCGTCTAAGACTTACCCGTACTTCTACAACATAAGAAACTTCATTGCATATTGGCTAATAGTTGAGTCATATTGTCTCAGACGCTTGAATTCCAATTCATTCTTCTCAATCATGGATTTTGAGATGTAATGGTTCCAAAAGTCAATTGTGAACTCCTCCCAGGTCAATGGCTCAGCATTAGGTCCTTGGACATTAGTGAAATTCTCCCACCAAGTGTGGGTTGCACCCTTCAACATGTGTGTCCCAAAACATACTTTAAAAGGCTCAGGACATACCAAATCACGAAAATAGTGCTCGACATTGAGTAGACAGTCTTCCGTGCGACCAACTACATAGGTCTCAGCTTCTCCAGAGAAGGTTTGTAGTTTAATCTTCAGGATGTCTACCAAGGTCAACTCTTGGTTCCTTGGTTGACTTGGTCTTCTATGCAGACTAGTCAGGGCATCAATAAGAGCCTTGGATAGCACTTCTAGAGGTGCATTAGGGTTACCATTAGGGTTAGTCCCTCTACAAGTACCATGATCACTTCCGCCATTGAAAGAGATTTCCTCTCCATCTACATGCTCCTTATCCTTATCAAATTTCCTTTTGGGAGTCAACTATAAAAGGGAACATAAGCTATATGAGATTTTGAGAAGACTCTGGTGTCCAAATATATTTGTAGCTATGACACCATATTCTAACATCCCAATTTTTTTTAAAAAAACATGTACATTACTGAGAGGAAGCATCACTCTTATTGGGGATATTGCAAACATGATGTTCATTGCATAAAAATATAATTTATTGAACCAACACAGGATGAAATAACAATTCTAATTCTCAAGGTCCATAATGAAAAGATTATACTTAAAATTAATACATGGTTCTCTCAATCTTAAATTTAAAACCAAACTAATTATTCTATCATAGTTGGCACCCATCCAGGTTTAGACTCCTAGATTTCTTCTTGAGGTATAAGCTCCTTGTCTAAGCTTTCTTATCCTTCTCTCCTACGGACATCATGTCCCCAGCCATTCAAAGAAAAATAGAAACACATTAGAGTAAGTGGAACTAAGTAACATTATATGAACTGAAAGTAAACTATACTTGTGATAAAATGTGAATTAAACATTATAAGCATTGAATACTTTTCTAACCATCTATCTTTATCTATATTTCTTTTTATCATTGGCATTACTATCTTGGGTTGAAGATATTGTATATCTTCCATAACTTTGCTCTCAGGAGCTTGATATATGACATTTCTCTCAAGAGATTAAATATGAATGAACTAGAGTGCTCATTGCTCTCAGGATCTTGATAAGTAACATTACTCTTAAGAGCTTGAATCGGTAACTTTGCTCTAAGGAGCTTGATAAATAGCATTGCTCTTAAGACCTTGATATGTAACTTCTCTCACAAGCTTGATGAATAACATTTCTCCCAAGAGCTTGATCTGTGTCACAATGGAGAATAACTTGGAAGGACCAATTATAAATCAAATATCTTTTACTTAACATTAATCTAGAGCATAGCAACTTGAAACATTGAATCTTACTTAAGAAAGTGGGCATGTCATTATCATATTTATATATGAGAACATTATACTAAAAATTATAATATGATTGATGATAAATTTGCTTGCAATCATTCATTAGAACTATATAATTAATATCATTATAGTTGATTCTCATAACCATACTTGACAAAAACCCTTAAACCATAGTTGTTAACTTCGAGTGCATGAATCCACTTACCGAATCTTTGAGAAAGTCCTACGGATTCTCTTGATGTTGATGAAACCCTAGATCTCCTGAAATGAATATGTTTTACATCAATTACCATCTTACATACAATTTAAACCCTAATTTTAGGTCATTAGGAAAACTAGGTTTGTTTTTGTTGAGTTAGGGTTTGAAAACTTACGAATCAGGTCCTTCATTTAAAATCCTTTCCAAAACATATTTACACTTATTGTTCTGACCATCTACTGAATTACTATGAATTTACCAAGAATAGACCAATCAGAATTCGAAGAAAAGACATGTGTGAATTATCCAAGTCAACACCTCAGTGGTCGGGCCTGCACCATCATGTGGCCCAATAATTTTCATTCGCATGGCCTAGACTCACTTACAAGGACCTACACGTTCAAACAAAAGGAGGTGACTAAAATACCTACTTTGCCCTTACTGGAGTGAGAGAAAAGAAAATCGATGTCAGGGAAAAACTAGAAAATGAACACCTCGCTTCTTCTTCTTCGGTTTGCAAATCGACAAATACATGGCAGGAGGTCAGAACCCAAAAGCCATGAATATGTTTTGTTGTTGGAAGACAATGAGTCGAGAATATTCGCCATCACCAGTCAAACCCGACGAGCCCAAAGATGGATTGTGGGGTGTCCTGAAGCACCCCAAACATCCCCCACCATGACAGAAGCAAGACAAGCATAGAGGGGGAAGGAACCAAGAAAACCAAGCAATAATCCAACCATCTGAAGAAGTTTGACACATCAAATTGAAGACAGAGCACTAAAATTCCTCAAGAAACTGGGTCAAAACTCGTTAATTACATCTAGGGGTCGCCGAAACAGTTAACGTGGAAAAGAAAAGGGATTTGAATCTTACCATAAATTGCGATGAAGAAAATACTCTATAGGATCCATGACACCTCAACAGAGGTCCTCCCAAGATTGGCAGGGCTCGCAAGCCTCCTGATCTCCTGGACTAGCCCTATATTAGGGAGGAAGGTAGGTGGAGCTGGGGTTCCCACTTGCAGGTTCGTTGGCAGATTTTGAGAAAATGGAACTGGTTTCTGGGGATCTTCAAAGAGTTTCTTAGGTCTTAGATTTATAGGTGGTGGTCCAGGGTAGATTGGTTCTCTACCAACATTGAAATAGGGGAGCGTCAAACAGTCCACAATCAAGATAACACCTCCAGGAACTGAAACTTCTAGACTAAGGGATCATTGGATTCGTCTCTCTATGGTGAAGGCATTGAAGTAGTCTTCCTCGCATGGGACTCAACTGAGATAGAGAAGAAGGTGGAGGAAGGTTCCTATCACTATGCATGTGGGAAGAGTCCCACCGGGTAGAGGATATGACTCCTCGAGTCACCCTAGACTCTGATTCCAGTATCCGACCTGGAACAGGAAGAGAGAACATGCGTGATAGCCATATACTTCCAGACTTTAGGAAATTGGCCCATTACAGGAATAATTCATATATCAGGGGCTCTAAGCCATATGAAAGAATATCTAATTCATTTGAGGGTTCATTTAATATCTATTTGGCTTCAAATCTATGGGTGAATATAAGGGTCTACAACTTAATTATCCAATTAGATTTAGTTTAGAATATCCTTTGTACATAATCTCCATATAGACTATTTTTTATTAAGATGTATTAAAAGATAAGATAATATGAAACACATTTCCTTTTGTTGATTGGTTGAGTCAAATTTGAGATTGGGAGTGATTATCCTCTCCAGATCCTAATCATTATCTCTTCTTGTATATTTAGAGGGATTATCACATGATAGAGAAAAATCATAAAGTTATTTCTTATTTCTTTTCCTATTAAGATAAAGGTGAGTTATTTAATGCATAAAGGAACAAGATTTATTGTTTCTCGTTAGTAAAATGAAATTTTAAATCGGGGCTATATCCATTAAGTCCATTACTTAACTTTTATCATAAAATGTCCATTAAAGATTCTAAATTACATATGTGGAAGTTTGGAATATTAAAATTTGCATTGCAATCCTTAAAGGCATGGTTTTGAAGGAGATAGGGGCCCCTAGAGGGATGGCCCTGTAATATGTAGAAGTCGGGATCACACAAGAAATTTGCATTAGGTGTTTTGGTTATTAAGAAATTAGGTGGATCCCTCTCAGTCTTCCCATTGCTAAACTGAATATTGGGGGGTTGGAGATCATAGGAGCTTCCCCTTTGGAGAAGATAAAATGAAGGGGCTATTAGAGATCCCTCATGCAACATTATCTTTGGCTTCACAAGACCATCTTCATCCTATGACACTCTAGGTACCTATATCTCTACCTTAGACATAGGCATGGATTCTGGTATCAACAACATGATTAACAAAATACAAATTGAACGTCACCATCAAGCCTTGGTGTGGGCGTTGGGAGGGGACCACATCTCCCAATGGAGATACAAATAGAGGTTAATCAATTTTAAACTATTCTTCGAGATCGTGAGTGGACTTGCCATTTTTCCATAAGGAGGCCAATAATTCTCTCATAGTTTGGCAGAATATGATACGGGCCAAGATGATACCTATAGGTTCTATGTTTCTATCAAGAATGCCACCTCCGGTAAGAGGAGTATAGAAGTTGGAGGGGTTAGGGCTATCATACTTAATGAGAGTTTTATATAGATACAAGAACCCTCATAGATATTTAGATCTTAGCTAATTAGATATAGAACTAACACTAAGACAATTTTTGTAGAGATATGTGTCTACACTTGGAGTTTTCTTTATTGGGGTTTTCTCAGGTTTTGGTGATCTTTTCGAATTTTTGGTGGTCTCTTTTTTTAAAGATTTATCGTGGGGCACTATCTTGAGTTACAGTGAGCATTGTCCCATTTTGGTGAGTAATGATGCCATTGTATGTATCCATTTTCACTTTTTGCCTATGGGGAATGATATGAACAAAAATTCCCTATATTAATATATATATATATATAATTAGAATATGGAATGTACTTGAGAAAGGGTCAATAATGTACAAAGCAAAGTCAATATGAACAATATTTAAATATATTCTCTTTTGAGTAAAAAGAATGTGCAGATTACCAATTCATTTGTCCCATTCCATCCCCGCATATAGATAATGTGTGCAATCACATGGAACTAACAAGGAATGCTTTTCTTCACTTTCTTGGCACTTAAAAATATACATTACTGATAGTCAACTCTAGCTTTGACCTACAAAGAACCTAAAAATAATCGAGATAAAGTTCATACCTTGACAAAAAGAGGTAACAAAATTATATAATTGCTAAGCTACTGAGTAGTAAGGTAACATTGCAACGAAATAGGGGTTAAAATTTTCAATCCATTACCATTATCACAAGTCCTCTCCAAGCCAGCGTGACCGAATCAAGGTTCATATCAATAGAGGAATGCTTAAGTAATTGTTAGGGGATGTGGCGATGTCCCATGGCATTCACGGCTCACAACCTCTCTCTCTTTCTCTCTTATGTGATGTGAACTTTGTTCCCTAATATAGCTCTAGGTGACCCCCATAGATCTAGGATCCAGGGTAGGTGAGCTTTGATGCGACAACGGTGCTAGGTAGAGGAGTAGATCCCCTCTCAGGTCCCACTCCTTATAGGATGTTGCTCATGTTTTGAGCACATTTGCAAATAATTGTTGTCTCCTATTTCTTTTTATATTTTTTTGGGAAAGTGTAATTTTGTGATGGATTCTAATTTCATCCATTGATCTTCCAAGAAGCAACCCACTGTGGCAAAATCAATCAGCAAGGTAAAACATATGAATATATCCCAAGGAACAATTGAGTTAACATGGGTGTCATTGCTACTTAAAAGAGGTACATGTTATTCAACATAATCCTAAAACTATGTTATGTGACAATATAGTTATGAAAATGGCCTTCAATCATTTAATATATATGCCCAAACTAAACCAATTGAACTCAATTAACATTTCATCTTTGGAAAGGTTGTTTTGGATCATTTCAAAAGTGTTTGTGTCATCCTTCAACAAATTTGCAACATCTTTACTAGGCCTCTATAAAAACATGGTTTCCAATATGCTCACAACAGAATGAGGATGTGTTTGTTTATCAGCCAGTCATAGATTTGAAGAAGATAGTAGTATTGGGTTAAGCCAATATCCACATATTTGAATGATGAAGATTTACTCTATTACATATTGTTTGTAATTACTTTCTATAATAGGGCCTTAGTTCTAAATATATGTATCATTTACATAGAAATCCTTAGAGGAATGACTTGAAGGAGATAGGTTCCCTTAGAGGGTGGTCTTAGAATGCGTAGAAGTTGGGCTTACATAATAAATTTGCATTAGGTGTTTTATATATAAAGAAATTAGGTGGATCCCTCCCACTCCACCCATAGTTAAACTGCATATTGGGGGTCCATTGGAGATCACATGAGCTTCCCCTCAAGAATAGAGCAAATGGAAGGGCTATTAGAGACCCATAAGGAAACATTGTCTTTGTCTTCACAGGACCATACCCGTCCTTTAATGCTCTAGGTACCTATATCTTTACCTTAGAGATAGGCATGGATTACGGTATCAACAATAGGATTAATAGAATACAAATTGAATGTGACCATCAAGACTTGGTGCGGGTGTTGGGAGGGGATCATATTATCCCCAGGAGATACAAATAGAGGTTAATCAAGGTTAGATTTATGCTTCGAGATCATGGATGGATTTGTCATTTTTTTCATAAGGAGGCCAACAAATTCTCTCATAGTTTGGAAGAATATGATACGGGCCTAGACGATACCTATAGGTTCTATATTTCTATCAAGAATGCCACCTTCGGTTAGAGGACTCTAACGGTTGGAGGCTCTAGGGTTAGCATGCTTAATGAGAGTATAAAGACATATACAAGAACTCTCTTAGATAGTTAGATCTTAGCTAATTAGATATATAACTGACATTGAGATAGTTCTTGTCGACAATATTTAAATATGTTCTCTTCTAAATAAAAAGAATGTGTGGATTACCAATTCATTTGTCACATACCATTAACAAGTTATGCATTTCTTCACTTTCTTGGCATTTAAAAGGATACATTACCTATGAAAGAGTGAGTTTTTACATTATTTTTCATCTCTCTTATAACTTTGTTATTTCCAATAATACCCTCAACCTTTTCCCTTGCATGACTGACCAAAAGTAATTATCAATTTCATAAAAATCCAAACCCTAATTTCATAATAGACGAAATACATGCATTAGGGTACATAGTCAATTCATATAACATCGAGTTTGGCTCTCAATTTTCTACCATGGCTAGATAATATCACCCTTAAGCTTTGTTTAAAGTTTTATTTCAATTGAATAAACCATTTAGGAATTATAATCATTTGAAATTAATACACATGATATCCTTCTTTGAACCCAAGACCTAAGTTGTGGATTAGTATGTGACATTTATGTGTCACACCCACCCCCTTTATCTTATACGTGGAAGGCATAATGAAATAAGATATTTCAGTCGCCCGATCTAATCATCACGGATTGGATGAAAATCCAATAGCAAGGACATCGTCCCTAACCTCCCACGAGGCTTGGCCTTGACTCGAACAGATCGGCCAACCCGATCGCGATATCGCGCACCCGACTCCCTCATTATCTATGCGAGATAAATGGAGGATAATATCCTCTCACCGAAATGAGTCGAACAACCCCCACCATGTCACCTCTATCCCCCTGGTCAGTGAGAAAGATCCCCTCCCTTCTCGTTGCACTCACCTAACAACTGCGCAACTTTTAGGGCTTCCTCCTACGCCCCCCTCCAACCTATTTAAGGGTCCCATTAGCACCGCCTACCTTCCTTTAATCATCCTCAACCCCCAATTGCTCACAAACCTGCCCCAACACCTCCACCCACAAGCTACCCCCACTTGCACCTAACCTAGAGCTCCGCTCGCCTTGGGGGGTCAGTGCCACTTAATTCCTGGCACCCACACTATCATGAGATCTCGACGAAGAGGTCCCTACCCTCACCTGGACTCACAAAGCCCTAGGGAGTTCGGTCGAATAACACTTCAGGTCGAGTTGCTGTGACACTCCAGAGAAGGTGCTAGAGCACACCCTAGCATCAGTGAATCTCAGGAAGCATTAGTGAACCTCATGTTAAGCTTGTTGATCCCTCAATCCAACCTGAGGGGAAGTAACACTTAAATACTCCTTTCCAATTCATTTCAGCCTGCTTGATCAGAACCATAGCTATAATCCACCTTTAATGGTTTTTTTTCCTTGCAATCATCATGACCTCGCAATCTCAACAGGATTCCTAGCACACCCCAAACAATCACCTAGCTACCCCGACCCTCACCACACCTCTCATTCCCTCATTGCTGCCATGACGTAAGAGGAGGAACAATCGAGCAGGTAGACTACCCACTTTTCCCATTCTGGTCGTGACAATACATTCAAGCCCCATGGGCATTCTTGCCTTTTTGTCCCCGTCGCTGACCCTCTAAGTCGAGCCTTAGCTCGCGAGTTAGTCGGAGGGTCTGGGAGGTCAGATTCCTCACCTGATCCATGAAGCCAAGCTCACATTTCTTTTTTTATTTTCATTTTATTTCTTCTAGAAATTACTTGATTGGTCAGTTTTGTAAAATACATTATAAATAGCTCTAATATCCACTAAATTCCCATAAAATGCCCAAATTCTTAGAAAAATGAGTAGAATCTTTATAAATTACCATTTGTTCTTGATTCCAATCCTAGAATCAATACACTCCTATATGTCTTGATTTATGTTCCTTTTATTAATTAACTAATGTAATACAAATATGAGGATGAATATCAATAATCTTGTTACCCTAAGACATATCTTTGAGTTCTGGACTCGAAACCCTAAATGATGGTTAATAATAAATTTAAACCCCCAATACCACATGAATAACCTAGATATCCTTTCTCTTTTAATAATGATGATTAAAGGAAAACCAATTATCCAATATACCTGATCCACTCTCAAAATCCTAAAATAAGGATCCTCTCTCCAAATACTTTGATCTGAGCCAATAACTCTAGATAATAACCCTAAGTAGTCCAAAACCCTAATATGAGGTGTTAAGAACACACAATGACATTAGGTCTTTATTTTTTCTTTTAGGGTGATCTACTCTTTTATTCTAGACTTGTGAAATCCAGATCTGAGATTCAAGGTATATGGATATAAGTACAAGACTAGTTTTTTTGGATGATCTAACTATGAGTAATTTCTTACATGTAGTTGTATTATCTTGATTGGATGTATATCTATAAATATTGCCCCTTTTTCACCTTAAACATTAAGAGCACTAAGGAAATAAAATGGAATGTAGTTATTGATGATTCATTAATATCCCTAATAGAGAGGGAAAGTATTAATGATGACTAGCACCTCCCTAATGGTACAAGGTATGTCGGGATATTCCTAATGGTACAAGGTACGTAGGGATAGGGCCCAATAATATATGTTTGTGCTAAGTCCACCATAGTAATACATGTCCATTGAAATGTGAATAATAAAATGGGTTTACCTAATTTTCTTCCTTAATTATGTTTTCTTTTTCTTTTTCTTTCTCAAGTATTTTCAATATGCTAGCATGGCATAGTATTTTCAACCACGTACCAACATTATGTTGATCGCTTGTTTCTCATATTTTCTAGGTAAAAGGAACAAATAATGCATCACAAAGTACCAGAAGCTACTAAATAATCACTCATGGAGGATAGATACACATATCGCATATATTTTTCAGTTGAATAGTTGTTTATTCTACTAGATGATGTATAGGATTCTCTATATCCTATGTACTTTCATTCCATAGAATTATTTTATTCCTTTTTCCCGAATAATATGTAGGACTTTTATCCTCAATGAATGTTGTTTTGTGTGGCTAATTAATGATGCTTGTGAACAAAGATCTGGCTCCTTTTCATAATTTAGTTGACTACCACAATCTCTTATATTTTCCCTTTTGACGTCTTTAGATATGAGTGCATACATAATTGAGAATGTCATTAAGGAAAGTATATAGGAATTGGGGTTGTCACAGTTGGTATCAGATCCAATGTTCACACATTATGGTCACATGAACTTCATTCACCCTATTGTGAGTCTAGGGTAGTCCTTGAGTTAGGGATATGAAGGGTGGAGGTGAATAGGATAGCATCTTCCATGGTTCTGACTAAAGTCTGTGAGCCACTTAGCTTGGCAATCATGAGGCTACCTATATGGCAGTATAAGTCTACCTGGATGATACCCTAAGTGTCCCCTACTTCTTGGGCATATCTTAGTTAAGGACCCTTCTCATCTATAAATATTCCCTCTCACCCCCTCTATAGAAAAATTTCCCTCATCTTTATTCTATACATATCTTTCCATCTCATCTCTATGACATAAGGTTAGGAAAAGGAGTCACTCTATTTAGAAGTCCTAAGGACCGACTGATAAGGATTTTAGGGTATCCTCCACAAATCATAACATTAAGATCATTAATAATAAAGAAAAATAATGAAATACAATATGGCATAAAAAATTATGCTATGTAGATGAAGTTGGTATTGGTCGTCTTCTGGCTATACAAACAACAACAGATGAGAATGATAAAGGAAATGGACCACATATGGATGCCATGAAAAAGATCATGAAGGAATCAGGAGAAAATTAGAGATCTATATGTCTATTTCTATCTGACTGCATCTTCCTTTATATGGGGATGTTCTAGAGATCTCTATGTTGTTTTCTATCCACCTAATTTCAGGATCCTATGAAGAGTCATCCTCTAAGAAGAGAAAAGAACATGAACCTCATGAGGAACCTGATTATGAGAAAATGTCTAGGGATAGGTGGGAAGAATAGAAGAAGGTCCTACTAGACTTGATGGAAACCCTTGCCCTAAAAGGAACCCCCAAACCTAGCTCTTTTAGGAAGATGGAGGTGACTGTGCTAGACTTTATAAAACTTATCCCTGACACCTTTTGGGGGAGGAGACCAGCCTGAGGTGATGGATAAGGCTGAAGCCTAGACCCTTTCAGTGGAAAATGCCTTTCATACCCTAGAATTACCCAATAAAAAGAAGGTCAAATTTGCCACCCATCTACTTAAGGGAGGGGCAAAGATCTGGTGGGAAAACTATGGCGGGAATAGGGGAGATGAAGTGGACAATATGGGATGGGAAGCCTTCAAAACCCTCTTCACTGACCATTTTATACCTATAGATGAGAGGAAGAGGAAGGAGATGATGTATATCGAACTTAAGTAGGGAAGTCTCTCGGTAGTTGACTACACCCAGAAGATTAGGATTATGGAGTGTTATGCACCTATTAAGACTGAAGAACGCCTCGTGGAGCACTATGTCGACTTCCTAGCCACCCGTATAAAAACCCTAGTCATCGCCTCCTATCCCAGAAACATAGATGAAGCCCTAGACATGGTACTCAAGCAGGAAAGGGGACAGGGTTTGCAGAAGCCTTCCAGCATGGGATACCTAGGGTTAACCACCACTGAGGAGGATAAGTCTAGAAAGTTCCACCCTAGCCATAACAATAAGGTATCAGGAAAAGGAGGAGGTTCAAGTAAGGGAGGAAAGAAAAGCCACCAGAACCAACAAAGGATGACTCATCCCAAGTGCAAGACTTGTGGGTGTTTCCATGGTGGGGTATGCCTCCATACCAAGCTGGACTGCTATAACTATAAGGAGGGCCATTTCATCACCAAGTGTCTGACTCTCTCCATATTTGGCAATCCTATAGTAGGTGCTCCACCCCCCTCAGGGACACCGCAATGCCAAAGTGTTCACAGTGACTGTAGAGGAAGCAAAGGCAAATTCCAACCAGCTTGTTAAAGGTAGCCAAAAATCTTTTCATATATCTAATCTTTGTTCAAATGCCTTTGAATTATTCATAATATAACTATCATGTGTAGGCATTGTATTCTTGAATAATCATCTTGTCAAATCCTTATTCGATTTTGGATCAAAAAACACATTCATTTCTCAAAATCTGACATCTATGTTACACTTGCATATAAGGGAGTTGGGATATATTCTTGATGTATCCACTCCTAGTGAAAAATTACTTACTAGATTATAGAAAACTGATATCCTACCTCTAAAATTCAAAAACCATGACATGCCTTTCGAAGTCATCCTCTTAACTATGGAATACTTTGATATTATACTTGGTATTGATTGGATATACAAGTATCATGCTCAAATTGACTATAGGAACAAGATGGTAGTTCTCTCTCAATCTCATTCATGTCCTATGGTGATCCCTAAGGAAAGCAGATTCTATAATAATATTATAATTTCCTCTCTTAAAGCAAAAAATCTCATTTTAAAGGATGTAAAGTCCTCCTCTCATTAGTCTTAGAGACCAGTCCTAATAATGGGCCTATAGAAAGACTGAAGGTGGTACGTGACTTTCTTGACGTGTTTTCGGAGGATCTTCTTGGGCTTCCTCCAAATAGAGACATTGAGTTCTCCATAGATCTTCCTGGAACCACTTTGATTTCTAGGGCATCGTATAGGATGGCTCCTGTTGAGCATATGGAGTTGAAGAAACTGCTACAAGAACTTCTCAACAAAGGTTTTATCCATCCTAGTGTATCCCCTTGGGGTGCGTCTGTTCTTTTTTTAAAAAAGAAAGATGGTTCTATGCATATATGTATTGACTACCACATGTTGAACCAGGCCACTATTAAAAATAAGTACCCCCTTCCTCATATTGATGACCTCTTTGATCAGCTTCACACTGCCAAAGTTTTCTCTAAAATTGATCTTCATTCTGGCTGCCATCAACTTAAAGTCAAAGATTCTGACATTTCTATAACCACTTTTTGAACTCGTTATGGGAATTATGAGTTTCTAGTGATGTCATTTGGGTTGACCAATGCACCTGGCATATTCATGAATCTGATGAACAAAGTCTGCCAACCTTATCTTGATGAGTTTGTGGTTATCTTCATCGATGATATCTTGCTTTATTCTGACTCTATGGAAAAACATCGTGAGCACTTGAAGAAGTTCTTGAATTCCTTCGAGCTCAGCAATTCTATGGAAAACTTTCTAAATGTGAATTCTGTATTGATAAAGTCATGTTTCTTGGGCATGTCATTTCTGGGGGTAATATATATGTTGATCTTGCCAAAGTGTCTGTTGTACTTGATTGGCAACCTCCTAGAAATCCTTTTGAAATTCAGAGCTCCTTGGGCTTGGCCGGATATTATCGTTGCTTCATTCTCATTTCTCCAAAGTGACACTTCCTTTGACTTCATATGGTCAGCTTCTTGTGAATCCAGTTTCCAGGAATTCAAGCAGAAGTTGATGTCAGATCCTATTCTAGTCCTACCTTCTGGCAATGAAGGGTTTGTGATCTTTATTGATGCTTCAAGAAATGGGTTAGGATGTGTCCTGCAACAGGACAGAAAAGTGGTGGACTTTACATCTAGACAACTAAAACCCTATCAACTTAATTATCTCACACATGATTTAGAATTAGCTGAAATCATTGATGCTCTAAAAATCTGGAGGCACTACCTATACGGGGCGACATTTGATATCTTCACTGACCACAAAACCCTAAGTACATTTTGACTCATAAGGACCTAAATTGTGTCAATATTGATAGATTGAATATTTGAAAGACTATTTCTTCACTATTGGCTATCATCCTGGTAAGGCGAATGTAGTCACAGATGCCCTTAGCAGAAAAAGGGTAGTATGTGCATCCTTATTTGTTCTTGAGTGGAGTAATATGGATGATTTGGTGGGCTGGAAGCCACAATTTCTGTTTGAACGTGTCCATGTCAACAACATCTCTATTATGCCTGGTTTGCATTCTGAACTTCTTGAAGCACATAAAGTTAGTCCTAATATGTTAGAACTCTCATCTCTCATGTCAAAGCCTCAAACACACCTATATGTGGGTCTCGATGGTGGTCTTCGATACAAGAACCGTATGTGGGTTCCTGAGTAGTCAGCTGTGAAGATAAAGATTCTTAGTGAGGCACATGGGTCGAAGTACACATTTCATCCTGACACGACCAAGATGTACAAAGACCTACAACGTTAGTTCTGGTGGCGGGGCATGAAGCATGAAATTGTTGAATTCATGTCCAAATGTCTGACATGTCAGAGAATTAAGGCAGAGCACCAGAGGCCAGGTGGTCTACTACAACCCTTAGAAATCCCAGAATGGAAATGGGTACACATCACCATGAATTTCGTGGAAGGATTGCCCATGATCATAAAGGGGTATGACGCTGCATGGGTTATAGTGGATTGTCTCACAAAGTGAGCTCACTTTCTCCCTGTGAAAACTACACCAAAGGTTTCTAAACTAGTCAACCTATATATACAGGAGATAGTACGTCTGCATGGATTTCCAGCGTCCATTGTCTCGGACAGGGACCCAAAGTTCACCTCAAAGCTGTGGAAATAGGTTCAAGAAGAATTGTGTACCAAACTGAACTTCAATATAGCCTACCATCTGCAGACAGACGGGCAGTCAGATCTCACAGTGCAAATTCTAGAGGATCTTTTGTGAGCTTGTGTTCTTTATTGGGAAGGCTCATGGTACCACTATTTGACTTTTACTAAGTTTGCATATAATAATAGCTATTAGGTGAGTATTGGGATTCCTACCTATGAAGCTCTCTATGGTAGACCGTGTAGATCCCTGCTACACTAGGATGACGTCGAGGAACACACCTTGATGAAATCTGAGGAGATGCAATTGTATACAAACAAAGCTACACAGATCAGGCACTGGATGAAGCAGGCACAAGATAGGTAGAAATCTTAAGCATATGCGCACCGGCAGGAACGACAGTTCAAGGAAGGTGATCACGTCTTTCTGAAGATCTGATCCATTCAAGCTTTGGCCAAAAATAAGGGGAAGCTCAGTCCTCGCTATGTGGGACCCTTTAAGATCCTAGAAAGGGTTGGTGAATGTGCCTATTGTCTTACTTTGCTACCTCAATATAGTTCAATGCATAATATCTTTCATGTATCAAACCTGAAGCCTTATGTCAAAGACCCCAGTCACATTTTGAATCATGAGCCTCCCGAGCTGAAAGATGATATGTCTTATGATGAGTCCCCAGTCAGGATTCTTGATTTCAAGGCAAAGGAGCTTCGCAATAATCGGTATATATATGGTGAAAGTCCTCTGGAGCCACCATGATCAGACCGATGCCACCTGGGAGCTCAAGTCTAAAGTCGAGAAGAAATATCCACATCGATTTCAAGCTACTTGAATTTTGAGGACAAAATTCTTAAAAGGAGGGGAGAATGTGACAGGATGAGTTTTTACATTATTTTTCCTCTCTCTTACAACTTTGTTATTTCCAATAATACCCTCAACCTTTTCCCTTGCTTGATTGACTAAAAGTGATAATAAATTTCATAAAAATGTAAGCACGGGTTTCATAGTAGATGAAATGCATGCATTAGGGTACATAGTCAATTCATATAACAAACATTCCAGTTTGAACCTCAATTTTCTACCATGGCTAGATAATATCACGCTTAAGCTTTGTTTAAAATTTCATTTTGTTTGAATAAACTATTTAGGAGTTATAAGCTTTTGAAATTAATACACATAATATCCTTTTGAACCCAAGACCTAAGTTGCAGATTAATATGTGACATTTATGTGTCACACCCGCTCTCTTTATCTTAGGCACGGAAGGCTTAATGAGATAGGATATCTCGGCCACCCGATCTAACCACTACGGATTGGATGAAGATCCAATAGTAGGGACATCATCCCTAACCTCCTGCGAGGCTCGACCTTGACTCCAACAGATCGGCCAACCCGATTACGATCTCGCATGCCCGACTCTTGCATTTTTTTTGTCACGAAAAATCCTGTTGCTTTTTTATGATGCCAAAAACTTTAGGTACATGTGAACTGCACCCCTTAACCCCTTAATGGGGATTACAAAGAGGACCTAACTAAAACTATGGTCTTACGTAGAAGACCCAAAATAGAGAGAGAGGAACCATCTGTAGAAATATCAAACAGAACACAAGACAGAGTTCTAACTAAGATTCATCATCCTAGACAGATGAGGGATTCCACTGTCAACGCTCACCCATAAAGATAGGAACCTCAACTATTAGTAGGAAGGAAAACAGCTAATAGACTGTACTCATGCTCTTTGGTAGTCTCCAGGCTAGAACACTGACTATCTGTCAACAAAACTTTCCCTGTTGTTTCTAGAGAAGAGACGAAGAAGAAGATCTAAACAACGCCAACTACACAAAAGCCAAAAGCTTTGGACTAAAAAACCCTTCACACTGGCATTATCCACACTCACAGAGAAAGTGGAATGGTCATCTAGCTAATACTCTTATCAATCGGACAGTAGGCAAAGTCTTCACTTCTAACACATCACCAATGAAGAAATAGGGAACAAAGAATGGGGGTTAACCCCCTTCCATTCTTTTCTTGCCTGGATTTTTTCCCCTGCTCGACCTGAACCTACTGAAGTCCTGTGATTCTGCCTCCCAGGGATCAAATTCCAACTCTGAGTTTGAATCCATAATGGATTCATCATCCTCACCGAGCAACTATGCTTTTCCCTGTTGAACATCAGCAAAGAACACACCACTGTTCCAAATTTTATTAACCTGCCACGAAGCAGAACTGGACATGTCTTTACTTCTTCTACTTAGTTCCACCTCCCATTCCATATTAAGACTCCCCATGTTGATGGGCAGAGAGGATCCACACATCTCAGGTTCCGGGACTCTTAGATGGACCTGGGGTTGACATTCAGCAGCAGCAGAAAGAACCACATCCTTCACCAATTGAGCAATGGAGTCACGAAGGCCCATTTCCACTGCATCAGAGATAAGAGCATTATCCCCCGATTGGCTAGAAACCTTCCTCCCACGATCCACCTTGGATTGCTCCTTAGAGGACTCGTTGACATTGTCTCAAACACCTGGTGACTTCCCCAACCGCACCTGTAGGTCTTTCTCCGGTGGGGGTCTCCTTGTCTTCAGAGGACAGGAAGTGGCTCTGTGGCCAAACCTCTTGCAGTTTGGGCATATCGTAGGTTTAGATATAGCCTCAACCTTCAAGGTTTTGCACACATAGTCAACCTCCACCAACGTCTCCTTAGGGAAGGTAGATTCATGGCCCAGCTCGATGCAAACCCACACAGCTTCAAGGCAACCCGTAGAAATGGATTTATCATCAAAGTCCACAGGTCGTCCAATGGTATTGGTGACGCTTGAGATGTTCCTGTGATTCCAGGGAACTCCAGTGTTCTCGATTTTGAACCAAACGGGCACCTGTGAGAAGGAAAGGGGTGGAAGGGATGAACCCGGGTTCCATACATTGGCTACAAGCAGTAAGCCATCAAGGAACCATGGAGCTTCTCGGAGAACCCTGTCTCTATCTCCGCGGGAAGGCAACTTGACGATGTAACCCTCCCTCTCCTCTGAAACGATCTCCACAGGACCACTAGGTCTCCATAATCTGTGAATCCACCTAGACAATTGGCCACTGTAGGGTCTTCTACCAACAAATCGGATAGATAGGTACTCATCCCAGTCAAGGACAAGACTTTCCTGGCTAGTGATGGACGCACACCGCTTGCCGTCCTTGATCCCTGGCTCAATGAAGTCCAGCAGCTCGACATCGATCTCATCTTGGCCTAGCCTACACGAGCAAAGCCAGTCTGCAACTGAGGTCGATGCCTCTATGGATATGCGGGGTGGCAATTTCGGGGGATTGGCAGTGGCCACTGACGACGCCACCGGTGGATCTCTAGCAGCACTGGGGGTTCCAGGGTTACCTCCTTTACCACTCACCTCCGATTGGCAATATGGAGGGGTCACAGACCCAGTGGCAAGCTCTTTTCCCCCTCGACTGCTAGCAGGTCGCCCTCTCCCTCTCCCTCACATGCTCCGTCCACGACCCATCCCGGTGGCTCCAAATTAGGGAACCTTGTATGTTCTCCCCGACTCCCACATTATCTATGTGAGATAATTGGAGGATAATATCCTCTCACCAAAACAAGTCGAACGACCCCCACCACATCACCTCTACCCCCTGGTCAGCGAGAATGATCCCCTCCCTTCTCGCTGCTCTCACCTGATAGTGGCGCAACTTTTAGGGCTTCCTCCTATTCCCCCTCTCTAGCCTATTTAAGGGTCCCATTAGCACCTCCTACCTTCCTTTAATCATCCTCAACCCCCAATTGATCACGAACCTGCCCCAACACCTCCACTCACAAGCTAACCCGACCTACACCTGACCTAGAGCTCCGCTCACCTTGGGGGTCAGTGCCACTCAATTCCCGATGCCCACACCATCATGAGATCTCAGTGAAGAGGTCCCTGCCCTCACCTGGACTCGCAAAGACCTAGGGAGTTCGGTTGATTAGCACCTAAGACCGAGTTGTTGTGACACGCCAGAGAAGGTGCCAGAGCACACCCTAGCATCAATGAATCTCGGGAAGCATCAATGAACCTCGCGTATAGCTTGTTGATCCCTTAATCCAACCTGAGGGCAGGTAACACTCAAATACTCCTTTCCAGTTCATCTTAGCCTGCTTGATCAGAAATAGAGCTACAATCCACCTTGGACGATTATTTTTGTTTCCTTGCAATCGTCCTGTAATGACCCCACCTCCCGCTAACCCCCAATTAAGGGAGACCAAAAGGTCAGAGCCATTATCCCAATTAACAAGATCAATGGTTCGACAAATAATCAATAATAATTACTAAATTCTACCAAAGCTATACTAAAAAGCTGGAATAAAATAAAATTTTGCATACCTTTTAAAAAACTTGGATATCTAACTTCCATCCATGACTGGAATCTACTCTAACTAATCCTCCTTGCACTTTAATTCTTATTTTCACAATGTATCACTTTACTGGTTGTCCTTTTCAACTTGTACCTAAAACTCCGACAAACAAAATGTCGGTCAGCATAACTGAATATGTCGATATGTGGGGGAATTGATAATCGTGCAATTAACTGTAACAACATATTGCAAGCAATTATGGTTTAGCAAGCAAACTTTACATCTTAAATAGAACAACTCAATCCATACATATCCTAACCTCTGCATTGTCCCTGCAGTGGACCTGGATACTACCTCTCATATGGTAGATCCCGATTAACCCCCATGATCCTACCTAGCAGGTAGATCAATACCTATGGTTGATGAGTCGCATGGCACTACCCATAGGTAGCCCAATTCCTAACTCATGATATGCTAAAGAGTCGCATGGCACTACACATAGGTAGCCCAATTCCTAACTCATGATAACCTAATGGTCCTACCTAACAGGTAGACCCTATACTAGGTTACCCTTTTCATCATTAGCAAAGCCACAGAGGAGGACTAGATCTGAGCTAGTCATGTATACACATTTAAGGTGATAATCATAGTCACTTTATAGTTGCATGAAATAAAAGTCATCAAATCAGTTATTTTCAAGCAACCGATAAAACATCTGGGAATCTCCGTGAAACTAAAAAGATTAACCATAAGCGTAACCACATACCTGATCCAGAGTAACTTGATGTCCAAGTAAGAATATTCAAGAACAATCAATCGAGCAATCAACAATATCCTGATTTAATGCATAACATCCTAGTGTCATTGTTTTATCCAAAACATTCTCAACATTGACTTGGATTCCACCTTAGGATTTCTAGGCCAACTTTAGGGTTTTATTAGGGTTTTAGCCTCCATTATGCATTTATCACTTTTAATGCTCTTTTAGTTCACAAACCCTAATTTCAACATCATAGGGACAATTGAATGTCAATTAAGTCTATTATGCCTCTTTTATACTAAAACTACCATCTTTATCCTTTTAAGTCATAACACGATCATCAAGGCCAATTATCACCTTTGGTTTCTTTCAGATTAACAACTCATAATTTATTATGGTGTAATTCTGTGACAAAGTGAGTTTTCTTGAGCTTAATTTCGAGGACGAAGTATCTTTTAAGGTGTGTAGGATGTGATGGAGTGGATTTTTGAAATCCATAAATCTCCAATAACATATTAGAATCCATATCTTGAGTTACAATGAGAGTTCCAAGTGTTTTGGTAAAGTGGAGATGTTAAATGAGATTTATATAATGATTAATAACTCTCTTTATATGCCTTCTTGAGGAATTTAATTGGATGGTATAACAATGGAGTTTTTGCACCAAATTTGAATATAAGGTAGCTTGAGTGGTAGGAAAGCTATGGTTAAAATTTGGTGGCATTTGGAGTACCCTAGAAGGAGTTATGAAGGTTTGAAAATTGGGAAATAATGTGCATTTCTTGTGTTGATTAGCCTAAGCCTTTGATTAAATAAGTGTCACGCGCCCCTTTGATTGAGGGCGGGTCATGTGACTAGATCATGGCCGTCCATATCTGATCCGGCGGCTGTGACTGTTAGTTTGTTTGAACCGCGGATGGACTCAAGTGAGGGACTCACCCAGACCGTTGGATTGAAGATCAAGGGTCCCAGAGTCGTCCCTAACCTTGCGGTTACCTCCTTGACCGCAGGCTTGGACCACGACATCGCTTTGTACGCTGATCGTGGACTTGAACGTGTTTCCAACCCAGCAGTTGTACTCGCCTCTTCCCAAAGAGTGGGGTTAACCCCAGTTTCAGTCCGAACAACCCAGTGACGAGGGAGAACGGAAGCCCTTTTTCCCCCCTTTCTCCTTTGCAGCTAGCAGGGCATCGGTCGGGATAGAAAGGGGAGGTAGAAAAGGGATCAGAGCAATATGAGTAGGCGGGGAGGAAGACCGAGGTCAGTGGAGTCCGACCCAGCTGTCCGTAAGGACTATCGGGGTGGTGTCGATGGTTGCCGAAGGGCACCTTGCCGGATATGAAGACGGAGTCGGGGACGCTGACCCAAGGCTCTGCAACGCAATCTAGGGGCCCCTCCAGGTCCGTGAAGCTCCGACGAAGGTTTCCGATGCCTTATCCATGAGATTCGAGGGTGGGGAGCCTTTTTCCCTCTTTTCTAGCGCCGCAGTGGCTGCCATGGCCGGAGAGCTCGTGGGCTTGGAGCTTGAGACACGAGCCCTAGGAGTGGAGTAGCCGCGGAGCTCCTGGAGGGAAGCTCGAACCTGATGGAGGTTCTAGAAGGACCTTCGGAGGAGAGTGCCTCTGCTGAGCTCTCGCCGGAGCCAAGCCGTGCGGCGGCGGTTCCGTGAAACAGAGTCCACGGACTCCCTGACCGCGCGAGGAGGAGAAGAGGGGGTGAACCCCGGTCCAGTCGCCCGAACCAAACCATGAACCGGGTCGAAGTGCCCTTGAACCGGCCGGCTCCACCAGCAAGCAGGAGCAAGGAACCGCAACCCTAGTGGCCACGTGGCGCCACCCGATTGGTCTAAAGGTTAGAAAATATCAGATAAATCTTAGATCTTGCATAATTCATAGAAATTAGCTCGAGTATCAAAAAAATACAAATAATATATCAAAATTCTCAGAAAAATGCATAGAACACAATAGAAGCATAATATCTGCCTCTTAATGCTTTAATATCAGTGATATCATGTAGGATGAGTTATGCTTGTTTAATAGATAATAAATATCAAATAATGACAAAGAATTATGGAAAAATGTCAGTAAACCTATAATTATGTTTATAAAGCATATGATGTCAGATATGATCACATTGATGCATGAAATCATGTAATATGATTAATATGGCAAGTTAGGGCTAATAATCCTAGATTAAATGTAATAAATGCATACATGCTCAATAAATGATGAGAATTACAGAGTAAGCTCATATCTGTATATGGAACCTCAGTATTAATTATCAGATCATAATGATGAATATAATCCATGTTATATGAAGATGATCCTTAATACTGGTTATGAAACCCTAATCTAGGTTAATGATGTAACCTAGGGTTAATTAATGTGTACAAAAAGGATATGGAACCTAATGTTCAGACAATGAGTCATAACCTGGAATATGACATCAGTATGATAATTATAAGACAAGAATGCAAGTAATGATAAGTATATCCTAATGAGATAAAGTGAAACCCTAATATGAGAACAATTAGGGTTAAGATGAGATATAATAGGATGAGAACCTGATGATAGTTTATGATCTTATCTTAATCAGGTTTGACCAAGGTTATAGTTGACATCAGGAATACATATGTGATTAGGTTTATCTCTGTGATCAAGGTACGCCATTACCTCTTACTTGGATTATTATACTTTATGCTTGTGTTATATGGTAGTAAAGACTTGGCATATGATATTGGATGAAATGATTGTTCTTGTATGATATGTTGCATGATTTTCAATACTTATTACTATGAACACATGAAACATAATATGTCTGTTCCATTATATCTAAGCACTTCAACTCTTTGGTAGTAAAGTGCTGGAAATAAGTACTTCAACTCTTTGGTAGTAAAGTACTTGGAAGTGATCCAACTCTTTGGTAGTAGATCACATTGTGAAATGATCCAACTCTTTGGTAGTAGATCATAAAGGCCTTAATGCATTCAACTCTGAGGTAGTAAATGCATGGATGATATAATGGAAAATGAGCTTAAAATATGTGTTCTCTTTTGTTAATGAACATCTTCGTGCAAGTATATGCTTTTCTTATATTCTTCTGTTACTGCCAAGTATTAGTTTTACCTTATTGCCAAGATATGATGAGAGGTATATAAAAGACACGTAGGCGTACTCAGTACAATATTCATGAAATATTGTGCTGACGTGTACCGCATGTAATCTTTGTTTAGGTTGTGGTTATGCTCTTGAAGATCCAGGATAGTGAGAGTTGTATGGCGAGCTGATGTACAGGTGGACCTGTTGTCTTATGATCCTGTTGTTTAGTTGTAGTACATGTATATGTTTTAAGTTTGCTGTTCAATATGTAATATCAAATGTTGTAACAATTCATGTTGTAATTATATGTTGAATGGTGAACATGTGTTGTGGTTTTACTTTTGTTCATGTGCATGTGCTACCGTTTGTTTCCTTATGACTTCCTCTGATTTTCTTCTTCTTAGCCTTGTGTGGGATGTTTAAATTGGGATTCTCGCTGAGGTGAGGGTTTCAATTTAGATGTCACACATCAGATTAAGTTTTAGAAAATCTGGGGACGTCACAGGTGGTATCAGAGCATGAACAATAGCAAAGCCTAACATTTGCTCATTATGCAACTCTAAACTAAAGAACCTTGAACTTAATAATCTTTTAGGGTTAGATTAGTCATCTTTTAGAGACTAGATCTGACTTAGCCTCTAGGTTAGCACCTAGATGTCTGAGAACTAGGTCTAGACTGGTGCTTGTTGAGTGGCAAGTCCTTAGATGTCGTTCTTTCCTTGTAGTGCAGCGGTATGGGACGTTGCGCTATTTGGAAATGACTTGCATCAAGGGAAGAGAAACCCTAGACATATTGTACACGTTGTCTAGAGTAGCTACACTAGTCTACCCCTTGTTCTCACCCTTTTCACTAGTTTTCATGACACTGGACTCTCTACTATGTGTGGGACACTCGTTTCAGGATTTGGTTTTTGATTCCAATCGGATCGAACCTCGATAGTTTTCTCTGACGTTTGTTTTATCGGAGAAAAACTATATAATATTTTATTATGTATATGTATTACAAAAATGTGTCCCCACACATGTACGAGTAGGAGGTGGTCATGCAACCTAAGTGAAAGTGATGACATCAGTCTAGAAGAGAGAGTAGTTCTAGATTAGATGTCTAGAGCCTTGTTAGAGTATATGATAGATGGAATAGATGAAATAAGCTATGATGTAAGTCTTATATAGAAACATAAGATAGTTTGTGATAATCTCTGTTTGACTTTGAGGACATAAGTTTAGTTTTGAGGTTTTGAGATAAGTTCTGACGATGCAAGTAAATAGGCTTTTATGAGACAAGATAAGCTAGGTTGAGACAAGTTATGAGTTAGCATGAGCCTCAGTATCTTTTACGAAGGAGGACCTCTAGTGTTAGGACCAGTTTCGGGGTTAACTCCAGAGAGAGTGAGACCCATTCGGAGAAGGTCAGAGAACCTAGACTCCATGATATGAGAAATATGAGAAATATGTGATATGATGTGTCCTAAACTAGACTACTCCTGAGTGATTGAGTTGAGTTGCTTTATGTATGATTCCTATAGTTCTGTTGAACCCTAGATGTCCTCGGGAGGAAAAAAAAAACCCTAGAGATGAAGAGAGGCTGGTTATATATGTGCATATGTGAACATGAATATGAGTACCTGCCATCCGGGTGAGGGAGAGAGCCCAAGACCCTGGAGGAGGTAGCTATGTTAGTTTTGTATAGCCTCATGCTCGGGTTGGTGGTTTCCCACGTAGGAATCTAGTGGTGTATATAAGAGAGTTGGGTAAGCATGTTTCATGGGTAGAAGGCCTGTGATGAGAACATCATGTCATAGCATGTTTGGTTTGTGCTTATGTGGATAGAGCTTGTAAGGCTATCTCTAGTGCCAATGAGGTAATCCGAGAACCTTAGACTAAGAGAGGGAAGATAAAGTATATGCATGTGAGATACTCATAGAGTTGAGTTAGCTCAGAGAGACTGAGCACGACACTACCCTCATGATATGGGTCAGGAGAACCTCAATTGGACTATATAAAGTTTTGATACATGTTTCACGAGCCACTTGTATAAGTTTTGTTTTAGCATGACCATGATATAATATATGTAGAGATGTGATCCAATTTCGAGACGTGATATATAGACATAATATGATGGAAACCTAAGGATGAGTTAATAAATATCAATGCATAGATGGTTAACCACATACATAAATAATAATGATAATGTAATATTGTCAGTTAATCTTGTGATAAAATCACTAATAACTGTTGCAATTTATTATGAGCGATGAAATAAGATCATATGAATGAAACATGTTAGATGAGGTGCTAATCTTAATGATTAATAGAGATGGAAAATATAGTTTGATAGCTAGCACAATATAACGATTATGACACCTTTATGTGATAAAGATCGATAAAGTGGGTTAACTATAGATAATACCCTCCTAAAAGGCATATGTTAATGTTGAACATGTTCTAATAACTAGCTCAATAAAATGTTGATGACACCTTGGTGTATGAGTTAATCTTAGTTAACTCCTTTAGAACATGGTAACAAGATGGCTAAACCCTAATGCATGAGTAAAGATAAGGATGCAAATCTAACATATGAGATATGTAATGACATAATCTAAGTTTCTAAACCTTGAGTTTAACCTTGAAGGACGTGTTGTGCACCAAGATGGTTGTAGAAACCCTTAATAGTGCTTTGGATACATGGTTCTAGGTAACCCTTGCGAATAGGTTACACATAGAATAGTGCCTACATGTGGATGAAGACATGGTAGTTTTCCTTGGAGTACGAGTATGGCTGACTTTCGAGGACGAAAGTTCTTTTAAGATGTATATGATGTGACAAAGTGAGTTTTCTTGAGCTTAATTTCGAGGACAAAGTATCTTTTAAGGTGTGTAGGATGTGATGGAGTGGATTTTTGAAATCCATAAATCTCCAATAACATATTAGAATCCATATCTTGAGTTACAATGAGAGTTCCAAGTGTTTTGGTAAAGTGGAGATGTTAAATGAGATTTATATAATGATTAATAACTCTCTTTATATGCCTTCTTGAGGAATTTAATTGGATGGTATAACAATGGAGTTTTTGCACCAAATTTGAATATAAGGTAGCTTGAGTGGTAGGAAAGCTATGGTTAAAATTTGGTGGCATTTGGAGTACCCTAGAAGGAGATATGAAGGTTTGAAAATTGGGAAATAATGTGCATTTCTTGTGTTGATTAGCCTAAGCCTTTGATTAAATAAGTGTCACGCGCCCCTTTGATTGAGGGCGGGTCATGTGACTAGATCATGGCCGTCCATATCTGATCCGGCGGCTGTGACTGTTAGTTTGTTTGAACCGCGGATGGACTCAAGTGAGGGACTCACCCAGACCGTTGGATTGAAGATCAAGGGTCCCAGAGTCGTCCCTAACCTTGCGGTTACCTCCTTGACCGCAGGCTTGGACCACGACATCGCTTTGTACACTGATTGTGGACTTGAACGTGTTTCCAACCCAGCAGTTGTACTCGCCTCTTCCCAAAGAGTGGGGTTAGCCCCAGTTTCAGTCCGAACAACCCAGTGACGAGGGAGAACGGAAGCCCTTTTTCCCCCCTTTCTCCTTTGCAGCTAGCAGGGCATCGGTCGGGATAGAAAGGGGAGGTAGAAAAGGGATCAGAGCAATATGAGTAGGCGGGGAGGAAGACCGAGGTCAGTGGAGTCCGACCCAGCTGTCCGTAAGGACTATCGGGGTGGTGTCGATGGTTGCCGAAGGGCACCTTGCCGGAGATGAAGACGGAGTCGGGGACGCTGACCCAAGGCTCTGCAATGCAATCTAGGGGCCCCTCCAGGTCCGTGAAGCTCCGACGAAGGTTTCCGATGCCTTATCCATGAGATTCGAGGGTGGGGAGCCTTTTTCCCTCTTTTCTAGCGCCGCAGTGGCTGCCATGGCCGGAGAGCTCGTGGGCTTGGAGCTTGAGACACGAGCCCTAGGAGTGGAGTAGCCGCGGAGCTCCTGGAGGGAAGCTCGAACCTGATGGAGGTTCTAGAAGGACCTTCGGAGGAGAGTGCCTCTGCTGAGCTCTCGCCGGAGCCAAGCCGTGCGGCGGCGGTTCTGTGAAACAGAGTCCACGAACTCCCTGACCGCGCGAGGAGGAGAAGAGGGGGTGAACCCCGGTCCAGTCGCCCGAACCAAACCATGAACCGGGTCGAAGTGCCCTTGAACCGGCCGGCTCCACCAGCAAGCAGGAGCAAGGAACCGCAACCCTAGTGGCCACGTGGCGCCACCCGATTGGTCTAAAGGTTAGAAAATATCAGATAAATCTTAGATCTTGCATAATTCATAGAAATTAGCTCGAGTATCAGAAAAATACAAATAATATATCAAAATTCTCAGAAAAATGCATAGAACACAATAGAAGCATAATATCTGCCTCTTAATGCTTTAATATCAGTGATATCATGTAGGATGAGTTATGCTTGTTTAATAGATAATAAATATCAAATAATGACAAAGAATTATGGAAAAATGTCAGTAAACCTATAATTATGTTTATAAAGCATATGATGTCAGATATGATCACATTGATGCATGAAATCATGTAATATGATTAATATGGCAAGTTAGGGCTAATAATCCTAGATTAAATGTAATAAATGCATACATGCTCAATAAATGATGAGAATTACAGAGTAAGCTCATATCTGTATATGGAACCTCAGTATTAATTATCAGATCATAATGATGAATATAATCCATGTTATATGAAGATGATCCTTAATACAGGTTATGAAACCCTAATCTAGGTTAATGATGTAACCTAGGGTTAATTAATGTGTACAAAAAGGATATGGAACCTAATGTTCAGACAATGAGTCATAACCTGGAATATGACATCAGTATGATAATTATAAGACAAGAATGCAAGTAATGATAAGTATATCCTAATGAGATAAAGTGAAACCCTAATATGAGAACGATTAGGGTTAAGATGAGATATAATAGGATGAGAACCTGATGATAGTTTATGATCTTATCTTAATCAGGTTTGACCAAGGTTATAGTTGACATCAGGAATACATATGTGATTAGGTTTATCTCTGTGATCAAGGTACGCCATTACCTCTTACTTGGATTATTATACTTTATGCTTGTGTTATATGGTAGTAAAGACTTGGCATATGATATTGGATGAAATGATTGTTCTTGTATGATATGTTGCATGATTTTCAATACTTATTACTATGAACACATGAAACATAATATGTCTGTTCCATTATATCTAAGCACTTCAACTCTTTGGTAGTAAAGTGCTGGAAATAAGTACTTCAACTCTTTGGTAGTAAAGTACTTGGAAGTGATCCAACTCTTTGGTAGTAGATCACATTGTGAAATGATCCAACTCTTTGGTAGTAGATCATAAAGGCCTTAATGCATTCAACTCTGAGGTAGTAAATGCATGGATGATATAATGGAAAATGAGCTTAAAATATGTGTTCTCTTTTGTTAATGAACATCTTCGTGCAAGTATATGCTTTTCTTATATTCTTCTGTTACTGCCAAGTATTAGTTTTACCTTATTGCCAAGATATGATGAGAGGTATATAAAAGACACGTAGGCGTACTCAGTACAATATTCATGAAATATTGTGCTGACGTGTACCGCATGTAATCTTTGTTTAGGTTGTGGTTATGCTCTTGAAGATCCAGGATAGTGAGAGTTGTATGGCGAGCTGATGTACAGGTGGACCTGTTGTCTTAAGATCCTGTTGTTTAGTTGTAGTACATGTATATGTTTTAAGTTTGCTGTTCAATATGTAATATCAAATGTTGTAACAATTCATGTTGTAATTATATGTTGAATGGTGAACATGTGTTGTGGTTTTACTTTTGTTCATGTGCATGTGCTACCGTTTGTTTCCTTATGACTTCCTCTGATTTTCTTCTTCTTAGCCTTGTGTGGGATGTTTAAATTGGGATTCTCGCTGAGGTGAGGGTTTCAATTTAGACGTCACACATCAGATTAAGTTTTAGAAAATCTGGGGACGTCACAAATTCACATATGAACTCTATTTATCATTAATTCCATATTTATCCATTAGAAAACCCTAATTACCATATTAAGGGTATTTATCCACAATTAGAAACTTTCATACTCGAATTAGCTTAGAATCATCATATCTCATCTTTATTCATGTATTTGAACACTTAAAGCCATTAAGAGTCATAATTACCGAAGTTAGGGTTTCAAGGTCCATTAAAGCTTATTTATGCACATAGAACCTTAAATTAATCAAACTATGCATAATCATTTTCCTTTTTGATCTAATGTGTCCTTTTATAATCAACAGGTTAATGTAAACTTTAAATATCCATATAACCCTTCCCAATTCATTAATCATCAAAGATTTGGGTTTTTCATTAATTAAACCATTAAAGATAGCATCTTTTCATACTTTTTGAATTGGAAGCAGAATCAGGATCGAAATCTATTTTTAGTGGATTCTTCGCATTTTTCTTAGCAAAATTCATATATTATATGCATCCATCCGAGCTACCATTAATTAGATATGATTTTTGCAAGAATTACTTACTTGGACCAATGGCAGGCTGCCACGTCAGCCTTTCTCATGCAACGTGGCCAATTTAGAAACATAATGATTTGTCACTTTTACCCTCATCTATGTGGCCAGCCCTTCAGCACGCAGAGGGGAAAAACTATCTAAAGCTCCTAGGTCGTCTTCTACCTCGTGACGCACGCAGCGGCCGCTGAGGGTGGCTCTTCGTGGGGCTGCCCCCTCCTCCCCAGGGCACGAAGGTCGCCGCCAGCCGCCGCCCTAGCTCCGTTGTGCCCTTGTGCACACGAGGAACCTCCAGATCACGGCCAAGATGGCTGGTCTCAAGCGCGCCAAGCCCACAACGTGCGGCTGCTCTTGCAGTCGTGCTGCTACTGCTACGCATGGGTTAGGGCATGGTGATGATGGCCAAGATTCTCTCCGGCATCGTGGGGTAGCATGCTTCTATCGTGATGACTTCACAGCTCCTCACTGCTCCTGAGATCGCATTACCCCCTTGGTTAGGGTTTTGGATGAAAATAAGGAAGAAAGAGAGAGTGGGTTGCATGGGATCCTCTTGGACTCAAGCCAAGGGGTCTACCCTTATATAGAGGAGGGTAGCAATGCCCTAGCTCACCTATCCCTAAGGAAAACAAGTCCCTCATCAACCATGGTAACCGCACTTTCCTTGTTTAAGATATAACTCCTCTCTTTTATTTATTAAAAGATGTCCTTTTCTATTCATGATCCTTGGTTATTAAGGAATCTAAATTTTACCTCTTTTATGCTCCTTGTGCTTGGCTTTTAATCCATTGGCCACAAAATTCTACTTTCTTAAAGCAAATAATATCTCTTTTTGATAATATCAAAAAGTCATTAATCACATTATCCTCTTATTTTGTATTATTTGTATTTTCTCTTTCTTCTTCTCCATTGGGACTCCTTGGACCCCAAAAAATCCTAAGATTTTGAAATTCCTTTTTAAGGATGCTTGTTATCCTTCTAGATGCATCTACACCCATTATTTCTCATTATCTTACTTATTTCTTTATTAAAAGATTTCTTTTGAAGGATTTCTCTTTATCCTTTATTCCCTTTTCCTCTTTTCCTATTTGTTCCATTAGGACTCACATATACACAAAATTTATTTAATTGTTGCCATTAATGCCACTTTCTAGAGATTTCTATACATTTCTCATAAATGGATTATTTAAAAATCCATTATCTTTTATCTTTCTTTATTATTTGAACTTTTCTTCTTTTCTTTTCTTTTATATCTAGGATTGGATTAACATAATAATAGGAATCATGAAATTCCTATCCAAAGGGATATTTGCAAAGAAATCCATCCTTTGAAGCAAAGCATACAACCTTTTCAATTAAGTATATATTCATAAAATCATTACATTTCAATTATGCAAAATTGAGGTTGTAACATCCTTCCCCTCTTATAAGAATTTTGTCCTCAAAATTCCATCAAGCATACAAATCATTCAGGATAAGATTTTTCCATGTCCATCATTGGCCCCTATGTGGCTTTTCCCTATCCATGGTGCTTCCAAAGAACCTTTATCATCACATATTCTTTTCTCTGAGTTCTTTCACCTTGGCATTTATAATCCTTATAGGTGACTCAGGTCATTTCAGGCTCCCTTGGGGCTCACTAGGTTCATTGCTCAGCTCATGACTCGGGTACCTCACATAGTGCTCTGAATTGGATACATGGAACTCATCACACATCACATTATCCTGAGGGGTAAGGCTAAACATAACCATCTCCACCAATCCATCTCAAATGGACCCATGTATCAGGGACTCAGCTTTCTCAGCTATAGCTCAGAGGGGTCGGATTTTCATATCATATATTCTCCCATAGTGAACTGCATGTCATCCCTGGGCTCTCTTTTCCAGCCATTGCATGATCAAAGCGACTTCATCTGCACACAATGTGGTCTTTTCTGACCTTCGTGAGATCCCTTCACCAACATCATCTTAATGAAGTGGTGACCGACACAACCTCTCTTACAGAGCTTCTTTACATCCCAATACTGACTATGGTGGTTATCATCACATCTTACATAGGACAAGAACTGTCTCCATGTATCACCCTGAATGAGCACACATGCTCTCCTCAGACCCTCTAATCTGGATCATACTAACCATTAGTTAGGGGTGATAAATTATACTAACATCGAGTTCTTCATGTACCTACTTCCACTGCATGGAAGTGAATCTTTAGGTCCCACTCAAGAACCTTTGAACTCACAACATGGTGTAGTTGAACCATCTCTCTTACATGTAGTTCAACCGGATCTGTCTCCCAACAATATTCTCTCTTTTCTTAGATTATGTCATCTAGGTAAGGCGATCTACCATAACCCATGTTGCATCCTGGCCTTCCTTGGTCTAGGGAGACTCACCACAACAGCTATAGTGGTGAACTCCCATTCCCTCTTAGGGACTCTTTATCTTCCATATCTACTCATTGGGTTATTGGTGTTCGATCTTCACCTCCTGTCATGTATAGCAACATTTTTTTTTAATTAAGTCAGGGGGCGCTTTTACTCATCCCATCCCCCTCGTATGGGCTGTGTCACAAAACGAATACATCTCCTGCTCATAACAGCATGCAGGTATCAGCCCATACCCTACAGCAAACAACACAAAGACCCGGACCAAACAAACCCTCAATCCGAAACCACCTTCTGCAAAGCCACATATGGCATGCCCTGTTTCTCCAAAATCTCCATCCCTCTAATCTTATACGGCATTCTGCATTGGTCCGTTATCACAACAAGCTCAGTCGAGTTTCTCCCCCACATACCCATTTCTCTGGGAATCGAGTTAACTATCCTGTGAACCAGCGAGCCACTAACATCATCATTCCTCAATTCTTTCTTGAGATCACGGGCAAAAGACCAAACCCTCCATGGCACAACCCCTTTACCCCACAGAAGACTATGTATTTATTCATCATCAATCTCTATCACAGAAATATTAAGATGGTTATCCACCGCGAATTTCATTCCAATGGCGCAAGCCTGCAAATATGCTGCAATATAATCAGAAGCTTTCAGCCATGCTCGAAACATCAAGATCATTCGACCTTCGTGATTGCGAACCACCCCCGCCGCCCATCTTTGCTTCACACCATTCACGTCCTCATCTCTACCAATGGTGATATTACATTTGAGATTATGCAGATCCGGTGTCCTCCATCGGAATAATCTGACTTCCCTCATCTTTGTCTTAGGTTCGTCAAAACCCGCCTCCCTCATCGCACCATAAATATATGCGTTAGGTGAAATAAGAAAGGACTTCTTCTTCATCAGAATGTTAATGGACATAAGAATCTGTGCCCATTCCCGGCTCTCTGACCTTCTGGTACCATCGTATCTAGCAGTGCACCGTATCCTCCAAATACAAAACGGAATGAGAGCAGAGAGCTTTCCGATCAACCAGTCATCTATCTTCTTGGATTTCCCTCGTACGCAGCTCGCAATAAGGGAATCGAAATCATGCGGGGCAGTAGAATCCGTAACCGACGTAAACCTACTCCAGAAAAAACCAGCGAGCTGTCCTTGAAAAAGCAGATGAGCCATATCTTCTGTCTTCGGCTCCTCACAACAATCACATTTGGAAACTAGAGGTATGCAACACTTAGATCTGACGTTGTCATCAGTAGGAACAGCTGCCCGAAGGAATTTCCATATAGTAGCACTCGCTTTGGGTATATCAAGGCTCCAAATCTTCCCAATGTCCGAAGGTTCCTCCTGCAACTCTACAGCCAGACATTTCTTCACATATCTCACCGAAAACTTTCCTCTCACATTCGGAGCCCAAAACAGACTGTCGTCTTCATCCTCTAAGGTCACCTCCGCTCTCTGGATCATATCAATTCCCTGTTCGTCAATAATCTGTCGAAGCGCCAGCCAATCCCAACCCTGGTCCTGAATCCAGAAATCCTTAATCAAGAACAGATGTCTCTGGTCACTGTTATAAATAGCATGATCATTTAGAATCTCCTCACACCACCACAAATCCCAGAAAGGGATATCACCTCTGCCAATCTGCCATCTACAGTTAGGGTACACCTTGGGGAACATGTCCTAGACTTTCTTCCAGAAAGGCGACGGGGTACTTCCGATCTTCAAATTACAAGGATAATTTCTGGATCTACCCATTGGAAAGTTTCGATATTTGTCTCTACAGAACGTAGCCCATATGGTGTTCCCAGTCAAAACCTCCCAACACACCTTTGCAACTAGGGCATCATTTATAATCCAAATAGAATGCAAACCTAAACCACCTCTGTCCAGTGGGGTAGCCACCCTTTCCCAACTCAACCATGCCTTTCTGCGATTATTAGATCTATCCGCCCAGAGGAAACTCGAGAACCTCTGCTCAATTCTCTCTATGATCCTCGACGGAATACCAACAGCAGCACTAGTATATAATGTGATCGACGTCAGAACATGCATAATCAGGAGTCTCCTGCCAGCAAAAGAAAGGAGTTTCGACTTCCAAGAGGCAATCTTCGCATATATCTTCTGAATCATATGATTATAGTCTTCCATCTTCGTTCTAACCTTGGAAATAGGGACACCAAGGTATGTCAAAGAGTCTGTAACTTTGCTAATCTGCAAAGTCATAGCTATAGAATCCGCCATATGATGCCCCTAACCTCCCACCACGCACACCGACTTATCTCTATTGATACATTGCCCCGTGGCCTTCTCATATGTCACAAAGATCTCCCTGACTTGCTCAACGGAATTTGGGTCCGTGTTACAGAACAGCAGCACATCATCAGCGTATAGCAGTATAGAAGGGGCCTCCGCAAAACCTCTGGTCATGAAGCGAGAAATAACTTCATTTCTGGTAAAACTTTTAAGCTTTCTGCAAAGGAAATCTTCAAAAATGATAAACAGATAGGGGGATAACGCATTGCCTTGCTTAAGGCCCTTGCTCATCTGGAAGAAACCTTCTGAAACATCGCCAATGGTCACTGTTGCCCAAGTGTGAATAAAGAAATTCATAACCAGCTCCACAACATCCGGAAGAAACCCCACGCCTGTTAGAATATGTCTCAGGACCGTCCACACCACCCGATCATACGCTTTCGACATGTCGTACTTCACCATAATGTTGGGGTATCTCGACCCCTGGTTAATGTCATGCATCAGCTCCTTCACCAACCTCACATGGTGTGTGATGTCCGTCCCTTTAAGGAAAGCACCCTGCTCTGGAGATATCAGCCTAGACATGAGAGGAGAAAACCTATTGCTCAGGATGCGCGCTAGTATCCTCATCGACATGTTCTCAATCGATATGGGTCTGAAATCGGTCATCAACACCCTAGGGGAATCGACCTTAGGGATAAGGAGTATCCTACAGTAGTATAAACTTCTGTGGAAAATCTGTCCTCTGAAGAACGCCTCCGCCATCGCCATGAATTCAGGACCAATGTAATTCCACGCCTCCATGAAGAAAGGCAATGTGAATCCGTCTGGGCCCGGGGCCGATGAGGCATCCATCTCTGTCATTGTCTTCAACACCTCCTCCTCGCTCGGAACAGCTATCAACGAGAAATTATCGTCCATAGGGATTTCTTCCTGAATCTCCTGCATGAACCAATCAAGGCTATCTTGATCAATGTCGGGCACATCGTTGTAAAAGTCTTGGAAAAAGGTCGCAGCTTTCTCCACCATCACATCCTGATCAGTAGTTATCATCCCGTCCTACAGTACTAAGGACTCAACATGACTCCTTCTTCTACGCGCTTTAACTACAACATGATAAAAGCGAGTATTGCGATCACCATCCATCAGCCACTCAATCCGTGCCTTCTCCTTCCATATCATCTCCTCCATGTCCAGCAGATGATTGAGTTCTTCCTCCGCCATCTTCAACAACATCTCATTAGTCGAAGTAGGGTTCTCATCAAGCGCCACCTAGGTGGTAGAGACAACATCATGAAGGTCCTTAATGCACTGTGAATTGTCCTCGAACGTCACTTTGCTCCAAGTCTTCATCGCAGACTTAACCTTCTTCAACTTTTGGAAAAAGATGAACGATGGATGCCCCACCACAGGTTCCTGCCACGCCTCTTGGACCACATGCAGACATTCTTCATGCTTAAGCCATGCTGAGCAGAAGCTGAAGTGAGAGGACCTCCTATCCACCTGCTAGTCCCCAGGAACAACTAGAATGGGGCAGTGGTCCGACACCCTGAACCTCGTAAGATGTATGGATCGAGTCGATGGTTGTCCCGCCATCCAAGCATCATTGCACAGTGCTCTATCAATTCTCTGCCAAATCCTAGGGGTAATCTGCTGCTTGTTCACCCAAGTAAAGCGACTACCCTCAAAAAGCAAGTCATTCAGCCTCGCATCTGAGATGAAAGAATTAAAATCGAGCATGTCCTGGTAAGGAGTCGGGTTGCCACCTCTCTTCTCCTGATTGTCTCTGATCACGTTGAAGTCACCGGCGATCAGCCATCTCGCCTCCCCAACAACGTCCGCCACCTGTAACAAATCCTCCCATAAGATCCTTCTCACGTTCACCTCACAACTAGCATACACTGCAGTAATGAAGAAGACATGCCCATCTCTCCCTTCAAACCTAGTTGTAATGTGTTTTTTATGACTTCTCATCACCGTAGGGTTTAGGGAGGTGTCCGCAAAGAACCAAATCTTGCCTTCTTCTATTTGATTGTCTACCGCCCAGTCCAGCCTAACCACATCCAACAACTCCACGGCCCTATCAGCGTGTAAGAAAGGCTCCATAAGACAGACGACGTCTGGTTTGTGCCATGTACAAATCCTGCCAAGGACTCTTCTTGTAGGATTGTTAGCCGCTCCCCTAATGTTCCAGAATATAGCTTTGGAATTCATGAGGAAACCAAATTACCGCTACACTTCAGTTGGGCGCCCGCCACTCAGTAAGTGTATCTCCTCTCCTCCTCCAAACTATCGAATTCATTCGAAAATCTGTCATCGTCGACATAATCACGACTTGATCTTGCATGTCTAGGAACAGATCGGCCTCTTCTAAAACCCTTTCTAACTCTTCTGATACTTGATCTCTCCCAGTTTCTTATGTCTCTTCTATATCTATCGTCGTCTTCAAGCTCTGCATGTAAGAAGTCCTCCAGTCTCCTGTTCTGTAGAAAGTGCCTATTGCCCTCATTATCAATAATCATCCTTCTAGGGGATCGTTCTCTATGGACCCGATCACCCATTAACGGCCTCGCGTCCTCATGTCTGACCAGCGATACATTTCTCAATCTGTCTTCCTCCTGCGTCGACGGTCCCGGCGGTGGCAACGCATGCACAACAGCCGTATCTCCTCTCAAGATCGTCAAAGCATCAGTCGGAACCCCTAGATCCTTGCCAATCTCTGTGATCGTGGTATTCTTCGATCCAATCTCTCCTCTAGCCACCATGTGCAGCTGCACCGTCGCTCTCCTATCCCCAAAAGTAACCGAGACAAATTGCGGCACATCCTCACTAAAGGCATCGACTTGGACTAGTATCCCAGATAGATCGTCTACTGCTCTCTGCCAATCAGAAATGAAACCCAGGCTTCCAAACTGCCTGACGATATCGGTTATGGATGCATCATCCCTACATATCAAAGGGATATCCGCAAACCAAAACCAAAAGGCCTCCTTTCGTCTATGCCTCTCACCTCCCATCATATGATACAGATGAAACTTGGCTCCTCGGTACTCAGGGATCCCTCTCCCAGCCATGTCCCGTGCCTCCTCTGGGCACGAGAAGAAAGCTATCGCCTTCCTCGCCGCAAACTGGTAAAGGTCAGCGACCCCTGGCCAGCAACCTCGCAAAAACTGACTTATAGCGGGCCAAGGAAGACTCTCCGACCAGGATATCTCGATCACCCTCTCCAAAGCTTTATCTTTATTCCTTCTATCTTCATTGTCCTGCCCAAGATCCACCGCGGTCCGCTTCGGGATGTGCTGCGGGGCTCCTCTCGCAGGAATCGCCGGCGCCAACGGGGGAAAAGTCGTGCGGGACTGTATGTCTGGAACCCTAGGCGTCAACTGGACACGGAAGCGCGCAGCGACATGACCTGGCCTCCGACATCGGTAGCAGATCTTTCTCCTCTGACATTGAGCTTGCTAGTGTCCCTTGCCCATGCATCTGAAGCATATGTCGTGTGGGATGCCGTAAAGCGGTTCCTTCCTTTTCGGTCTCTCCTCTGCCCGGGTCTGTGCTGCCGTCACCTTGTTCGACGCTTCCTCGCCCTTGATCGTCTGTGTCGGGATGTCTGTCGATGGCGTCTCATGGTTCGCTTCTGTCAACCCCAGATCCTCTGGTCTTTTCAGAGTAGTATCTTCAGGGCTCCCTCTGTTTCGTCCATCCTCCTTTGAAACCCTAGGCGATGGGTCTTGGTGTTCCTCCACGCCGTTTTCCAATCTTTTCAGTGTAGTATCTTCAGGGCTTCCGCCGTTTCGTCCATCCTCCTCTGAAACCCTAGGCGATGGGTCTTGGTGATCCTCCACGCCGTTCTCCAACACAACCCTAAGATCCGATAGAATCTCCTCTGTGGGGACATTAGACACCAGCCTATTAGATCTCCTCTCCGCAATAGCTTGTTGTGCATGCCCTCCGCGCATACTTTGCCTGGTGACCCTTCGTAAAAGAGGCGAGGGCAACATCTCTGACCGTAGGCACAACGACCAAGGGTGGTAGTCCCCGGCTGGCGGAGTGTCAGGCCGGAGTAACTGACGGTGGCGCCACCAAAGGCAAGATCACACTAGGGATTAGCGCTGCCAAAGTTCTCAGCGCCTTCCAAATGATCTTAACTTTTTCCATGTATAGCGACATGCCACGTGCAACTTCATCTTAGGCATCCAAAGTACTACTGTCACTTACTATCTTCATAGTACCACAGTGTACTGTGAACTTAAAATCATGATCTATGGTACATCATGATTCCTTAAGGTTGATTCCTCAGAAACCCTAAAACACTTTAGTTGGGGTTTCCTCACCTTCTTTTCCATAGAAGTGCATTTGAGGTTCTACAACCATCCTTCCATCAGGACAAGCCCTAGGCTAGCTAACTAAGCAAGCACTAACTCGATCAACGGATCTCGTTACATCTGAGTGTTAGCCAAACTTATCTCACAAACTTAGGGTTCACCTAACCCCCTCTTCCAGCCTGTCCACTAGATAAGCTAGATAGCTGCCTCTCAATAAGAGCATCCATTACCACCTCACATCCTTATGTGTTAGGTAATGTGAATACATACACCTCCATGTATTCCACTTATTATCTCATTTCAAACTCCAAGTCTATCTTCATCAAGAAAACTCAGAGCTCATCCTCTGGGTTATCGAACTCAACCTTGTATAGCTCATAAATTCCACATAGCTCATGATAAAAACATCCACATAAGATGACTACCTTAGTTCTCTTGATGTTTGTAAACCATCCACATAGCATTCACTCTACAAGGGTACGTTATTACCTCTATCCTCATACCTCATAGCAACATTTCCACTCTCATCATCTTTATCCTTGGTGTATGGCATGCATACTATCCTATCTCTCACCCCCATAACATGAGGAAATAAGCATTTGGCGGCCGTCCAAACACAAAGTTCTTCCTTTTCCAAGAGTAGAGATGGTAAATCCCACATTTTCAGTTCATCTTCAAATCTAACTTGAAATGTGCATCACATGTCTTAACATCTCAACATCCAGGTTACTTCCATGGAAAACTGGTCTCGAACCCACTTGGGTCATGATATCATCGTTGGTCATCTCCTCTAGGTCTGTAGGGTGTCAGCACTTTTGGGGTCATCCCTCTTCCCTTAAGCATCCAGAGAGTGCCCTCCTCATCTGCCCTTTGGGTCCCATGAGTTCATGAAGGTGATCAATCTCCTAACCCATGGCCCTCAGACAATGATAGTTGTTACCTCCCGACCCTATGGTCATGTGCAACTAGGGAATTAGGCAAATCCTACTCTCATCGGTCTTATCCCTACCTGACCCTAGGATAGACTTAGGATTCTAACATAGTACATGTCCAACTTAGAACCTTACCCAAGTCTCCATCATCTCTCTCTGCAATCATGGTTTGACTTACATCCTTTCATAGGGGTCATGGTGACCTACCTACCTTGGTTAGGCCCCATACCGGTTACCCCCATGGTAACACATCCACATGCACTTAGATATGGTTATCTATGGGTCTATAGGTTCATTCCCATACTATGTACTCTCCACTTACACTAGTAAAAATTGGGCCATTATTCATGAGTGAGTCCTGTCACAAACCCCTCTCTACAGGCCCTCACAAATAGGGACGGTTGTGAGTCTGGCCCTCACAAATGGTCCGTGAAGAGAACTCACGTGACAAATACCAGTGGCCCTCACGAATACAATTGTCACGGACCAACTGACCCTCAAGAATGTTATATTGAGGGACTATTTAGCCTTCATAAATACATTTTTGAGGGACTATTTAGCCTTCATAAATACATTTTTGAGGAACTATTTAGCCTTCATAATAACATTATTGAGGGCATGTTTAGTTCTCATAAATACATTTTTGAGGGACTTGATGGTCCTGGAGAATATATTTTTGAAGGGATAATGCCTTCATTAATATTATTTTTGAGGGGCTATGTGGTCGTCATCAATGCAATTTTGATGGTCAATCTGGACTTTCATCAATATATTTATGAGGGACTACTGTAAATGATTTGGTTATTGATTATTGAATGATTTATTAAATGTTAATTAATTGTTACTATAGTGAATATCAAATTTTAAATGAAAACTTTGTATACATAACCTCAAGCAATATTTTTATACTAATTCACATGACATCATAAGAAGATTCAACACCAAAATGACACAAAAATGTTAAATCACCTCAAACCAATTTTTGTTATTGAAGCAAAATATTATCCATACATTACATGCTCAACGTTGATATAAATAAAGAGTACATATGGTTCTAAAATTTGAGATTGATGACAATCAACATATCATGCTAGAAACTCTTAAGATCTATAATGTCTCCATATTCCTTCAAATGGTGTGGTGCTCTTCATCAATGTCAGGCCTCATACGGTTAGGTACTTGAATGTTCTTCTCCTAAAAATGACAAATCATTATATTAATAGAATTTAAAGTTAATACATAAATCATAGTACAACAAACAACTTACCCTTATATTTCGGTTTTGGTCTACTCCAAGGTGCATTGTCCGTCAAAATCCATCATTAAAAGTAATTCTACCCTATCAATATAAATACAAAAAGGAATCAGAGTGAGTGCGAAGTAGAGATAAATGTAAGTGAACCAACATAGCAGCAACATGCACCCGTAAACTAAAATTATGATTGAACTTAGTACAAGGATGTGTATAAAAGCTGCATGACGGGTGATGATTGATTCAACCCTATTTTAGGGCTTAATCTTGTGTCTTTTTGTTTTTCAATCACATCTATACATGTTAGATTGCATGTCATTCCCCCTAACATGCTTATTTGTATAAAATGCACTTATGGACATTATTTGCATGTTTTTCAGGTACTTGGACCACACTTGGATGGACGAGAGAGATGGAGGGGCCCAAAGAAGGCCCCAGAGCTCCCCCAACCTACCCCTAGTAGCCAAGAGTCAAGCTTAAGTAAAGAAGTCCATGGATAATGAAATTTGAAGCTCAAAGTGCAAGCTAAGCCCCCAACACGGCCATGGTAACACAGAACGGTCGTGCTACAAATGAAGAAATCACATGAAAAATCTCAATTTTGAAGCAGCTGCAGAGCATACTCTACCACGGATGTGCTACGCAGCACGGTCATGCTGCGACCACCCACCACGGCCGTGCCACGTAGCACGACCGTTCTACCAGATCCCACCACGGATGTGCTGCGCAGCACGGCCGTGCTACCAACTCCCACCACGGCCGTGCTACCCTCAACCCACCACGGCCGTGGCCATTTTGGCCCATTTTTTACCACCAACCTGACATTTAGCCATTTTAACCAACACGGCCGTTCTCTTCCACCACGACCGTGCTCACCCCTACCCACCACGGCCGTGGTGACCCCCACGGCTGTGGTGACCACCACGGCCGTGGCCATTTTGGCCCATTTTTGACAACCAACTTGACATTTAGCCATTTTAACCAACACGGTCGTTCTCTTCCACAACGACCGTGCTCACCCCTACCCACCACGGCCGTGGTGTCTCACCACGGCCGTGCTACTCACCTAATCTACCTAGTTTTTCCACTGTTCAAGCTGCAGTTTTCATTTTCAGCAGTTCAAGCTGTAGTTTTCTGGATTAGTTATTTTGTTCAAGCTGCAGTTTAAGCTGCAGTTCAAGCTGCAGTTTTCTAGATTAGTAATTTTCAGCAGTTCAATACATGAAGGAAACCAAACTATTGGCCTAGACGAAATTGAATTAGCATCAAAGCTTGAATGAAAACCAAACTATGAAAGTAACTAATTTCTGTTTGAATTAGACTGGTGAATGTCGCAGCAGTTTGGGGCTGGGTTAATTTAACTTGTACAACTGAGCTAGTACTCAAATCACAGTCAGGGTAATTTACACCAGAAATATTCTAGCATATGAACTGGCATTCAAACTCAGTTGTGAATATTACAAAAATGTGGTTTCACTATATAATCAGAATGTTATTGTTGCAAAATAAAAAATGTATACATAAGGAGAGCAAAGTGAATTGAGTAGATAAAGTAGTAGTTAAATATCTTGTACCTCTATCCAATCAGGCCCAGTGGGCGACTGTTAAGTAGGGATGTGCATTATAGGACCAACATGAGATAGGCCTAGACTAACCTGGACCAGTCCAAGGACCCTTCTCTTTACTGCCAATTTTACCAAAATTGATCAAGGACTAAACCAGACCACAAATAAAGTTTTTGATGTACTCGTTGTCTTCATTATATAATCATTTATCAGTTTCAAAAACTAATAATCAAATATTAAAATTGAAAACTAGCAGTAATGGCGTAGTCATTGTATAAGCTATTAATATTGATACATATTGGAAATCGTAGATGGGCGATATATTCACAGTAGTGTGTTATAATGTTATGTTTACAAGAGAGACCCCTCTCCTTTATATGGGAGAAGGCGGACATGACTCTAGAGACTTCTAGACCTGACTAGAATTGACTAGACTAGATAAGACTCTATAAGGCATCCAAGCTTGAAGGAAACAAAACCAAAGAGTAACAGTTTTTCTTGAATGGACTGGTGAATGTTGCACAGTCAAGGTTACACTGGTGTAACCAAGCTACTTAATCAGATAACTGAGGTTTAAACTTCTTTTTCCACAATTCATTGATCTCGATATACATTCCATGTCATTAAGAACAAAAACCTTTAAGATTTTGACTGCCTAAGATAACTGGAAGATTTCATCTAATAGAGATAACAATAGATAAGTAGACTGAGATGAAAGAGGATAACAATAACTACATACATAACCATGATACCCAAAGTGTCTGGAAATATAGAACCACATGGGCATTAACCATTAAGTAGATTCCTGCCTTATATATTTGATTTGGCCTTATATATCAGATTTGGTATAAGTACAAGATATATGGATGGATACCCTAGAAGTTTAATCAAGCACGTATTGAATACCTGATTTAAACGCTGAGTTCTTGGTGTGAAAGACACTGATGAAGATGTGCTTGGTGTGCTCTGCATTTAAGGATGACTTTGTCGATTATTACCAGAAGTAGGGCACCAACTTTCAACTACAGCCTTTAATAAAGTGTACATGTTAATATTCTTATGTGTATGAATATTGAAAATAATCTATAGCTGTTATGAGGTACCTATGGATGAAAGATTAGTGGATGTCCATTTCCTTGTATGGAAAGCCTGCCTACTCCATTCTCCCTTGAATTGTCTTGTATGGAAAGCATGCCTACTCCAGTCTCCCTTGAATTGCTTTGTCTAGAAAGTCTTCCTAAGCCATCCCCGCTTGAATTATTTTGCCTGGGAAACATGCCTACATCTGCACCACTACTTGTATTGTCTTGTATGTGAAAAGAACCCACACCCGACCTATTTGTGCCACTTTGCATGTGTAAGACACTTGTGGTATTCTGATTGGGGTATTTAGCTGCACAATCAACATTAATACCGCCATCCTATAACAAATAGATCAACAATGTCAAAAAAAAGTATATATTACATTGACATAGACAACTGAATCTAAGTTACCTGTGATTGATTATACCAGGTCATTATTTGGGAGACAGAGTTCTTCAATCCATTTACTGTTTCTTCAAGTTCCTTAAGTTTATCCTGAAATAGAAAACAAATTACAAACATTGATCTAATAGACTAGTTGTAACTAATAGTTCAAGTTTAGTTATAATCCAACATACATCCTTTGCATTGCTTTCCTCAAGAAGCATTTCATATCTTATACGGGCAGCTTTTCCCCTATGTCCTATCTCTTTGTGCCCAATTCCAACACCTCGGATCCTAGCCTTTTTGGACGGATTTAAAACTTGCAAATAAGCATCACGTGTTAGATTATCAACACTTCTAGGATCTATTTCTTATTGGTTTGCTACTTGGTTTTCCACAATATCAGAGATTTCAAGCTGTAATTAGAAAGCATCATAAAAGGAAAGCTTAAATTGAGATATCTAAGCATATGTAGCTTTGTAGACATCATAGGAAAGCAAATATCCATTTTCTAACCACTTGTGGGCTTTTGTCGTAAACTTTTTCCAAAGATTTGTTAAGAGGAACAACGGGTTGATCTTCACTGACCTACACATGATAGATAACATAATAATTGTCCATGTTATATGTTCAACTCCTACTAAGAAAGACAAGTGTCCATTATTAATACCATTTCTACCCGATAACAACTCCATGGCTTTGATCCTGTGGTATGATCCATCACTTTTTTTTCTCTGTTTTCCTTGTTGATCTCAGAAATTTTCTAAACCATAAGAAACATATAATTATAAAAAGTAGATAGGTATACATGCAAGTTATATGAAACCATTGTACCTTAGACTTCTCGGTTCCCATTCTTTAATAAGATTTTTAAACTGGTCCATATCTATGGAAGCATTTTTCTCAACTTTCTTCATCATCAATTCTGGTTCAATCTTGTACTTTTCATAGTAATTTTTCTTTACACGTGCCCTCCACACTGATATACCTTTCCTAATGTGTTCATCAATGTGATTCCATGCATTAGGGTGACTGCCTAAATTGAAGTATTTCTACAAAAACATAGAAAATATTACTTTAGATATAACAATCATACAATTTGTTGGTCTTTTTATGAAAAATATTACCTCAATAAATGATTTTCTATCTGTAAAAGCTTGTTGTGGTTGTTCGTTCCACTTCAAGTCTAGATGCCATATGTGTGGTTTCCTTGCTAGCATATGACAATAACGATTCAATTTGGCACCATTCTCCCCAATAGCATTTCCTTCATAATCCCATTGGACCTTGTGACGTGGCTCCCCTTGCTTAGGAAGTAGGCTTTGCTCACTTGCAGGCCCACGTCCATACTTCCTATTCTCCTGTTCATCCTCAACATTTTCTTAAACGGTTACATCATTTTCAATATTGTTGGACAGTAGAGTAGGTTCATCCTCACAATTTTCTACAATTGTGGATGGAGGGACAGCAATAGGTTGACTGGGTGTGTTGTTACAACTAGATCTAGTGATTCTTCTTCCTGCCATCCTTCAACTGACAAGAAAAAAAAATAGATTATTAGTGCAGAAATGTCAGTAACAAAAGTAGTAGCTACATTTGAAAAACAAATAAATTGCGGAGAATATGACACACCAACATATGAATATTCAACATTTGAAAAACATATAAATTGTAGAGTACCTTGGTTTCATTTCCCAAAAAAGAATAATGATGTCCTACTTGCTGGTATATGAAACAAGACTAAATAAATTGCAAAGAATATGCCATATAGTAACAGTTTGCCAAAAAATGCAATAGAACATATTCCCCAAATAAATTATTCTAGACTTGTAAACAAAATAATTTGATGAAAATAGATAGATTAATGAACTAAACATTAGCCCCATCATTCATTTTTTAGTTCTATCAACAAAAGATCCCTCGGTGTCACTCCTCATCCAAGACACATCACTAGTTAGACCACCATCAATAACTTCAGATTGTAAACCAGTCAAGTAATTCTCAATAAGAGGTACTTCAGAATAATCTTTAGGAGGATGCTTTAGCATTGTGCACCAATCATCAGCATTAGGATCCTTCACATAAAAGCATTGCAATGCTTGAGAAGCCAGGATAAAGGGTTCCTCCTTTTTTTTATCCTTGAAGTGTTGATTTGTGTGAACCCATATTCATCAACTCGCAACCCGTTAGAAGTGCTTTCATCATACCAAGAACATCTAAACAACGGAACTTTGATTCTTGGACCATAAGTTAGCTCAATAACCTCCTCTAAGTAGCCATAGTACGTGACTTCAGCATTTATAGGATTTCGATCTCTACCACTTGAATAACTTGAAGTGTCAGCACACAAATACACTCCACTATTTTGTGTAGTACATGTACTTTCAATGTGCTTTGAACGGAAACGATATCCATTGACCGAAAATCCTTCATAAGACATTCCCTCAGCACAGGGGCCTTGGGATAACCATCTCAAATCATCGCTAATATTGTTCGGCCTAATCTCTTGCATTTGCATTACCTTCATAAAAAAGTAAAACATTAATGTAATCTACGCTAACTTGAACATTAAGAGTGACAACAATATTTATGTTTGACACTTACATGCTCTTTCAACCACTTAGAAAACTCCTTTGCATGTTTTGTTTCTAGGGTCCGTGGGGCAATGTTGGGTTCCATATCTTGAAGAATACACATGTGTTCACTGCTTTATAAGAAGTGTATAAATTAATGTACAACAAATATACAAATATCAACAAGAATTTTAGGACGTAATTAAATCTTACCTTCTGTAAACATCCAATTCCTCTTTATTGAAAAGGACATAACGATGGGCTTGTTCCAAAGTGTGGATGTCGAAAGTTCTTGACACTCCAACTCTAATTGGAGATCCATCAACATTATGAGGAGTGTGGTTGAGTTTTGTCTCAAAATTATGCAAGTACCTAGCACAAAATGTCAAACTTTCTTCATCTGAATAGCCACTAGCAATACAACCAGTCGGTTTAGCTTTGTTTCTTACATACTTCTTCAATTTCTTCAAGTATCTCTCTATTGGGTACATCCACCTAGTTCGGACAGATCCGGCTTGCCTGGCTTTATAAGCTAAATGAATGGGCAAATGCATCATGATGGTGAAGAAAGAAGGAGGGAAGATTCTCTCCAACTGGCAAAGAGTGACAGCAATTTCTTGTTCCAATTCTTTGAATTCCTCCACATCAATAATGTTAGAGCAAAGCTTGTTGAAAAATGAGCACAAATTAGCAATAGGCTTGTACACATCTAAGCTTATGCAATGTCTCAAGGCAACAGGTAGAAGTTGATGCATAAGACCATGGAAATCATGACTTTTCAGCCCAACAAGTTTTCTATCAGATTTGCTAACACACCTAGATATGTTAGAAGAATAGCCATTAGGAAACTTTCAACTTTTCTAACACAGATAGGAACTTATCTTTTTGTGCATTAGTCATGGTGTAAGATGTTTGAGGCAAGTAATAGCGGTCACCTGCATCTACTGGCCATAAATCTCTTCAAATGCGCATTTTCTTCATATCTTGACGAGCTTGTAAGTTGTCTTTACTTTTCTTAGAATCACCCAATAATGTGTTTAAAATATTCTCGCACACATTCTTTTCTATGTGCATCACATCCAGATTGTGTCTACCAGATAAATACTTCCAATAAGGTAGCTGAAAAAAGATGCTTATCTTATTCCAACCAGGAGGTAATGGTTGAATTTGATCTCCAAGCCTCTTGCGCTTATTCATTTTTTCAAATGTGATATTTTCATATCCATCAAATTGCCTCAGTATATCTTCTCCAGATAGTGGCTTAGGTGGAAGTCGAAAATCTTTTTCACCATCAAAATTTTTCCTATCACGTCTATATGGATGATTCATTGGAAGAAAATGTCGATGGAAACCATAGCATTGCTTTTTCCCAAACTGTAACCATTTTGATACAGTCTCCACATTACAACAAGGACATCCCAAATCTTTCTTACCTTTAGTGCTCCAACCGGATAAGTCACCTTATGCTGGAAAATCGTTAATGGTCCATAAAATCATTGCCCGCATAGTGAAGTTCCTTTTGCTATATGCATCATAAACTTTGACTCCAAGCTCCCAAAGTAGTTGCAGCTCCTCAATTAATGGCTCCAAGTATACATCAAGGTCATTGCCAACCATATGTGGACCTGGGATCAATAGGGACATCATAATAAATTGTTCTTTCATAAGAAGCCAAGGCGGAAGATTGAGAGGTGTCACCAACATAGACCAGATGCTATGTGATGCACTCATATTGCAAAATGCATTAAATCCATCTGTTGCTAATGCCAATCTAATATTGCATGGTTCAGCAGCAAAGTCTGGATACCTGGCATCAATAGACAACCATTCTGGTGTGTCTGAAGGATGATGAATATGACCATCCTTGCCTTTTCCTTCAGATGGCCAAATCATATCTTTAGCAATAGATGAAGACATATAGAGCCTCTCTAACTGAGGTATCAAAGGGAAGTGATACATGAACTTAGCAGCTACCTTCTTTCCCTTTGTTTTGTATTGCTTTTCATTCCATCTTGAAGCACCACAAGTATCACAATTTTCTTTTGAAGCTACATCTTTGCGAAAAAGCATGCAATTATTTGTACATACATCTATAGTAGAATGATCAAGTCATAAATCCTTCACGATCGCATTTGCTTCATAGTACGTCTCCAGGAATAGACAATTTTCTTCTGGAAATCCTGAAATAATCAACTGTAACAACTTTGTGAAAGAATCGTTGGACAATCTAGATTCCTCCTTCAGAAATAGCAAGGAAACCAAATATGATAGCTTAGAATGACTTGTGCAACCTCTATAAAGTGGTTGATCCGCCTCTTTTAGTAGCTTGTAAAATCTTTGTGCATCTACATTTGCAGGTTCCTCTGTAGCTTCAGTAGAGTGGTCATTTGTTGTGTCACCCATACCAAGCAAATCCTCTAGCATCTGATGCATATTGTCAGTGCTAGGCATGTTTGGTGCCACAACAGGATTACTCCTACCAGTCACCTCCCCATGAAACGTCCAAACATCATAGCTATGCACAAATCCTTTTTGTAATACATGTGAGAATACCTCCTCCTCTGTTTTAAGGTATCCATTCAAACATACCTTGCAAGGACATATTAATTTCCCCTGTCTAGTTGGTCTCTGATGGATAAGAGCAAACTCAATGAACTTTCGTAACCCTGCCTTGAATACATCACTTCGCACTCTGTTCCCAATATACATCCAACTCCGATCTATTAGAAAATCCATCTACATGAAGGAAAATATATAATAAGTTAAGCACACATTACAAGAAATGTTTATATATATGCAATTCAAATAGTATATTGATTATATTCCTTTCAGTCTATCTAGGTATTTATATTCCTTGATTATATATATATATATAAATAATCGAGTAACCTGATATAGGTCTGGAGCAGTAAACTAAAGTCAATCTATTCTTGGATTTGGAGGAATCCGCTGTCTATACGGGATAGGCATATTGATAATTTTGAAATTAGAGTTGGTGAAGGTTGTAACACTATGATTTGGATTGATCCTTGGTGTTCAGGAGGTAAAAATCTTTCTAATATTCTAGGTAGCCATTTCTTAGCTAGATTTGGTGATCCCTCAAAGAAAAGGAGGCAACCAGAAACCTGAATACCAGATCTGAGCTTAAAAACAGCTAGTGAGAGGGGAGCATTAGACTCAACCATCACCAGGAAAAAGCAAAACAAACTAGTATGCTAGACCAAGAGAGCAGATCTCACATCCAACATCCCCTGAGGATAAAACTCAGACAAAGAACTGATGCAAATCAAGACCTACACGACACCTTTGACCTCATAGAGAACACAACCATAAGGCCAAAGTCCCAAAGCAGATATTCAACCTCCCAAACTTATCCGCAAGCACCACATAAGTATGCTACCTTTACTTGAAGCCCAGAAAGGACACCATCTCTTAACAATATATATGAGGAAAAACATATTTATCACAATAAACCATATGTTCTACCCTTCTATGCTCCCGTAATTGCAAGATCTTCTTGTCTATTAAATTCTTATCTATGTGCATACATCCTTCCACTCAAATAGTTTCTAAAATCTCTTAGCATGGCTACTCATTCAAGCAGCAACACCTAGCCAGGAGGTCTGACACTAGGCAATATATACTACGGAAGCTATCAAGTTAGGAAGGAACAATACATTAAAATTATATTTATCTAATATTCTATGCAAAGTCAGCAACAAATACTCAGGAAAAACAAAATCTAGACCTGACTATAGAGCTGATCTAAGGTAGTGACTGCTTTTCCCATAAATGATGAAGAACACTAGTGTCATCCATTGACTGAGAAAACTAGGTCATCCATTGATGAAGAACATATAATTCATAGAATGATCTAATCTAATAAGATGAGTTTAAATCATTACTAAGTTTTTCCCATAAATTTCTAATTGCCAAAATAGATAGTGTGGAGTCAGGACTATGGGCACTATGTTAGTGAAGAAAAGGGGTAAGAGGAGAGTGGCTTTGTAAACTAGATTATATATGATAAAATTTTCTATATATCAATTAAGTGGTGACTAGACTCTTACATATTCCATTTGACCCATATAATTTTGATAAATCATTACACTTAGCTTACTACAGGTCTACTTTTAAACATTAACCCATTCTCAGTCCATAGTAATATTACCCATTTATCAAACATCACAATGTGAGTTCCAAATGAAGGCTATAAGGTTTGAGATTTAATTAATATGGCTATTTTATGTGACCAGAAGTATGAAACTCTCATGTGTGGTGAAATCAATATATTTTTAATATGTGTTATATAAACATACTTAATTTGTCTCAACATGAGAATAAAATCACATAGCGTTCATAGCATTAAAAAGTTTTATAAATGTAAATAGGAGTGGGAATGATCTTGTCTAATATGGTCTAGGCCTAAATCACAAATCAAACCACAAATATTCATTTTTTTCATACCATACTAGATTTTTGGTGACGCTAGATAAGACCAAACAAGACTGCAACTTTTTTATTTGGTTAGGATTGGCCTTGTCTCAAACCAACACTAATCACTAGAATCTACTAGAATGCTAAAATCTAGTCAAGTTTTGATGGGAAGAAATATGCTTTATTAGTTTTGAAGTCAAATAATTTGTGATATGTTAGCTTACGTGTTGTAATTTGAGAACCTAAACCAAATATTTCCAACATATAATTCGAACTTAAGCACATGTCACATGGTAATACCAATAATATAAACAAGAGTAGATGCAGCCATATTCATAAAGAAAATACTGAAAGGCATATTATGTATCTAAAATGTGCAGAATTATGTATCTATTATGTATCTATTACATGCATCTTCCACCACCAGGAACTTGTCCCCCTCCCTGTCGAAACCCTGTACCACCTGATCAGAGCAGTAGGGCTTCTCCAAGCCCTCAATCTCATCTTGCCCCTCCGAGCGACGCCCATCCAGGATGCCCACCCCCGCATCACTACCATCCCCACCTATAATAGAAGAAGGGGGAGGGGACATTCCTGTCTCACGAACCTCCATGGTAGCACACACCTTAGGCGTCCACCCGCCATCAGCGGAGTCATGACCCCCAGAATAGACCACCAGCCTGGCCACATCCGAAGGCATCCAAGCTATCCCACCCTCGCTACAAATGACACCATCCCCTGGCTACTCACGACCCTCTTCTCCCTCCCTTCGCCCAACAACCACCACGATGACGTAGTCACCTACATCCACGATCTTCACCGGAGCTCGTGTTGTGGAGAGATCCTCCAAACGCTCCCAGTCCTCCTGAGCTGCATTGAGTTGGGCCCTAAATGTCTCTATGGACTCGATCAGGGGGTGAAGGGAGGAGAATAGGGAAGGAGAAAGATGTTCGAGCAGTAAAGAAGGCATGATGGGGGGAGGCGTCGTAGGGGAAGCCCCACTGGGTGGCAGCTGCCAACCCAGTCTCTAGGCGATTTCCCATCAAAACAAGGACCTCCTATGAGTCAGGTAAAAATACCAAAAGTATGGACTATGAAATGGAACCTACCTTATCTAAGGTCAAACAAGAAAAAATAGTCTTATGCATTATTGGAGCTCTCAATTTCCACTAATTGTAGTTTAATGAGTGATTTAGGATTATAGTTCAACAATAGTTTTCAATTGAACCTACACCACACACCTCAGGTGTGAAGCACCTTAAATTAGTATCCCAACTACTATCAATTCTTGAATCAAGTTCTCGCTTCAAGAAATTAGAATTTTCCTGCTCTTATTTGCCCAAGAACCTAGAAGAAGAAGACATGAAGAAAAAGAATCAATTAAGAGGTTGATTTGGTCTCCTTTGATCCAAATCAGTGAAGTTATGAGTTCTACACATAGGAGATAATAAAAGAAAATAAACCTATCAAGGGTGGATGATCGATAGAGAATTCACCAACCTTGGGAAGAGAAAACTCTGAAATCTGAAATTTCAAGTTCAGATTCTCCAAACCCTAGAATCCCATTCTCTCTCCAGATTTCCAAAGCTCTAAAATATGGGACAAAAATTCAGAGGTGATTGGGTCGTAATAATGTCCTATATACCCTTACGGTGCTTGGAATGATTAAGTATAAACATTTTCTATCCTTTTTTTATTCTTTCTAGAAAATCTAGTCAGCCGAGTTGTTTTTGATAGAAACTTGAACGACAATGGATATTGTTGTGACACAAAAATACTCCAAAAATTATACAAACTTAGTAAGTTATTTTAAATGAAGTATTTAACCTTCTATTAGAATATCATCTTAATTGTATAAGTCAATAAGTTATAGAAAATTTAATGCCAAAATACTATAATTCAGCTTGTATAGCATGGTCAACTGAGTTTGTCTTGGGAAAACTAGACCGACCAGTAGTGACCGGCCTAAATCGCGCATCCGAAAAGTTGAGGCAGATTTGAAGTAGTCAGACTTTTAAATTTATAACCCGAAACCTTCTACGCCCCCGCAACTTTGTTTACGGGGTCGAAGTAGATATACGGGGTCGAACACAGGGATAAGGGTGGTAGTTTTGGGAACGCGGAATCGACACATTACACTCCGGTAAGGGCAAGGAGATGATAAAAATTCCCCAAGGGAACAACAGGCTAGGATCGATAAAATAGAAGAAAACTATCTCCAACTGGAGCTACAAGGAAAATTAGGTTTTAAGCATTTATCAGTTTTTAGGGTTTTCGTGCAATAGAAATAGAGAGATAATACTATTGCATCAGTAAGGAAATGAAGGAGAAAACTTCAGTAAAACAAGCGACATCAGAAACATCTGTACCCCTCCTCTCAAAGTGGGTACCTCTAACTAAGCATCAACACCCCTCTCGAGGTTGCTGGACTTAAGTTAGAGTGGAAAGGTTACTAAAGCAACTCTGATCTTGGGCACTCTCGTACTCCAGTATCGGACCAAACACTAGAGCCACAACACCCCTCTCGAGGCTGTTGCAACGGGAAAACACAATTCGGTAGCTAATCGAAATGCGATCCAAGCGTACAAGCTAGAGTTCAGATGTTAAACATAGCAATCATCCAACAAAAGGAACCACACATAAAACAACAGATAATTAAGGCTCTTCTAATTCCATTACCATAAAAGGGTCTGATTACATTGCATAAGTAAAGAAAGTAAATGACTGAAATAAAGATAAATGCCGCCTTCTTGATTTAGAAGGGCGACAGGTAGCAACAAAACATCCAGCCCGATACCGGGCAGGCACCTTGCCCGATACGCTCGTGTTGGGCGGCACTCCCTCTCGGGCGACACGCTCATGACGGGTAGACGTATCGTGTGAGGCGCCCACGCCCGATACGATAATGTCGGGTGACACCCTCTCGGGCGACACACCGTGACTAGTGATGCGTATCGGGCTTGGTATCGTATCGGGCTAGAGTGTTGCTTCCCATATCGGGTACACCTATCGGGCATCCTTGTTGGCCGATATCGACCTACAACGGTGCCCGGGGCCGACCCTAAGTGAACCATTCCCTCCATCTCGGGATGGGGAAGTGCTCACCTAGTATCGCCCGGTACACCCTGAGGTACGACACGCTAGCTCCAGATGCTTTCCCAAGTTGGCTTTCGAGAATTTCCGACCCGTCCCATCGGAGTCCTGTAGCTTCTATTTATAGGCAATGGTTGGGGGAAGTTATGGTGCTCCGGATGCCACGTGTTCTTCATCACCTCTTTATTATCGCGGATTCAGGGGTGCCCGATATGCTCGTCGCCCGTCACAAGGGTGTCAGGCTAGGAGCGTGTCGGTCAACGTGACGAGTGGCGCCTGCCGGTGGGTGGCCTGTATCGCGCGACACGCTTCAAAAGTCATGGTGAGTTCGGCTCCCTATCGGGTAAATGGCGTATCGCTCGTCTACTTCCTCTTGCGCGGTACCCTCGCGTCATGCGACAATGTATCGTGCTGCCCTGTCGGGCAGTGAGCGTATCGGCCGGCTGGTTGGCATGAAGGTCGATGCAGGTGGAACACGTTTGTGGGCCGGGACGAGTCTTTTTGCTGGTAAATGAGTTAAAAATCAGGGAAAACTCTGCAAAATATGATAAAATTGAGTTAAGAGCGTAGTGTGGCCTGTTTATGCAAAAACATGACAAAAAGGAGAGGAAATCAGTTTAAAAGGGTGGATTTGATAATGAAATAAGGGCCAAAACATCACAAAATTTGGTGTTATCAACTCCCCCAAACTTAGCATTTTGATTGTCCTCAATCAAACTTTAAACTTTGTTTTATGATGCTTCTTCTTGACCGGTATAGTTTTCAGACCATGGGTTTGAGTGAGCATTGAGATGTCTCACAGAGAATGCGGCCCGACAACGAACAACATACATTATTTCTCAGGCCTTATTTAAGAAAAAATTTTCTCTACAGCTTCAGTGAGACTTGGGTGCAAGATTCGAAGTTAGCTTTCACACCAAATAGCTTTTGGGGGTAGAAAGTTGTGTGCTTGGGTAGGCTTAAGGCTTTTTGGGTTTTTCTTGTTTCCCATCAGTCCATCCAGGTACAAGTCCGTTAGCGGGCGAGTGGTCCCTGCAGTCCAAGCCAGTTGGCCTTAGAGTAGTGATTTCACATCCTACGTACCACTGCCCCGGATCTACCATGCCTAAAGATGGGTACTTTGGGAAAACAAGTGTGTATATGTATTTTTTTTCTTTTCATTTGGCACAACTCTCATGCTTTTATTCACTCTCATAAGGCTATTCTCTCTTTTTGGGATTTTGTTGGGTAAAGGGAAAATAAGAGGAATTTTTGTTGCTGTTTGGGCAACTTTTTCCTTCTGCATACACATCTCTTAGCTGTTGCGAGATTATTTTTCGAAATTTTTGGCGTGGAAAGTCGTAGTCTTTTGTCATTTGAGGCTGCATTATCAGAAAGACATCACAAAACTTGCATCTCCTTAGGCACATAGAAAATAAACTGGCAAGAAGTCATATCAGAGTTTTACTATATAGTGTCTTTTTACATATGTATGGAGACAAAAATAAGCAAAATTTTCAAAATTTTTATGTGAGCATGTATATGTATATGTACCCATGATATAGGAGGAGAACAAAAGAATAAAAGGGTGGAGTTTGAGGAAAATTGAGGAAAATTTTTATACCTCCCTCCCTGGTACATGGTACCCAAACTTACTCCACACTCTGTCTCAGAGTTGTGAAGTAGATAAGGTAGGGTAATGTTAACACAGTGAGGGATTAATCGGTGAGCGCGCCTGCACCAGATAGAAGCTCCCACACATATTCTCCTCATTTGCTGTGGTAGTCGATGTGGTGGAGCTGGTCAGGCGTCTCTTCATTTGATATCCATTCCAAGACGAAGATGCCACAGTCGTTGGATAGAGGAATTTGTTGTGGACTGCGATGGTAGAACTGGAGTTCGTGCCATTTGCTTGCTGTCGTCTCCAAGAATGGTTGTATCATCGCTGCCACCTCGTCATAGTATTTTCTTACTAAGCGCTCGAGGGATGTCAACGCCGTCGACGTACACTGCACTGGATGATCTTTGTTGTTGTCCGAGCTGTTATAGAAGATTCCTGCTCGTTGGCGAGTGTACATCGTCAGGAGCGTCCAATGGTTGTAATGCAGGATGGGCAGGAAAATTGTGCGTGGAACCCTGTGCTCCAACTCTGCCAGAAACGATTGCTTTGCTCCTATTTCATCGGTGAGGCAGATGTCGTTGAACAACATTGGATGAGCAATGTATGCATGTTCGAACTTCTCTTGTAGTGTCTGATGTAGGTGGCCGCCACAGATATCACCAAGCATCCTCCATCTTTTACCATGTCACTTAAATCATCAACCGGGACTACAACACTTCCTGCCTCGTAGATGACAAATGCCGGGGTAGAATCAACTAACTTCAGAAGAATTTCATTAACCTGCTCCTGCGTGAGTGTAGAGCACGAGAAGCGGTCAAAATTTTTGATTAGTTCTTCTGATGTTCCAGACGAAGCAGGGTCTTCGAATCCGTGTACTTCCCACAGGATCTCTGACTGCTTGCCTGCCCCGTAGATGTCTATTTTTAACTCAGCTTCTTTCTCTGGAGTGCTACTGGGCTGCGAAGATTCACCTTCTAGGTCGCTATCCAGCAGCCTCTCTGGTACCCCTGCGTCTTGGAAATAGTGCCTGTCTTTGATCAGCAGCAGGGCGTATATGCTCCTGAGGTGATAAAAGTTTTGGCCATGGAGACGCCTTATGTATTCGAATATGTTGAGAAACTCCATGGCATGCAAGACGATGAAGGCGCTATTTCCGCTTCCCTCTTCTGCTTGGATGGGGAAGTCTCCAATAGAGAAGAAGTTCCAAATGCCTTTGTGACGTTGGACTCCTTGCTTGATGGCTCGCAGAAGACACAGTGGTAGAAGCCTGAGATGTTTGTCTTCTGGGCAGCTGAAGATATGCCCGGAGCATGGCACCTCCTTGTTGCAGCAGCTGAGCAGCTGGACATCGTGATTTCGGAGGTCTGCCACGCACAGAAACCACATATTCTGGTGCTTATACGGGGCCAACACGATGTTTGTGTTGTGCTCTTCGATGTGTTGCAGCTTGTTGGCCACCGCAATGGAGTCTGGAACTCCCAACATTAGTCTTCTTGCCAAGGTCGGGGTGGCGCTGTATATTGTTCTTCGACCTGTCCCGGCGCTGATATTCTTAATTATTGGACCTTCTAGGACCCTGAACATCTTTTTGCCGATGAAGACTGGTGAGAAGAATATGCTTTTGAGTTCTCCCCGTCGTACGGAGAAGTAGTTGTCACTCCAGACGACGTCTTCTTCATCTGCCTGCGACCTCAGGACCTTGTTCAGAAATTTCTGGTCCCTGATCGACAGTTAGCTGATGACCCTTCTGTCGAAGTCTGCCATCTTGAAAGAGGGTAGCTCTGACGGCGCGGAGAATGCATTTGCCGTCGAGCGTCTTCCTCTGGGGGGGGTGTCTTTCATTGGCGGCGCAGATGTCCCCCCTTCTTCCTCTGATTCATCAGAAGAGTCCTCCCCGACACTAATGTCTTCGTTGTCATCTTCAACTTCGTCCAGGGGGACTGAGGGAGCCATTTCTTCTAGACCGTGGGAGCTCGCCTATCTTGCTGGAGTTCCGTTGGCCGATCTTTGTGGCGTCCCTTCCTTGGGCGTTGGGGATGTCCCGCTGGAGGAGGAAGAGGACGATGATCTAGACGAGGCTGCTGACGAGGAAGGTTGAGAGCCTGAGCCAGGAGGCGATGGAGACCTTCTCAGCTGCCTTGGGCATGGATGGTCATCTCCCCTGTTCAACCTCTCCTCGATCACATCAAGGCACTGGAGGGCCTGTTGAAGTGTGGCGTTGAGTTCCTCTAGTTGACCAGGAAGGCCAACTAGAGTCAGTAGTTCCCGTTCCTGGCTATTCAACCTCTGCTGGAAAAAAGGAAACTTACGGGTTAGAGAAGTAAATGTAGCCGAGTGGCTCTCTTTTACCTCCCGCAATTGGTCAAGTTCGTGTCCCAACATTTTCCCGAGTGACGGAGGGGCTCCTGTAGATCTCCCTCTCGTCCTCGCTAAACTCCTCTCGCGTGAAGGTCTACTCGACGAGGTAGACCTTATCTCGATCGTTCGCGAAGTGGATGCTGTTGGGCGAGGTGTCAGTGCCCTTGCGGCCGTCACTGCCTCGCCTTCTTGTCGTGGTGGAGAAGGTCGCGGTGTGGGTGGATGTTGCTCCACCTCTACGTTGTCAACAATCTCCTCAACAGCTGCAATAGAGGACACTGGCAGCGGTGTTGGTGTTAGATGTGCAGCTCCGAGCTCCATCTCAAGGATCTCGGCGAACACCTCATTATTGGCGTCCGATTGTGCTTCTTCTTCTACCTCTAAAGGCATCACAGAAGCTTCAGGGGCTGCGGCTGTCTCTTCCGCGACAGCTCCCGTTGTTGTCTCGACGACCTCGACGATTGCCGGTTCTTCTTCAGCCACGGCATGTGTTGTCATGATCGTGGATGGTATAGTAGGAGCGACAACAGCTCTATCAACTGCTGTCGGTGGCTCTGGAGTGGCGGCTGGCTCGGCGAAGGTTGTTGAAGTTTTGTCCTGCCTTGGGCCGAGAGGGATTGATTCCCCTCTCGCAACCATCCTCTCTTGAGTTCTGGTGGCGGCGGCGTAAGCTGCTTCTACTGCCACAACTTCGATTTCTGCTGTGGTGAAGACCAGCTTTTTTACGTCGTAGGCGGCGTAGTGAGGGAGCAGAAGGAGGGTGCTTGTTCTTACGAACATGTAGAAATAGCTTCTCCCCTCCTTCTTTATGATGCCGGCCCTCATGAGGTACTTGAGGTCGATCAACTCATCACCCCTTGTCTGCGAAAGACTGTGCGGATCCCGTGGGTATCCTAACCCTACCGCGATCAGATTGACGATGCTACCCATGCAGTATTCTTTGGTGGCATCCTTTATCGGGTGGAACCTATTCAGCAAGAAATGCCCCAAATTGATCACCTTGCCCTCCATCATGTGCCACATGAGATGGAGTTCTTCGGTATAGACGTTGCTGGACTCGTTTTTGCTGAAAAGCAGGCATGCTACCAGCTTGTGCACTATCCTTAGAAACAGGAGTGCACCACCGCCACCTTGCTTCTCGGCTTGTATGATGACTCGTCGGTCAGCCTCCTCCAGAGTTCCACGAGGTTGAACCCGTCTCCTTCAGTGATCCTTTCACCGTTATTCAGCAACTTCTTCTCCTCCTCGCTGGAAGAGAAGATCTCGTTGAGAAGCTTTTCGCAGATGACGTGCTCTGGGTTGTACAACTGCCCTTGCAGTCTGTCTGCTCCGCCATATTCTTCAACATCCTCAACTGTATTCTTCACTCGGTGGAGTGATGACATGTACTCCCTTGTGAGTTCGGTGTAGGAGGCAGAACGGCTTAGGCAGATCTTCCTCAGACCTGTTGCGGTGAGTACACTTTCCAGTATTTTGAAAATACCCAATTGAATGAAAGAAGACTGATGGCAGAATCTGCTCGGCCTATATATTTTAGTCACCAGCTCCGAGTACCGATGTCCATGCTCATTTTTTCTTGGCAAGAACCTTCCTGGTGTGTGATCCAGGGGTTCTGCCGCTGCAGTTGAAGCTATCGCAGGAGTCGTTACTCCTTCTGTCCTCACCCTTTTCTCAACGAATGATGACCCCGCCGCTTTGGGATTCAGGAATTTCTGCCCGACCGTTGCTTCTTCAGTTGCGGCCTCAGCGTCGATTCTTCTTCTGTGTTCGACAACTCGAATGACAGTTTACTTTGTTCGGGCCATCTCTGTCATCATTAAACAAATTCATTGATAAATTAAATGTTAAAAGTGATTACACAATAAAAATTGTGCCCGATACAAAAACTACCTGACACCACCGTATCAGGTCTTAACAAAGGGCGATATGATACTTGCCCAATACGCTTGTGTCGGGAGATACGAAGCCTTCAAAAATCACCGTAGGTGTATGCCCGATATGATGTCCGGATGTCGTCCATAAAAAGAACACACAAGGCAATACAAAACTGGACGATGCGGATAAACAGCTGCGCGTCATACCCATCGCCCGATACGGGTGTGTCGGGAGATACAGTCACGCGATGGAAAAACATGTCGCCCAACAACAAGAACAGGCGAGGCGGCACAAGGATGAGCGACACGGTTATCGGTCAAGATAAGGTATCGGGCAAGCACACGCTAAAGGTGTGTCGCGCGACACACGTGTCAGGCGATACAAGGAAAATCAGCCAGAGTCGTCAACCCGATACGATGTGCACGATAAGAAGTTTGTGTCAGGAAAGCAGGATGTCGGGCTATACCTTTGCTATTCCGAAGCTACTTTGCGCGATACGAGAGCAAAAGTTAGCTGGACGACACAAGAGCAAAGGGAGCAATTACTGCACGATACAGGTAGATAGAAGAGTAAATGCAGTAGCCTGATACGGTAAAACCTCCGTACTATTTATAGCAATCCCAACCGGGAGTAAAACGGGTAAATCTGGGATGCGTGCCGGTCGTTGAGGGAGGTCATTCCTGAGACGAGTGCGTTCCGCGTGCCGGTTGAGCTGCCGCCCGATACGATCAGGGAAAAGAGTTAATCGCCTGATACACTGTCGTCCGATATAGAGCTTTCAGGACAGAATTCAAGATAAGAAAACCAAAACAAGGCGAAGGAAAAAGCGATTGATGGGTAAAACATCATTGGCCTAAGGTTAAGTTCCCAGCCTCAGATAGCATTACCCATCAATGCTCCTAAAATAGAGCGGTGGCAAATAAAACCGAAGGGTCAGCGCACGTGGTGCATGCGCTGACTCGGGCCTTATTACAGTCCAAATGTCCATAATGTTTTTCATGCAAGAAAGTAAATAACATCCTATTCTAGGAAAAATAAAAACTCGGGCTGCCTCCCGAGGAGCGTTGTAGTTTGCGTCGCCAGCTCGACGACTCCAGGTTCTTTGCTTTTCGCCTCCAACAACATCATATCTTGCAACTTGATCTCTGTCCTTCCTGATCACAGCCCTTCCTTTTTGGTGGTTTCAATGTTGGAGGGTATTTTTCCTAAGGGATTCTTTATCAATTCGGCCATCTCGGCCAACTGCTGATTAATATGGTGTTGATGCATCTACATATCTGCCATCTAGACCTGCATTGAATTCAGAACTCCTAAGTTTGAAAGTGCACTCTGCGCCAGCTGATTGTTGATGGTATCTTGTCTATTTACAAAATCGAACTACTATCCGACTAAGTCCGGCTGGTTCGAAACCTTATCTTGGCCCTGTTCCTTGGCTTGACCTTGTCCTTGACTGGTGTTCGTCGCTTGGCGACCTTGGTACTTAGCTTGTCCTTGGAAATTTCCCTTGTTTGACTGGAAAGAAGTGGTTCTGGTGAATTGACTTGGTCCTCCCCTTTTCTCGTAAACTTGGGGTTGCTTGGCGGAGTTATGCAGCTGATGTGAGTTTTCTGCCGCATCTTTGTTGCCATAACTGAATCCAGGATGGTCCGGTCTTTTGAAATTAACGAAAGAGACGTTCTCAATCTTCTCAACTTCAGACTCAGTTTTGCTCGATTCGTCAGGTCGGGTGTAGATACAGTTGTCTACCCTGTGTCCACCCTCTCCACAGTTGACACACTTCATGACCTTTTCGACCTACTTCTTTCCCTTCCCACCTGATTCTTTCAGCTGCTTTACATCAGTTGCTATCCTCTGGATTTGAGAGGTGATAGCCTCCAGAGACTTGGATTCAAAAGAAGGTCCTTCACTAGCCTTCTTATCTTATCCCCTATCAGATCTATCATAGTCAGTGCCGGCTTGCAGCTCGGCCATGTTCTTGATGATCTTCTCAGACCTGCTCGACTTCTTCCCCAGAAAGTCACTTCCTACTGCCGCATTCAGTGAAACCCTTTCCTCAGGGGTTAGACCATCGTAAAAGGTAGTTATCAGGAAACCTTTCTTATAGTTGTGATGAGGGCAGTCCCTCTGATATTCTTGATATCACTCCCAGGCATCATGGAGATTCTCATTTGGATTTTGCATGAAAGAAGTGATCCTTTATCTATTCTGGATGGTCTTCTCAGTAGGATAGAACTTGTTCACAAAGGCATCCGCCAGTGCACTCCATCCGTTTAGAGCTTGGTGGGGCATTCCCAGGTACCATGATAGAGCCTTATCTTCCAAAGAAAAGATGAAACCCTTGCAATAGATTACTTCCTGGGGAACTCCCTGCATCTTAATGGTGTCGCAGATGTTTTTGAAAGTATCCAAATGGTGATACGGATTGTCATTCTTTGAACTCCCTATAAAGTTTTTGTTTTGAATCATGGAGATGACTAATGGCTTCAACTCGAAATTGGCTGCATTGGATCTCAGGACGACAACAGGACATCTGGAATTGTTATCTTTGGTGGAGGCTAAATCCCTTAGGGTCTTTTCTTCTTCATTTGAATCGTCACTGTCGCTGCCTCCCTGGTGCTATTCTTGATTATTCTGATTCCTCTTGTGCCTCCGGTGATGACGACATCTATCCCGATGATGATCGTCCTCGAACTGCTCTATATCATGTTCTTCAAGCCGATCATTGCCATTATAGCGGTCGTTGTCTTCAGGCAGAGGTGAGTGGGGTCTAGCTCTCACGTGTCCCTCACCTTCTGAAAGGGTTGGTTCAACATGAGGCGGCATGTTTGATGGTGTCAGCACTCAGTTGAGTAGAATGCCTTCCTTTTGAGTAGCTGAATAGCATGAAAAATCAAGTTAGAAAATCTATTATTAATAATAAGAATCACTCATTTTAGGTTAAAAAAATAATTAAAAAGGAAAAAGAGAGTGTTGTCAAGCTCATTTCTAAGCTTGAGGCACTGTAGTGTAGTTAGTGGATTCGGGTTCATCAACAGTACCATTTTGCCTTGTCCCCGACAACGGCGCCAAAAAGTTGATCGGCCTAAATCGCGCATCTAAAAAGTGGAGGCGGATTTGAAGTAGTCGTACTTTTAAATTTATAACCCGAAACCTGCTAGGCCCCCGCAACTTTGTTTACGGGGTCGAAGTAGATATACGGGGTCGAACACAGGGACAAGGGTGGTAGTGTTGAGAATGCGGAATTGACACGTTACACTCTGATAAGGGCAAGGAGATGATAAAAATTCCCCAAGGGAACAACATGCTAGGATCGATAAAACAGAAGAAAACTATCTCCAACTGGAGCTACGAGGAAAATTAGGCTTTAAGCATTTATCAGTTTTTAGGGTTTTCTTGCAACGGAAACAGAGAGATAATACTGTCGCATCAGTAAGGAAATGAAGGAGAAAACTTCGGTAAAACAAGCAGCATCAGAAACATCCTGTATCCCTCCTCTCGAAGCGGGTACCTCTAACTAAGCATCAACACCCCTCTCGAGGTTGCTGGACTTAAGTTAGAGTGGAAAGGTTACTAAAGAAACTCTGATCTTTGGCACTCTCGTACTCCAGTATCAGACCAAACACTAGAGCCACAACACCCCTCTCGAGGTTGTTGCAATGGGAAAACATGATTCAATAGCTAATAAAAATGCGATCCAAGCGTACAAGCTAGAGTTCAGATGTTAAACATAGCAATCATCCAACAAAAGGAACCAAACATAAAGTAGCAGATAATTAAGGCTCTTCTAATTCCATTACCATAAAAGGGTCTGATTACATTGCATAAGTAAAGAAAGTAAATGAATGAAATAAATATAAATGCCGCCTTCTTGATTTAGAAGGGCGACAGGCAGCAGCAGACCCTCCAGCCCGATACCGGGCAGGAACCTTGCCCAATACGCCCATGTCGGGCGGCACACCCTCTCGGGCGACACACTCATGACGGGCGGACGTATCGTGCGAGGCACCCACGCCTGATACGATAATGTAGGGAGACACTCTCTCGGGTGACACGCTGTGACTGGTGATGCATCTCGGGCTTGGTATCGTGTCAGGCCAGAGTGTTGCTTCCCGTATCGGGTACACCTATCAGGCATCCTTGTTGGCCAATATCGGCCTGTAGCGGTGCCCGTGGCCGACATTAAGTGAACCATTCCCTCCCTCTCGGGATGCGGAAGTGCTCACCTAGTATCACCCGGTACACCCTGAGGCACGACACACTAGCTCCAGATGCTTTCCCAAGTTGGCTTTCGAGAATTTATGAACCGTCCCATCGGAATCCTGTAGCTGCTATTTATAGGCAGCAGTTGGGGAGTAATCCGGATGCCATGTGTTCTTCATCAGCTCTTTATTATCGCAGATTCAGGGGTGCCCGATATGCTCATCGCCCGTCACAGGGGCGTTGGGTTGGGAGCATGTCGGTCAACGTGACGAGTGGCGCCTACCGGTGGGTGGCCTGTATCACACGACATGCTTCAGTAGTCATGGTGAGTTCGGCTCCCTATCGGGTAAATGATGTATCGCTCGTCCGCTTACTCTTGCACGACACCCTCGCGTCGCACGACAATGTATCGTGCTTCCCTGTCGGGCAGTGAGCGTATCGGCCGGCTGGTTCGCATGAAGGCTGATGCAGGTGGAACACGTTTTTGGGTCGGGACGGGCCTTTTTGCTGGTAAATGAGTTAAAAAATTGGGGAAAACTCTGCAAAATATGATAAAATTGAGTTAAGAGCATAGTGTGGCCTGTTTATGCAAAAACATGACAAAAAGGAGAGGAAATCAGTTTAAAAGGGTTGATTTGATAATGAAATAAGGGCCAAAACATCACAAAATTTGGTGTTATCAAGTAGGTCAAAGAAACTATATTCTAAAATTTTTAATAACACTCATATTTGAGTTATACAATACATATGAAAAACACAAAGTACTATGAGTTACACACAAAATAATAAAAATAGTTTACTAGACTATTATAATTAACACTAAATTCATCATTACATTTTGTATTGATGATTTCATGCAACTAGGGTTTTCAATTAATAACCCTAATAATGTAATCATTCACCACATTAATTTAACAGACAAGTTTTAAGATTTAAATTTATATTCAACCTAATTTGGAGAAAATTAAGTCAATAACTGTTGATTCTTAGGAAGATTGAACTAGGATTTAATGTAATTTAGGAATGGGTCCTTACAAATATATTCCATTTATCAATCATTTCCTACAGAATTTAAAAGTTAAACACATTGTGACCAACGAGGACTTGAAATTTTAGTAAAATATATTTTCTTTTAACATTAGCCTGGTCTAGCCTATACTTGGGAAATTGACCCCATTGGTCTCGAGTCTTAAACATGAATGTTGGGGAAATTGGTTCAAAAGCTGATCGGTTTTCCTCTTCCTTAGAAATAACTCTGATCCAACCATAAGGAAGTCAACTTGGGGGTATTCCCTGGTTCATTGTCTAACAAGGCCATGATTACATTTGGGCACTTCCACTACCAAGTTCTAGAGGTGGCCAACAATGGTCTAGGTCGGGAGAGCTAGGGAACGAGAAGAGCTTCAACAAAGTCAGGATCTATAAATGAAGATTAATGTTATAGATGTTACCTGGGAAAACCAAGAGTGTTGGTTGAGCATCATGGATCTGATAGAAAGGTCTCAAGATCCTTTCCTACTCATATCTTTTCCTATTCGTTGGGTCGTCTCTCATCTCATCAGATAAAGGTGTAGGGTCAATACTAATTGTTTGGCCTTGTTTGGGAGTGGTTGAGGTTAGTATGGGCTCTAGTTTTCTTACCAAGAGTAAGAGTGGCTACATCTAGTTTCTTAAGGTGGAGGGTTGGTTTTTCCAACCACCTTTTTTTTTGTGAAGCCAGGGGTCGCTTTTATTCATCCCACACCCCTCTTGTGGGCATAATCATCAAAAAAATTACAGCTCCTACTTATATCTGGCGCAGGTAATAGAAGGAAAAAACAAAACAACCATCGTACTCCCCTTCCTATTTCTCCGACTAGCTCACTGTTTTCTACAATACGATGTACGGGACACGACGCTTTTCCAAGGCCACCATACCTCTTACTCTGCATGGCATATTCAGGATATTAGAAGAAACATAGGCTCATCCAAACTGCTGCCCCGTTTTCCTAGTTCACGAGGTATCGAGTTGATGGCCTTGTGAACAAGGGACCCATAAATCATAGCAGCGTGAATCTCCTCTCGCAACTCACGAACAAAAGATGTCGACCTCCATGGTTCCTTTCCGTTGTTCCATATGATGTCATACACATAAGCCTCATCAAGCTCAATACACGAGATTCCCAATGCATTATCTCTCGCTAATTTCAAGCTGATGGCACACGCTTGCATGTATGCAAGGATGTAATCTGTACTCCTGATCCACATTCTGAACACCAAGCAAATATCAGCCCTGTGGTTCCTAATAATTCCCGCCACCCATCTTCTAGGAATTCCACGGTTGTATCTATCTTTCCCGATCGTAAGATTGAGCTTAAGATTATGTAGATCAGGCATCATCCATCTTAACAGTTTAATCTGCCTCATTGTGACTTTAGGTTCCACCAAGTTGGCCTCCCTCATGCGGTCATAAATATTGTTATCAGAATCAAGCATAAAAGATCTTTTCCAACCACCTTCAGGTTGACATGGTGATATTGCCACTATCTACTGTTAAACCTGATGATAATGATGCTCTCCACGTCTGGATTGTGTAGGTTGGGACTGGTCTATCATATATATTCGGAGGATAGTGATAGTCAGAATGAATGTCTGGGTGAGAGAGGCTAAAGGCTGATTAAGACAACATGTTATCTGATTGGCTAGCCGAGGGAGTCTAAGAAGGGAACGTTACTTCCCAATGTTCAACTCCACCCAGTATCTAGAATCTAGAATTCAAAACCAAATGGATGTTGTTGCTATTTAATTTTTTATTTTCTTTTACACCTGCCACACATTAGGGAATACTTATCTAGGCTAGGTTATAGCCCTATTAATCCCCAAATTTTGGGAATATATTCCTATTTATCTTATCCATACACAAGATATTATATCCAAATTAATCTATTAATCCCTTAATCTCTCCTTTCTAGTAATTACTAGATAATTTCATATGTCAAAGAATATCTAGAATATTTTGGATATTCTCTTATAAACTAATATTTTAATTATTTGACAACTCAGATTATATTATGATCATGAGATACTAAGTTCCCAATTTTTCATCTGATAACACCCAAATATAGGCATTACTGCTAAGTAATTAGCAATGACTTCATGTCTATAGTAGCCTTTATGCCCAAAATAAGTCTAGATACTTCGATTTTTGTAATTTATCTCCTTTTGAAGGTATAGTTTCTCAACTACACTATTTTGAAATTTGTACCAAACAAAAAAAATTGTCGACCATACTGATCCACTATGTCAAAATTGGCACAATTTCATCTAAACTGAGGCAATTTCATCCTTTGAACAACAAAATACCCTGACACTCCATCGATTGCTTCCATTGGACATACCTGATGGACCACATCGTTGACCACAACATGGTCAAGACTAAACTAGTAAAATATCATCTTCCTTCAAATAGTTGTGAAAACAACCTAGTTTCTCTAAAACTTAGTTGATTTCATGCATCACCTGTCGACCTCTTATGTATGAAGAAATCTGAAGGACCTCCCCAATGGTTGACTTTGTTGGGAACCCCTGACTTCTTGTTTTAAGGGTCAAGATCAATGGTCAATGACCTGCCCCGATGAGAACACACGATGGAAGTCCAATATGCCAAATTGATGGAATGAAACCAACCCAGTTTTATCAAAATTGAGCCAGCTTCACCCCCATTTACAAACATTCCAGAAATCACTATAAATATCCCCCCTTAGCCACTATGAAAGGGTTCCCCAATTTTAGTTTCTAGATCTCCATCTCAAAGCTCAAAATCTTGAAATGGCTCAACATCTCACCTGTTATCTACCCCATCGGTTTACACAATGTTCCATCAACCACCACCCCCTTCCATTTCCTTCCATTTATGTCCATCACCACCCATCTAAATATGTTGTTGTTTTGGATGAAATAAAGAAGAAAGGAGGGCGAATAGTTCATAAGATAAAGACGGATGACCCCAAGGATGACATCCAAGCTATATGAAGCCTAAGGGGTGAGATACACCTCTCCTCCACGGGCTAAATCTCTTCTTCTTCATCTTTTCTTCTATTGTATTCCTTAATTTCTACATAAACATTGTGTTTTCATCTTTGTATGGTGCCAACTATTCTTATTTGTGGTTTGTTGAGATCCTTCTTGGTTATGTTGCATGTTTTGGCATGTTCATGTACTTTGACTCTAAGGATGTAGTTAATATTCAGATGTAGCACGTTTTCTATTCTATATTCTCTATATGGTTGTGATTGTTGATTTGGTGATGTCCTCCCTACCTTACTTTCTATTTTTGCTAACTTGAGAAATTAGAGGTAAAAATGTCTTGAGTAGGTAGTATGGACAATATCCTAGAGGATGAAGTTCATGAGAGGATCAATTAGGAATTCAAGGTTAGAGAGTGGCCCAGTACACCAAAACTGACCCAATTTCACTGAGTCGAGTTGCTTTGGCTGTCTTTTGAATCTGTGTGGGTCTTCAACTATTCTAAATTGTCTATGCTATTTTGGACCCAAGAGGGCATCTGAGATAGTTACGGATGTTGTTAGGATATCCTTTAGATAGATTTTGGAATGCCAATGGGGCTTTAGACACACATTGTTGGGGTGAGTGGGATGTCCCCCATAAGATTAGCTACAATAGTACAAGTTGGGTTTGGATACTAGTTGTTTTCTAGGTTGTTTGAGGATTGTCTACACATGCGAAGGAGTTACATAAAGTAAACAATTTTTTGTTGCAAAGCCTAAACTCCTTCTCTTAATTAGTAGGATTTGATAGAATTTTATTTCTTTATTTTACTTAATTTGTTTTGTTTTGCTTTGTTAGGCTTGTTGTAATTATATACATCTTTCGACCCTCATATTTTCATAACTTAGTAAGAACTGAATATTAGGCGGCTAAGCATCCCCATGTTCCCATGCTTGTTCCTGTCTTACTAGACTACACTTTGTGTTAAGTTTGGGACGTCTCTTGAATTTGGGTTATAATTTTTATGTTTGATATTTTATAACTAGACAATTGTGTTCTCAGTTTTGACATACGTTTAACGATGATCAATTTTTTTCCTATGTTATCGGGGAAGTAGTTTTTCATGTTTAAATGCCCAAAGTTTTAGTTCTATTAGTATAAGCTGTAATACATGCACAATTTTTCTTTTGTTTTGCACATTATTTTCCATACACACAGATATACGTTTAGCGCTCATAATTTATGTTCTTCAAAAATGATGGATCTAGTCACAATAAGGTAGATCACAACGTCCACATCCCCTCCTAAATTTTTCCAAAGTCTCAACTATTTGAAAATAATTCAGAGTTATACACTTCAGCTAGTCGAACTGCATTCACCTCTTCCGTCATCATATAATTAGATATATTGCACCCATGAGGCCACCATGTTTACATTGCAAGCCTACCCATCCACACAAGGATACACAAGAATGAGTGCCCATGAAATAGATAATGTCAACCAACTCTCATTTACCATTTCTATGAATACCCAAGAGATGAATAGAGTAGTAGATCTTGGAAAGGAAAGTGCTAATGAACTTCTCTCCACCTTGTTGGCCCACCTCCAAGATCATACAGATCCGCTTAAAGTCATTCTTGAAATGCACAATCACTAGCTACTAGAGGTGAGTTAGACTGTGGCCCACACTAGAGATACACTTCATCATGTTGAACAAACTTTCTTCCACAACTATTAAACATAGTAGAGCCTCAACCCATGTACACAAAAAAATTGCAGATCTTGAAGATATTTCATCTCCAATCCAACAAATTAAAAAGGAGGCAATTTTGCAAAACATAAGAATTTAATATCTCATCAATTCTTTTCTAAAAAGATTATATGTGTTGTGAAGACTGTAGTCATCGAACCCACTCTATTAATCTTGATCATCATATTCAAGATTGAATCAAGTCAACAAATATAGATCTAGATCATTAATGGGTCAAGCATGATTTTAGATTCTCAATATGAACATTAGAGTCAAGAATTAGGGTTTTCAGTGGTTTAGTCAATATTAACCATCAACAGAGTCATTTAGATCAATTAAATAATCAATAGATCAAGATTAAGATATATCAGTGAGAAACATTTCGAATTAGGTTTCCAAAGTATTTTTATTCAATTCACTGGGTTTTTTAATCAAGATTGACCACTTGTTCGAATTATTTGGAGTTAGGATGCATTTTCTACAATTAAAACAAGATCTGAATATTTGTTGCAATTTCGAGCAGAGAGGAGGCAAAATACATTAATATGGGAAAATTGAGGGGCGTCAGATGTGCAAGGAAAGGCCCAGATCGAGTCACATAGTCTAGGCAACTCTCTCGGTTCAAGATTCGGTTCAATGTTGGTTCGTCTGGTTTGCTTCTTATTTGATTTCTTGGTTAAGACCTCAATTCAGCTGAGTGTTAAACATGAGCTATTTTCCTGGACCGGCCGGTCTGGGACCCTTCTTTTCTCGTGCAGCACACCGTCGCGAGTCCAAAAATGAGGAGGATCAAGGTCATCAGTGTGGAGGGGAGCTAGGGCAGGAGAGGCTGATGGAGGCCACAATTATGCTGTATGTGATCGCCTAAGCTTCACGAGTTGGATGGCAACGGTGGATTGAGGAAAGATGGTGAGGAAAGAATACGCCCAGAGGGCCCTATGCGGCGGTGCCGCTTGGTGCAGCAGGTGAGGGGCAAGCAAAAAGAGCATCAAGAAGGCTAAGGGGGTGTGCGAGGCCACGTTCTGAGCAAGTACACTTTCTGTGGACTGCGAAGGTCCTTTTATAGGTGAATCGAGGCTAGATTTAGGGCTAGAGGACAAGGGAGCAGCCATGGCCGCTGAGATGAGAATGGGAGGTGAGGGGGCCATTTTGGCGGCAGAATGGGATACAAAAAGGGGTCAAACTAGGGATCAATGAGTTTGAATTTGCGAGGGCTAGATTTTGGCTCGCTTCATTTTCCAAAAATTGGTCAAGAGCGGGAGATCTCTCTTTGGGGTCTTCATTTACTCCTCGCCGCAACCAGTGGGAGGTTGAAGACAAGTGCACGGCCGCTGGATCAATTTGTGATCCGTGAGAGGCAGATCCAAGGGTGGTGGCTTTCCTAGGATCCTTTGCCCCGGATTGCTGACGTGGCATTGTAAACAAAAAGGCAAATAATGGCCAAAAATAATGGTTTTCAACACATAAACCTCAAGAATTCGTAGAAAATCATATGAATGTCCAATTGTTCTCAAATTTGGACCACAACTTCAAAAAAATGTAGAGAACCTTTAGAAAAAGTTTGAGAACCAAAAAACGAAGTTTGATGGACAAATTTTCTTCTTTGGAAAAAGTGATGAAATAATCAAATTTAAGGTGTTATAACATGTATAAAATCCACAATGATAATCATATTTCGATTTTGAGCATCAATAATGATTATGAGGACAAAAAAAATGATTTGACATCATGAGTGAACATAAATTGGCCAAAAATAGTAATTAAATCATAATTATGCAAAATCCACTTTGTCACAGATAATGTATTTCCAAGCCATGTCTTTACCTTTTGTAAAGAAGGGATGTCATTCCCTATAATTAGTATGTCATCCACATACAATATGAGGAACACTACCATGATAGCACTAACCTTCTTGTACACACAATGTTCATCTTCATTTTAAACAAAGCCAAACTCCTTGGCTATCTCATCAAAACAAAGATTCCAACTCTGAGATGCTTTCTTCAATCCATAGGTTGACCTTTGTAGCTTAGAAACTTTATTTGCATTCTTTGGATTGATAAGACCCTTCAGTTGTGTCATATACACATACTCAAGAACATTCTCATTAAGGATTGTAGTTTTAACATCCATCTGCCAAATCTCATAGTCATGATAAGTTGCAATAGCAAGCATGATCTTGATGGACTTAACCATGGCCACTGGAAAAAAAGTTTCGCCATAGTCAACACCTTGAACTTTTTTGAAACCCTTTGCAACCAATCTGCCCTTATAGGTTTTAAATTTACCATCCATGTATGTCTTCTTCTTAAATACCCACTTGCACCCTATGGGTTTAACCCATTCAGGTGGTTCCACCAAGGTCCATACCTTGTTGGCATACATGGATTTCATCTCAGATCTCATGGTCTCAAGCCATTTCTCAGACGTTGGTCCCTTAATAGATTCTAGATAGGTTGTTGTCTCATCTTCTATAACCAACTCCCTGCCTTCTAGAGTTATAAGATATCCAAACCTCTCAGGTTCAAGGTGTGTCCTAGTAGATCTACAAGGTTCCTGTGTTACATGAGGAATTTGAGATTTCACAAAATTTGTAATTCTCTTTGTTCCTCTTGTACATGTATCAATTCAATAATCTCTTATTGGTCTCGAACCTCTTTGAGTTCCACTTTCCTCCCACTAATTCCTTTGGAAATAAATTCCTTTTCTAAGAATACAACCTCTCTAAAAAAACACTTTGTTGTCAGATTGGGAATGAAAGTGATATCCTTTGGCCTCCTTAGAATATCCAACAAAATAACATTTATCGAACTTAGGTCCAAGCTTTCAAAAAACATTTTTCTAACATAAGCTTCAAGAGTATAACCCCAGAAGGAAGTTGGAAGATCAACAAAACTCATCATAGATCACACCTTATATAGAAATGTGTGATTCCTTCTTTCTGATACACCATTATGTTGTGGTGTTCCAAGTGTTTTCCATTGTGATACAATACTACAGGCTTGTAGAAGGTCCTCATACTCCTGGTTCAAGTATTCTCCACCCTGATCAAAACGAAGTGTCTTAATATTTTTAGCAAGTTGGTTATGTAGTTCATTCATGAACTCTTCGAACTTTTCAAGAGATTTTGACTTATATTTCATCAGGTAAACAGAGCTATACCTACTAAAATCATCATTAAAGGTAATGCAATATTGATACCCATCTCAAGTAGTTGTTATAAAAGGGCCACATACATCTGTTTGTATGAGTCCTAATAGATCACTAGCCCTTTCACTATTTCTAGTGAAGGGAGTCTTGGTCTTCTTGTCCAACAAACAAGAATCACATGTATCTATTGATTCAAAATCAAAAGAGTCCAGATAACCATCCTTATAGAGTCTAGATATTCGATTCTCATTTTGTGCCCTAGACGACAATGCCAAAGATATGCTTTGTTTGAGTTGTTGAGTTTTTGTCTTTTGGTATTTACGTTATATACGGTTGTCTCTAGATCTATCAAGTATAAACCATAAGACATTGGGGCACTACCATAAGAGATCCCATCTTTACTAATAGAACAATGTCCATTCATTATAAGAAATTCGAATATGTTCTTGTCAAAACAAGATATAGATATGATGTTCCTATTAAGGCAGGTATGTAATAGCACTGCTTGAACTCTATTACTAGCCCAATTAGTAGAGATAACTCATATGTTCCAACTACGCTGGATAAAACTCTTATTCCATTTGCAACTCAGAATTCTACCGCACCTTTCTCTAAAGGTCTACTTCATTTCAGATCCTTCACATTTGAGCAAATGTGTGATCCACATCTAGTATCTAGTACCCATGATGAGGAAGTAGTAATGTTAATCTCATAAACGTATATACCAGGAGTAGAGATCTCAATCCCTTTCTTCATCTTCCGAGGTTCCATTATCCTTCTCATCATTTTGAATGTAGAAGTCTTGGACTTTAGCTTAGCTACAAAACACTTCTTGGCTTTTCCTTTGTCCTTGGACTCAACACCATTGATCATCATCACAGATTTGGCCATCTTCATTTGTGCTTTGACACTTACCAAAATGTCAAGCAATTCTAACAGCGGTCTAGCAATGTTACTCAAGTGATAATACTCAATAAAGTGGCTATATGATTTAGGAAATGATTGCAAAATCATATCCGTGGCCAACTCTTGACCTAAAGGAAATCCTAGTATTTCTAGATGCTTCATATGTCCAATCATATTTAGCACATGAGGTTCTACTAGATCTCCTTCTGTCATTTTTCACTCAAATAGCGCCTTAGAGACATTAAACCTTTTGTACTTATCATGTTCTTTATGCAACTAATTGTTCATACAACCCAACATAAGGTTCTTTATGTTCACAATTCTAGGGAAATATGTCTATAGAGAAGGAAGCGGAATCAAAACAATTTATCTAACATATTCCCAATAATTGAAAGATCGTGTCAATTACTATAATACAAGAAATATGGTTTCAAGGATATACCTAGTCATGGAGCAAGTCCAGTGAAAATCTTCGTCGTTGCAGGTGCGCAACACTAAATTCTAGTTGCACCGAGACTCATCTAACTGATGTGCCTTTTGGTCTGCACCAATGACTGCAGCCATGAACATCGGCTTCCTCAGTAGCTCCTCTGTCATGGACTGCTGGTTTATGATGTCCTCTGTGTTGGGTTTTGTGGAGAAAACATGCACGGCGGAAGCAATAAAATCCACGCAACTTGAAACAGGATCTCATTGACAACAACGTATTCAGAAATAGGTTTGTGGGATATACCTTATCACGGAGCAAGTCCGACGATATCTCATTGCACGACGGTGCAACACTGCTAACCTACACGGACAGAACTTCTCTCCCGTTCGCGGTCGCAGGTTGATCCGGCGGCGCTCCTTTGCGGCAGTGATGTACACCGCTCGTAGCGCATATAGGTGGTGGTCATCGAAGTCCTCCGAACGCATGCATCAAGGCGTTTGCGTCTCTACTTTGTCCACGCAGATGGACGGAACTCCACGTCGCGCTTCCCAAGCCGGAGAGAAGGAGTCGTGTCTCTGCGGCGGCGTGCTAGCGGTGTGTTTCTCTCCTTTCTCTCCTAAGGACGATGACGGCTAGGGTTTACGTGTGTGAACGTAAATGGACAAGCCTCTCTCTATCTTATATAGATATCGGCCGTCAATCCTCCTTTAAATAGGATACGAAGGGAAATAGGGTTTCCTCAGCCCATCGGTAAACAGAAATGTTGCGTTAATTAAAATGCTCGTGGATTAATTAGAATATTCCGGAATTCATTAATTAACCAAATAATCACATTAATTTATTAATTAATATCTGACTCCATGCAATCTCTTGGGATGGCTCTACCAACATACATATACCAACAGACTCCCACTTGCACTTAGAGCCAGTCACTCCAATATTATTCTAATCCATTACATAAACATTTTAGCAATCAATGTGATTCGGAGCAATTCCAATCAAATCCACAATTATACTCCTATTCCAATACATCCTATGTGTGTGACCCAGTAGGCTCCAAATTACATTGGCAGTGATATCCATAATCATATTATGATTTCACAAGAAATGATTGGTATCTAGCAAGACTTCATTGCTACGAAAGTAATTGGAGAAGTTGGAGAACAACTTGACCTATCATTCATGACTGGTGTTACAGTGATTGTACAGTTCCTTTGTCGCTGATATTCGGATTGAACTCGAGTCATGGAATTGTTATCCTTTTCAATGTTCAATCCATGTTCCTTGAACTAGAGCAGACTGTCTGAGATATATGTAAGCTCAATATCATATATTGACTCACATCAGCATGGCCATGTATTTCTCAGTCTCGCTTATCAAGTGGTCAGAATATCAAACTCCCGTAGGAAGGAAAAATTCAATCTACATCACTCACAGTCATCCCCATGTGTCACAGTGCACCCAAGCACCATCTTTATGGCAATCCTTATTCAAGACCACGGTGGATGATGTCAAAGTACACCGAACAACATGTGATAAGTGTAGTGACTTCAGGTCTAAGAACCACAATCACCACCATCATTATGAGATGTGACTCTAACTACCAATCATGGTATCTATGTGTCACTCTCATGGTGGGCCTATCCGATACACTATTCTCTAACAAGTATCTATGTATTTGGTTTGATATCTCCATATCATGGATAATGAGATTCTTCCATCAACCAACATACATTCTAATCTTATGTGTTATTGATGTCTATGGATATTTCCACAATAACAATCGATTAGGGACAAAACAAGAATACATACTCTTAGCATACATATGATCTCACTGTTCAAGTCATCAACCCGAAGACATATGTCATTGAGTATATCATTCTATAGACATCTATAAGTTTTATGGTCATCTCACAATATAAAACACAAACATATAGATTGGAAACTTGCCTTTATTGATATGATTAATGTAGTATTACAAATTGTTTACATAGTATCCCATTACAATCATCGAATGATAGTCTCTATAGGCATACATACCAACAGATTCCCACTTGCACTTATACCCAATCACTCATGAATCTCAATCCAAGTGATCGAACATGTCCGTCATGTTTCTGATGTGAAAGTGCTTTTGTGAGCGGGTCAGCCACATTGGTTTCTGTAGGTACTCTGCAAATCTTCACATCTCCTCATTGTACGATCTCTCGTATGAGATGGAACCGCCGTAGAATATGTTTGGAACGTTGGTGCGATCTTGGTTCTTTAGCCTGTGCAATTTCTCCATTGTTGTCACAAAACAACTCAATTGCATCACCAACACTTGGAACCACTCCAAGTTCAGAAATGAACTTCTTGATCCACACAGCTTCCTTCGCAGCATTAGATGCGGCAATATATTCGGCCTCTGTTGTAGAATCCGCAACCGTCTCTTGCTTGGAACTCTTCCAGCTCATAGCTTTGTTGTTCAGGCAAAACACAAATCCAGATTGCAATTTGTAGTCATCTTTGTCAGTTTGGAAGTTAGCATCGGTGTAACCCTTTACCACGAGCTCTTCCTCACCACTGTATACCAAGAATTGATCCTTAGTCCTTCTCAAGTACTTTAGGATGTTCTTTATGACTATCCAATGACATTCACCTGGATCTGACTGATACCGGCTCGTCATGCTCAAAGCATACGACACATCAGGATGAGTACATAACATCGCGTACATGATAGATCCAATTGCTGATGCATAGGGAATCTTGCTCATGTGTGCCCATTCATCACATGAACTAGGACATTGGGATTTAGAGATCGTAACCCCATGGGACATGGGCAAGTTACCTCTCTTAGAACCCTTCATGCTAAACCTCTTTAGCACCTTGTCAATGTATGTGCTCTGCTTAGGCCTAGAAGCCTTCTAGATCTATCTCTATAGATCTTGATCCCTAATATATAGGATGCTTCGCCTAAATCCTTCATAGAGAAAGTCTTCCCTAGCCAGCCTTTTACTGTCCGAAGAGTAGGGATTTCATTTCCCATAAATAGTATGTCATCCACATACAATATGACAAATACGATTGTGCTCCCACTAACACTTTTGTAAACACAAGGTTCATCTTCATTTTGACTAAAGCCAAACTTTTTGACTACTTCATCAAAACGTAGATTCCAGCTCCGAGATGCTTGCTTCAATCCATAGATTGACCTTTGTAGCTTACAGACTTTATTGGCTTCCTTTGGATCAATAAAACCCTCAGGTTTTGTCATGTACACATCCTCGAGTAAATTCCCATTAAGGAATGTTGTTTTAACATCCATCTGCCAAATCTCATAGTCATGATAAGCTGCAATGGCAAGCATGATCCTGATGGATTTAACCATGGCAACTGGTAAGAAGGTCTCGTCATAATCAACACCTTGAATTTGACGGAATCCTTTCACAACCAATCTACCTTTATAGGTTTGAACATTTCCATCCATGTCAGTCTTCTTCTTGAAGACCCACTTGCACCCTATGGGTCTTACCCCTTCAGGTGGATCCACCAAGGTCCATACCTTGTTTGTGTACATGGATTCCATCTCAGATCTCATGGCTTCGAGCCATTTCTCAGATTATGGTCCCTTAGTACCTTCTAGATAGGAAGTTGGCTCATTTGCTATGCCCAATTCGTCATTGTCTTAAGTCACGAGAAATCCAAATCTCTCAGGCTCAAGTCGTGTCCTACTAGACCTACGAGGTTCCTGTGTTACATTTCGAACTTGAAATTCCACAACAACTTGTGAGTCTTCATGTTCCTTATGTACCTCCTCAGGTTCTCTGCTTTCTTGTTGGTCTCGAACTTCTTCGAGCTCGACATTCCTCCCACTAATTCCTTTGGAAATAAATTCCTTTTTAAGAAATACAACAGTCCTAGCAACAAACACTTTGTTGTCAGTTGGTGTGTAGAAGTAGTATCCCCAAGTTTCCTTGGGGTATCCAACAAAATAGCATTTTTCCGATTTGGGTCCAAGCTTTTCAGGAAATTGTTTCCTAACATAAGCTTCACATCCCCAAATCATTAACATAGACAAATTGGGACGATTCCCATTCCATATCTCATATGGTGTCTTTTGAACCGATTTGGAAGGTACACGGTTAAGTGTAAACGCTGCAGTTTCAAGAGCATATCCCCATAATGATATTGGAAGTTCGGCTGAACTCATCATTAATCGTACCATGTCTAATAATGTACGATTCCTTCTTTCTGACACACCATTTGTTGTGGTGTACCAGGTGGAGTCCATTGTGATACAATACCACGGTCTCTCAGAAGGTCCTCAAACTCTTCGCTTAAGTATTCGCCACCTTGATCTGAACGGAGTGCTTTAATACTCTTACCAAGTTGCTTCTCTACTTCATTCATGAAAGTCTTGAACATTTCAAGAGTTTCTGACTTGTGTTTCATAAGATACACATAGCCATACCTACTGAGGTCATCAGTAAAGGTAATGAAGTATTGATAGCCTCCTCTAGCATTTGATCTAAAAGGTCCACATACATCAATATGTATGAGCCTTAACAGATCACTGGCTCTCTCACTGTGTCTAGTGAAAGGAGTTTTGGTCATCTTCCCTAATAAACATGCCTCACATGTCTCTAATGATTCAAAATCAAAAGAGTCTAGATAACCATCCTTATGGAGTCTAGATATGCGCTTCTCGTTTATGTGCCCAAGACGACAATGCCATAAGAATGTTTTGTTTGAGTTGTCAAGTTTTAACCTTTTAGTATTTACATTATATATGCTAGTCTCAAGTTCTAACAAGTAGATACCATAAGACATAGGGGCATTGCCATAAAAGATCTCATCTTTAGATATAGAAATAATTTCATTCTTAATGTGAAATTCAAATCCACTCTTGTCCATACAAGATACAGAAATAATATTTCTATTAATGGCAGGTACATAATAGCAATTCTCTAATTCTATTACAAGGCCCGTAGGCAAAGATAAACTAATAACTCCAACTGCGGTGGCAGCAACTCTTGCTCCATTAGCAACCCGCAGCTCGACTTGGCCCTTTCGTAAAGGCTTACTTCTTATCAGATCATGCATATTAGAACATATGTGAGATCCACATCTGGTATCCAGTACCCATGATGAAGAAGTATTTAAGTTTATCTCAATAACGTATATACCTGAAGTGGAGATCTCTATCCCCTTCTTCTTCTTCCTCAGTTCCTCCAGGTAGAGAGGATAGTTTCTTTTCCAATGTCCAGGTTGGTGACAATGGTGACAACTACCTTCTTTGGAGATCCCACCTTTAGCTTTGAGCGCGGATGACTTTGGCTTCTGCCCGACTTTAGAACTTTTCTTAGCCTTGCTTTTTCCTTTTGACTTTCCCTTTGCCTTGCTGACCACCATCACAGACTTGGGCTTGTCTTTCTTCATCTGTGCTTCAGCTGTCCTCAACATGCGTAACAATTCTGACAACGGCTTGTCAAAATTGTTCATGTTGTAGTTCATGACAAAATGATTATATGATTCAGGCAACGATTGTAGAATCACATCCGTGGCCAACTCTTGACCTAAGGGAAATCCCAGCTTGGATAGGCTTTCCACGTACCCAATCAAGGTGAGTATATGGGTGCCAACTGAGTCTCCCTCTTTCATCTTGCTTTTGAACAAAGCCTTTGATACATCATATCACTCCTGTCTTGCTTGATGTTGATACATGTTCTTGAGATGTGTTACCATCTCCATGATATTCATGTTCTCATGTTGCTCTTGCAACTCATAGTTCATTGAGCACAACATCAGGCACTTGACATCCACAGCATCATCAAGGTGGTTCTTGTAAGCATCTTTTTCAGCCTTGGGCGCATTTACGGCGGGCTCCTCTGGATCTGGTGTTTCAAGGACATAGAGCTTACACTCATGTGTGAGAACAATTCTCAACGTCCTAAACCAATTTTGAAAGTTGGTTCCGATAAGTTTGTCCTTCTCAACGACCGATCGCAATGATAAAGTGTGAGTGTTGGTTGCCATTTGATTGCTACAAAAGAAAAATTTTCATTTAGTCCAAAACATTTTGACTTGTAAAGATTTGATAAACGAGATTAATTAGGCCTTTAATTAATTACGCTCCCACTATTTTATTCAAATTGATAGCCCTCACTATCAACTAGAAAGATTGCAATGCACAACCTTCTAGTGAGCCAAGACCCAAAATAATTGGATCAATGCCCAACAACGTCGACGTCAAAGACCAAATACTTAGGTAGTAAACTTTTTCCAATTGCATCATATGCAACTCTTGGATAGATGATCATGCACAACTCCTTGCCATGATGCATCTGTGTGCCTCTAGGTACTTGATCCTATCAAGGTTCCCTAGTTAAGTCCAACCCATAAGCCAACACGATGAGTGTGCACCCTGCGGAGGCAGACCCACACACCCGCCATCACACTTCCACGAGATAGACAGTGTACCATGCGGAGGCGTGCCCACACATAGTCGATCAAGATTTTCATGTGTGTTGCTTTATGGAAGGCAACTAAAACTTAATATTACTAATTGAGGGGTTTTATTAATACATATACATATCCAAACACCACATACTTATAATATGTATCATATACTACTATATCCACAACCACAAACGATAGACATGCAATCACAAACACAAAAACATCGGTTATGGCCATACTATTTTAATCCTTTGGAGAAACAAAGGATTACGGTCCACCTATGGTCTTATGCATCTCATGCAACACCTATGAATCAACCTGTAAGCCTGTAATGATCAACATTACAATGAACAACTTCATGGATGCTTCGTGAGGTTGGAACTTCAAGTTGCTTCTTGGAATGGGATCTTCTTGTTGCTACTCCATGGACGCTCCTTGGAGTTGTATCTTCAGGTTGCTTCTTGGAATTAGATCTTCATGGTGCTTCTCCATGGACACTCCTTGGAGTTGGATCTTCAAGTGGCCTCCTTACATCAAGTTTACAAAAACTAAAACTAATCCTATATCTATTACATCATATTATTACTAGTCTAACTTGAGATTTGAACCCAAGAATACTAGAATAACACCAACTGCACAAACCACTACACCAACTTTACATTTTTTATATCTATTACATCATATGAGTACAAATATAAAAGGAAAGAATTAATTACACTTTTAAATAAGAGATGAGGCTCGGCATGCAAAACAAATACTTTATACAAATGATCCATATGTAACCATTATACATCCATAGAATTCACATATAAACATATCCACAAGATTGACATACACATTCATTCACAACATTCACAAAAGGGGATACTAGGCCATAACCGTGCATGCACTCACTACATAAAACATATTTTAAAGGCGACATGTATGGCATCATAGGTATATCTACATATACATATATACATATTAAAATTGCAGTACTTGTAATGCGGGACATTTCCCAAAAAAAAATTTGACTCCCACGCAAACAATGCGGGGGTACACAAGGGCAGCGCCCCTGTGCGGGGAAAATCAATATTTTCCATAGTCGACCCCGTCCAAAACGTCAAAAATAGAAGCCTACGGCGTATGTGGAATATATGTTTAGATTTGCACATTAGCAGGTTTAATTCGCATCATATGCAAAATAAAAACAGTATACAACGATTCGATCATATCGAAACTAATCCAAATACGCCGTAGATCGACGCTGCTCTGATACCACTGTTGGGTTTTGTGGAGAAAACATGCGCGGCAGAAGCAATAAAATCCACACAACCCGAAACAGGATCATGTCGACAACAACGTATTCGGAAATAGGTTTGCGGGATATACCTTATCGCAAAGCAAGTTCGACGATATCTCATTGCACGACGGTGCAACAATGCTAACCTACACAGACGGAACTTCTCTCCCGTTCACTGTCGCAGGTTGATCTGGCGATGCTCCTTTGCGGCAGTGATGTACCTTGCTCGTAGCGCGTACAGGTGGTGGTCGTCGACATCCTCCGAACGCAGGCGTCAAGGCGTCTGCGTCTTTACTTCGTCCACACGGATGGACGAAACTGCACGTCACGCTTCCCAAGCCGGTGGGAAGGAGTTGTGTCTCTGCGGCGGCGTGCTAGCAGCGTGTTTCTCTCCTTTCTCTCCTAAGGACGATCACGGCTAGGGTTTACGTGCGTGAGCGTAAACGGAAAAGCCTCTCTCTATCTTACATAGATATCGACCGTCAATCCTCCTTTAAACAGGATACAAAGGGAAATAGGGTTTCCTAAACCCATCGGTAAACAGAAATGTTGCGTTAATTAAAATGCTCATGGATTAATTAGAATATTCCAGAATTCATTAATTAACCAAATAATCACATTAATTGATTAATTAATATCCGACTCCATGCAATCGCTTGGGATGGCTCTACGGGGAAACATATACCAACACTCTGAGCACTAGACAATGACCTCCCACCTCTGGAGAAGTCCAAACAGACTGCGTATAACTCATGTCGTCCTCCTAGAATAGACAAGAAGGAGTTGTCCCTCCCGTTGGCATACTAGTCACCAACTTGCTCTCTCACAATAATGATAAAAATTTCTCTCCCTTACTGTTCCTCCCTAGTTAGGTAGAACTTGGTTAGGCTCTAGTGGTTACCACAACCATAGAGGACAATGTTTTTCATAGGAACTGATTCTCAATTGTCTTTGTTGTGCTTTGGGGAGCCTCCAATACCCCTCTATTTATAGGATGGGTTTGAGTCCAAGTGCCCAGTCGATGCAGGAATGGAAGGGACCAAGAGATCTCAAATTTTCACAACTTGTGACCACCGAAAGGGCCATTTGGTACATTAGATGGATGTCTGGCTTGCGACACGGGTGTCTCATACTATGAGACAACCATTTCATAGTTTCCCAATTGCTTATGAATTTGGCAATTCGATTCCAATTAATATCACATATGAATTTCCTTGCACAACAAGTAATGTGCAACTAGATCAAACATAGAAATATATTGAACCTTTTCTCAGCCGAACTGGGCCATCTCGCCCATGAGAGATGGCCATCTCGATCACCTAGACGGTCATCTAGTGACCTGAGTCGAGCCAATAAATTTGGTCATTTCGCTCCTTATCCAATTTCAAGTCAAAATAGGCATGACCCCCAGACATCCGTCTGAACTCTGGAGACGGCCGTTTTGCACTTCATAAGGCAATCTCAACCTTGAGATGGGCGTTCGGCAGTGCAATCAGCCTATATGTTGTATAAATAAAATACCTAAACACTTTAGTAATTAAATCAATTGTCATTCAAGATTAAACTCCTCTTCTAGGTCGAGCCCTATGTGTGTGACCCTATAGGTCCCATATTACATTGGATGTGAATGTCCATCACAACTTATGACATCACCAGCAATGAGTGGTACCTAGTCACACATCAATTCTACCCAAGTAAATGGAAAGTTGGTGAACAACTTCAGCCTACAATATGTGTATGGTGTTGCAGTGCTTGTATAATTGTTTTGTCATTGATGTCCAGATTGAACTGTAGGCATGGAGAAGTCACCCTCTTTATCGTTGAATCTTATTTCTTGAACTAGTCAGATTTTTTGAGATATATGTAAGCTCAATATCCCATATTGACTCCCATGCGCATGGCCATGCATTTATTAGTCTCGCTAATCAAGCGTCCTTTGACATCATACTCCTATAGCAGGGACAAACACTACGAGAAAAGTAGGGATTGGCTACATTTGGTCTAGCTATATTTACTTTATTTGTAGTTATTAATATCCTATCCTTACAATTCTCGATAATGTAAGTAAATCAATTATAGCTAACCATAATAGCGTTGGACTCATTATGTGTTACACTTTTCAAAGAACTCTTGGTTGAAATATTTTAGTCTCCCGCCACCCCTCCATCAAAATGTATTTCCCTCCTTTCTTAATCTGCTCTTCAATAGAGAGATACAAAATTTTCCGTCCACCGCCTCGCTCCTCCTTTTCGGCTTTTCCTATCCAAATGCCCTAATAGGAAAAATGACTGGTGTCGAGAAGCTCAAGATCCATCACGAGGGCATCACTTTTCATAATGATCCATTGCATATTTAACATATCAGTGTGTGCAAATCTAGAGAACGGGACTCCATCCATGGTTGTATCTTCATTTGAAATCAAGGTTTGCTCAGTTGTTTTCTCTATAAATCATATATGCATCCTCTTTTACAACATATCTAATGATTAATCTTGAATCATTATTGTCCCAGGTTTTCGTCTGCCAAGTCACTAGGGTGGTATAACTATTGGGCCCCCAAAATCTGTCAGCACCGACATAATCCGCTCCTGCCCTTGCTTCTAGGGTTGCGATGACGCCTCCCCCTCTTTCGTCATATAAACACTAGACGCCGCCACCCATAACTCACTGGTCTCATCCTCGGATCAGTCCTATTACTCTGAGCACGTCGCCGCCCAAATCATAGCAAGCCTCCCTTCGCTTTGAGTAGATCTGTACATTCTCAGAGGATGGGGCGCTCAGGATCTTAACTCCTATGCCACACTCAAGTCCCTGAACCTGCAATCATTCCCTGCGGTTGAAAGCATGTTGGGATTCTATCTTGGCCAACAAGGTATTTGTAGGTGTCTGGGACAGTTGTGTGTGGTCTTTGTTGATGAGTCTATAGGGACGTATTGGGTGTTTTCTGGTTCCCATTAATAGCTCGTGAGGTGTAGAAAAGTCAATAATCATGTACATATGACGTTGCTCCGATTTAATGGTGAATTGACTGAACTCGAGTAGATCTCTATCTGAAACCTCGAGTTGGTGTAGTGCAAGCGGACTGGGATGCATAGCTGCTACTTTTTCCATTAATGACAAGGTCAGCAGATGAAAGGTCTAAATCAAACTCAAAATTGTCATTTTCAAAATTCATGATTTTCTGCACTTCACGAATGAATAAGTTGGTCTGTTTTGAACTCTTTGGGCTCAAGTCCTTAACTGTGAGAGGATGAGCTATTGCAGTAGTCTTGTACATCTTCTAATCTTCTCCAAATCATCATCATTTATTGAGTACCCCCAGCTCTAAGAAGGGGTCCCTTGGATGCTGAGGGCAGAATACGACTATGTGACTTATCATCAGATAATTTTTGAGAGGGCAGGTAATCTTCAGGCATATTTTCTAACATCTTTCGTTTATCCTTTCTATTGATTAATTAAACTCGTTCTAAAATATAAAAATTTGTGTGGCGGCATGTGTTCCTTGTCTAGATCTAAAGTTTGATGATGTAGTACTCTACATTTCATGATTTGCTGAGATCTTAGTGTAATGTTTACCTGTATTTGTTTTCCAGACAAAAGGACAAAGATCAGCAAGTAAATGAGGAAGGTCTAGGAGATTGTTCCCAATATCGAAAAGGTACGTATATATTTAGCTGATCAGTTCTATGTGGGACCTTCTAATCAGTTAAAAAATTAAGGAAAGAATTATTATCTATGGCTCATGGAAGTCTTTGTTTATGTGATAATATATGACTCGTCTATTGTTTTAGTACACAAATAGCACAAACATATCGAATATGGCAATGGATTATATTAAAGATCTACAAGCTAAGTCCAAGTTAACAATAAATAGAACTCACTGCTAATATTCTCATAAACAGTTCTATCTCTTGTTTATTAAAGTCATCTCAACATGAATTGAATCTCAGTTGAGTATTTATCTTATCTGCTACAAAACTAATTTGTATGCTACGTAACCCCTTCTTTTAGTTTAATGTATGTGACCTTTGAAATCATTGTTTATTAACCACCACTATTGGTAATTTTATATCTGTTCAACTCTAGCAGATATGAGTAATTAGTCATGTACATGTTGGAGAACACACAAAAACGAGGGAGAGTCAAGTTGATTAGTATTAGACTAACCGCCCACTCATTTACATAAGGACATGAAGCATCCAATAATCCGTCTACGCGGTATGTGAGTAAACACAATTTACATACCCTATGTAGACTCATTTAACTGTAGTTATGTACAAACTCACAGATACATATCTTAATAGTAGTAATATAAATAGACTAGAAGATAAAAAACTATTGTTTAGAACAACTTTATATAAGATAATTAGATGGGTATTGGACATTGATATCATAAAAACAACAAAGGCTTGCTGAAAAAGAGAATAAAAAGTCAACCCAAACCAGGTCGTGATACTACTTTGGGATATGATGGTGTTTCTCCGACCTGGTTAAGTGTTGGTGAAACCTTGGAGGCAATTCAACAAGCCCTACTTGTGTCAGCTGGGGATATCCTATCATAGGGAAACACCATCTCATTGGAAAAACAAAGAAGCACGGTACATATATAAAACAGCAGAAGATGACTAAGCTTTATGATGCAATTCAAGATCCAAGTGAGGGATCCCTCTAGCCCATGCATCTACCACAGGGCTCACCGACAGACATCAGAATTCTATGAATTTTGTAGACATGTTACAGGTGCAGAGAGCACTACTTGATTTGGATTGATTTATTTTGAGTTTTTGAATAAATTTTTTTTATATTTAATATTTGATTACAAATTAAATAGATATTTGATTACTTCTATATCCTGATTATGGTGAATTTGCATGTAGGGCTCGATTGTTCCTTTGGTTGTTAAGTTGGCTGACTCAGAAAAGGAAAGACAGGCTATGCGTTCTCAAAAGGCTCGATCTCAGGTTCTTGCGTTACCCAGTACAACCACTTGAACTCAGCAACATTCCTTGTTCAACATCAGGCATGACAACAATTACCATACTTTGCTTCAGTGGTAATCTGGTCTGATAATATAAAATCTGAACACGATCGTATGGGTCCCAATCCAAGTGACAATTGCATGATGATTTTGATTTCAAGCTTCTAAAAAAGTTTTGAGAGCTAGAGTACAATGTGGGGTGCAATTTTGAGAGTGATGTAACTTATATTCTAATGGGGGTCATTGCATACATATATCTTCTTTCTATGTTGTAAAACTGGGGAAAGGTTTATGTCCTCCCTATGTGTACTCATTGTTTCAACATAAATAAAAGTATGATTATTGACATCACAACGACAACTTGATCTGAATCAATATTGATTTTTTCTTCTTCTAAGAAATACTTTTGTATTGACAAGTTAATGACTGGTTACATAATCTAACTACAAATGCATGGATGTGTAGTACATGATATCTCTAACTACACACTAACTACAATTACAAAATGTAGTAAGTGCCAATTATGGCTACACATGAATTACATATACAATTGTAACGAATGTCATTTCGCCCTACATATCATAGCTACAAATACAATTGTAGTCATCTATTTCACTACAATTGCAACTACATCTTAATGTGTAAGGATAATTTTTAACTACAAGTAAGGTTACATATGAATTTGTAGGTAGATGAATATCTAACTACAATTTAGAAAAATGTAGCAAAAACAATTAGCTACACGGGTATTAGCTTCATATTCTAAATGTAAGGATAAATGTAGCTAAAGCTTTTAGCTACAAACTTTAGGGTTTTAGCTACAATTTTTTTTGTAGTTAAAGACCATCTTTTTTGTAGTGAAATCTCATTTCTATAACTCACAATCAATCCTCATGTGTCAAAGTCACCCAATCATCACAGTTATAACATTCCATATTTTAGGACAACATTTGATGATGTCAAAGTGTACCCAACAACATGCATTGAGTGTAGTGATTTCAGGTCTAAGAACCACAACCACCCCCATCACTGTGAGAGCTGACTATGACATCTATAAAGATGTCTTCCATGTGTCAGCCTCACAGTGGGTCTGTATGATACATAGTTTCCAACATGTATCTATGTGATTGGTTTGATATTGCCATGTCATGACTAATGAGATTTTGTCATCAACCAACTCGCACTCTGATCTTATGTGTTATTGTTGTCTATCAACCTTCCAAAATAACAACCGATCAAGGAAATAATGATAATATGCAAAGGTACTATTAACATCCATATGATCTCATTCTTCCAAGTCACGGACTTGAACACATACGTCATTGAGTAATATTCTTCTCTAGATATTTATAATGTTACATCATTATCTCATAACTAAATTAAATAGAATAAATTGGAAGCTTGCCTTTATTTATTAATCAAATCAATTACAAGTTATGCCATTACAATGATCATATGATTGGCTCTCTGGGCATACATACCAATAGACACCCACTTTCACTTAGAGCCAATCACCTACGAATTGTATTCTAAGTGATCTTACATTTCCATCATGCTTTTTCTGAGAAATTTCCTTCGTCAAGGGGTCGGAAACATTATTCTTAGTTGGTACTTTGCAAATCTGTACATCTCCATGTTGCACAATCTCTTGTATGAGATGGAACCGCCTTTGTATTTGATTTGAGCACTGATGTGATCTGGGTTCCTTAGCTTATGCAATAGCTCCATTGTTGTCACAATATGGCTTGATTGCCTCGCTGATACTTAGAACAACCTCAAGTTCTATGATGAACTTCTTGATCCATAAAACCTCCTTTGTTTCAGATTGTTGAATCGACAACTGTCTCTTTCTTTGAACTTTTCCAACTTACAGTCCTATTTTTTAAGAAAAACACAAATTCTGATAGTGACTTATAATCATCTTGATCAGTTGCATCGGTATAATCCTTTACCACCAGCTCTTCCTCTCCACTGTAGATCAAGAATTGATCCTTAGTCCTTCTCAAGTACTTGAGGATGTTCGTCATGGCTCTGTAGTGAGCATCACCTGGATCTAACTGATATCTTCTCATCATGCTCAAGGCATACAAGATGTCTGGGCGGGTACACAACATTGCATACTTGATTGATCGAATCACTCAGGCATATGGAATCAAACTCATGTGTTCTCTTTCTTCACAATAACTAAGCCATTGAGCTCTAGAGATGGGGACACCATGATGTGCATGCAGGTTTCCTCTCTTTTAGTTCTCCATGTTGAACTGCTTCAACATAATTAACTATCAAAACTTGAATGTTTGATAACAATAAGAGAAAGATACAACACCATGAAACCTAAATGTGAATACAAATAAGAAAAAGATTTCTTAAATCTATAATTAAAGAAGATAATAGAGTAAAATATAGGTAAGTTTGTGCTAATGAAGTGATTCAAGGTATAAAAACCACATAAGATGAAGACAACTCCATAATGAGTGTGATGTGAAAAGTTGAATAAGAACAATAACAGATGAATCAAGTGGAACCTAATTTAATATCAAACCAATCCATGTGTGTAACAAAGTGTTCATGTGAAATCTTCATGACATGTGAAAGAAATTAAGGGAGAGGATCCTTGTTTAATAAAGAGAATGTGGATAATGATGAACTATTCCTGAACTAGTGGTTGAAAAACATGATAATATGAGAAGACATACATAAGAATGATGAAGAGTTAATGGGAAAAGAGGAATAAGATGTAATAATCATAATGATTCGTATGTTAATGGAAAGGAACCCAAGTTGAAAAAGGAAAGATGACACATAAAAAGTGTAACCTTCATAGGGAAAAATAGAATTGGTTACATGTTTCTAGTGACCCCTGGACATGAATTGTTTTCCATTGATGTAGGAAATGTGATTTCCTTTATGTTACTTCTTTTTGAGGCATAGCCTTCTAGTAGATCTCATGCCACTTGGTACACATGGATTCACTGTAATACTGGGATGAATATCGTGATATGATGTGTTGTTCCCTTGGACTATAGTTCCAAAATATTTATGTTTTATAATGAGCATGCTTTTTATGACTTACAAGAGTTTGGGAGGATTCCTCCTATATGTTCTTAGATGGTTATGATGTTGAGGAAGTGGATGAAACCTGAATATGAATTGTTTATAACACATGAAGTGGACATCAAGATCATGAATCCTAGTATCCAAAGTGTACCAATTATACGAGTTAAAGAAATCTATTAGATGAATTGTCCAGTGTTCCTCTTCAATAGAGAGAGAGAGTTAATATTGAACCTCCAATTGTTGTTTGGGAAAAGAGGAGTGTTTCTATAATGTTGTGTATGGTTTGATGATAGTTGGACAAGACCACTATCATGGATAGATGGTTTTTCGATCAACAAACATGTTCTACTGTGTTCCTTTAAGATAAACCTAGGATCAAAATCTTAATGGATAAGAAATAAAGTGGATAACATAAGTTACATGACCATGATGAGCTTAGAGTTATGTCATTTATACTAACCAATGTATCAATAGAACTCCTAAATAAGAGGAACAAAGTGCTTAGGTCATGTCTCATAAGTTGTAACAAACTTTGAATGATGACATCTCAAAATATTTCAGAGATGGTAAGTAGCATAGTTAACATATTTGCTAAACCATGAGAATGTTGAAGAAACTATACTCGTGTGTGACAAGTTCCACAAGAGTGAGTTGGGAGTTAACTAGATTATCCTTTTGGAGTTATGATACATCTTCTAAGTGTGTTGTGTGAAACCTAATAAAATGAAGACAGTCTCATACCTCTACCCCTAACAATGTCAACCAGGAAGTTATATATATTAATGATTGCAGACAAGTATACGATTCTTTAGCTAGATAGATGGACATTACACCATTGAGATTATTGAAGAATATTCTAAGAACATGTTCCTTATAGTTCTTGACAATTAGGGGATGCTCACGTGATTTATTGAGTTGCTAATTACAACAATCATGAAAGGAGCATAGAGATGAAACCTTGTAGAATTACACATGATAAAAGATACATGATGTTCCATGTTTGGTAAGAACCAACATGTATGGTCTTTGACTGATGTGTGGTACAACATATAATATAATTCACAAGAATAGTTTAAGACCCAAGTTGGAAGGTACTACCAGACCTATACAGGTGGCACAACAATTCCAATGATGAACCAAAGTGACACATGTAAGAATTGAGGGAGAAGAATATTACTTCTATGAGAATTATATGACATAACCATTAGGTGAAAGTTGGAAGACTGAGTATGAGGTGCATAATAAGTATCCATCTTTGTTTGCCTTGGATTTTGGTGGCAAAATCCCTATTATGGGTTTATAGTTGAGAGACCCCTAACCTTGGTTTAGAGTTGAACATGCTTGATTACCATAATTGAATGCTTAGAACCATAATATAACCTTTTGATATACTTAAGAATCATAATACATGCTTAACTATCAAGTTTGGTCCAATTTGGACATTGTTTATGCAAGTTATGCAATTTTATGTACATTTTGGACTTTTATGCAATTTACCCAAATGGGAGGTTTTTATTGACATTTGTCACTTTCATTATGTTCCTAGGATTCTCTCTCATCAATACTGATATTGTTGATCCATGGAGAACTCAATTGTAACTTGGCTTGGTGGTGATTTGCTTCAAGGGTGATTTAGGGTTTTACTCCCCCCCCCAATGGATGAGCCACCTTGAAGGCTAACTATTATTCCTCAAATTTTGATAAAATTGAATTATATAATATAAGACATGTTTTAATAAATAATTTTCTATAATTGTGTTATTGCTAGAATAATAATGTTGATCACCTTTGTGACATGGGTGCTTGTGGCACAAATTAAATAAATAAGAGGTTTTGCACATAAATACATAAACATGGCTTTATGAATAGATAATTAAGTGAAATATAAAAAAAATTTCAAGTTTCCAAAGTAAAATAGAATACATGGTGTTTTATACAACTAAAATATTAATTATGTAGCCTATAAAGGCAACACAATGTCAATACAATTAAAACATTATCTTGATTTAGCCTGTTTATACTAGAAACTAATAATGAAAAGAAAGAGGCTTATAGAAAAAGGATATACTATGGAATAATGGTAATGTATTAAATAATGTTGGAAAATATCAAGTTTTGGATATAAAAGATATCCCGATAAAACCCCAATGTGTGAATAAGGTGGGAAAAACATTAATGAATTCCTATATTTGATTTAAGGAATGTTTTGGAAAAAGAAGATAATGAATAATTTAGAATTCATTATCCAATAAGGTGCTATATATATTTATATGCTTTCCTTTATGGATTTTGATTTACAAAGTCCATGGAATGACAATGAAAATAAGTGATTATGTCCCTTTGTGGCTTGCATTAAGGATAATGATAATAATCCAATATGTGTCAAATTGGTGTACACCATCCTTAGTTTGGGTTTTATAACCCATCATTTTATTAGGAGAGTTGGTCAATCCCATGAAAGTGAGTAATATTTCAAGGTTTATAAATTTTTAATCCATATATAGTTGTGCATGGTGATAACAGGGCACAGTGACTTGGTAGTATTGTGTTAATGACCTTCCTTTTGAAGTTTAAGTCATGCGACTCTCTCTCTCCCTTTCTTCTTTAGATGCAACAACTCTACTCCCAAAAAGGAAATATGGTGTGGTGCCCATACGTCCATCTCTCTTAAATATCTTTCTCCTAACCTAGAGTCGTGCTTGGGGGCCTATATAAGAGGTCATAGTATCCCAACCTTGGTCGCCAAAAACATCAACCGTGTTCCAGGGGGATCCATGGAAGTAATTAACAAACAATACCAAAACCTCCCTAGAAGCACTTATATCTTATTGGGTAACATCAAGTTCTATAACTTTAGATATAAGTACATCACATTCAAGAGTAATTCATACATCAAATAGGGTCTTCAATTTAAGATCAGATCATTGCCTAATTGTTTTAGTCAACTTTCATGGTTTCACATGAATTTTAGCTTTTCTCATGCATAAGCTACCCAAAATCAAGAATTCGTGTGATTAATAGTCATTAGAGAAGAATCACATGAGTAGATGAGAAGACTACCTAATCATCATGTACTTGGGTGGCTTGGGCGGTCTTTAAAGAAGAGATGAGTTGCTAGAAGACTCTCTAACTTGAGGAATGGATTTTAGCCCTTCATGGGTTCTTAAGGATTGTTATGCCTTAAACATATATATAGGACTATGTGTATATCTATGATACCATTTGTCACATAATCATTTGTTACCCTCATCCTACCTCCACTGAAAATAGAGAAAGTGGTAGTAGGGTTTGGGCGACCGTCCATGGAATGGCACATAGTTTCACACAAGCAATGCATATGAAAAAGGCAATAACAACAAGACAACAAGATATAAAACTTGGATATAAGATATATGTACCCATTTCTAGATTCAATCATACCCATTTGCATTGCATTTCAGAGCTTAGAGTCTTGAGTGCAACATATCTTCATTTGGCAACTACAAAATTGATAAACAAAACATATTAATGCTAGAGCATTAAGTACACTATGAAAGGCATGTAAACAATTTAAGAGTATTATACAACTTTCTTGGCTATAAACATCATATAAGAAAGAAGTAGATCAAGACATGAACATTTAACAACAATCTTTTATAAAAAGCATGTTTTAATTGTATTTTCCATTATACTCAACAATATATCATGGCCATTGACCAGCTTCCCAATGGAAGGGTCTGTAAGGGTGCTCAAGATTAGCCAACCCTTTTTATCGACATGGACCACCTTATCTTGACATCTCAAGTAAGGTGCCCAACCTTGTGCCCTTACCCCCGAGAATATAGACAGGTATACAAGGTTTGTATAATGGACAAGTTCAATTATATTCGAGGTTTATTCAACATATTTCAAGCAAAATGAACGTACTAACCATAGGGAACAAGTAGCTCTAATAAGTAATTAACTAGCCAAGCATTCATATGAGCATACATACAAACAATCCAATACCATAGTAGGGTCAAGAGAGTAAGCTTACCTTAAGAGTAGTGAGCAAGATTAAGCATTGCTTCTAGAAAACAATAACTAGCACTTGATTAGATCTTGCAATTGAGTCAACATAGAGATCCTGACATTTCAAATGAGTGCAATTGGATTTATTTCAACAAGATTATGCCCATTTATAATTATCATACATGTTGGATTTATCACCTAAGTCGAGGTACTCATTTACTTCAACATTGTTTTCAACATCTCAACTAGTCATGCAAGTTCATTATCAAATTACACCATACATCATGGATTCATCAATAGCTTAGGGTGACATCACAACTAAGATTAGGGATTACAAGATTCGGGTTTCATGATCTTCGGTAGAGTAATCTTAAGATTTGAGCAAGCTTAGTCAGCATGAGCATCAACACTAGTATAACTAGTCTTTTGAGTTATAATCATGCAAGATTTTCACCATTAGAGTATTGATGGGATCTACTTGAGTTAAGTGTCATTAACATCACTAACATATTGATTTGATATCATTACATAATATGGATTATTATTAGGGTATGATTTGCATAAGAGTAGGAGTTAGCTATCATCATGCATACTAAACCACATTTCAAGTCAAGATTAGGTAATTTAGCCACATAAGTGCACAAAAAGTTCTAGAAGACATATAGGGATACAAGGCATTTAAGGTTACTGATTTAGAAGTTCATATGATCATCTTAGACATATAAGACCCATATGTGAATTAGGTTTGAGATTTGACATTAAAGAATCCTTACAAGGCATGTTTCAATGGTGAAAAATACATCATCAAGTCAATTTAGGATGCTAGCATGGACAAGTTCGAATCTTAGTCCATTCATACATCAAGCATTACTTATTTTGTTCAAGTATTGGGATTAGAGCCACATTAAATCAAGGTTAAGCATTAAATAACTAATCTTTAGCATAATAGTCTATTGAGGTCATTTAAGCCACATTAGATCGTTCTAGGGTACAAGGATGGATCAAGTTCGAATATTGATGCATAAGGATGTTCAAGTTACTGATATCATGCTAACATCATGTTTTAAGACATAAAAGACCAATATAATGCATTCAAATAGATTAAACATCTTGAAAAGACCTCAAAAGTATACATTTTTGGATATCAGTGGAAATAGAGGTAAAATTAGACTCTAGAGGTATTTTTATTGGAAAGATCTCATTTTTATGATCAATATGGTATACAATAAGTTTTATTTTGGTCAAGGTAATTGCAAGATACATTTTTTACAAAGTTTACCTCAACATGACCCAATTTGGATTGTTGGATTTGGATCTGGCGGTCGATCTGGGTGGCTGTTTGGAAGGAGCTGGGCTCCTTGGGCCTGTGTCCTGGCACCTCTCACGACCTTTGGTCACCTCCCCTCTCTGACCATCGATCACAGTCTACCTCTAGGAGTCGCTCTAGGGAAACAACTAGCGTGCCTCGCAAAATCCAAAGTGACGATACCACCTGTTCGTCAGAGTTGTAGAGGAAGGAAGGTTGGGGGAAGCAAGAAGCTCTAGTACTATGTTGTCCATTAGTGGGCAGGAGTCTTGAACCATAGGGAGGTCCTAATTAGGACCGGAAGAGCCAAGGGCATGGACGCCAAAAAGGGGGAGGTAGCGGCGACGCAAGGAGGTAGGAGATGGAAAAGGGCTCTTGGGCTAGGGAGAAGAGGGGATAATATAGTGGAAAGAGGGATAGGGTCGGGGTCGATTTAAAGGAGGTATTTATTTGTGAAAATCATGGTAATCGATGCATATTGTCTATCAAAAAGAGGATCCTGCTATAGTACAACCAAAGCTAGGAGATGACCTCCTAGGTCGTCAGATTGGGCCGATTTGTGGTAGCATTCTTCAAGGGCCAACATTTGATTTCTCAAGGTCCGAGCCATGTTATTGGTTGAGCAAAAGAGGCATGTATTGCCAAGGGAAAGGAGATGTAATTGGGTTGCACCCAAGCTTTTGGCCCGTTAAGGCTTGAAATTGGAATAAATCACAGATTGAAAATAACAAATTTTAAATGAACATATCTTGGGATATGATGGTCCGATTGAAGTGATTTTTGCATTGTTGGATTTGTTGTTGGGTCCTCTATAACTTGGAATATATTTGGTATCAAGGAGAGATCCTTGTATAGGTTCAATTTTGATGGCAAGTTGATGATACATAGGTAACATAATATTTAGGTCAAAAACTCAAATTAGAGTCATGTATAAGCACCAAGTGATATTTAATCAATTCCAACTCACAAAATGAGTATAAGGTGACTAAAAGTCATCAAATTGGGGGTGAGGGACGTAATTGAGTATAGTAGGGCATCTAGTGATTCAAGATGTACATAATTTGAATGTGAGAAAATCCAGGTTATCACACTAATATCCAATGGTACCATTGGTTTGTGCAACTACAAATGGCCATCAAATACAGGGACCACTCGGGAACATCTGTAGAACATCCTAAAGGCTCCAGGTTGATGGTCATGCTGTCCGGGCCCACTGCCCAAGGCTCTAGTAGAGTTTCAGGAATGACGATTGTCCCCACATACCACCACTAGCCTTAACTGTGCGCTTTGTCCTCACTCACGCACATGCCAGGATCAACTTCCCGATAGGTCACCCATCCCAATACTACTCCAAGTTGAGCACGCTTAACTATGGAGTTCTTAGTGATGGGCTCCCAGAAAAGGAGGTGCACCTTGGTGATATGGGTAGTCCAATCATTCCTTATAAGATCATTATATCTGAGGCCTCAAATCCTGGGATGTTACAATCTCCCCCACTTAGACTCTTGACGTCCTCGTCAAGGCTCAACTATATGGCCTCATAATACTTCCCCATTTCAGTGTAGACCCAGAGTGGCCCATGGACACCCAGCTCCCGATCATGGAATACCAATGCAAGGGTGGCTACGTCAACCATGGACAGCCCTTTCCAACATGCCTGGACCGCACGACTCAAGACTAGAATGCCACATGCCCATGTGGGCCCCACCTACTGGAGGGGTTATGGCTCTGATACCATTTGTAATGCCCGTGCCCACTTCCCAAGGCTCTAGTAGAGTTTCAGGAATGACAAATGTCCCCACATACCACCACTAGCCTTAACTGCGTGCTTTTTCCTCACTCACGCGCATGTCAGGATCAACTTCCCGACAGGTCACCCATCCCAGTACTACTCCAAGCTGAGCACGCTTAACTATGGAGTTCTTAGTGATGGGCTCCCAGAAAAGGAGGTGCACCTTGGTGATATGGTTAGTCCAATCATTCCTTATAAGATCATTATATCCAAGGCCTCAAATCCTGGGACGTTACAACTTTTATGTCGATGGAAGCTTTAAACCATGGACACATGGAGAGCTGCTTAGACACCTCATGCTTCTTCTCTTCCTTATCCATGGGCTATATCTATCTCTTGGTTGCCCAAGTCACAAACCTTTACTCACTTCCTCTTTCCTCTAACCTAGAGTACAAACTCCACTATGTTTGTCTATAGGACTAGGTGGTCCAAGGAAGAATATGACCCCCTTTTTGGAGCAGAAGGTCTCCTACAGATTCATCTATCCCAAAATAGGGTTTCTAAAGTCATCTCCTAGGGTTTCCAACCAAGGCAAGTTGTTTACTTTCCTCCTTCTATGTTTTCCTTGTTCATCTTCTTCCTTCAACCTTGCTCCAAGTCAAAACCATGGACCTCCATGGTAAAAGGTTCTCTGAAGCTAAAAAAAACCCTACCTTTCTTGCTCCTTATGCTTATGGTTTGCTTCTTTAGCAAAGAAAGGTGATAGATGGTTGAGTTTAGACCTAAACATTGGGTTTTCTACCTTCTTGCTTGAGTTTTCTTTCTAATAAGAAGTTTTTTCTCATCTCTAGAGGTTATTTTTATAACCTTCTTCACTTTTATTTCTTACTACAACCTTTCTTGCATTATTTCTTGCTCTAAGACGAAGATCTATGCTTATAATGGATAACCTTGCTTAGAGTTTCAAATTTTATAATGTTCCCTATTATGTTCTAGTTCTAGATGAACTTGTAAATAGGTGTACATCCTTCTTAAAGTAGAATATGAAGCTAGGATAGGTTGGTAACACAACCGATGGTGCTAAGCACCTAACAATCGATGGTATAAATTAGGGTTTTCAAGCTATTTCCTTCACTACCACATGACCCGATGGTGATACCTTGGAACAACTGATAGTGCTGATATCTTGAAAATCGATGGTGATTATCAAGGGTGTCAACCAATGGTGACAACTGATGGCCGCCCCATAGGTCAGGTTTGGCTCAATTAGAACCTAAATGATCAACCACTAAATACCCTAATGATGCTATCAATCGATGGTGACATTAGCGTAATATCTAATGGTGTTAAATGAATATAGTGTTGATCTTAAAATCAATGGTGACTTAATGATCATAACCAATGGTGGATCAGGTCACCACAATCGATGCAGAGACAAGGCTTTAAATGTATCTTCAATTAATCCCTAAGTCAATAGTTTCTTGGGTCAAATGATTCAAGGGTTAGACATATACTCCTATTGATGGTTTTGAAATATAAACCTGATCCAATGGCTAGGAACTAACACTTCTGCATATAATAATTTTGAACAATGGACTTCATCCAATGGTTTGGATTGAAACTTGTAGTATTGCATGTGATTTCTAATAATCTGAATTTTATTGTTTCCCTCATGTGATCAATTTAAGGATCTTGATGGTTGATATGATGGCTTGCTTAAAATGTACAACTGATGATGGGTTTTAACCCCACAACCTATGGTTTCCCTTTATGTTATTAAATAAGGGATGTTTAGGGTTTAATATTGACTTTTTTAGGTCACAACTTGGTGGTTTTACAAGTGATATGTGTACGGTGTTTGCTTATCTAAATAACTAATGGTCTTACCATTTCAACATCCTGTGGTTCTGGATGATGTTTTAGTATGGTGATTGGGTTGAATGATGATGGAACCGATGGAGGTTTTCCTTTAATATGGTAGTCTTACCTTTGCCCTCATGTGAATAGAATGGATAGTGACTGTATTGTGTTGATATGTAACCCTAATGGGATATAGTTTGTACACTTAATCCTAAAGAACTTAGATGATAATGGGTAACTATGATCAGCTTTCCTTAGTAGAATAATAGAACTATGGAGTACTCTCTTATTGTTGCGGAACACTAGTATACTAAAATCTAATGGTAACATCCTGAGTTATGCATGGATCCATACTTGAGAATGTAATGGAATGTGATGATGATGTTGTGCCATATGTATCCAAGATTATATAGGGATGATATGAGTTACGTTTTGTGAATGAATGCTCAAGTATAACTTTAATGTAACCTACCTTGATAAGCATAACCATAAATCAAGTAATGAATGGTGGTGAATCATGATATTCTTTCTTGAATGATTAATATAATGGTTGAATATCCTTCCTCATGATTGATTGAAACTCTAATGTGTTTAATTGGTGGTCATCACAGCTTCATGATCTATGTTTTCTTATGGTAAACTTGCACACTATAAGTGTGATGTTGGCCAATCATTACTAGCTTCCTTAAATGTTGAGATAATACAAGAATGCTCTTAATTGCTAAGATACTCCTTCAATGTTATCCTGTGCACATCTTTTAGTTCCTTAATGTAAAATCATGATCAGTCTGTGTATCACATGCATGGTGATGTTTGTTGAGCCTTGTTATAAGGCATAGAAAGATAATGACGCACTTCCAGGAAATGATATCATGGTATGAATGACCTTTGGGCATGGTTGAGCCCTGAATGAGGTGTAATCCTCTTATGTTGACAAGGGTTGATACCCTATGATATTGTGATAAGGATATATATCCTGTGATAGTATGATGACAAGTGCAGTCTCATGAACGTCAGTAAATAATAGTACCATGTAATGATCAAATGAGGAACAACAAGTCTCCTACATTTATCCATTTTAAAGTTGTTATATGTTAATGCCGGCTAGAGATGAATTAGGTTTTGTATGTCCACTTGTTTAATGAAACCTTAATTCACCCATTTAATAATAACTAATCAAGTGAAATCCTAATCATGTAGTGTGATGTGTCGTAGAACCATCTTCAGTGTTAGAACTTGCTGGATGATGAAACGAGTATTCCAAAGGGAAACTCAGAGCACATACATAACATGTTGAGTATCTGGGGTGCATGTGAGTGTACATCCTTAACTACAGGTTATGGAGGATGACTTCTGTCATGCCTTGGATATTGTGAAATGTGAAAGGAAGCAGTATAACTGGAGGATGCCTCTTATAGAATAACCATGTGTGAGCTTATTCTCTAGTTTCGTGACCTATACCAAGGGAGGACTTGTTGTTAGCATCTTGACTACATGTCGATGGAGTGGCAACATTGAATGAAATGTCACTACCTTTTTACTCATACCAACTGAGGGGAAGAGAACTTAGGATGCCGACTCTCCTAGATTGTACGGAATCGAATAGCCCTTCACAGGGGACGGTTGGACTTTTGGTGGTATGACTCAAATTCCCCAGGGCATAACAAAAGATGTGATACAATCATATAGCATATTTGTTTAGGGTTATACACAATGACTCACATTGGATGATAACCCTTGTTTGATTTTTTTACATAGAGATGATGAGTAGTACAATAAGAGATAATAGATATGCTTATGTTGTAGATGTTATTATGTTGTCAGATATACTGACAACTAGTAGTTAAGATTATGCTCCTAGCTATGTTTAATACTGCTACCCATTCATTTGTATTTAGAAATGCTTAAACTGCTAAACATTCTTATGCAATTAGTTTTGCTTATGATGTTAGCTCTACTTATGATATAAATTGCTTCACTTCATTAAACATGCCAATATTGATAGACATGTTATACTATTTTTTTTAAGTTAGGAGAGACATTAGTCTCCCCCCTCCCTCAAAGCCCATGGCGGAGGCCAGACACCCGGAAGGGTGGTAAATTCAAGGCAGCTTCTGGGAATTGAACCCGGGTCCCTCCGTGAGGGGACGCCGTGCTTGACCACTTGGACCACTCCTTGCCGACTTCATGTTATACTATTAGACATATTCATGATGTTAGAGATACTTATGCTACTAGTTTCCTTGTGATGTTAGCATGGAATATGATAGTAGTCAGACTAATGAAGATGATTGTTATTAGATTCTATCTTATAAAATTTGAGTAGATATCTGATAGAAGAAATGGATTTATCTATTACATGTATATACATTTATAATCATACTTATTGCTAAGATTAAGTGCTTAATCTGTTTAGCATGCTTGAACTGTTCAATCTGCACAATTGACTATTGAATACTACAACTACTCAGTTTATTTTTGCTATAATCAATATATATTGGAGAGAGTTATATCTCTCACTGGGACTGGGTCTCACCTCGTGGGTCCACATCCTTTTGAGTGATCGATGGTAGTGGTAGCAGTACCATAACAATGAGGAAAATTTGAGGTGATGAACCCTAGAGAAGATTGTTTAGTTGTATAGTGTGTCCTAGAGTTGTCCATGTACTCCTATGTCCATGTGAGAAGTTTGTATATGATGTTTCAATTGAATCAAGATTTTGATAGCATGTTGATACTTGTATATGTGGAATATGTGGATATAATTCCTTTGTAAATTTTATGATGTAGTTGAGGTTACAAAGCCGTTGTAAAGAAAATTGAGCATTATATGAAATAAAGCAAGTTGATGGGTTTTTATGTAAATATTTTTGAGAAATTGAGAAATGTTTAGTTTTTATTTACCCTTTTTTTGGATTTTTGTTTAATTAATGAGTAATCATGTTTTGTGTTTTGAGAAATCTCATTTAGTGTAACGGGTTCTCACAAGTTGGTATCAAAGCTTTAGGTTCGCTCAGTCTATAGGGACACTAGGACTTAGGACTAGGATGATATCTAAGGTAGGAACATGACACAAAAACATGGTGCATACTGCCAAATCTTAGTACTTGAATTCCTTGTCTAGGTATTCAGATATCAAAGAAAAGGTAAGTATGTAACTCTTAGATTGTTCACTTTCTGATGAATTTGATCAAGTAGTCATTTTGAAACAATCTAAAGATCACAATGAATGAGAAATGATGGTACATATATCTCAATCTTACCCTAAAGAAGATGAGAAGTACATCATAAACTAAAACTTGCATGTTTGATAACCATAAGAGAAAGATTAAAAACCTAAATGTGAATACATATAAGAAAAGAGTAGTTCCTAATAATCTCTATGGTTTGCAAAAAAAAAAGAGTAGTTCCTAAAGCTATAATTCAAGAAGATAAAAAAGTAAAAGATAGGTCATTCTGTGCTAATAAAGTGATCCAAGGTATGAAAACCACATAAGATTAAGAGAACTCCATAATGGGTGTGATGGGAAAAGTTGAATAAGTGCAATAAGAAATGAATCAAGTGGAACCTGAGTTAATCTCAGACCAATCCATGTGTGTAAGAAAGTGTTCATGTGAAATCATAATGACATGTAAAAGAAATTTATGGGAGAGGATACTTGTTTAATGAAGAAAATGTGGAATATGATGAACTATTCCTTAACTAGTGGTTGAAAAACATTATAACATAAGAAGATGCACATAAGAATGATGAGAGTTAAAGATAAAAGAGCAATGAGATGTGACAATCTTAATGATTACTATGTTAATGGCAAGGAAACCAAGTTGAAAAGGTAACATGACACATAAAAATTGTAACCTTCATGGGGGAAATAGAATTGGTTACCTTTTGCTAGTGACCCTTGGACCATGTTGCTTTGATGTGGAAAGTGTGTTTCCTTTTATGTTCCTTTCTTTTTGAGGTGTAGCCTTCAACTAGATCTCATGCCACTTGGTACACATGGATTTACTATATTCCTGGGTGGATATCATGATATGATGTGTGGTTGCCTTAGACTATAGTTCCAAAATAATTATGTTTGTAATGAGCATGGTTTTTTATACTTTTCTGTCTATATGTTACTATCTGGTTATAATGTTGAGGAAGTGGACAAAACCAGGATATGAATTCTTTATAACACATGTGGTGGATATCAAGGTAGAAAATCCTAATATCCAGAGTGTACCGATTATATATGAGTTAAAGATATCTATTAGATGAACTGTCTAGTGTTCCTCTCCATTAGAGAGAGAGAGTTGATGTTGAACCTCCAATTGTTGTTTGGGAAAAGAGGAGTGATTCTATAATGTTATGTATGGTATGATGATAGTTGGACAAGACCACTATCAAGGATAGATGGTTTGTTGATAAAAAAACATGTGCTACCATGTTCTTTTAAGAAAAACCCAGGATTAGAATATCAATGAATAAGAGTTAGAGTGGATGACATAAGTTACATGACCATAATGAGTTTAGAGTTATGTCATTTAGAGTAACCAATGTATCATTAGCATTCCTAAATAAGGGGAACAAAGTGCTCAGGTCATGTCTCATAAGTTGTGACAAGCTTTGAATGATGACATATCAAAGAATTTCAAAGATGATCAATAGCATGGGTAAAATCTTTGCTAAACTTTTGAAATGTTAAAGAAACTATACTTATGTGTGATAGGTTTAACAAGAGTGAATTGGTAGTTAACTAGCGTTCCCTCTTGGAGTTATGATACATCTTCTAAAGTGACATATTGTGAAATTATGAAATAAAGTGCGAGGAGGATTAGATAGCATAGTTTCAAATTGTGGATAGAGATAGAGTTCCAAAGTTTTCAAAAGGTATGCAAAGTTTTATTTTATACCAAAATTATAGTTTAGTGGTAGAATTTATTAATTATTATTGATTAATTGTTGAACCTTTGATCCGGTTTATTGGGTTAACGGCTCTGACCCCTTGGTCTCCCTTAAATGGGGGTTATCGGGAGGCGGGGACGTTACAATTGGTTCCAGAGCATAGGTTCCTCACTTAATCTTTAATAATTATTAAATTTTACAAATTCCATAGAACCGAGGGAGTTATTAGAGGATTTTCCAAAAGTCTAAGGTGTCTACAAAAAGATCACGTCCGGGGGCTGGCAATATTTTCCTCCACACTGCTAGTCAGAATACGAGGACTCCTAGATTAGTGTGACTGCCTGTCCGATGTCTCAGGGTTTGACTCAAAATAAGATACCTTTTAGGATTATCTCATCTTGTTCATCCCTTCTCAACTCCAATGTTGTAAAGGATTTCAAGGATTAGGGTTTCCTCTCTCTTCCTCACCCTCTATAGGTATGGGTAAAGTTGATAAGGTTTAAGGAATCCTCCACCAAATTAATAAAAGATACGTAATAAAGATGTCATCGACATAAGTATAATTAGTTAAATATGGACTAAAGGATCTGTTGCATGCTTATGTAGATGGCTCGTACAAAGATCGTCGCTATCCCGGTGGCCACCAATGGTGGTTGGCATCCCCATAAAGAGAAGGGGTCTTCCGAGAAGAGGAAGCAGAATCATGGCGGCGAATCCTCAAAGAAGAGGAAGAGACCAGAGGAAGCTACACCTGAGACCCCCAACCCCAACCCGATATCTTCAACAACCTTGAACAAGAGGAGGGGAAAGGATATGAGGAGCAACATGTGTACGAGGAAGAAGCCCAGATGGAGGAGGACCAGTCTGGTGGGACGGAGCCAACTATGGTGGTTCACACCACTAATGCATTCTGGATGGAGCAGCAGAATCGACTGACCGAGGCTATCTGTGCCCTGGCCCTCAGGGACATATCTAGAGATGAGAAGGGTGAGCCATAACCTATACGTCCTCGACTGGGGGCTACCATCCTGGATTTTGTCAAGCTGAACATCGAGAATTTCTAGGGAGAGGATAAGTCTGAGGTGGTCAACAAGGCAGAGGCTAGGCTGCTTGTAGTCGAGAATGGGTTCCGCATGCTTGAGGTGCAACCAAATAGGAAGGTTCTTTTTGTTTCTCATCTCCTTGAAGGTGTAGCCAAGATATGGTGGGATAATCATATCACAGGTAGGGATCTAAGTGAAGAACTGATGGAATGGACTGACTTCAAGACTGTCTTCACCGCCAGATTCATCCCCGTCTTGTCTAAGAAGGAGAAGGAAAGGGAGTTCACCAACATGAATCAGGGGAGCTCTTTAGTTGCAGACTTTGGTCAAACGTTCTGCATCCTGGAATGGTTCAGGTATAGGATGGATGAAGAGAGGAGAGTGGACCACTTTGTGGAGCGTCTACACCCTTCCATTAAGCCCCATGTGATGTCTAGTAAGCCAAAGACTTTCGCTGAAGCCTACAACAACACCTTGGACATGGAAATGACGGTGATGCCTGCACAGAATCCCTCCAAGGGATACCTGGGTTTCGTTGAGGGAGCCCAGAGACTAAAGAATGAGCACAAGAAGGGGAAAGGGTGCAACCACAACAAAGGAAAGCATGGACACAAAGGCAAACCACGTGGTGAAAATTGTTTCATGAAGTGTCGCGTCTGTAGACGGACACATCCTGGAAAGTGCCGCTTTGAGAAGAAGGTGTGTTTCTGATGTCATCAAGAGGAGCACTTCATCGCCAACTGCCCTCAGCCCGACCTGAGGCAACCTTTGGGGTCACAACTGGGGGCATCACAACTAGTAGCCGCAGCACCCCTAGAAAGAGCACCCCCAGCTGGAGAGAGGAGGCAAGCTAGAGTGTTCGCCATTGACAATGAACAAGCTAGAGTTTTCCTTTTGTTCATTAGGATATGTAATAGCTTTCTGATATGGTATGAACTATGTAGGCTCATTGGAAGTCAAGGGACAACATGTAAAAGCATGTTTTGATTCTGGTTCTACTAATACTTTTATTTCGAGAAATCTGGCGACTATGCTTTGTTTGGATATTAAGGATTTAGGGTATGTTTTGGATGTCACAACTCCGAGTGGTCGTATCTATACATCTCTTTTGAAAACCCCTATCTTGCCAGTTAAGTATTTGAACCATGAGCTTCCCACTAACTTCATCCTTCTCGATATGAATGATTTTGATGTAATCATCGGGATGGATTGGCTTTCCACCTACAGAGCCCTGATTGACTGTAGGGAAAAGAAGATACTTATTAGAAAAATTGGCCATCCATCCTTCACTATTCGAGGAAGGAAGGATGTGACAACCAACCTGTGTCTGCCTTGAAAGCTGAGCGGATGTTGTCCAATGGTTGTCAAGCCTACCTAGCCATAGTTTCTACCCCTGGGGTTAAGGGGCGACCCTTAGAGGAGATAGAGGTGGTTTGGTAGTATGCGGATGTGTTTCTGGATGATCTACTAGGGATTCCCCCTAAGAGGGAGGTAGATTTCTCCGTTGAGTTAGCTCATGGGACTAACCCTATATCTAAGGCACCTTATAGAATGGCCCCTACAGAGTTGTTTGAGTTGAAAACCCAGTTGCAGGAGTTGTTGGATAAATGCTTTATCCGACCCAGTACATCACCTTGGGGAGCACTAGTCCTCTTTGTAAAGAAGAAGGATGGGTCACTTCAGATGTGTATTGATTATCAGATGATCAATCAAGCAACCATTAAGAATATGTATCATTTTCCTAGGATAGATGACCTGTTCGACCAACTCAAATCATCTCAAATCTTTTCCAAGATCGATTTGAGGTCAGGTTACCACCAGGTGAGAGTAAGGAGTGAGGATATACGTAATACAACTTTCCGAACCCGATATGGCCACTATGAGTTTGTGGTCATGTCGTTTGGATTATCCAATGCACCTAGCGTCTTAATGAACCTCATGAACAGTATGTTCCAGCCTTACCTTGACTCTTTTGTGACAGTGTTCATAGACAACATCTTAGTGTACTCTGATGACCCAACCTAACACCGTGACCACCTGGGTAGAGTCCTTGGTATCCTAAGAGAGCACATGTTTTTCGAAAAGTTCTCGAAATGTGAGTTTTGGATAGACCAAGTCATGTTTCTTGGACACATCATCTCAGGAGGAACGATCTTCATAGATCCAGCCAAAGTATCGGCAGTACGTGACTGGCCGACATCGAAGAACCCCTCCGAGATACGCCGCTTGTTCGGTCTGGCCGGATATTACCTTCACTTCATCAAGGGCTTCTCAAAGACTGCTTTGCCATAGACCATGTTAACCCAGAAGGATGTGAAGTTCATCGGGTCTGATGTATGTGAGGCTCGTTTCCAGGAGCTGAAGGAGAAATTGACCACTGCCCCTGTGTTGACTTTGCCATCCGGCAATGAGGGTTTCATGATATTCACCGATGCTTCCAGGATGGGACTTGGTTGTGTGTTGGAACAAAATTGGCATGTGGTTGCATATGCTTCCTGGCAGCTCAAGCCCAACAAGGTGAATTACCTAACACGTGACCTGGAGTTAGCTGCTATCATCCATGCCTTGAAGATATGGCGGCATTACCTATACAGTGCTACCTTTGAGATCTTCACCGACCATAAGAGTTTGAAGTACCTACTGACACAGAGAGATCTGAACCTACGACAGTGATGATGGATGGAGTATATGAAGGATTACGATTTCACCATCGCCTATCATCCGGGTAAGGTGAATTTCATAGATGATGCCCTGAGATGGAAACAGATTAAGTGTGAAACTATATTGTCCAGTCAGTGGAAGAGTATGGAGGAGTTGGTGGAATGGACTCCACAAATGGTTGAAGATCGTGTTCGTTTGGCTAATATCTAGATCCAGTCTGAATTGTTAAATGAGATCATAGCAGCACAGTTGACCAGTGGAGAGCTACACAAAATGAAAGGTTTGATGACGAAGCCACATACTTGTCTATCCGTGGGAGTAGATGGGGGAATCAGGTTTGAGAATCACATATGGGTTCTGGTGGATTCGTCGATAAAGGAATGTATTCTACAAGCAGCTCATGGATCCAAATACACAGTGCACTCAGGAACTACTAAGATGTTTAAAGACCTGTAGCAGTTTTTCTAGTGGCTAGAAATGAAGAAAGACATTGCGGCATGTGTGTCCAGCTATCTTACATGCAAGATGGTGAAGGCTAAACACCAATGACCCGGTGGGTTGTTACAGTCGATAGAGATTCCAGAATGGAAATGGGAGCAGATCACCATGGATGTTGTGGTGGGTCTACCCCAGACCAAGAAAGGTCATGATGCGATATGGGTCGTGGTAGATCGTCTTACCAAGTCAGTGCACTTCCTTTCCTTAAAGACCAATGCTAAGGTGTTAGACCTAGATGAGATGTATATCAGGGAGATAGTATGTTTGCATGGCGTACCGGGTTAAATTATCTCAGATAGAGACCCAAAGTTTACTTCCAAGTTGTGGAAGCAGGTTCAAGAGGAACTTGGTACCAGGTTGAAGTTTAGCACCACTTATCACCCCCAGATGGATGGTCATTCAGAAAGGACGATTCAGACACTAGAAGATCTACTGAGAGCTTGCGTGCTCGATTGGGGTGGCTCATGGGAGCAGTACCTACCCTTAGCTGAGTTTGCCTACAACAATAGCTACCAAGCCAGTATCGGGATGCCTCCGTATGAAGCTTTGTATGGGAGACTGTGTTGGTCCCCACTTCACTGGGATGATGTGGGAGAGAGGACCTTGTTGAGGTCAGATGAGCTCCAAGTGTATGCTGATAAAGTTGCTTTGATCAAGCAAAGGCTGAAGAGAGCCCAGGATCGACAGAAGTTGTATGTTGATGCAAAGTGAACTGATGTGCATTTCACTGTAGGGGAGCATGTGTTTCTGAAAATCTGACCACTCTGAGCTATAGCTAAGAATAGAGGAAAGTTGAGTCCTCGATATGTGGGTTCGTTCGAGGTGTTAGAATAGATTGGTGAAGCTGCCTACCATTTAGCATTACCTCCTCAGTATATCATGATGCATGATGTGTTCCATGTGTCCAACCTGAAGCGATATGTGCAAGATCTGAGCCATGTGCTAAGCATTGAACCTATTGAGCTTCAAGGGAAGCTGACCTATCCTGAGACACCTTTGCAGATTCTAGATACCAAGGTGAAAGAGCTCAGATGCAAGAATATAGAGATGGTAAAGGTTCTTTGGAAGCACCATGGAGAGGATGAGGCCACATGGGAGATGAAGACAGACATGGAAAAGGCATACCCAGACTTGTTTATTTGATTGTTGAATTTTGAGGGCAAAATTCCTATAAGGAGGGGAGGATGTTATAACCTCAATTTGCTGAATAATGTAATGAGATGTGTAATTCCTTTTCTTCAATAATGAACGAAGTCTATGATTGATTTGCTTGCTTTAATTAGTGGAGTTCATGTGCAATGGCCTTGATTGAGTATAATTGGGCTTAATTGGCCATTGGGTCCAATTGAAAAGAAATAGAAATAAAAAGGCAAAGGAATTGCTTAATAAAAAGGGAGATATAGAAAAAGGATAAATATAATGGGGAAAAGGAAAGGAGATAATTCCCAAGGGGAGGTTTCATACCTTTAGGGTTCCTTGAGGGCCAAGGGACCCGAGATATTTAGATAATGGCAAATGAAAAAGAAATACTAATTAAAATTGGGTTAATTAGTGAATAACTTGGATGGGAAGGAAACACTCTCAACCGTTGGAATTTAACCTTCAAATTTAGTGGACGGTTAGATAATGCCAAGATGGAGTTTTACCTAAAATTTGAGAAGAAAATATTAAATGTGGAGAGATAAATGAATTTTCCAAGTTATCATGTTAAAATGCCCTTTTTAATTCATTTTTAGATAATAGTAAGGAGGAAAACGATGCCAGCCGTTGGATGACCGCGTGGTCCAGGGGACCACGGATCCAAGGGCTGTCGTGCATCATCTACCTCGAGTCCTAGTAGGACTGGGAGGCAATCTAGGAATCCAATTTTCTCAGTTTTGAAGCAATAATCTGATGAACTAACAAGTCCATCAGGTTCGGGAGATCGTTCTGAAGGATCTAGACCCTAACTTTGAGGGATGTCGTCAACGAGGGGAGAAACCCCCAATTTTCCAGACTCCCCAAGCTCAAGCCTATATAAGAGGAGGGTACCCGAGGGTATCAACATACCTAAAACCTACGCCAATCACTGTGGAGCGTGAAGACAAGTGCAACGAAACCTTCAATTTCCCGTTCTAACTGACCTACCCCCTCTGCAACCAGCGAGCCACGATGGAACTTCGGTGAGTAGTTCAAAGCAATGGTTGAGTTCGTGTGGGAAATTGAGTGGCTCTTCGAGTTCGGGTGGTGACGGTGGAGCTTCTGAGCACCTTCATTCTTTCGCTGGTGGCGTAGAGCTCTAAGTTAACTGAGGAGTTGACTGCCCCTCTACGCGCGATCGAAGGAAGGAGACAACCAACGATTGTCTGATCGCGGTCCATTGTGATCCCGATCAGGGATCCAACGAGCAAGCGGGGGGAGAGGCTATTGTAGGCGCACACAACCATGACCATCAAATCTAAGGAGCAGACCACAGGTCCACAGATCAAGCGGCCGCCTATTTTTTGATAATTTCCTCTCTGATCCAATTAAGTTAGAAAAAGGCTTTTTCTTGCGAAATTGCTACAAATTAGTAGAAAACTCAGATGAATAAACTTTACACATGAAAGTTGATTCGAAAAATACGAGGAATAAGTTAAAAATACTTTGAAATCCTAAATCTTTATCGTTTTGCAAAAGTATATAATTTTGATAAAAAAAGGTGTTAATTTGTGGTTAGAAACCTTAATTAATGATTAAGGGTAGATTTGATGTTGCAAATAAATTAATTAGAGTGTTGTTAACTTATTTAATGATTAAGATGAATCTTAACCTGTTTTGGAGATGGAATTGCAAGAATTAGGGTTTAAACCTAATATGTTGGATAATATCCTTAGAAAACCCTAAGTAAGGGAAAAGGGGAAGAAAAGATATAGTTAATCTAAAAATTAGGGTTTTTTGGTCCAAACTTGATCTTAGGATATTAATGAAAAATAAGATGAAGTAATTAGGGTTTGGTGGATACTTTGATAAAAGTAGAATTAAGGTGGTAAAAAGGAAGTGAAACCCTAATTATAGTCAAAACCCTAAAAAGGGGCTAGTAACCCAAGAGCACGATTAGGCCTATTAGACTTGGATATCATGATCCATGATAGGAAATATTGGATGTGTATTTCAGGGCCGAATTGTGTGCTTGCTTGATTCTGGATTACTTGCTTGTTTGGATTATTCTTGCACTCGAGTCTTCCTGACAGGTATGTGGTTAATTATGATTAATTGCCTTAGTTTTCCGAAGGATTTCCAAATGATTAATCGCATTGAATGCAATCTATCTGTTGGATGTTCATATTTGCAATTATAAAGTCCCTATGAACATCACAAGTAAAATATAAGTGTGTACACTCACACCTACATGCCACCCTGACGGAAGATGCAAAAAGGGGCAAGCCCAGGAGGGATGACCCATGGGCACCATGAGAGGTGACCCCAGATACCAAGCTCAGGATCGAGAAGGTGGTCTTTATTGCATGACTAATGGGCTCCATGAGAGGTAACCCCAGGCACCAAGATCAGGATGGAGAAGGTGGCCTTAGGTCAATGGCAACAAGAAACCCTAAGAGAGGGTAATCTAGGGTTAGGGCAAAAGCGGTGGAGTGTGGCACATTGAAAATGTAAATCGCATTGTTAATATAACTTGATTGTGATAATTAGGTTGTTAGCCTTATGTGTGACTTTTTGGTTGTTCCCAGATACTAGCATATTCATTATGCTGACTGCCATTTTATTTGTCGGTGTTTTAGGTACATCTCTGAAAAAGGACAAACAATAAAGTGACATATTGTGAAATTACAAAATAAAGTGCGAGGAGGATTAGATAGCATAGTTTAAAATTGAGGTTAGAGATAGAGTTCCAAAGTTTTCAAAAGGTATGCAAAGTTTTATTTTATACCAAAATTCCAGTTTAGTTGGTAGAATTTATTAATTATTATTGATTAATTGTCGAACCTTTGATCCGGTTTATTGGGTTAACGAATCTAACCTCTTGGTCTCCCTTAAGTGGGGGTTATCGGGAGGCAGGGACGTTACACCAAGAGTCTAACAAGCCCTTCAACATCGTACACGTCCTCGAGCCCTTCGAGCGCTAAAAAAGATGATGACGATGTGAGAGGAATCAATGCCAGAGAAGCATTGAAAGATGAAATCGCCAATGTGAAGACTTCCCCAATTGTAGAACCACAGGCGAGGGAAGCACCGCCACAATCAAACACTCATCAGGACAACAAAATAAATAAAACTAATATGTAGTCAAGGGCTTTTGATTTATATAGCAGCCTAGAAGAAGATAAGGTTGTACCAGAGGATACCAAACAAGTCATCATTGCCAGAGCAGAAAGCATCATGATAGAAGATATCACATCACGAGAAATAAGATATCTCAACAAATTCTTAGACGACCTGACTTTTGGGATGGATATCAGCAATGACTTCCTAAAGGACCCAGAGCAGTATGAACAAGATGATTCTTTCTATGATGGAAAAATGGTTGCGACATTAGCCGCACTCAATGCTGCAGAACTAGAGCAACCGTCAGAATTGACTCATCCAACAGAAGACATAACTATAGAGAATCCACAAAGGATGAAGGTAGGGCAACAACCCAAACACTGACTGAAACAAGGGTTCAGCCTCCTACTACAGAAGCACCGCTCACAGAAATACAGGCAGCAGAAGATGGCACCTCAGAAGATGAGGAAGGTGGGCTTGCCTCTTTCTTCACAAGCGAGCCTGTCAAAAAGCAGAGAAAACCAATCAATGAAGTACAATTAGGTGTGGCTCCTCCTCTGCCCTACAATATGGCGGGTATGGACATGACCACATTATCAAGGATAACATGTAGAGATGTCCATATCCTGGCAGGGATACTATGAGAACATGCTTGGAACTGATATTATCTATCACAACAAGGGCATGTCGCTTAATAGATATCACTTAAGAGGGATTTTCTGAAAAAGGAGCACGCATACATAAGTAGCTATTCAAAGTACAATGTGCCACTCTACTTGAAGAGTTCTTACACCCTAATAAAATTCAACTAGTATTCAATGGCACCACACATGTAGCAGGGCTCCTATTCGATAACAACGACAAAGCTACTGATGTGATAGAGCTACAATGTGTAGTGAGCAGGTAAGAAACAAAATTCGTGGTCTTGCCCATAAGGACTGTAAAACACTGGGCACTGATTGTTTTCAACTTATATGAAAGACGTATAACAATGTTCAATTGTTGTGTAGCTAAACTGGACAACACCTCCCCGGTCTACAGAAACAAGGACACAAGGGATATCCTAAAGGTGCCACTGAGTCTGCAAAGAGATATACAAATGGAAGACAAAAGACATAAGGGGATGTGGAAGCAATTCTCCATCTGCAAAAAGGTCCCCCAATAAAAGGCTGGAACAGGGGACTATGCCTTTATAGTGCTACGAATGATGGAAGCCATCAATAGAAAGTCCCGTTGGAAGACCTTTGCATGAAATATCTGCATGGCATGTGTGGTATCTATGCAATGGAGGTTATCTACGATTGCTGCTTCTTCAAAGACCCAGCAATGCCTTCAAAAACAGTACCACGACAGCTTCACCAAGAAATCCCCCTCCCTAAAAAATATGGGGGAGGAACTTAAAAACCTGTGGATCGATCCTATAGAACCCGCTAGAGTAGAAGGTTGGAAGGAAGGTTGGGCAGCTGACACATGTGACAGAGTGGAAAGAATACCAGAATACAAGCTCGAGCATCCTCTAGTAGCTATAGAAGGACGAACAACCTCTAGTGGGCCAGCCAAAAGATGGAGAGATAGAGGAAGATGATCTAAGAGTAAACCGGAAGGGCCGACTGGGGAAATAGTGCCAACCTTCAAAGATTTTGATAGGTGGAGCTGCGTGAGCCTACCATTAGAATCCCTAAATATAATAATGAAATCTTTGAAGGAAGACAACACACCGACAGAGGCAATCTTTGAAAGGGATGTCATATGTTTGCTGAAAGATGACCTTCGAGATATGTTGAATATAGGAGGGTACCTCTCAGTCAGCACCATGTCAGCTTACCGAGCTATACTAAATGACAACATGCCAAACGTACACATGGCCTATTTCCTTTTGGTGGATGACAACCTAAAAGATAAAAGGTCGGGGGAAAAGGAACACCTACAACAATGCCTAGTGACGTCTCTCCCAGACTACATATTCCTACCTATCCTTCATGACATCCTTTGGACTTTGCTAGTAGTCTGTGTCACTACAAGGACTGTAATACTTTACAACATCTCAGACGCAACCTTTCCACTGAACAAAAGAACAAACATGACTACTACAAAGACACCTACAGAAGAAAAGGTAGTCAGTCACATGCGTCGAGGAAATTATAGGGATGTTGAAAAGTCACAGAAAAGGGTACAAGCATAAAGAAGGCTAAGACTTAAAGAAGATGTAGTTCTGTCATAGAAGCCCTGAGTAGGTGCCTATGTCAAACAACTGCGACTTCTATTGTCCATCCTAGATGATGGCCCTAGGTACGATGAACACAAAGGTGGAGGGTATGCAGTATGAGCAATACCACCCATTGCACGAAGTGTACACCAACATGCTCCTCAAGTCAAAGTCGGCCACCAAGACCAATTAGTAGAAATAAAGCAAGCCTATTTATACATCTAACCCTAATTTTGACACCTCAAGTCGGGGTGAATGATAAGTTTGGGAGATGAGTCATAAACCGGCGAAAAGAGGTGCAATTCCATCCCAAATTTTCAAAAATTCAATTTTTTTACTTATACATATTCTAGTTCCCGCCAAATTGATTTTGCAAGAAATTCATGCTTGAAGGAAATTTTGTTATGAGTCACATTTTTGTGTAGTTGCCCTTGAATTTTTCTGTTCCCCTGCTAAATGTTGTAGTGCTATTGTTTCTTGAGAGGAATATATGAGAAACTAACACATATAACAATAAAATGAGAAGCATAACAATACAATTTTATCTCATTCTTATAATAAGACGTTGTGTGTGTAACAATCCTAAGCTTATGGAACCCTCGAAAACTAGAGGACTTCACCGAGTGATACTCCTGACCAACCAGCCTAACCTGACGGTTCTAGCTAGAAAATCCTCACCTCTATCGAGAAGGAAATAGCTACCCCCATTCGATTTTGATCATCACAACTTTGGGAAGAAAAGAGGCTTGTCCGTCCAGAAGACCGAATAAAAACCCGCTCACCCAAACCTAATAGGAGATATGAAAAGCCAAAAAGAAAAGAAAAAATATATGTAACGAGAGTTGTGCTGAAAAGATGTTGAAGGGTCCCACACTACTGGTGTATTGCTGCACTCACGAATGTAGATATGTCATGCCTATAAGTGGAACCTTAAAGCTAAATTTATCCACCTAAAATCCTAAACTACCCTCACACAACCACCTGACTTAATGTCAGAAGCCTCTAAGGGCAACACTGTCCTTACGATAGTTTATGGGTGAGGGAAATTTAGAAGAGGAAAACAACTAAAGCCTGAAGCCCACCCAAACACACTAGCATAGGGCCAAATGGAAATAAAGGAAGAGTGTAAAAGCTACCCTTGAAGGAGATGTTGTACCAGTATGGCTAGCAACCTAACACAGGAAGGGGTGAGTAATTGATATGGAGAGGCCTTTTACTACCAAAAGGCAGTGGCAAGAATTTGAAGTCATGCAACTCTAGTTATGAAGGGGGAGGAATGAGATTTTAGGATTGAATGAACATACCACAAGAGTTTTGTTGTAAGAATGAGATAACTCGATAATGTTAAGTTTTGCAAAAAAAATCACAAATTGCTCCTCTCTATGATTTCAGGCCTACCCTTAGCCTGAGGACAGGATTGATTCTAAGTTTGGGGGAGTTGATAAAATTCCATTTTATAAACCTTTTGCATATGTTTTATGCCTCTCGTAGCATACCTTTTAAGGATTTTTTTCCATTTATTTTAATACTTTATGCCAAAAATCTTATTCACACACCTCTTCCACCTTTTCAGGGTCATATCAAGACAAGGCCGCGGTTAGCACCTCGACCGTGGCTCATCGACCACTAGAGGGCCCTCCCACCACGGTCAATGTCCTTATAATCACACCGACGCTTCACGACTGCGGTGCCTCACACCCCTTTGGTCACGACCTACGATTCACGCACCTCGACCTCGGTCGGGCCTTGACCAAGGTTTGTCCCCCGATCGTGGAGATATGCCCTAGCCTCAATCGACCTCGATGGTAGCCTTGACCGAGGTGCTGCCTCGATCGACCATAGTAGGAGCCTCAACAGCGGCTCATGGACCACACTCATATGGTTAAGTCAGTGGGCAACACCTTTAAATAGGCCACCCACCTTGATTTTTCATATCATCAGATCATCAAGGACCATGAAGTGCTACAAAATTCTATAGCCACTCTCATCCTTGGATCTCTAAAGGAAGAAGCTGGAGGAGAGAGAAGACCGACAACCCTCTTCCTCAAAAGAAGGGGAACCCACTACATTGTCCATTCTGGGTCTAGATCCAAAGGATTATATTGGTGTATCACCATCTTCTCTCTTCATTTAGGTCTATCATCTCCATTATGTTGTACCCCTTCCCTCTTTGTGGTTGTGATGTATCTATCATTTTGTAACGTTGTCATGCTGCCCATTAATATATGTGGCTAAACACTTAACTCGGGTTGGGAGTAGCCACTAAGGCTCTCCCAACATGTATATTCTTACCCATACCCTGAATATATATCTGCTCTTATCAAGATTATCTCCATATGCTTGTTCTTAATGCTTCACTTGTATGCTTAGCTACCATATTGTGATGTTTGATCATTGGTACCTCAAAAGAGTCATGTCTTCTTTATCTAGTGTTTTGGAGTAGTATGAATGCATGAGAATGTTGTAATGCTAAATCTTAAGGCCATATGGTTAGTTTTTTGGTTGTAAGGTGGCTATCTCGAGAGGGAGGCCACATTAGATCCTAGATCTATCCTTATCTCGAGAGAGAAGGGAATAGACATTTTTATGACTGCTTGTAATCTTGATAGGAGTATACGATGGGGGTGAGTTTTTCATGTTTGTGAGAGACCTTAGTAGGTGAAACCTGATCATAGTTTCCTTCCATATCTTTGTTTCTTATAGTTCGTACTCGTTCTTCTCTTGTTAATATTTTCTTTCCTTTAACTTTCTTTGTTTTAGCTTGAGCACCATCATTCCTTAGGGAACAACCTTTTAAATCTATCTGTTTGTCTGCAGTGTATGAGTGTGAGACCCTACGTACTTAACACTTGCATACCTTGTCCCTATGGTTTGACCTCGATTACTATGTCAGACCCCTTATAATAGTTGTGGGGGCTTGAGTGTAGGGTTATAATCTTTAGAGTCCAACTACTCTGGATCCACTCTATTTCGGACGCGTGATTTAAGCCGGTCAATGGTGTATAAATGTTGAATCCTTTAGGAATGTAACATATGACTATCTGAAGTAAATAGTGGTTTTACCAAGTAACACATGAGTAACATCCAGTATTAAGGTCATAGGTGTGTAGCTACCACCTAACCAGGGTAGATGAGTGAGCCTTGAAAACTTTACCATAGTGAACATTACTCACATAATTAAAATAAGTTTAAAATTTATCTTCAAATTTCGAAAATGGTGACAAGTAGGTGAGTAACTAAGTAAAAAGAAAGCATCAATTCCTAAAATTTCATACTTAATGCACTATATTTTAGCTTTATTTCAAAAATGTTAAGGATACCTTTACTCTGGAAAGTAGCTTAAATACACTAAGGAGATTAGACTTAATGAATATGCAAATTTTCTCATGCTATCATAATAGACTAAAGTAAGAAATTAAGTATGCCTTTATCATAACATATATAGTTTCATCTGTATACTAAAATCATGAACGATTAGTTCAATAACTTATATACAATAACACTACAACACTATTATGTGAGTAGGAAAATATGTCACGAAACAAAACCATAATATCACCCTTAACCCTAGTGTTTGTAATAGAGTTTATGTGATGGTTCAGATATGGGACACAAGATAATTAATTATCTGTGGTGACATCTATCATTGTTTTCAATTTAGAAGATAACCCTGATACTAAATAGGAAAATGAAACATATAGGTATGGTGTACCCTTCCAGTACATGCATAGTAAATAAAAAAACAAAGAATTATGATGATAGGTATTGAGTATAATTATTTCTAAATGACTAGTCCATCAACTTAGTGGTTGTACTTAGGTTGGTCTAGAAGTATGACTCAGTGTACATGGATAGTAACATATGGATTTCATCAATGAAATCTCTATAAGGGGTAGAGTGTTGTTAGAAACTTAAATCTAGGCAGATATGTTAAATATCCCTTCGTGTAGGCCCTTTTTCTATTTTTTTAACATGCAATATCTTTTCTTCTACTACAAAGTACATTGAGAATGCTTGGAGTTTATTAGGAACATGGATATATAAATACCTTTAATATTTATGGTAAAATAACCATAATACATTTCGTAATAACAATTAGTGAACAAATTTCCAAATATCATTTTTTATTCTAATTTGATGCTCTAAAATATCCTAGGTGTATAAGATGAAAGCAATCAAATCAACATGTGAAATAGTGTCAAAAATGATTAATTATGATGAGAAAATACATTAAATAAGTGCATAATATACAAATAATGAAATCTAATATTAAACATTTTTAAAAGGTGAAATTGTTGAAAAATTTGGATTCATCACATACTAATTAGCTAACATACCAATTTCTAGTCAATTGGATATGAAATACATCCTTAAAAGTGGTGTAGAAGGAAATATATAAGTTAAATATGTATTTTACTCATTCCAGTAACTATTAAATACACAACATTATAGTCAATTTTCTTTTTTGGTCATGCAAGTCAATCAAGTTAGGCAAGTGGACTCTATATTCCACCTTCGGCTTCCCCTCCTTCTCACATAGAAAGCATTTTCGAAGTTGAGAAGTTTTTCCACCATTCTAGCTCCACACTCGACCTTCACTTGCAATTCCCCCACCTTTGTTTTTGTCTTTCCCTCCCATGTTTAATGATTAATTAAACACATTGTGGGCAAGCAGTGTACAAGAATACGAACTTGATGCTAAGACGGTGAAGCCGCATAAAATCACCATGCTACCCATTAGCCATCATACCCAAGCAAACCATAAACATCTATCACCTCTGTCCATAGATTTCCCTTCAATGAATAGGTTAACCATTATTTGCCTCGATGGTGTTGGTTTTCCTCTCTGGAGAGCGAAAAGGACAAGTAATTACATGTATCACCTTTGGCAAATTATTCATATGATAGGCATCTAGGTGACCTCCCTTTCCTTTTTGTTATCCAACTTTATCTCAGCATCACACATCCTTCCTAACCATGTACCTCCCAAGACATCATCTTCATCCTCCCCCTATTTTGCGGGAACTTCCATAGAGTTGTGACACATTATTCATCAATTTGACTTGGGGTTGTATCCCAAACTTCATATTGACCTCGAGATCTAGTCTATAGTATTTTCCTTTGTTGGATCACACAAATTCTCGACTTTGATCTTGGTATTCTCCTCATTTACGGCTAGAGTTCTCTCGGTGCCGTTATGCACCACTCAACCTTGCAAGAGATCCTTGTATGTAGTGATAATGGTAACCTCACATAGGATCTTCATGAGCACTAAGTTGATCACCTTCCTATGTTTGAATTAATATTTTTGAGCTCCTATAGATGATTTGGATTCCTATCCAAGGAATAAGGCTAGGAAATGATTTGGAAATGCAGCCCCTGCTACTCTAATCACATAATTAGCCATGCAAATCTGGCTTTGGATAGTGCCTTTTTGTTCCAATAGCCATGTGTACTTTTTATAATAGGTATTTACTTTTTCAAACCATCACACATATAAGTTTTGATAAGAATGTGGGATAACAAGTTCATTTGACATGGTATTTTGATTTACAATTTCAATTAGATAAATTATCTTACAAAATCCATAACATTTAACTACATTGCCAGAATAATATGTAAAGATATGTGGTGGATTTAGGAAAATCAACTGTATCAATTGATATATATTCTTTGACATAATTTGACAATGTGCAAAAGTCAATTTTTGGGTTTGAATATTTAAGACAATATTAACCCTCAATGAACATTATTGGTTAATTGGTGTATTGATACTCTAACATGGAACCTAGGATTTGTTAATGGATGTTTGGGCCTAGAAAATAGATCGTGAAAATACTCATTTAATTTTGGGCATGGTCTAGGCTACCACATATGTGCAAATTCCTATTTAAGTTTGGGAATTAAATGACTTTATACCTAATTTCCTATACTGAGGCAATCTTCTTGAATATTATTTCATTTGATACTCAAATTGATTCAATGTTTCTAAAATAAAAATAATATATATTCTTGTGAATCTTGAGTATTCCATTTTCTATCAGGTCCTTTGACCCCTTCTACTATGCCATTTGAATATTTGATGTTGTTGGTAAGTACAATGTTAATCTTGTCACCCTATTATTCATGCTAATTTTTTGACGAAAATATCTAAATCATTGTTGCTTATGTAATACTGTATATATATACATATATATATACACACGCGCGTACACACACACAGATATATATATATATATATATATATATATATATATATATATATATATATATATATATATATATATGGGATTAAGAGAGAAAGATTCCCCCCCTCCCATACTCGTGGCGGAGGTTGAATGCCTGGGAGGGTGGTAAATTAAGGCGGCAACTGGATATATATATATATATATATATATATATATATATATATATATATATATATATATATATATATATATATATATATATATATATATTGGACATGTGCATTCCACTCTGGGTGTGTATTTTCACCCTTACTTTCTAGGCCATGATCCTATGATGTTATGACCCTATTTTAGGTATATATCGTCTACATTATTAATTTATGCAAAATGGTTATTATTTTGTGATGGTGAATGATTATTATGGAATTAATTTTGATCTCAAATACCTTTAATATGTATTACTTCACTCTTTTAATTATTTCCTTTAGAACCTACCTATACATTTATAGCCTCCTCTATGATTAGAAATACCCCTTTTTGTACTGGTAGTCCATGATAATGCCAAAATATTATTTATATGCAAATACTCAGAAGTATTCTGATGCATTCCTTTTATTTCTTTTGATGGGTGTTGTCATCAAAACAACCTAGGTGTAGGAATGTTAATGAAAATGATTTAGGAAGATCACATATAGGACGTGGACTTAAGGATAGATCTTAATGGCTGGGTTTCCCTCAGAAATGGATCTTGCATGTTGTCAAATTTATTAGATGCATAACCTTTTACTTTGTTGTACCACCTTTAATGGTGAGGAATAGTTGATATAACTTTGTAAGAGTTTATTTTTCACTTCTCATAAAATTTTCTACTGTATGATGTATATACCATTTGGGGAAATAATAAATTCATCCTTTCCTTTATTTTGGAACATAATGGTTATATTTCCCAATTAGTGAAGGGTGGATCCCCTTTCGGGTCCTACTCATACAGTAGGAATATTTATATGTGTATAACATGCTTTGTTGTGGAATAACTAGCGAGATAGGGGATGTGATGGAGTGGGTGACTAAATATGTACATGATGATGTACTCAAGATGTAGATTGGGTTCATAAAACAACTACCAGTGCATGTACTGTTTCATACTTGGGGATATGCTCCAGTATATATGATGATTGCATACCCTACAAAGAGAGCCTATAGTAGGAGATGTTGCACCTATACATGTACATACATATGTTTAGATTCCTCCTTAGTATTCAGACTCACCTTCTTCTATGGTCCCACTAGCCACCTCACATGCCCCACCCCTCTACGTAGGTGCATCTTCTAGTTAGTCCCTCTGCCTACACTATGGTATCTTCTAGCTTAATTTCATCCATGGATGTAGTTCCATACCCTACTCATTCCCACACTCTACTCCAAGTTACATTGCAGTTTATTTGGTGCCTTTCAGCCCTAGGTAACTCATTCACAATATATCATATGTACTTATCATTGGAACCTACATCCTTTCTCATAACATTTGACACTGGCATTTATCAAATCCTTACACCTCATCATCATGTGGGAGGTTAGACTAAAAAGGAATTAGCTTACATCATTGAGTCTGATTGACCCTACACTTGACTTTAATATCGAGGTTGCTGAGATACACATCAACAATACCCATCGACGCACCTGATGCTTGACCAAGAGGAGGTAATCGTGTTGTGAGATGTGGGAGTGAGCGTAATTGTGAAAGATGTGGACGGAGTTAGTGGGATCTTAGATGATGATGGATTAAATTTTGTACATTGATATTGTGTTGTCTTATGTATATGTTTTATTATATTGTCACATATGTTTGAAATCTATACATGTTATAACATTGTATTGTCACTTTGTCTCTATTATTTGCAAAGGATGAGATGGACACAATTATGTTCTTATTTTAATCTTTATTGTAAAACTATGATGATACTTGTTGAGATTAATAATGTCATGTATGTAAATAATAACTAGTTCTTGAAAATAAGAGTCCAACACCAATTAAGAAATTGATTGAAATAAAAAGACATTGTAACAAATTGGAGATACAATTGAGACTCAAATACTAATGATACAATTAATTAAATAGAAATACAATAGCAAACAAATCATTCTTGTAAACAAGTCAAGATGAATTTGGGATTCAAATAATAATAAAAAGTAGAGTGAATTAGAAATACATTAAAAATATCTTTTAGATTAATTTGAGATTTCAAAACTTATAAAAGCAATGAATCGTAAAGAAATTATAAGCAGATGTTGAGTAAAGAATTTTATGTGAATTCAGCTCGTTTGAATACGGCAATATGGCGCTTTAAGTATGAACTAGTAATGCACGTGCTTTGCATGTAGAATTTATATGGAGAAAAGAATAAGGAACCATCGTTTCCATTATGACTGTTTTCATGGGGACTTTATGTGATATCATAAAAATATGAATTTATGTTTACAAAGAAAAACTATTATTTGAATAATTTTAAAGTTTTGAATGTTTATTTATATTGTTATCCTCAAGTTCTCTTACGTAGTCTTTATGTTCTAACTTTGCGCTACACAAGAGGTGCTATTTTAATTTTTTTTTCATCTAAATATGTTTTCATGTAATCATTTCTCTTGCTTAGCTCAATGAGATCTTTATAGTCTCCCTGGAAGTTAAAGTTCATGGTCTGTACATTACGCACATGCCTTTTAGATTATAGTACACGCATAGCATGTGTTGTCCATACTTTTAATAGTAACCATATAATTGCATGTATGATATAAACAATACGATATAAGATTCGTATATCTAATATCAATCCACCAAAATATTATTACTTTATATAATTATTATGTATTATAAAAAGTTTAAGAGACAATAACTCTAACTTTAGTAATGTAAAAGAATATTACATATTTTTTTATTTTATTTAAAATATATTTTATAATGTTCTTAACTATGGTAAAATGCAAATAGGCAAAATAATCATATATGTGAGTGTCCATTGAAACTATGGGTGTTAGCATCAAATTCATCTAACCATGTCTGATATTCGACTAACACAAGTAAATCGAAAATCTATATGAACACTCTTAGAGTGTAACTTACACAAAAATATTGCCAAAAAGTTACTTTATAAATAAAAAATTAAAAAGATTGCATTTGAGCATTTTATTCACACAATGTTAATTGCAAGGATGTATTTGAATATAACTGCAAGGTTGTATTTGAATATATCACACAAAATATTGATAAAATGCAAATTTATTAGATATATGGAAAAGATAAAGAAAATGTGATCTATTTCATTCAAACTAAAAATATATATAATCTTTGGAAAATTTGAAACATATTTTGGTTTCTAGAAGCATATCATTTAATGAATATTGCGTCAAAATTTGTGTGTGTATATATTAGATAGACTTTTGATGTTGAGGAACCTAAATGGGCACTCTTGGGGTGTAACTTACTCAAGGATTTTGATATAATTAACATGAGGTTAGTTTATGAATAATGAAATGTAGTGCATGAAATGATTGTGTTTCAACTTGTATTCACATAGTGTAATGGGATGAAACACATTTGGAATATAATACAAAAAATCATTAGTAAATGAAATGCTATTACAAAAATGGAAAGATAAATGCCAATTAACTTATTTAGTCCGACCCAAAAATACATTATGTAATTTATGTTTGTGGAAATCTAAAATCATAGTTGGATTTTGGCAACTATATCCTAATATCAATATTGTCCCCATAAGACTTTTATTATATTCATAAAAAGAAATTATTTTTGGGATCAAAGATTAAACAGTAGGATCACACACATGGTGACTCTAAATGCCTCTTCCAGAAAAGGAGGCGTTTTTCCTAAAATTGGTTCACAAAAATGATTCAAACCCATACCTTTGACTTGAAAGAACGTATAATTTACTAAACAAGCAAACCTTGATTTTTCTTATACTGGTCATATTTTTTCAGTAGTGGCGTGCAATTACATCATGAAAACAAAATATATTGATATAATCATAATTCAATAAACATGTATTAAATAAGTATCATATTGTTGTGGTTTTCTGGATGTGTTTCTTTATTAGTTCTATTGGGATATTAAATGGATAACTTTTATGTTGCCATGTATGTTTGTAATCTATATATGTTACAACATTGTATTGTCACTTTGTCTCTATTATCTACAAAGGATGGGATGGACAAAATAATATTCTTATTTTATTCTTTATTGTAAATTTATGATGACAATTGTTGAGATTAATAATGCCATGTATGTAAATAATAACTAGATCTTAAAAATAAGAGTCAAACACTAATTAAGAAATTGATTGAAATAAAAAGACATTGTAACAAATTGGAGATAAAATCGATACTCAAATACTAATGAAGCAATTAATTAAATAGAAATACAGTACCAAACAAATCATTATTATAAACAAGTTGAGATGAATTTGGGATTCAAATACTAATAAAAAGTTGAGTGAACTAGAAATACACTAAAAGTATCTTTTAGATTAAGTTGAGATTTCAAAACTTATAAAACCAATGCATCGTGAAGAAATTATAAACATATGTTGAGTGCAGGATTTTATGTGAATTCAGCTCGTCTGAATACGCCTATATGGCGCTTTAAGTTTCAATGTGCAAACATTTAAACGTATTTAGTCTAGAAACACAAAAATTGCTGAGGGCATTTTGGGCAGTAAAAGCCAAAAAAAATGTTGGGCACATTCGCTATCACGTAATGATTGTGCTACCTATATGACATCAAAGTGAATGAGCCCCAATATTTGACACATTCAACTAGAAAAGGTGCGATTTGAAAATTTAATTAAAAGAGGTGCTATCTTGATCTTTATTTTGGGAAAGATTTGTTGTTTCGGTTTTGTTCCCAATAAAGATTTCTAATCATTTCGTTATCATGTCCTTGCTCACTACTCTGATACTCATTACGTTTCAACTTCCAGTTTGATCGGAACTGAAACACCACAATTCAGATCGGACCACATCATCCAGATACATCCTAATTTTCAAGTCTATCGTCCATAAATTTCCTGTGAACAGTGGGATGAACTAGATTAGCAAATTAGCATCACTAACTTTGACGACACAACATTGATTGTAGGGCCCACATGAAGAAAATTTATGCAAAAAAAATCACCTATGTATCAAGCTTTGCTTATTCATGGCTACGACGATGATGAATTTATGGGTATTATATATTCAAGAAATTTGTTGAAAAAGAAAACACCGACCTTCAACCGTTATACATACAAAATAGGAGTACTTTTTTTGAAGTGCATTGGAAAGGTACTTAACCGCCAGTCCCCAACTCTAACTGCATTATAAAATTAAAAAACCATAACAGAAACACCTAACTTACTATAAGCGTGCTGAAGATGCTGTACAATGAATATCCCATTTATTTCTTTTTTGCAAAAGAGCATACATAGGGAACACGTACATAACAAGTCTGGGAGGCATACGACTGAACACGAAGGCAAATCGATCGCAAAAGCAAGACAAGCAACGTCAGGGATCTGAATGAAATAGAGAATTATAGCTCGCGAAACAATTCCACTGTCCCTAAAAAGATCGAATGAATGATTCTTACCATTAAAAGTGCTGCAGTCTTGTTAATTAACATTAATTTCGGTGGATGTTAGAAGACTAGTTGAAGACGTGGCAGACTTGGATGAGACAATGCTGCTGTAGTCTGGGGCAGATTTACAAGGTATAGCTGAATATGAGGTACTTCCAACTGTTGCTTGGGCAGACGGCAGTCCCACTTTGGCAATCGGTGTGCAAGAAGAGTAGACAAGCTCGGGCATTTTCTTCGGCAGATAGGGTACCGCAGTAGAGTCAAAGTTGAGAGCTGCAAAGGCCTGTCCAATGGAAGGACGATAATTTAGATCTCGGTTGGCGCAGCATAAGCCGACAAGAAGTACCCTCTCCATCTGTGCCGTGTCGAAGGCCCCTTCCAGCCTCTTGTCAGCTGCTTGGAGGACTCTGTCATTCTCATACAACCTCCACACCCAGTCTAGCAACTGTACCTTCTCCGCCTCTTCATTTCTCTCAATGGTCCGTCTACCACAAGCTATCTCCAGAAGAACAATACCGAAACTGTAAACATCTGATTCCTTGCTACTCTTACCGGTGGTATAGCATTCAGGAGCCATGTAACCCAATGTCCCTGCAACAACGGTGGTGTTCATCCCACTTCCGTGATCGATAAGCCTCGCCAGCCCGAAGTCCCCCAATTTGGCATTGAAGTCCTCATCGAGCATGATATTGCTGCACTTGATGTCCCTATGCAGGACACACTGAACCCACTCCGTATGAAGGTACAGTATTGCAGAGGCCAATCCCAACGCGATGTTGTACCTTACAGTCCATGACAACATCCTGTCCCTGTTGAAGAGGTGACCGTCCAAGCTCCCATTGGCCATGAACTCGTAGACAAGCAGTAGCTCTGAGAGTTCATTACACCAGCCAACGAGCAGCACAAGGTTCCTGTGTCTTAGCCTGCTGATTATCTTGACCTCAGAGTTGTACTCCTTTGTCCCTTGTTTGGAGTCTCTGGACAATCTTTTGATAGCCACAAGGAGATTGGAGTTCAAGAAGATTCCTCTGTACACAGCACCAAACCCTCCAAGACCGAGTTTATTGTCACTGCTGAAATTATCCGTGGAAGCGGCGAGTACTGTATAAGAAAATTGACGAGGACCACTAGCACAGACTAAATCCTGGAAGTCGTGATGTTTGGCACCCCCTCCGACTTTGGAATTCAATGTTTTTGTTCGTTGCTTGTTCCTCCAATGCCACGTGCACAACAATGCAAGACTTGCTATCACCACAATCAGACAAGCTGCGGCAATTAAACCCACTCGCACCACGCTGTTTTTCTTAGGCAACACTCGACCTAATGCAGACTCAAAGTTCCAGTAATGAACTCTATTAAACTCGAAAGCTTGGCCAGTGGAACCCGAGAAGCCGACATAAACCCACTCAGGGAGTATTACTCTGAGATCAATGGTATGAGATAGTGATACAATATTTGTTCCGTTAAGGAATTCAACGCTCAAATTCTTAGTACTAGCATCGTAACTTACCGTGGCGTTGCCAACGATATCGGTTTTAACGTAACGGGGAGATAGCATCGCGGTTTTGATAGACCTGACTGAATTTACATCAATCCCAATGTGACGGTAATCAGGATCCCAGCCATCGTAGGTATCTTTGTTGGCATAGCTGTCAAATTCGATGGCAAAGAAACGGGCGCCATCTTGTTTTCCGCCAGTCAGACCCATGTACCCACCATTTGAATCGGGTGGCACCTCCGAAGAATTTGAGAGGAAGAACGCCATGCCGTCTGCCATAATGTCGAGGCTCTTGTTCGGACGAGTAATGGAAATTGAGAAATTGGTGGTGAAGTTGGTGAGTTCCCCGGTCGTTCTGTCCCAAAGATGCAACAACTCCGAGTAGTATGCCCTGCCAACACTGAAGTTGAGGGATGAATCCAGCTGAGCAGCCGTGAGTTGAAGAGTGCCGCTCACGTAACTGGCGTCCCCTACGGCACAGATGGCTTTCTTGTTCTCGCCACTGCAAAATCTGCTCTCGACCACTGCTGATTCTCTAAGGTTGAAAGACAGGGAGTGAGCTGAAGGCATTAGTAGAGAGAATAGGAAGAGAGAGAGCGGAAGGGACATGGCTGTCTGGGGATTCCAGATCTATGGCATTTGTTGTGGAATTCAGCCACAATATGATTCGAGACATAAAACGAGCTTCAGGAGGGTGGCAAAGACAATGAGCTATTCTTTTTCTAGTACCAATGACCGACTCCTGTGCACCTTAGAGGACATCAAGACCTGGTCTTAGACTCTTCGATATTTTGTAGAAGTGACGACGCAAAGGACGTAAGCAACAAGACAGCCCAGGTCCCAGTATATATATAACTATACACAGTGACTGAGAATAAGCCATTAGTCAGAGCTACTTCATTTCTAATAATATATCTACATTGTCCAAGCTCCCGGTGGGCCGTCAAGCCATAGACAAGGAGTAGATCTGGGTGTTCGTCACACCAGCTGATAGGTATCTACTCTAGGGCTGGCAATCAGGTCCATGTTGAGCGGGTCCTATTTCGGGTCAATTCGGGTCAGATCAAATATACTCGACCCGAATCCGACCCGAAAATAATTACGGGTCATACATGCTTGACCTGAACCCGAAATTTATATTTGCGGGTCTGACTCGATGAACCCGATGGACCCAAAAATATTATATAATATGCAAACCCGAAAATAGAAACACGAAAAATCCGAAAATTCAAACCCGCTAGACCCGAAATTGCTGCAGAATTTGCTAATTGATTATTGTTTTGTAAACAAAGACTTATATAAACTATCACAAATTTATGTTTGTATGTGTTAAAAATTTATATGGCTAGAACATGGAAAAATATATATACATACGAAGATATAATTTCGGGTCGAGCGGGTTTTGCGGGTCGAGAATTGCAAACCCGGACCCGACCCGCAAATAATTTCAGGTTTTTCGGGTTCGGGTCATTTCGGGTCGGATCAAAAAAAAAATCAAGACCCGAACTCGCTTTAGTCGGGTCGGGTCGGGTCAGGTTTTGCCAGTCCTAATGTACTCCATTGTCCTTTGTTTATCTTTGGACAGCCTTTTGTTTACCCCCACTGTCCTTTGTGTAGAGTCCCTGGTCAGTCTTTTGTTTGCCACATGGGGGTTGAAGATTAAAAAAACCCAGATCCTCGAACAGTGAGTTTCTTTGCACTTGAACTATGGGCTGTGAGGGGTTACACGATTATCCAAATTTGCTGTGGCAAAATGTTGTTGCGGGCCATTAACGCATCCTATCAATTTTTTTAAGGGTGGGTTAAATGTGACTGAGAATAACATATGGAACAACAACTCGTGACTGAGAATAAGCCAAACGTCAGAGCAACTTCATTTCTAATAATATATCTACATCGTCCAAGCTCGGGGTGGGCCGTCAAGCCATAGACAAGGAGTAGATCCGGGTGTTCGTGACACCAGCTGATACGTATGTAATCCATTGTCCTTTGTTTATCTTTGCACCCTGGATCAAAACCCAACTCAACGCCGGACCTACACCCCAATTACCCCGAACCAGACACACAACCAGACACACAACGGCCAAGTTTCAACGCAGCGTAACTAACGGTCCTGCTGGCCCCCCCGTACGTGTAGGTACTTTCATGTATGCGTAGGTACGCGACGGAGTCGGCAACATAACCGAACCAGACACACAACGGCCCAGTTTCAATGCAGTAACTAACTAGTCGGCGACAGACGTGGACTTGAGGACGCGTAGAGTCCCAGGGACCGGAAACCGAACACGAAACCGATTAAGTGCCTAGCAATCCGGCCACCGCCGCCGCCGACATTAGACTTGCTTGGAACGTCTGTCAGAGTGGCACCTGTCGACCGATGTTAAGACGGGATAGATGTTGTTAATGTTGGTTATTGTCGTTCATGCAACAGCGACAGGTGCAATATAATTAACAGTCCAGGCAGATCCAAAATAAGAATCAAAGAACAAACGAAGCAGGAGAACAGAAAATAGGAGTTAGATTCGCAAATCAGATCGTTCGTTGAGAAACGAACGTATTACTTAAATAAATCAGTGCCCGACAATCCTTATGGATAGGCACCGTTCTCCCAGTCTTGATCCGGCACGAACTTGGATTGTTGCACGTCTTGCTCGCGCACGTTGCACTGCTACCACTGCAGCACAGCAACTGCAGGTACCACCGTCTGACAGCTACGTCTCAGAGACAGGAAGGTTGAGTCACGCTTCGCACAGGAGGACAACTCCGCAAAGCGACTCCAGGGACGACAACTCTTACACTCGGGATTAGGGCTCTCAAAACACACGGCGGCAGAAGACTGTTTTCGGTGTGTTTAATCCTAATGACCGGACGCGTATATATAGCCACGCACGTCCCTAATCCTATTCCCAGTGAGACGCAACACTCTGTTGCTCTTGTACACAATACGGAATAAACCGTAAAAGAGAAACACTTTCTAATTAGGATTTAAAAAATCCGAATAAGAAAGCAACAATTAATTACACAGTAATTAATTACTTAGTTGTATCATAGTGCAAAAAGAAGACGGAAGACATTCTCCACAATCCACAATCCACAAGCCACAAGCCCGAGCCCGGCCCGGCCAGGCGAGGCGAGCATACCTCCTTCTTAGGACTCCTTTGGACACTAGTGCCCCATGTGATCCTACATATGAGGACCACAAAAGTTCTAGGTGTGAGCAATATGGGATAAAACTTCTTTGCCATTTGCACTAGAAACAACACTACATTCTCACATGTACTTGCTGCACTACATTGGGCTTAACCCATGCTAAATAAATGCTTTGCTACAGTAACGACACTACAGTAATTACTTGCTACAGTAATTACGTGTTGCTACAGTAACAACAAAAGTCAGTTATCTAACAATCCCCCACAAAGTCCAATGTGTAGTGTGCTCTACCATTCAGTCCTCCAAACTGTGCTTTCAGCAGATACCTTTCGGTTTGAATCTACCTGAGTTATCCAACTGTGACTCCTGTAGGAACTAGGTGAACAAAAGTCTTGAACCTGAACCTTGGGTACAAGAGTATAGGTTGGTAACAACACAATAAAGACATGCTAGTAAAGAAAAACAATAGATTAAGGCCATGCATACAAAATTTTATATCATGATTGATAATAGAGAACAACCCAATTCTCCTATTGCGGCCTACACAACATCAATCACTTAGCTGGAGTCTCCAAGGATGTATTGCTAACATCCTATCCTAAGACTTGACACCATTAAGAGACTACTCTCTTACTAACTTGCAGTCATGACACTAACAGGTTTCTAGGAGATAGACACACAGATGCTAGAAGCATCAAACAAGAATACATAGTGTCATCCGATTTACCCGACAGCTTGTTATTACCACATTAAACCCAATTTGTGGGATCTCCACTCTTTTGGGTTGGGTTGCTACTGCCTGCAAATCTATAGGGGTTTCATTCCCATCCCCAACCTGGATTTTTCCACTAAAGCCAAGGTAAGACCTTTAGTGAAAGGATCAGTTGTATTATCTTTGGTACCGACGTAGTCTACAGCCACGACCCCATTAGACACTAACTCCCTTACAGATTTTAATCTGACTTGGATGTGTCTACGTTATTTTTTATTGTACTTGGAACTCTTTATCTTAGCAATAGTTGTAGTGCTGTCACAGTGAAATGAAATCATAGGAAGCGGCTTCATTACCATAGGTAAACTAGACATAAGTCCATGCATCCATTCAGCTTCCAATTCGGTTTCATCTAAAGCACACAACTCTGCCTCAAAAGTGGACCGAGACAATATGGTCTGTTTCTTAGACCTCCAGGAAACAGCTCCTCCTCCCAACAAGAATACATATCCTGAGACACCATTACTCCCAGAATTTATGGCAATCCAGCTTGCATCACTATATCCTTCGACTACGGAAGGATGTTTACCATAATGCAGCCCAAGGGAACGTGTTCCCTTGATATACCTCAAAACTCTGTCAAAAGCTTCCCAATGGGTCTTGTCGGGACAACTGGTGTATCTACTTAACTTGTTCACGGCAAACACAATGTATGGACGTGTACAGTTCATAAGATACATCAAACTTCCGATAATCTGAGAGTATCGTAATTGAGACACGGGAACCCCAGTCTCATTCTTGAATAAGGGCTTGGATGAATCATATGGAGTCTTAACAGGTTTACGTGATGTGTACTCAAACCTCTCCAGTATCTTCTCAACATAGTGAGACTGAGAGAGAGTTATACCATCAGTAGACCTTATGATTTTAAGCCCTAAAATCACATCAGCGACACACATATCCTTCATCTCAAACTTGCTACACAAGAATGACTTTGTCTCTTTTACTACTTTCATATCGGAACCAAAAAGTAGAATATCATCGACGTATAAGCATAACAAAATGAATCCATTATTGACAATCTTGCAGTAGAGACACTTATCAAATTCATTAGAAATAAAGCCAAACGATGATATCACAGAATCAAACTTCTCATGCCATTGCTTAGGGGCTTATTTCAAACCATATAATGACTTAACAAGTTTACACACTTTGGACTCATTCCCACGACCCACAAATCCCTCAGGTTGTTCCATATATATCTCTTCTTGAAGATCACCGTGTAAGAACGCGGTCTTCACATCCATCTGATGGATATAGAGATTATAAATGGAAGCCAATGCTAAAAGCACTCAGATTGTGGTCATACGGGAAACAGGTGAATAAGTATCAAAATAATCTATTCCTTCCCTTTTTGTGTAACCCTTAGCAACTAACCTAGCCTTATACTTATTGATTGTCCCGTATGCATTAAGTTTCTTCTTAAAAATCCATTTGCAACCAACTGCAGAGCAACCAGGAGGCAAATCCACTAATTCCCAAGTTCCATTCGAGAGAATTGATTGGATTTCATCATTAACGACTTCTTTCCAAAACTTAGCTTCTGGAGATTCCATAGCTTGTTTGAAAGTAACAGGATCATCCTCAACATTGTAAGTGAGAAACTCACTTCCAAAGTCCTTTGATGTCCTAGGCCGTTTACTTCTCCTTGGTTCAACTATTTCTTCAGAATCATCAGATTCAGAAATAGCTTGTTCTGAGTCGCCCCCCACATTTGTCATCCTTTCCACGTGCTCGGGAATGGAACATGTGGTAAATGAATCTTCTTCAGAAACTTCATTGGGCACACCAATTTTCATAGGAAACACATCCTCAAAGAATGTTGCATCACGTAATTCCACAATTGTATTGACCTCAATGCCAAAGATATCTGATTTTACAATCAGAAATCTATAAGCATAGCTTGTCTCTACATAACCTAAGAATATGGCATCAACCGTTTTCGGTCCTAATTTCTTCCTTTTGTGTTCAGGGACAAGTACCTTTGCAAGGCACCCCCACACTCGAAGATATTTAAGACTCAGTTTCCTTCCTCTCCACAACTCAAACGGACTACTCTCTAAATGTTTATGGGGAACTCTATTCAGAATATGGCAAGCCGTATTCAAAGCTTCCCCCCACATAAAGTTGGGTAATCCAGATGTTTGGAGTAAGGTATTTACCATATCTATTAAGGTTCGGTTTTTACATTCAGCTATCCCATTTGATTGTGGTGAATAAGGAGCAGTGACCTCATGAACTATACCATGTAATTGGGAAAATTCCAAAAACAAATTCGAGGTATACTCTCCTCCCCTATTAGACCTTAATCGCTTAAGTACTTTACCGGTTTGAGTTTCAGCTTCTTTCTTATAAATTTGAAATTTATCCAATGCCTCATCTTTACTTCTAAGTAGAAAGACATAACAGTATCTACTCGCATCGTCAATAAAAGTTATAAAATAATGCTTTTGATCTCTCGTAGTAACACCATTAAATTCACATATATCTGTATGAACTAAATCCAAAATTTCCGAATTCCTATTCACAGAATGAAAAGGCTTCCTAGGCAATTTAGCTTGTACACAGATTTCACATTTATTGTTGCTAATTTCAGATTTAGGGATCAAATCTAGATTCATCATATGCTTCATTGAGGCAACATTAACATGTCCCAAACGTGAATGCCATACATCGAATGAAACAAGATTCATGCAAATAGAACTATAATCATTCAAATTTAAAATGGAATTTGAAACAGGTTCAACATGAATCTTAAACAAGTTCTCCACATCACATAAGTACCCCTTTCCGAAAAACAAAGAATCACGAAGGCGTGTAATAATAGCCTTATTACATTTACAGTCTACTCTATAACCTTCTCTAACTAATATGACGCCACTAAGGATATTGCGTCGAATGGTTGGAATATGTCTAACCCTGTTAAGAGTCAAAACCTTCCCCGAAGGGAACTTCAAGTCCACCCGTCCTTCGCCTTTAACTTCTGCAGAGCTGGAATCACCCAAAGTCACGGACTGACCTCGAGAGGCCTGATCAGGCACAAATAGGGATTTATCAGCACACACATGTACATTATCCCCAGTGTCAATTATCCAATAAAGTGGTTCAAAAATAGAAAGAATTTCCGGTTTAATAGACACATACCCATCATTGAGGTTCAAGGATGCAGACATCATATTGACTATAGCCTCCTCAGTTGCAGATGTGGTAGCTTTCTTTGCCTTCTTAGTAGGACAATCCTTGTTCCAGTGGCCAACCTGTCCACAAGTCCAATAAGGTTTGTTCTTCGGTTTCTTTTGGATCTTTGCCTTGGGTTTATGTGCATTCTTAGATTTCTTATCTTTGGTGTTTTTTGTAGAAGTAAGATTAAAAGTTGGATTTGCATCAGTAGGCACCTTGACCCCTTTCTCCTTTAAGTGTTCTTCTTGTATATTAATATCCATCATTAATTCAACCATGGTGTGTGTCCCTTTGCAATGCTTTAGAGACATACCAAACGATTTCCAAGACTTAGGGAATTTTTCTATGATAGACATAACAACAAACTTCTCAGGCAACACCATCTTGGCATCTGAGAGTTCATGAACTAGGAGTTGTAGATCGTGTGTTTGATCAGAAACTGACTTACCCTCAACCATCTGAAACTTAAGAAATTTTGACACGTAGTATTTTTCAACACCTTGATTTTCAGTGCTAAAATTCTTAATTAACAATTCCCATAAAACCTTGGACGTAGTGACTGGTGGCTTTGAGTAAGAATCATACAGTTTGTTATTTAAACCAAACAGAATCAAACTGCGGCACGTTTTATCACCCTTCTTCCAATTAGCAATAATGTTTGCATTATCAGGAATTATTTCATCAGATACATGTTCAGTTTCAATTAAATACTGATCATAACCCACAACATTCAGCCAAATTTCCATACGACTCTGCCAACGGGCAAAGTTCGTACCAGTAAACTTTTCAGTCATATTAGTTGTATCAATTTTACATCCTGAACCACCCAGACCGGCCATAGTTAATTAACGACAAATAATGAAAGACTGTTGTTAATGTTGGTTATTGTCGTTCATGCAACAACGACAGGTGCAATATAATTAACAGTCCAGGAAGATCCAACATAAGAATCAAAGAACAAACGAAGCAGGAGAACAGAAAATAGGAGTTAGATTCGCAAACCAGATCGTTCGTTGAGAAACGAACGTGTTACTTAAAGAAATCAGTGCTTGGCAATCCTTGCGGATAGGCACCGTTCTCCTAGTCTTGATCCAACACGAACCTAGATTGTTGCATGTCTTGCTCGCGCACGTTGCAATGCTACCAGTACAGCACAGCAACTGCAGGTACCACCGCCTGACAGCTACATCTCGGAGACAAGAAGGTTGAGTCGCGTTTCGCACAGGAGGACAACTCCGCAAAGCGACTCCAGGGACGACAACTCTCGCACTCGGGATTAGGGCTCTCAAAACACACGGCGGCAGAAGACTATTTTCGGTGTGTTTAACCCTAATGACCGGACGCGTATATATAGCCACGCACGTCCCTAATCCTATTCCCAGTGAGACGCAACACTCGGTTGCTCTTGTACACAATACGGAATAAAACGTAAAAGAGAAACACTTTCTAATTAGGATTTAAGAAATCCAAATAAGAAAGCTACAATTAATTACATGAGTAATTAATTACTTAGTTGTATCCTAGTGCAAAAAGAAGACGGAAGACATTCTCCACAAGCCACAAGCCACAAGCCCGAGCCCGAGCCCGGCCCAGCTAGGCCAGGCGAGGTGAGGCGTGGTGTGGCGCGCGCGCGTGCGTGCGTGCGTTGTGATGTGGTAACCCCACCCACCAAGGAGGTGAGCATACCTCCTTCCTAGGACTCCTTTGGACACTAGTGCCCCATGTGATCCTACATATGAGGACCACAAAAGTTCTAGGTGTGAGCAATATGGGATAAAACTTCTTTGCCATTTGCACTAGAAACAACACTACATTCTCACATGTACTTGCTGCACTACATTGGGCTTAACCCATGCTAAATAAATGCTTTTCTACAATAACGACACTACAGTAATTACTTGCTACAGTAATTATGTGTTGTTGCAGTAACAACAAAAGTCATTTATCTAACAATAGATCCTCGGCGGCGTAGGGTGGGGAAGGTTTCAGAGTACGACCCGAGTGGAGGACGGGGGCAGAGAGTGGGTTTCATCAAGGCCGGCGGTTTCAACCTTGTACTGGAGTTGGTCTAATCTTCGTGGAATTCATTTGAAGACTGCTTCGTGACATCTGGCTAGACTACCCCCGAGAGGGGAACCGAGGAGCGCGCTCGGGGTGGAGGCTGGCTGGAACTCCTGTGAGTGGAGGAGTTGATGGTGGCAGCCGAGGGAGAGAAGGAGAAGGGAGAGTTAATTGGTGGTGTGGTAGGGGTAGATGAAGAGGAGTAGGAGTTGGAGGAAGGGGAGAGTTGAGAAGTAGCCATTGATTGGTAGTCCCGGCCGGCTCACACCTAGATTCGCCGAATGAACTCAGAGGACAGAAGAAGAGAGAAACAGAGGAATGCAGGAGGAGGTGAGTGGGGGGGGTGTTAACAGTGGTTTGGAATCATGGAGATCGCAGCGAAGCGTTGGAATCATGGAGATCATATAACGAAGGGGAAAAATGATTACGAACTCTGAAGGAGGCGTACAAATATTCCGTATTAATTAGTCAACTGTTGTGCAATAAAGGATGTAGTGCAATAAGAGGATTGTTAGGAATTTAGAAAAGGAAACAAAACCAAATTAGCATACTTATTCTATAAAAATATTTAGCAACATATCACACTTTTTTTTAATTTATGAGAGAACCGTAGAATCTCTACAATCGTGACCCCCCCAGATAGCGTAAACTCTCGGGGCATGAAAGGGTGTGGTCTGGTCATCCAAGTAGCAACATATCACACTTTGTAAAATATTTTCTAAAATAGCATACTTTTGTCTAAAAATGTTCACTTTGTGTGAACTTTTGTATCCAGAAATAAAAAGTACTATAAGTATTGACGTATTTATTTGTAGATAACACATTTTAAGTGGCGGGTTCCACATAAATTGTGCTATTTTGTACACATGTATACAAGACTGTACACATGGTATTACAAGACTGTACACATGGTCCTAAAAGACTGTACACATGTGTCACAAGACTGTACACATGTTTCACAAGTCTGTACACATGTGTCACAAGATTGTACACTTGTGTCACAAGACTATACACATGTGTCACAGGACTTTACACATGGTCCTATAAGACTTTACACATGTGTATAATATTGTACGTCTGGTCTTACAAGACTGTACACATGTACTGCGTAATGTGTACACACAGTCCTAATAGACTGTACACATGGTCCTACAAGACTGTACAAATCTATACAAGATTGTACACATGGTCCTACAATATTGTACACATGTGTAAAACACTGTACACATGGTATTACAAGACTGTACACATGTGTCACAAGACTGTACACATTGTCCTATAAGACTGTACACATATGTCACAAGACTATACACATTGTCCTATAAGACTGTAAAGATGTGTACAAGATTGTACACAAGGTCCTACAAGACTGTACACATGTGTCATAAGACTGTACACATGTTTCACAAGACTGTACACATGTGTCACAAGACTGTACACATGGTTCTACAAGACTGTACACATGTGTCACAAAAACTGTACACATGTGTCACAAGACTGTACACATGTGTCACAAGACTGTACACATAGTCCTATAAAATTGTACACATGTGTATGACACTATACACATGGTATTATAAGATTGTGCACATGGTCACAAGACTGTACGCATGGTAACAAGATTGTACACATGTGTCACAAGAATGTACACATGGTCCTACAATATTGTACACATGTGTACAAGACTGTACACATGGTATTACAAGAATGTATAAATGGTCCTACAAGACTATACATATGTGTACGAGATTGTACACATGGTCCTACAAGATTGTACACATGTGTACAAGACTGTACACATGGTTTGACAAAACTGTACACATGGTCCTACGAGATAGTACAGATGTGTGCAAGAATGTACACATGGTCCTACAAGACTGTACACATGTGTCACAAGATTGTATGCATGTGTCACAAGACTATACACATGTGTCACAAGACTGTACGCATGTGCCACAAGACTGTACGCACATTTATAAGACTATATATACACATTATCCTGCAAGACTGTACATATATGCACAAGATTGTAGGCACTTGTGTACTTTCTTGTGACACATGTTGTCGCGCCCCAACCTCACATTAAGCACAAACCTCCGGATTAGGGCACGACAGGTGGGATCAACGCATAACCAACCATTCATTACTTTTTAAAACAATTAAAGATATTTCTGCAAATGAAAACTAAACAACCTGCGGAAGCATTTCTATTAACTGATAAGAAATTAAACGAGTCTACAGCATGAACATTGTTCAACATAAACTAAAACATAACAGTTAATTTACATCATTATACATATTTTCTCTCTCACTCACATCTTGTCCCGAAGATCGAGGGGAATGGACTAAGAGACCTCTAACTAGACTAACTACAAACCTTCTATCTATTAAGCGTTGGGATGGTACGATCCTTCCGACTCCTGATGCTGGTGCTGACCTGAAAATTTTTGAGTAGAGGGGTGAGCCTACTCGCTCAGTGAATAAAATTTCACATAGCTATCAATAATTAACTCGTCAGGTTTATTAACTGAAAATAAACAGATATACAGTTTAAGCAGGGCAGTTCTATTGACATAACAGCTGTACAGATAAACCATCACATTTCTATGCATCATCATATAATTCAGAGAAAATGACAGATTTATAAATTTACTGTGAATCCTAAGTGAATACTCAATCATTTTATTGTTATGCCCTAATTATATGCAGTGTACTCTGCATATAAAGATCCGCAGCAAGTTCATGCTACGGCCCCACCGTACAAGACTTAGCGACACACCCGGGAAATGCTAAGTCTGACTGCCAGCCCTGTTCTGCTACAGGACCCCTGGCTCTCCGGCCAGAAACACAGGCTCTACGGCCTCAAGGCACTACTCTGAGTGCTCTAGACCCCTCTAGTTTGAGTACGCAAACATAGAGAGTCCACAGGGTTATCTCCATGACACACGCACAGATAATGTTGCAATAACCCCCACTTTCCTCCAGTGCCACCGTGACACAAGCACGCGTTATTGTTGGACACTGCCTTACCATCCTCGTGTCTCCATGACATCGCACGGATAATGTTGCAACACGAGTTTCACCCCTAAATTGCAGACACATGTTAGGGGTTCTACGGTGTTAGGGCATCTAAGTCTATACTTGATTAACAAATAACTGAAATAACGCATTATAACTGTAAAACACAAAACTTTCTCTTTCATATCATTCATATTACACATTTCAAGTTCCAATGAACCTATCATACTATTACTGAAGCAATTAGGCATTTAAAATGAGTTAAATAATGATTTCTAAATGAACTGCCACTCACCACTTGAAACTCGGCCGAACACTATGAAACTCGGCCGATCACTTCCCAGATCCTGAAACTCGGCCAACCAATCTCGGCCGACAAACTCACCGCTTGAAAACCTACAAAGGAAACTCGGCCGATCAGAACCAAACTCGGCCGACCAAATCCCTGTTCGCATATCTAATTCAGGAAACTCGGCCGATCCAAGACGAAACTCGGCCGATCCGGAAAACGTTGCACAAAAGCCCTAAATAAGAACTCGGCCGACCGATTTGGAAACTCGGCCGAACCGCGCACAGACAGAACAGAAAAACGACCTGCAGAAGTCGATTTCTCACGAATCGACGGGCAAACTTCGCGCAAATAACACCAAACGATCACAAACGATCCACACGACTAAACCGTACCTGAAAGGAGCAAGAAAACGAACATGGGCTGCACCGTGCACCCCGATTCTTCGGCCGTTTTCCCCACAAACGCAGCTCCAGCTGCGGTTTTGGTTCGAATCGACGGAGAAGATGATCTTCAGGGAGAAGGGACGATTCACCGCAACCGATCGGAGCAAAACGAAGCTCCACAGCTTCCCTCCTCAGCTCCCTCTCTCTTTCCCTCTCTTTCTCTCTTTTTCTCTCTCGCAGGAGCTGAACGCTTCTTGCGTTCTGGGGTTCTGAGAATGAACCGAGAAAAGGGAGAAAGGAAGATAAGGAAGAAAAACTTAGGGGCCAAATCGCAAATTTCGAACTTTTTAGCAAATCGCAATCGGGTCCCTAGAAGCCCAAAAACATGCAACTTTTGACTCGAAGGTCGGATTCGAACGGTTTCTCTGGCAACGTTTCAAGCGTAAGATTTTACACACTTTAGAAGCTAGAAAACACACTAAGCACATATCATGTCCATTTTAAGCATTATTAACAAAAACATGCTTATAACTTAACACATCAGCTAAACACGTGTTGAACAACTCACTTACGGGATAAGCTCGACGCGAGTCGTAACACATGTGTACAGTCTTGTAATCCTAAAAGTCTGTGACACATGTGTACAATCTTGTAATTCTACAAGACTATACACATTGTCCAACAAGACTATACAAGTGATCCTACAAGATTGTACACATGTGTACAAAACTGTACATATGGTCCTATAAGAATGTACACATGTGTCACAAGACTATACACATAGTCCTATAAGATTGTACATATGTGTATAAGACTGTCACTACTACAGAAATGGCTTATAACGCCACATTTACAGGCATCGGTTGTATACATAAAACCGACGCCCAAAGCATACAACGTCGGTTGACTACAAAAATTGACATCTATCTGTGAAGAGCAGCCAGACATGGTTATCACTTTTTATTTACCGTCGGTTCCTTAATAACCAACCGACGCCTAAAATCGACCGCCAATTTTAATTTTTCTAGTGAAAAAAATTACCTCCAAAATTTAACATAAGGCGTTGGTTGTTAACAGAGAAACCAACGACTAAAGGTTTTTTGTGAGAGAAATTTAGCCCATTTTTATCATTAGTTATCTTACAATAACTGACGTCAATGTGTTTCTACACACTGTCCTTGTGAAAATTTTCACCCCCCTTTGGCCTCGGTTATTCTACGGAGACTGACGCCTATGGTCATAATTTGAGAACTTTTTTTTGTCGGAATATATAGATAGACGTCAGTTTTTCTAGTTAGAACCGACGACTATCATTGAAGATAGGTGTCAGTTTTTTGTGGTGACCGACGCCTATCATTTTAAGCATCGGTTTTTTATAAGAATCGATGCCTATAGTTAACTTAATAGCACCTACGCGAACCAGACTCTTCCCCTTTCTCTGTTTCATTCCCGGCATTCTTAGTTCTGGCGATTCCGTCGTGGATTTCTCTGCTGCTCGCCTAGTGCTCCGCCGTCGCTGCTCGCCTAGTGCTCTGCCGCCTTGCTCTCCTACCGCAAAACAGCCACCACGCCTGCCGCCGCCGCCACTCGCCTACTGCCTTCGATCTCTCTGTTGCTCACCTAGTGCTCCACCACCTGCTCGCCTACCATGTGGAGTGTGCCTCGCTCGCCTGCCGCACTGCTACCGCCACACCTATGACCGATGTCGTCGAGGTACCCTGATTCCTCCTCTTCTTCCTCTAGGGTATTCCTACATATGGCAGTAGTATCATCTTCTAGGCTTGGCTTCTCTCTACTAGTTGTTTGTTTTTTTTCCTTTACTGATGCTCCCCTCTCACTCAATGAGTGATGGTCGAGTCTTTTCTGGGATTGCTTCTTGGCTGGTTCTCTACAAGGTTACATGCCTATTTGCTTCTTTGAAAAGGGGGTGTTATTCTTTACCTCTCCATTCTTCTCATAGATACTCCCAAGATCTAGCATATAAATCATTTTTTGGTAAACCCTTGATGACAACTTCAGATAGGTGCTTTATGAGGCAATATATGTATGATCTCTAGGTAATGCGATAGCAAGCTTAGAGTGATGTCCATATATGTTTTAACCCTAACACCAAAAGTGGATTAACCCGACCTCAACATATATGTGCATGCTTAATATGATGCAGTAAGACATTGAATGATAGGTAGCTTGGTGAAATTCATTCTACCTTGTGTTACTTTCATATGATAATTTAGTTCAACCCTTTTATTTATCACAACCTTAGAATAATCAATATTTAATTCAACCCTTTTATTAATCACAACCTTAGAATAATCAATCAATCTAGCTTTTCTCTTAAATATTAGTTATTGTTTTATTTTACCTTGATTAGTCGATTCTTAGATACATTGTCCTTTGGGATTGATTTTGAACTAGAAGATCCATCCACTTTTAGGTAGTGATTATTATACGTTGGTGAAGGTAAACTATAATGATTTCAGCCCTAGTAAATTTGCATGTGCAATATCACACATGTGACTATTATATGACTACATATTATTGCATTGCTATATGGGAAATTACATATGAATCCTCTTTGCTAACCTAATTGAGACTATTACCCTACAAACCCTATCTTATATAATTTCTTGACTTATTTGAGTGTTTCATCCTAAACTTGATCCGATGACAACACATGTATTGACATTTTGATTTGAATGGCGATTTGAAACACAGGCCATGGTTACTCGAAAGATGATGGGTGATAGGTTGTGGATATGGTGGGGGGATGCAACGTAGGGCCGTAAAAAGAGCCAAAGAGGATGGGAAACATATCAGTTTGTCCCCTAGTCAAATCACATCCAGACCTACACAAAGATTAGACCAAGATTTTAAATCATTGCTCATCCATTTGTCCCCATCTGTCATGGAGTTTGTGAAATCTAAAGAAGAGAATGAAGCCTACCAAAGTTTCCTCCACTACATATGTTGTTATGAATAACCTCTGCTCATGCTAGTTGTAGGTTTGGATAAGGGTAAATGATGATAAGGCTATTACAATGGAAAAATGTTAAGAGTTGTTATCGTTATAGCAATCTGGAAAAATGTTGCTTTTGTTATATATTGGGCATGCTACTTAATTTTCTATGATATAGCTACCACGAGTTTTGTTACAAATATTTGTATATTAGGTTAAGGACATGTTTCCGTTGTGATGTGTTGAGTTTTTTGCTATGTTATACCCACCATGATTTGTGTTATAAAATAATACATTGATTAATTTAGGAAGCATTGATATGTTGTTATGGTTGTCCATAAGTGTTTTTATAAGAAAATTGTGTGTTGAATGGGGTTGTGAATAAGGGACTGGTATTATATTATGTTGGCCTAGAAACCCGTCCAAGATTTACTCATTAGGAGTAAATCATGGATAGTCCCCGATTTGGGACTATTCTTGAACACTTAATCTCACTTAGGATGTAAGTGTATAATGTGTGTTGGGTTTTCAAGAAAATTTTGACAGCATTTCCTCGTTTATTCTCTAAGTACATATGTACTTGGAGAACAGTGGGGAAATCCTGCCAAAATTTTCTTGAAAACCCAAGTACATATGTACTTAGAGAACAGTGGGGAAATGCTGTCGAAATTTTCTTGAAAATCCAATACACATTATACACTTACTAGTAAGATTAGGTGTTCAAGAATGGGATAGGTGGTACACATTTATTATATATAACACCTTAAACCCTAAAGTTTTAACCATAAACCCTAATCTTTTAACCCTAGACACTAATCTTGTTCTAATATATACTTATTTTCTCTTTGATCATAGAATGGATAGATCATGGATGTCCATTCCAAATCGCTGCACCCCAGAGTTTATTTCTGGTCTTGATCAGTTTATTAGATTTGCAGAGGGGCATAGGAAACAACCTGGAGATAGGTTCTACTATCCATGTAGGCATTGCAGTAACAACTTAAAAGTCAACACTGGTGATGAAATCAAAAGTCATGTCATGCACAACTGTATTGTACAAGGCTATACAGAATGGCACTGACATGGATAGATTTCAAACCTGAAATCGGTAGATGTCGATAGCAGTGCTTGTGTGGAAGAAGAAATAGCCTACGATGACATAGATGTCAACGAACCAGTTCGAGTAGACATCGTTGATGCGATGTTGGATAGTTGTGGGATAGATCACATCAATCCACCTCCCATGTTTAGAAACATTGTGCGTGATGCTGAGACACCGTTATTCACATGTTGTAAGTTTACAAAGCTTAGCATTGTGTTGAGATTGTATAAGCTGAAAGATAACAATAGATGGGGCGGCAAAATCTTCACATCATTGTTGTCTTTGTTGAAAAAATTCTTCCTGAAGGAAACAAGCTGCCAATCTCAACATATCGGTTAAAGAAATTGTTGTGCCCAATGGGAATGGAGGCCAAGAAGATACATGCATGCCCGAATGATTGCGTATTATTTTAAAAGGACTATGTGGATTTGAAAGACTGTCCCAACTGTGGTGTGTCAAGGTATAAACTGACGACTTCAGGGGAGTCCAAAACTGGTTCTCCTACCAAGGTGATGTGGTATTGTAACGACCCCGCCTCCCGGTAACCCCCAATTAAGGGAGACCCAAAGGTCAGATCCGTTATTCAATTAACAAGATCAAAGGTTCGAAAAATAATCAATAATAATTATGAAATTCTACTAACCAACTGGAATTTGGTATAAAATTAAAACTTTACTTACCTTGAAAAACTTTGGGAATCTATCTATCCAGAGCTTGAATCTACTCTATCTAATCCTCCTTACACTTTATGTTTTATTTTCACAATGTGTCACTTTACCGTTTGTTCATTTCAGGGTTGTACCTAAAACGCCGACAAACAAAACGTCAGTCAGTATATCAAAATATATTGGTACATGGGGACAACAAAAAGTTTGCACATATGGATAACAATCTAATTATCACAATCAAGTTAATTAATCAACCAATTTACATTTTCCAGTATGACATTCTCCACCGCTTTTGCCCTAACCCTGGCATACTCACCTTAGGGTTTCCTTTGCTAATGACTTAAGGCCACCTTCTCAATCCCGAGCTTGGTGCCTGGGGTCACCACTCATGGTTCCCTCTAGTCATGCAATATCATAGGCCACCTTCTCATTCACGAGCTTGATGCCTGGGGTCACCACTCAAGGTGTCCATCGGTCTACCCATCTGGGCCTGACCTTTGGTATCATCCATCAGGGTGGCATGTAGGTGCGAGAATACATACTTTTATTTTTAATGTGATAATCATAGTGACTTTATAGTTTGCAAGTATGAACATCCAAACTGATAATTTGCATTCAATGCGGTTAACCATCCAGAAAATCCTCGGGAAACTAAGGTGGTTATTCATAATTAACCACATACCTGATTTGCAGATTCAACAAGCTAGTAACAATTCCAAGCAAGCAAGTAATCCAAGAAGTGGTTCAACAATCACATAATTCTTGAAAAGCATATGTAACCTATTTACTACACTTTACCAAGAATATATCAATTTAATTGACTTGGATTCACTTTCTAGGGTTTCTAATCCGAATTGGGTTTTATTAGGGTTCTTTTTACAACTTTCCTCATTCATACCCTAGAACAACAGTTCTAAGTGCAAAACCCCAATTACTCACATATTCACATTACAACCTTTTTATCATCTTAGGTTCCTTCCGGATTAACAACTCCTAGTTCATTATGATCCAATTCACCTATGAATTCCATTTATCATTAATTCCAACTTTATCCATTAGAAAACCCTAATTATCATGTTAAGGGTATCTATCCATGATTAGGAACTTTTTATATACCAAGTATCTTAGAACCATCATTTAACAACATATTATCATATTTTTTGAATTAAATATGATCTTATCCTCTTTTACCCTAAATTAGGGTTTCTAAGTGCTTAATCATTCATAATTGGTGTAAAACCCTAAATCATGTAATAAATCATCTAGATTAGGTTCAAGTTCATCATTACTGTTTCATTAGGTTACTATTACTTAATTTTGCCAATTAAGCATCATGAACCTAGCCATTAATTTCAATTAGGGTTTCTAACATAATTTCAAAGAACTTCTCATTAACTTAGCACACTTTTGCAAATATGAATGAAATCAGGATTTAAAAGTATTTTTATTGAATTCTACGTGGTCTCCTGATCAATTTTCATATTTTTTCATGTTTTCATTCAAGCTACCAATTAGTTTCTATGAATTTTGCAAAATAATTATGTATAGACCAATCATTAGATGACACGTCACTGACTTACCCATATTTTTCTCAACTAGGCGGCCGACTGGGATTAAAGGGCAAAAGACATCTCTGTCCTTGCTTGCTGATCTTGATTTGCAGACACCTGAGGGTTGATATCGTCATTTTGGTGGGGTTCTTCTTCCTTCTCGCGAGGTCGCTGATCCACACGATGTTGGCTATTCACGTGATGCCTGGGCTTGAGGTGTCTGTGTCACCGTGCCCCCAGATCTCCGTCGAGAAGCCAGAGCCCAGAGGTGTGAGGTTCGACCTCCTCCTTGCCCAGCCGCTTCTCACCAAGGTTCCCCTCCTCCCTGGCCTACTGCTCCCTCCTACACAGACAGGCCCGACCGCTTGTACTTCCGATGCGGCGGATGAGACGCCCACCCGAGGTTCTACCCTCCCTTCTCGCTCAGCTTATCTTTGTTCACGGTCTGCCATGGAGCAAGTCCCGATCAAAAGTTCTACTTTCCCGGTGCCGAAACATGGTGGCGGTCCTTGCTGCCATTCTGTTTGGTGTTGCTCGCTGAGCAGGCAAGTGGGGACCTTACCCCTGACCTTCACACATCGGTAGTACCTAGACACCAGTACTCCCATCCCCTCTGTCGTACTTTGGTGTCCGTTCATAGCTGATGGCGTCAACATGGTCTCTCACCTAGACTGTTCGTGGAAGAGGATCCTACCCATGGCACCCTCGGCTGCTGCCCTACAGGGTAGGGGATGGTTCCAGGAGAAGGTGAAGACAATGGTTTACCCTTGATCTTTTACTACTCGGCTACTTATATAGTTTTAGGTTTAGAGATCCGTGGCATAATCCCAAGTGGTATGCAGCTAGGACTCTTATTTGGAAAGTAGTCAATACATCCCTTTTCTTTTCTTCCTTTAATTGATCTATCTCTTTTTTTCTCTTATTGCAAATAGGCATAGGGGACACATGCATGGTTTTATTCATTATTTCCCCAATCTAGTAAAACATTCATCAACAGTTGATTACAAACTTCTTAGTTGGCACCCCAAAAGGAACCTTATAATATCCTTATAATTTCTTATAGTATTTCTTTTACTCTTTCCATTAGCTTATTATTCTGAGTTCCTTGAACCTCAAGGAACTTTAATGGCTCGAAACCCCATCTTGGGAATATTCCTTAACCTTTTATATTTTATCGATTTTCTTATTATCTTACTTATTTGCTTATTCTTTTTAAGGATTTCTCTTTACCTTTCATTTCCTTTTTCCTCTTTTCATATTTCTTTTATTAGAAATCATATGTAAACGAATTTTACTCAATTGTGGCCATTAATGCCACTTTCTAGATATTTCCAAGTATTTCTTATAAATACTTTGCTTAATACTCATTATCTTGTATCCTTTTCTAATATTTGGACTTTTCTTCTTTTCTTCTCTTTTATATCCATTATTGGATTAATATAATAATGGGAATCAAGAAATTCCTATCCAAAGGAATATTTGCAAGGAAACCCATCCTTTGAAGCAAAGCTTACAACTTTTTTTTAGTTAAGCCCAAATTCACAAAATCATTGTATTTCAATTATGAAAACACATGCAAAATTGAGGTTGTAACATCCTTCCCCTCTTATAGGAATTTTTCCTTCAAAATTCCATCAAGCAACCAAACAATTCAGGATAAAACTTTTCTATGTCCATCCTTGGCTCCTATGTGACTTTACCCTATCCATGGTGCTTCCAAAGAACCTTCATCATCTCATATTCTTTCATCTGAGTTCTTTCTCACCTTGGTATATCGTACCCTCATAGGTGACTCAGGACATTTTAGCCTCTCATAAAGCTGAATAGGTTCATGGCTCAGCACATGGCTTGGGTACCTCACATAGTGCTCTAGACCGGACTCATGGAACACATTACACATCATGCCATCCTGAGGGGCAAGGCTAAACACAACCATCTCCACCAATCCATCTCAAATGGGCCCATATATCAGGGACTCAACTTTCTCAGCTATAGCTTAGAGGGGTCGGATTTTCACATCACATATCCTCACACAGTGAACTGCATGCCAGTCTTCTTTGCATCAACTCGCGACTCATGTCACCACTGGGCTCTCTCTCAGCCATTGCACGATCAACACGACTTCATATGCACACACTGTGGTTCTTTTCTGACCTTCATGAGGCCTCCTTCACCAACATCATCTTAATGAAGTGGTGACCGACACAACCTCCCTATAGAACTTCTTGCATTCTGATAAAGGCTATGGTGGTTAACATCACATCTTAAGAACTGTCTCTTTGTATCACCCTGAATGAGCACACATGCTCTCATCAGACCCTGTAGTCTGGATCATACTAACCATTAGTAAGGGGTGCTAAATTGTACTAACATCGAGTTCTTCACGCATCTTCTTCCACCTTATGGAAGTGAACCTTTAGGTCCTACTCAAGAACTTTTGAACTCGCGTCATGATGTAGTTGAACCATCTCTCTCTTATGTAGTTCAACCGGATCTGTCCCTTGAAAGAACTCTTTCTTTCTCAAGTCATCTAGGTAAGGCGATCTACCATAACCCATATTTCATCTTGACCTTCCTTGGTCTAAGGGAGACTCACATCATCCATAGTGATGAACTCCCATTCCCTCTCAGGAATTCTTTATACTTTATATCCATGTACTAGGTTACTGGTGTTCGTCCTCCACCTCCTATCATGCATGGCAACAAGTCATGTGCCACTTTATCTTAAGCATCTCAAGTACTACTATCACTTACTACCTTCGTAGTATGATGTATCATGATTTCTTGTATCGTCATGATTCCGCAAGATCGATTCCTCAGAAACCCTAAACCACTCTCATTAGGGTTTTATTACCTTCCAATCCAAAGAAGTGTATCCAAGGTTCTTTCTCTATATCAAGGACTAAACTGGCTAACCAAACAACCATTAACTTGTTCAACATCTCTTGTTACATCTATGTGTTAGCCAAAACACATCTGCTTTCCAAACTTAGGGTTAGTCGAACAACCTCAACTTCTTCTAGCCTCTAGTTAAACTAGGCAGCTATACTTCAACCAAAGCATTCATTACCACTTCACCTCCTTAGGTATTAGGTAATGTTGAAGGCATACACCTCCATGTATTCCACTTATCTTCTCTTCTCAAACTCTAAGTTTGTCTTCATCAAGAAACTTCTGAGCTCATCCTCATGGTGATCAAACTCAACCTTGCATAACTTGCAATTCCACATAGCTCATGATAAAACATCCTCACAAGATGATTTCCTTGATACTCTTAGTGTTTGTAAACCATCCATGTATCATTTGCTCCACAAAGGTATGTTATCATCTCTATCCTCATACCTCGTAGCAACGTTCCAACTCACATCCTTTTTTTTATCCTTGGTGTATGGCATGCATACTTGTCCCATCTCTACCTCCCATAACAAGAGGAAATAAGCATTTGGCGGCCGTCCAAACACAAAGTTCTTCCTGTTCCAAGAGTATAGATGATACATCCCACATTGCCAGTACACCTTCAATTCTAAGTTGAAATGTGCAACTTATGTCTCTACATCACAAACCTCATGATATCAAAATTACTTCCATGGAAAACTGGTCTCAAACTTACTTGGTCCAAGCACAATCCTTGGTCATCTCCTCTAGGTCTATAGGGTTTTGACACTTTTGGGGTCATCCCTTTTCCCTTATGCATCCAGAGAGTGTCCTACTCATCTGCCCTTTGGGTCCCATGAGTTCATGAAGGTGATTAATCTCCTAACCCATGGCCCTCAAACAATGATAGCTGTTACCTCCCGACCCTATGGTCATGTGCAACTAGGGAATTAGGCAACTCCTTCTTCCATCGGTCTTATACCTACCTGACCCTAGGATAGACTTAGGATTCTAACATAGTGCAGGTCTAACTTAGAACCTTACCCAAGCCTTCATCATCTCTCTGCATTCCTGGGTTCTCTTTCATCCCTTTCACCAGGGTTATGGCGACCTGCCTACCTTGGTCAGGCCCCATACCAGTTACCTTCTTGGTAACACATTCACATGCACGTAGAGATGGTTAATTATGGGTCTACAGGTCCATTCTCTTACCACATACGCTTTACTTAGCTTCTCAAGATCCTATTAGACCTCTTTAGGTTACCTCAAAACCAACAGAACTGGTAAACACCCTACCAAAGGGTCCCTCTCCCAGGATGGGAGGAAACCACAACTCTTGACAACCAGGTCACAATCGTCCTTAGGGTTTACATTCACATGAGCATGTCTAACCCAACAACTACTAAGGCATAAGTAGAACACCTATTAAACCATGCTAGGTCATACTTGTTCTCTTCCTCAACATTAGACCAACTTAGTTGTGAGGGGTTCATCAAACATACCGTTAACGTAAGGGGTTTCCTTTACCTCTACACATGAGGAGTACCATGCTTGAAACTATGGAGGCTCAAATCTCATTATGAGCATCAGATACACTACTTCCCCTCTTAGGCCTAGGAACCCTAGGTCCTCCTTTGGATATCCAACTGTATGCTCAATCTCTTAACCATGAATCAAGCACGTTCAAGGTGTGTCATGTACTCCCATGATCCTTTTGCATGATCAATACCTCAGAGTTGAGTCCCCCTCAAGGACAACCAATCTAGGTATAAAACCTCACAACTGGTTACTTAAACCTCCTCAGGGTTTAAGGCACTCTTTATCTCACCTCGATAGGTAACCACCTATACCATAAGCACATAGGTACCAGAAACCTCATCCTCTCTCTAGGGTTTGATTCCTCTAAAGGCCACCAAGATATCATCAGCCTCCAGGGGTCAAGAATAGGGAAACCACTAACATCCACTTAGGTCGCATCATCCTCGACTCCCCACTATTCTTCATGTCTCAGAAGCTAAGCTTCCAACCTTCTTGCTGGGTCCTGCTCTCTCTCTCTAGAGCTAACCTTACAAACCGTCCCACTATCAGAGGTCCTTTCTCCATGAAGATGGATCAAACTGACGAGCATACCCCTACTTGAGTGAAGCCTATGTTTTCTCAAGGTTATCCATACCTCTTTATGCTTATCTCATAAGCTATCCTATCCAGGGTTTCAACCTACTATCGTACCACTGACGTTCTTAGGGTGCAAGCTATATCCTACTTGCAATATCTCATAAGGTTTCTATAGGTTCTTCTCTAACCTCATCCATGGAGGAGCTATCCTTCACTCAAGCATGCCCGACCCTTCCCAGGGTTGGGTTGCCAAAGGTACTCGATCATCAACTTCTCATGGCTCATATGGCATCCAAGGCATATCTGTCCTAACACCTGGTCTACCATGTCATCTCACTCTCTAACCTTCATTTAGGGTTAGGGTTAACATCATCCTCGAAGGATGTGCTAGGTCTCTACTTTTAAGACTAACTCTCTTTACTCATCCTCCTGACAAGGAGGTCTATCCTCAGATCTCTCCCGAGGGCAATGACAACTCATGTCATACGACCTAAGCATGTATCTATTCTTTAGTTTGCGCTTAATCTATTAAGCTTATGCCCATGACATCTTATTTACATGCTTTTCATTAATTTGTTGGAGGATTCCTTAGACCTTATTAACCTTACCCATACCTCAAGAGGGTGAGGAGAAGAGAGAAAACCCTAATCCTTAAGGTCCTTAATAAAATTTGAATTGAGAAGGGAGGAACAAGATGAGAGAGTCCTAAAGGTATCTTGTTTCGAGTCGTATCCTAAGACATTGGTCAGGCAATCACACAATCCGGGAGTCCTCGTATTCCGACTAGAGGTGCGGAGGAAAATATTGCCAGCCCCCAGACGTGATCCTTTTCTAGACACCTCAGTCTTTCATACATTCCTCTAATAACTCCCTCGGGTTCTATGGAGTTTGTAAAATTTAATAATTATTAGGATTAAATGAGGAACCTATGCTCTGATACCAATTGTAATGACCCCGCCTCCCGGTAACCCCCAATTAAGGGAGACCCGAAGGTCAGAGCTGTTATTCAATTAACAGGATCAAAGGTTCGACAAATAATCAATAATAATTATGAAATTCTACTAACTAACTCGAATATGGTATAAAATTAAAACTTTACTTACCTTGAAAAACTTTGGGAATCTATCTATCTAGAGCTTGAGTCTACTCTATCTAATCCTCCTTGCACTTTATGTTTTATTTTCACAATGTGTCACTTTACCGTTTGTTCATTTCAGGGTTGTACCTAAAATGCCGACAAACAAAATGTCGGTCAGTATATCGAAATATACTGGTATGTGAGGACAACCAAAAGTTTGCACATATGGATAACAATCTAATTATCACAATCAAGTTAATTAACCAGCCAATTTACATTTTCCAGTATCACATTCTCCACCGCTTTTTCCCTAACCCTGGCATACTCACCATAGGGTTTCCTTTGCTAATGACTTAAGGCCACCTTCTCAATCCCGATCTTGGTGCCTGGGGTCACCACTCATGGTGCCCTCTAGTCATGCAATATCATAGGCCACCTTCTCATTCCCGAGCTTGGTGCTTGGGGTCACCACTCAAGGTGTCCATTGGTCTACCCATCTGGGCCTGACCTTTGGTATCATCCATTAGGGTGACATGTAGGTGCGAGAATACATACTTTTATTTTTAATTTGATAATCATAGTGACTTTATAGTTTGGAAGTATGAACATCCAAATTGATAATTTGCATTCAATGCGGTTAACCATCCGGAAAATCCTCGGGAAACTAAGGCGGTTATTCATAATTAACCACATACCTGATCTGCAGATTCAACAAGCTAGTAACAATTCCAAGCAAGCAAGTAATCCAAGAAGCAGTTCAACAATCACAGAATTCCAGAAAAGCATATGCAACCTATTTACTACACTTTACCAAGAATATATCTATTTAATTGACTTGGATTCACTTTCTAGGGTTTCTAATCCGAATTGGGTTTTATTAGGGTTCTTTTTACAACTTTCCTCATTCATACCCTAGAACAACAGTTCTAAGTGCAAAACCCCAATTACTCACATATTCACATTACAACCTTTTTATCATCTTAGGTTCCTTCCGGATTAACAACTTCTAGTTCATTATGATCTAATTCACCTATGAATTCCATTTATCATTAATTCCAACTTTATCCATTAGAAAACCCTAATTATCATGTTAAGGGTATCTATCCATGATTAGGAACTTTTTATATACCAAATATCTTAGAACCATCATTTAACAACATATTATCATATTTTTTGAATTAAATATGATCTTATCCTCTTTTACCCTAAATTAGGGTTTCTAAGTTCTTAATCATTCATAATTGGTGTAAACCCCTATATCATGTAATAATTCATCTAGATTAGGTTCAAGTTCATCATTAACATTTCATCAGGTTACTATTGCTTAATTTTGCCAATTAAGCATCATGAACCTAGCCATTAATTTCAATTAGGGTTTCTAACATAATTTCAAAGGACTTCTCATTAACTTAGCACACTTTTGCAAATATGTACGAAATCAGGCTTTAAAAGTATTTTTATTGAATTCTATGCGTTCTCGTGATCAATTTTCATATTTTGCATGTTTTCATCCGAGCTACCAATTAGTTTCTATGAATTTTTCAAAATAATTATGTATAGACAAATCATTAGATGACACGTCAGTGACTTACCCATATGTTTCTCAACTAGATGGCCGACTGGGATTCAACGGCAAAAGACATCTCTGTCCTTCCTTGCTGATCTTGATTTATAGACACCCGAGGGTTGATATCATCATTTTGGTGGGGTTCTTCTTCCTTCTCGCGAGGTCACTGATCCACATGATGTCGGCTATTCATGCGATGCCTGGGCTTTAGGTGCCTGCGTCGCCGCACCCCCAGATCTCCGTCGAGCAGCCAGAGCCCGGAGGTGTTAGGTTCGAACACCTCCTTGCCCAGGCGCTTCTCACCAAGGTTCCCCTCCTCCCTGGCCTGTTGCTCCCGCCTGCACGGACAGGCCCGACCGCCTGTACTTCCGATGCGGCGGATGAGACACCCACCTGAGGTTCTACCCTCCCTTCTCGCCGAGCTTATCTTTGTTCACGGTCTGCCATGGAGCAAGTCCCAATCGAAAGTTCTACTTTCTTGGTGCCGAAACATGGTGGTGGTCCTTGCCACCATTCTGTTTGGTGTTGCTCTCTGAGAAGGCGAGTGGGGACCTTACCCCTGACCTTCACACACTGGCAATACCAGGAGACCAGCACTCCCATCCCCTCTGTTGTACTTTGGTGTCCGTTCATAGCTGATGGCGTCAACAGGGCCTCTCACCCAAACTGTTTGTGGAAGAGGAGCCTACCCATGGCACCCTCGGCTGCCGCCCTATAGGGTAGGGGATGGTTCTAGGAGAAGGTGAAGACAATGGTTTACCCTTGATCTTTTACTACTCTGCTACTTATATAGTTTAAGGTTTAGAGATTTGTGGCATAATCCCAAGTGGTATGCAGCTAGGACTCTTATTTGGAAAGTAGTCAATACATCCCTTTTTTTTTCTTCCTTTAATTGATCTATCTCTTTTTTCTCTTATTGCAAATAGGCATAGGGGACGCATGCATGGTTTTATTCATTATTTCCCCAATCTGGTAAAACATTTATCCACAATTGATTACAAACTTCTTAGTTGGCACCCCAAAAGGCACCTTATAATATCCGTATAATTTCTTATGGTATTTCTTTTACTCTTTCTATTAACCTATTATTCTAAGTTCCTTGAACCTCAAGGAACCTTAATGGCTCGAAACCCCATCTTGGGAATATTCCTTAGCCTTTTATATTTTATCCATTTTATTATTATCTTACTTATTTCCTTATTCATTTTAAGGATTTCTCTTTACCTTTCATTTCCTTTTTCCTCTTTTCATATTTATTTTATTAGAAATCATATGTAAACAAATTTGACTCAATTGTGGCCATTAATGCCACTTTCTAGATATTTCCAAGTATTTCTTATAAATACTTTGCTTAATACTCATTATCTTGTATCCTTTTCTAGTATCTGGACTTTTCTTCTTTTCTTCTCTTTTATATCCATTATTGGATTAATATAATAATGGGAATCAAGAAATTCCTATACAAAGGAATATTTGCAAGGAAACCCATCCTTTGAAGCAAAGCTCACAACTTTTTTTTTAGTTAAGCCCAAATTCACAAAATCATTGTATTTCAATTATGAAAACACATGCAAAATTGAGGTTGTAACATGTATCTACCTATAATACCATGGTTTCGACGCTTGTTTGCCAATCCGATAGATGTGAAGAATTTGAGGTGGCAAGAAGATGCTAAGAAAAATAATGATGGGATCCTACGACATGCGTCTGATTTCCCACAGTGGAAGAATATTGATTTATTGTACCCTGAATTCGGTGAAGAAGTCAGGAATCTAAGACTTGGGCTTTGTACAAATGGGATGAATTTGTATGAGACATTGAGCAGCCAACATAGCACTTGGCCAGTTATGCTTGTTATATGCAATCTTCCTCCCTAGTTGTGTATGAAAAATAAGTATGTTATGCTATCGTTGTTGATATCGGGCCCTATACAACCTGGAAATGATATCGGCGTTTATCTTGAACCTCTGATTGATGACTTGAAGAAACTCTATGGTGAAGGTGTGATGACCTATGACGCTTCACGAAGAGAGACATTTTGTTTGCACGCTATGTTGTTTTGCACTGTGAATGACTTTCTAGCGTATGGGAATTTGTCAGGATATAGTGTCAAAGGATCTAAAGTGTGTCCTATATGTGAAGAGAACACTAATTGAATACGACTAAAACATGGTGGCAAGACTGTATATCTTGCTCATCGAAGGTTTTTTCCAAAATTCCATCTGTATCATAGGTTGCGCAAAGCATTCAACGAACGGAATGAGGAACAGAGTGCACCTAAACCTATACCAGGGGAGGATGTTTATGAAAGAGTAAAAGATTTTTCCAATGAATTTGGTAATAGATCACAATGTACGATGCCGACACAGAGTGACAAATCTTTATTCAAGAAGAAGTCAATATTTTGGGATCTTCCTTATTGGAGTTCTTTGGCAGTCAGGCATTGTATCAATGTCGTGCACATTGAGAAAAATGTCTGTGATAGCATCATCGGTACTTTATTAATATACTAGGTAAGACTAAAGATGGGATAAAATCCAGAATGGACCTACGTGAAATGGGAATAAGGACAGAATTAACAAAAGTAGTTAGTAGTAATCGGAGAATATACTTACCTCCCGCTTGTTACACATTATTGAGAAAGGAGAAGAAAGCTTTTTGTGAATGCTTGGTAAATGTTAAGGTGCCACAGGGTTACTCATCCAACATACGTACATTTGTATCAATGAAAGATATGAAGTTGATAGGTCTTAAATCTCATGATTGTCATACTCTAATGAAACAAATATTACCCAAGGCAATTCGATCTATATTGCCGAAGCATGTAAGGTTTGCAATCACCAAGCTTTGTTTCATTTTCAGCAGTCTATGCAGCAAAGTTATTGACCCTGATACTCTCGATAAATTGCAAAGAGAAGTGGTTGTTACCCTATGTCAGCTAGAGATGTATTTTCCTCCTTTGTTCTTTGATATCATGTTACATCTTATTGTCCACTTGACTAGGGAAGTGAAAATGTTGGGACCAATTTTCTTACATTGGATGTATCCCTTTGAATGATACATGAGCATTTTTGAAGGTGATGTTCAAAACCATAATCGTCCTAAAGGGAGTATTATTGAGGGCTATGTGGCGAGAGAGGTTATGGATTTTTGCAATGACTTTCTGAGTGCTAATGACACTCCTGTTAATGACAAGAATATTGAGGAGCATTTTGGCAAAGGAATTTTGGGATCACGGATGAAAGTAATCAGCCATGAGCAGTTGGAATAAGGTCACTTGTATATTTACATTGACGAAGTGAGTGTTTATATCAAGGTACATACCAATTTCATCAAGAGACAATATCCTCGAGCCAATTCAATGTGGCTTGCTAGAGAGCATGACAAGACATTTATTAAGTGGTTTGAAGATAAAGTCTTACATCAACTATCTCAAACACCAGATAATCTTACTGAAACTATCAAATGCCTCACCTTTAAACCAAAATTGAATGTTATGTCTTATGAAGGGTTTGACATAAATGAATTCTCATATTACATAAAGCATCAAGATGATAAGACTGGCGTCCAAAATAGTGGGGTCACCCTTCAAGCGTCTTCATTATTTTTTGCAACTGCAAAGGATAAGAGTCCACGTGAAGCTAAAATGTCATATTACGATGTCATTGAAGACATATGGGAGTTTGACTATGTAGATTTCAGAATTCCGATCTATAAATGTAATTGGGTTGATAACACCAAAGGAGTTATAGTGTATGAATTGGGTTTCACATTAGTGAACTTTGAAAAGATTGGCGAGAAGGGTGAACCATTCATATTGGCATCACAGACAAAACAAGTATTTTATATCGATGAACCTGCAAATGATAAATGGTCGGTTGTTCTTCATGGTAAAAAATAGTTCATTGAAGATCATATAGATGAAGAAGAGTACTATGATAAGTATGATGACTCCAGTCCATTCTCATTTGGGTTGCCAACACCACTAAATATTGAAGCTAATGATGACTTGTATGTGTGCGGAGATCACAATGAAGGATTCTTAATTGATAAAAGATCACAATATTAGATGCATGCATGTTTATATTTTTTATATGTTTTATTTTTTTGAATGTGAACTTTACAATGTGAATTACTTTACAATGTGAATGTGAACTTTACAATGTGAATTACTTTACAATGTGAATGTGAACTTTCAAATGGCTGAGCATTCTCCTGATGATCGTGCTAATGATTACCATGAGGGTGAGGATGTCAATGTGCCGCCTCACAATGTAAGTTTTAAAAATATATCCCTGAGGTTTCCATCTATATGTTCATTTATAGTTATATCATGTAAGTGTGTTTTTTGTCAAATTTTAGCTTGGTGATGTACCCCCTGAAGAAATTGGGGCACTTGATGAGAAGTGAAAAAAATTGAGAAAGTGAGGGGCATCACAATGATGAACAAGTTACTACAATAAAGGGGAAATGGACCCAAACTGGTTGTGGATTTCAATCATGCAGGAAATCCAGTTGGAGTGAACCACAACTCATTTATTTCATATCTTGGGGTTCTTACTCGCAGCCATTATATTCCTATTTTTGAATCCTGGCATAAAGTTCCTAAGGGGAAGAAAGACTTAATATGGAAGGAACTATACGTGAGTTATTATTATTTGCAATTCTATTTTTGTAGATTACTAATTTTTAGGATACTAGTTAATAACGATTCTATTTTATACAGTATATTTGATCTGGATGAAAAGCTGCATTGTAAATGCTTGATGCAACACTGTGGGAGGGTCCTAAGGAACTATAGGACAAATCTCACCCGAGATTACATACATGATGCTAAGAAGAGGTTCTTGATTGATTTCCAATTCTAGACATTGATCACTTTTTGACTAACTATACACTAATAATTTTTGTGTGTATTCTCTTTAAAAAATAAATTGAGGCAAAAGACAACCACTGAGCAATGGAACTACCTAGACACCAAAGACTAGGAGGACTTTGTTACCCAAAGAAAAATGGATGAATTCAAGGTATTAAGCGCCACTCCCAATTTAATTAATATACATTCTTATGTATTCACCTATTCAAGATTAACCTTTAGTGTTACTAACCAAATTAATGTGCTTACTAACAAGGCTATCAACAATACTCAAAGAGGAAGGCGTGCACTGAATGTGCATGACCACACAATGGGTCCAAGAGGCTATGTAGGCATTCGCCAAAGACTACAGGCTGAGTCTACTTGCTCAGTCTGCTGCTACTCAGGAGTCCTCTACTATTGGTCCCGCACCACTGCCTCACCATGCTATGTGGATAGCTGGGAGGAAAAATAAGAAGGGAGATATAACGAAGACCGCAACTACTGAGGCGGCTACAAAAATGGTAAAATTCAACTCTTAGAGAAATTGATCGATATTGATTATTATTATGTTTACTTACCAATTTCTATTGATGGTGATTAGCGGGAGCTACACGAGAAGATGAAGGAAGGAAAGTTCATCCCTGAGGGCACAAGGGATGAATTGACAGCTTCTCTGGGTAACCCAGAGCATCTTGGATGTGTTAGGGGTGCAAGCACTGGTGTGGGCATCAAAGCATTCTTTGGGCCATCCCAGCGCAAACCTGTCCCAAAAGCGGGAATTTCACAAGTTGAGGTAACCTATTCTTTTTTTAGAATGTTATTGTGAAAGGGAATTCAATAATCGACTATGTTTCTTTTATCCATGTATAGGTAGATGAATTAATTGAGAGGAAAGTCCAAGCAGCAATGGTGAAGTGGCAGGTGTCTCAGACGACCACTCAGACGGTACCTGTGACATGTAGCGCTTCTATTACTCCTACTAAAGAGGTTGGGAGTAATCCTGTAGACCCACCACCAAGCACATCCTCTGTAAGTATTTTTATGACATAGTAACTAGTCTTTTCAAGATGATATGTTTATGTATATATGTATATAACATTCTTTACATAAATTTGTAGGGGTTGAAGTCATGCCGTCTAAAAAGTAAAGAATATATCGTTGCAGAGGCACATGCTTACCAAGACCTTCCAGGGGAGATGTTTCATGGGATTCCAGTACCAGCTGGTGTGGTTCATGTGAGCCAAATACATATACTCTCCAATTGGAGGGATCTTCAACTGCCATATGCCCACCCAGATTCTGAAACGCTTGGTGAGGCAGAAGGCAGAGTGATAATGTGGCCCAAAGCAGATGTCGTCTATACTAATATTGTATGGTAAATTTACATTACATTAATTTGTTACTGTGTATATATGAGTCAATTGATCTGAAATTATATATACATGTCAAAAAGATGATATCTGCTACATCTCGGCCTCCACGTCCACCTCCTCAACTACCAAGTTGGCTTCCAAGGGACCTACACACCTCGTTAAGTCCTAATTGTAGGGGTATGCTAGTATGGATCGGTGAACATGATAGAAATTTCCCTATAAATGTTACAATTCTAGAGAATGTTGCAGGTCAATCATATGATAATAATCTATTTATACAAGTTTTGCATACGTATTAATGCATAGGTATTAATGCAAGTCAATCATACAAAAACAAGCTATTTTTAAAAGATATTTTATAGTTGTTTCATTATGATTGGCTGAACACATCTATGATAGAGGTGTGGATATGGTGAGATCTTGTTTATACATCCATATACCTTGTTTTATATACAGTGATCTGGTTTCTTATATATTAATGCATACATAATACATGTTTTGCAGCCACTTACACACGATATGTATAGATTTTGCTTTTTCCCATGTGGGATTTAGTCTTGTAGATTGATGTGGTTTATTATCGCACTAAAAAATTCACTCGGGGTTGAAATCCCCAAGATTTTACCAAAACCTCATGCAATAATACCACCCACAAGCGGATGATTCTTATCGCAGTATAGTTAAGGATCGAATCCCAAAGGACAACATTTTTAAGAATCTTTGTCAGTCGAATCTAGCCTAAGAAAGACTAATATTTAGAATGATTGATTGGTTTGTGGTTAATTAAACTAATTGCAAGAAAGTAAAAGAGCATAATTAAGTTTGTTCTAGATTAATGATATGGAATCACTGGGATGGTATCGGGTTTCACCACCACTACACATGCAAACACATCCAAACACATAACATCCAGGCAAGAATCTAACTATCCAAATGGAGCTACTGTGAACCCTCCGCGAGGATAGGCTCACGTAAGCATCACCTTAGGCATCAGATTACTCGTCAACCTCTGGATCACTCACTTACGACTCCGAAGATACAACATCCAACTGAGGCTGAGGGCCCCCCTTGCGGGTAGGCACACAGAAGCGTCACCATATGATAGATGGCTCATCCCCTCATGGATCACACACTTACGACCTCAAGGAACCCTATCAGAAGTTCTCGTCTAGGAGTCAACCGTGTTAACCAACAAGCAGGTAGGCGATTAGTCTACAAGCAAACATCGACGATTAACAAAGAAGATACAACATCCAACTAAAGTTGTGGGCCCCCCTTGTGGGTAGGCACATAGAAGCATCACCGCAGGCTAGATGGCTCATCCCCTCACGGATCATACATTCACAACTCCAAGGAATTCCATTCTATTTCTAGTTTGGGAGTCGACCTCGTTAATCGACATCCTACCCTACATATAGAAGTTCTTACAACATAGGGAAGAACAAGATGAAAGCAAGCAGATAATCAAACTACAAACGTTATTAATTAACAACGAAATGAAAAGTTATATACATTTCCTTGGAATGTTAAATGTAAAGATATGAAAGCATGGGCAGCGGGGCTAGTCCCCACACCCCAATGAAAGGGAACTACTCGCTCATGATGTGAGAAACAAGAAGAACAAGAGAGAAGGAAGGTTCTTCCATGAGCATGATGCAGAAGGTAGTTGCAGCTCAGTGAAGATGATGCAATCTTCTACGTCGTGTCGGGGAAGATCTGGACGACGAGGAAAAACCAACAAGGCATACTGGGTAGACCTTCTTCTCCACCTTCTTTCTCTTCTTGACCTCCCTTCTCACAGTAAGAGGAGGTGTGGGTAGCGTGACAATGGTGTGAAGATGGTGGAGGGGTAGTGGCATGGAAGGGAGACTGATCCTTTGCTCAAGCAGCCTCTCGGCGTCGTGGAATCGATGTCCAAATGAAGACCCTTGTAGTCCTATTTATAGGCTTGGATAGGGTCCTCACATTTTTGTTGTGATTTTTCATCAAATGGTTTGGAGCAAACAGTTTGCTTGAACGGTTTGGAGCAAAGGGTCTTGGAGACCGTTTGACATCCAAACGGTCTTGGCTTCTATCGGTCTTGATTCCCTATCTAAACAGTCTTGCAAATCTATGAACATACGGTCTTCAGTAAACGATCGTCGTTCAAATGGTCTTGAGAGTATCCACTGACTAAATGACCTTGAAGACCGAACAGATCCAAACGGTCTTGGGCTAACGGTCTGCTGTCCATTGATCTCTACTTCAAATGATTTCTACTCCAACCAGTCTTAAGTCCAAATGGTTTGGAGATTCAAACGGTCTTGAAGACCGATGGGTTCAATCAGTCTTGACTCCAACCGGTCTTGAGGACCGATGAGGCTTGCACGGTCTTGCTGATCCAAACGGTTTTGGATCGTTCATGTCCATACGGTCTATAGATGCGCCAAACAGTCTTCACTTTATTGATCGGTCTTGGTGCCCGAATGGTCTCGAGGGTGACTGGCCCATCGGTCTTGAGATCATATGGCTCCAAACGGTCTTGAAACGTATACCGCCAAACGGTATTGAGACCGTATGGATCACGGGATGAGACCGTTTGGGGTCGAGACTGCTTGGTCAAAACTGTTTGGTCAAGACCAAGGATGAGAGGATCTTGAGTGAATTCCATATGGTGGTTGAACCTCATCATGACCTGCACAAAATCAATATAAATCTATTTAATAATCTTGATAATTGAATCAGTTAAGAAATCTTGCATTTTGTGAGATTTAAGGAGATGAAATTGAAAGTATTGAATCGAATTAGTTCCAAAAAAGTGACTGAAAATCATGATGAATATGCATTCATCAAAACACCCTAAACTTAAACGTTGCTCATCCTCGAGTAACACAAAATCTGAAATAGTCACCAAATGAATACTTTTTGATCATGTGATTGCCTCCTCTTCACATCACGATTGTTTCCTTTCTTCTTAGTGTGACTAAGCACCTCAACTTTCTGAGACCACTGAACACATCTTACTATATCTTCGTTCCTGAGTTTGTTTTCTAACTTCACTTCCTCCTCATTTTTTCCAACAACAAGCATGTCAAAGAGTTTCATAAGAATCTAGAGATACCCACAGAGCAACAAGTATGCATCTGATCTGACACTGGTGCATTTCAAGGTAGTGGAGGCATATATTGTGCCTTTAGGTAGAAAAGGGAGTGAAGGGTGGTATGGAAGGAAGAAATAAATCTCTCCTCTATTCGACTCGAGATTTTTATTATATTATTTGCAATTTCATTTATTGCTTTTTTGTGCGAATCTCTCCTCTATTCGACTCGAGATTGCATTTTTTATGTGCGCTTTGGGATCTTTTCTTGGTGGTACACCCCTATTAATTTGCGAGGGGTATGGAAGAAGCAGATTTAGAGGGAAGTGGCGTGCCACCTCGAACTTAGGGTTTGACACTATTTTGGCTATTTTTGTTTCTTTTTGATGGATGGAGGGGTACGAAGATGATAGAAGAAGTGTAGAAGAGAGTTCAGATCAGAATGCAACTTGATTTATAGTTTCGTGCACCAGGCTGTTCTCTTTATTATACTCTGCTCAAATAATGACTTGATGAGGATCCGTTGTGGGTTCCATGTTATTGTTCTAATAATCAGTTAGGAAGAACAATGTGTTTGATCCCTATTAGTTCGACATACACTTGCCATTTTTGTAGAAGAATCATGATGTTAGGAATCATAATCTTGACAAGATGTTTTCAATCAAAAGGCTAGTTTTCAAAAGAAGGTCCTTTTGAGGATCTGCTTCAAATGAGGGGGGGTATAATGATTAAAAATGCATAGCAGTCGAAACTTTTTCAAGTATCTGTTCAAATTCTTTGAAAAACTTTTAAAATTTTGGTCAAAAATGTACCGGTGAAATCTTAAGTCTAAATTAGATGGGTGAAGGTGGAAGGTAAGATATGTACCACCCACCCTCCACCCCAAACTTAGAAATTTGCTCGCCCCGAGCAAACTCTAAATCCGAGATGGAGGGGAAAGTTCATTCCATTTGGACCATCAGATGTGGTTGCGTTCCAATCAACATGTGTCTTCCATCTGAAAATCTCAAAAATAAAGACCAATCAGAACTCAAGATAGCATCTCGCGTTGTGATTTTTATTTGGTGCAAAATTATCTAAAAAGTAAAAACAAAATTTGTAACATCCCTGACCTTGGTTATGAACTAACCCTAGGTGTTTTGCCTAAATATGTAATTAAATCCTTGTGATTAACTTTGGGCATGTAATTAAGTTCCTCAGAAACATATATTTCAAATTTTGCTCCTTTATATATATAGTTGTAGCATTGTTTTGTAATACAGGGATCTATGTGCAAATTACCCAATTAAGGGATTAACTTGCAAATTGCACATGTTGAGATGTTCCTATGATGTTGAGACATCATGAGGATGTTTATGATGAAGTTTGAGGGATTTCCCAAGCTTGAGCACCAAGGTGCAGCTGTGGAAGCAACCCCTGTACTTGAAAACCCTAAATTGGTGTAAAGTGCAATTTAACCAATTTGAGGGGTGCAACTTGTAAAATACATCATCTAAAATATCTTTTATAACTTTTTTCATCATTTAGAGTAGAAATGATGAAGAGGGCACTTCATTTGAATAATCATATAATAAAGAACACCTTTGTGATTGAATAATCAAGGTGTAGGTATAATAGCCCTTTTATGTGTATGCTTTAGTGATGGGTTGAACCTCTTTGCCTTCAATTCTTGACCTTAGAAGGAGTTGTCCTTAGAAATAAGATGTGGGGACGTGAAAGGAAGAAAGGAAGGACTTATATGAGAAATGAGGAAAGCATATGTTCTTATGTTGAAATTTCACCTAAGTATATATACTACTTTTCTCACTTAGCAAGGGAACGATCCTCTTCTTTTCATTTCTTTTCCCCTTGCTCAAAACCGACCAAGGCTAAGTTCTGGAGCAGAGAAGGAGGACCAAGGGTCCTAGGTAAGTTTGGATCATCCCTTTTGCTTAAATTCATGGAGAAAACTCATTTTCAAGGTTGAATTCATGGCTAGCTCACCTAGCTCTATCTTTCTAGCCATTCCTTTCCAACTTTCCTTGGAGAATTCACCTTGGCCGACCTATGGAGCTCAAAGAAGCCATTAAAGACCTGAAGCTTGGAAGCTTGGAGCTCAAGGAACAACCTTTAGGCGGGTTTTATAACTCTAAACCTTATGCTTTGATTATACATCTTTTTCTATGCATATAGTTGCTAGTTCTTCTTCTTCCCTATCTTCCCTTGCATCCTTGCAAGAAAAATCGTGAAGAACTGCTACTGTTCTTGAGGTAGAAGTTAAGGGCGTTAATTCCTATGCTTATCCATGGATTTCCACTTTACTAAACGGTCCTAACCAATTGCCCGTGCGGTTTGCACAACCGTTTGGTGGGCAAACGGTTTCAGGGTCGCATAGAGGCAAACGGTCTCTAAGACCGTTTGGTCCAGTTGACCAAGCAACGACCGTATGAGAATCCTGTTCCTAATTATATAGGCTGATCACCCACAAAAATTGAGGGGTTAACTTTAATGGAATCGTGATATATAAGCAAATCAATTAGCAAATCCAATTGAATTAAGTTCTGATTTTCAATCTGTTTAATTTGCCCTTTTTGAGCAAACGGGCTCAAGACCGTTTAAGATGGTTGACCAAGCATTGACCGTTTGGGATTACTGTTCATAATGATGCTAATTAACGACTCACCAAAATTTATGGATTAATTACAAACGAGTTATGAGTTGAAGGTTGATTAATAGGGTAGATCCTAATTAAAATCAGTGCTGACATTCCAATGAGTTAATTAGTGATTTTTGGGTTGATTAGCCCAAATGGTCTCAAGACCGTTTGGGGAATCATCCAAACGGTCTCAAGACCGTTTGGGGATCACCCAAGACCGTTTAGAGGTCTAGGGTCAAGTATAGTTGACCAATTGAAGGTCCAAAGGTACTAAATCATATTGCAATTAAGTATTGATGTGATGATCAACTCAATAGATCAAACCTTGATGAATTTTCACTAGAGTCCAAAGGATGGATGGGAAAACGGTCTCAAGACCATTTGGAACTCATCCAAACGGTCTCAAGACCGTTTGGTGTCAACCCAAGACCGTTTGAAGGTCTAGGGTTAATGTAATTTGATCAATTGAGGGCCCAATTATAGTGAGTTATTGAAATAATCAAATTGCTGATTTGCGACTTAATTAAGGTTCAACCCCTATCAAATCAACTTAGATTTTAATGAATTCTTGGGAAAACGGTCTCAAGACCGTTTGGAGGTCATCCAAACGATCTCAAGACCGTTTGGGCCAAGTTTGGGCCCAATTGGAGGTCAATTGATAGGTTCAACCTTGAATTGATTCACATTGTTGAATATTGATGACCATCCGATTTGAAACTCTAATTGAGATGGACTTAACCCTAATTGGCTTTCAATTAAGGGTTAATTTGGTGTCCAATTGATTGAGGCTCATCCTAATTGACTCAATTTATAAGTGGTTAACATGGATTTGGCCAATTGAGGGCTTCAACATACTTAATCATAATCATTTGCAACTTTTGAACCATGTTGGAGGTCCAAACGGTTTGAGCCCATTTGGACCAAACGGTCTCAAGACCGTTTGAGGCCAAACGGTCTCAAGACCGTTTGGGCTCAAACGATCTCAAGGTCGTTTGGACCAATCGATCTCAAGGCAAGTTGATCAAACGGTTTCAAACCGTATAAGCTCAAACGGTTTGGAAAGTCAACCTTTCCAAATGGTCAACGCACCCAAATGGTTTGGGCATATGACCTTGAGGTCATACGGTCTTGGAGTCAAACCTAGAAAACGGTCAACGCACCCAAACGGTTTCAAACCGTTTGGTGGTTGAGGGTTGAAACCGTTTGGAGGTTTTCAAGGTTATTTATACATAATCACTTGAAGTTGTAATTGGTTCAATGGTGATCTAATCTAAACCCTAATGGTAGCTTAGAACAGTAAGGGACTATGTGATTAATGAATTGACCCATGATGGTGATCATGAGGTAAATTACCAAAATACCCTTGAGGGGTTTAATTGAGTAATACCTTTTTCTGATAAAACCCTAATCACATGTTAATGATGTTTTGGTTTATGCTAGTCAATGAGGACTTAACCCAACCTGATATAGAGTGGTGTTATCACCATCTACTAGTAAGAGGAGAGAGAAAGTATCATAAGAGAGATAAAGTACCCCTTTAATAGTGGAAACTTAAGTAAAGTACCTTCAATACACATGAATGTGCATGATTAGGGTATGATCCACCTATGTGAGATCATGGAAACCCTAATTATGATGTTTAGTGAATTTTAATCTTATCTAGGAGCTTTAATGATGATGTTTCTCATACATGATGATGATATGAGTTCAATTCGCCATGAGGTGAATAGTAAACCCTAATTCTAGGGTGAGGACATGTTTTGTGAATAGTAAACACTGATTGATGAATATTGGGGAACTTGACTCTTCTAAGAGTTTGAAAGTGTAACTTCTAGAATGAATTGTTTACTGTTATCAGTTGAATTAACCATACAGGTTGTCATGAGATGATGATCATATCCAGGTATGGATTATGAAACTATATTCATTGAAAGCATGCTTTAGCTTTATGAATAGTGATATATCCTGATGCATTGTCAATGGCAACTTATGGATTAAAATGGGCTGTGAGAGCCATAATTACCATCAAGGTCATGCTTTAGAGATGACATGTGATAAATGTATTGAAATATGATGATTGATAAGAGTTAGGCTTGTTACATTTAGTATTCTCATTTCATAGCTGTTATGCTAATGTTATTGTTTGAAGAACAATGTATGATGTTAAAAGAATACTGAATGTACCTAACTAATCAAGTGTAATGTAGAGCCCTAATCATAGATCCATCATTGTCAGAGATCAAATGATGGTGAAACAGGTTTTCCTAAGGGAACTCCTGGATCACATACTTTTGAGTATGTGGTGTATATGGATGTGTAGAACCTTACATCCTAGTGTAGGTGTTTGATGTAGATGTGTAATCCGTCAATCCTTCACTACAATTACATACCGTATCAGTGGATGGTAAACATGAAACCTCCTGATGACGAAGAAAGCACAGATATCCGTATCAGTGGAAGATAAACATGAAATCTCGTGATGACGAAGAGAGTACAGAACGCCACTATAACTCTAAAATAACAAAGGACCAGATTACCCTGGTAAGCTATTATAGTAGAGGCATGATATGTCCTACAAGTAATCCTCTTACTGACTGAGGAAGGTGAAGGTCATGGGAATCCAGCTCTTTTGATGACCTAGTATGATACCGAGGCACTTAGCAGTGATTGGTTGGAGTATGAGTGGTAAACCTCATCTCCACATGGCATAAAAGTAATGTTTGAAAAACATAATCCACAGCGTAGTATACCTGTTAGAGATAACTACGAGTTGATTGATTGATATTACACTGTATAGTGCAAATGTCTTCGTATTTCATAACTGTTGAACTCATGCTTACTATTATATCTGATGTTGAATACTGTGAAGCTTTTACTGTTTAAGTTATTCTTTGAGGTGCTATAATAAAGCTTCTGGCGGAGAGTTATAACTCTCGCTGGGACAATTATGTAAAATTGTCTCACCCCGTAGACTTCAACTTTTTAGGTGGACGTCGAGGATGGAGGAACAGGTCTACAGGTGACCAGTCCCAGCAGCAGCAGCACCAGGGGCAACAGTAAAATCTTAGGTGGAGATTTAGCCTACCATGTGGTGTAGTTATAGTCAGTCGTATGTGTCCTCTGTACTCTCAGGTCTTGCAGTCTTTTGGTCTGAGATTTTGGTTATGAGTTCTTGAGATTTTGTATCATGTTGTATATAATTACTCAAGAAGTAATTATCTGAGATGTAAACAGTTTATCTCCTTTTATGAAGGAAGTTTTATGGTTTCAATGCTTTACCTCAAAAAGTTTTAATTTCCGCTGATTTTTGGTATTCCGCTGCTAATCGAATCGCTTCCGCTAAGTTTAAATCGTGTTTATATCGTGGTTTGGAGATCAGATCCCACAATTAAGTGGTATCAGAGCTCTAGGTTCGCTGAGTCTATAGAGGCATAGGACGTAGGATGTCGAGTCTATCCTTAGTATCTCTTCCTTATCTAATAGAATCTTCTGCTCCTTAGGAGAAGAAGGTACATAAGGATGGCAGAGCCACATGATGAGTACGTGGCAGAGAGTAGTGCTAGTGCACCTCGAAGCGGTGCAAGGGTTCCAGAAATGGAACAGCCTGCACCTGAACCACCCCAGTTAGACCCAGCTGATATGGGTAACCCAGCTGTTCAAACAATGTTCGGACAGTTTATGACTGCCATGACACACATCACTGACAGAATGCCCATGCCTGTACCTAGGGCACCTACCCATCCTGAAGGAAAAGGTATCGGTAAGACGTTCGAGCGACTTCGTCGTGTCGGAGTTACCGAGTACTTTGGAACAGCTGATCCTGCAGATGTCGATCTGTGGTTGATCGAGTTGGAGAAAGCTTTTAGAATCCTCAACATCCAGAAGCTCAGAATGTTAAACACGCTGTCTATCTTCTCAAAGGCAGTGCTGGTCATTGGTGGAACATGGAAGAGCAGAAGAGACCTGGGATAGAGTTCTCGTGGGAAGAGTTTCGTCGGGAATTTATCAATAGATATTTTCCAAAGACCTTCCTAGATGAGAAGATCTCTCAGTTTGAGAGATTGAGGCAGGGCATGATGAACATTAGCGAGTATGAAGCTAAGTTCATGGAGTTGCTGCGGTTCTGTCCGCACATGGCTGCCACAGAAGAGGAATGAATCAGGAGATTCGAGAAGGGTTTGAATGCTGATATATCAACCCCTGTGTCTGCCTTAGAAAACTGAGAGAGATTCTCTACCTTCGTTGAGTCAGTCCGAAGGATAGAGAGATATGTGGTTGAGAAGAGGCAAACCCAGAAAAGATATCCACAGTTCCAGGGTTCTTCATCTAAGGATTTCAAGAAACTGAGATTCTCTGTACCTAACCCTCCACCACCCAAATCAAGCTCCCAAACTCAGTGGTCACCAAGTAGAGGCAGAGGACGAAGCCTACCTCAACAAGAGACTCACAGTTCTGCATCAATGTCAGTTACTGGACCACCAAGACCACAACAACTGGAAAGAAGTTGCTACAACTGTGGGAAGGTGGGACACTTGATGAAGGACTGCCGATCTAGGCCTGTCAGTGTGACACAACCTCAGAGGCAGAGTCAACAGGGATATCAGAGAAGGCAATCTCAAGGAGCAGCTCGAGGACGTGGACAAGCGTCTCAAGCTGGATCATCAACACCACCTCAACACCAGGCGACAGCAAGGTTCTATGCTATGAACCCACCTGATGCAGTGGTCAATCCACGGGTAGTGGCAGGTCAGATGGAACTTTTATATTCTGATATGTCTACATCATGTGTTGTATGTGTTCTGATTGACCCGGGTGCTACGCACTCTTTTATCACTCGGAGAGTGATTCGTAACTGCAATATGATGATTAGTCATAGGGCAGATAGTTTGTTGCTGGAGACTCCGTTGAGTGGGTTTGCTGTTATGCAGGAGGTATGTTCTCCCTACATCCTCTTCTTTTCTGATCATCGCATTCAAGTGGACCTTATACCACTTGATATGCAAGTATTTGATATAATCCTCGGGATGGATACCTTAGAAAGGTATAGAGTTGTCTTGGATTGTGAATCCAAGTTGGCTGTGTTTTCTGATGAAGGCAACACATGGATCTTTCAAGGTGAAAGAAAGATTTTACCCACCTGTCTTGTATCAGCTATGGTTGCTGATAAGCTGTTGAGGCAAGGATGTTATGCATTCTTGGCCCATGTGGTAGATGTTACCAAGGAAAGTTCCAATCCTGCTGAAGTTCCTATAGTCACGGAATTCAAGGACGTGTTTCCTAAAGAACTTCCTGGTATACCACCACCTCGGGAGATTGATTTTGAGATCAATTTGGTCCCAGATACGAAACCTATAGCCCAGACACCGTATAGGATGGCGCCTGCCGAGATGGCAGAACTCAAGAAACAACTTCAAGAGTTACTTGAGAAGGGTTTTATCCGACCGAGCACTTCACCTTGGGGTGCTCCGGTCTTGTTTGTTAAAAAGAAAGATGGGTCAATGCGGTTGTGCATTGACTACAGACAACTTAATAAAGTAACAATAAATAATAAGTACCCTCTACCGAGGATTGATGATCTTTTTGACCAGTTGCGTGGTGCAACAGTCTTCTCAAAGATAGATTTGAGATCTGGGTATCATCAACTCCGCATTAAGGATAGTGACATATCTAAGTCTGCTTTTAGGATAAGATATGGTCACTATGAGTTCACGGTTATGTCGTTTGGACTAACCAATGCACTGACTGCATTCATGGAACTCATGAATAGAGTTTTTCGACCCTTCCTTGATCAGTGTGTTTTCGTCTTCATAGATGACATCCTGATCTATAGTAAGGATGCTCAGCAGCATGAGCAGCATCTTTGCCAAGCTTTGACCTTGCTAAGAGAACACAAGTTGTATGCTAATTTTAGCAAGTGTGAGTTCTGGCTGCCGGAGGTATCTTTTCTTGGACATGTGATATCTGCATCGGGAATTCATGTTGACCCTACAAAGGTAGAATCTATTCTACAGTGGGAACAACCGAAGACACCGACGGAGATTCGAAGCTTCTTGGGGTTAGCTGGTTACTATCGAAGGTTTATTAAAAACTTTAGCTCTATAGCCTTACCTTTGACCAAGTTAACCCGGAAAGATGCTCCTTTTTCTTGGAGTGATAAGTGTCAACAGTCCTTTCAGTTGTTGAACGAGAGGTTGACAAGTGCACCTGTGCTTGTGCTACCTGAACAAGGAAAAGGATATGTAGTCTTCTGTGATGCCTCCAAGAATGGACTCGGATGTGTGTTGATGCAGAATAAACAAGTGATTTCTTTTGCTTCCCGACAGCTTAAGAAACACGAAGAGAATTATCCGACACACGATCTAGAGTTAGCTGATGTGGTTCATGCCCAGAAGATCTAGAGACATTATCTTTATGGAGAGACGTTTCAGATTTTCACTGACCATAAGAACCTTAAGTATATCTTCTCTCAGCATGAGCTTAACATGAGGCAACGTCGCTGGATGGAGTTAATCAAAGACTACGATTGTACAATTGATTACCATCCAGGGAAGGCCAATGTTGTTGCAGATGCCTTGAGTAGGAAATCAACAACATCAACCATGGAAAGGGCACAACTAAACTCTTTAGTATGCTCTAGAAGGGATATGCTTATCTCTTTGAGGCAAGACAATGTACATTTGAAGGTGTCATTGTTAGCCGGGTTGATGGCTGAGATGCACATTAAACCTACCCTTAGAAAGCAGATTAAGGAAGCACAGCAAGGTGATACTGTAGTTCAGCAGATTAGATCGGAGTATGGTAGTGAGAAACGAGATGGTTTCCATGACTCAGATGATCAAATAGCCTGTTACCATGGAAGGATGATAGTGCCGGATGTGGACAACTTGAGAAAGTTAGTACTGGAAGAAGCTCATTCTTCAATGTACGCTATGCATCCAGGGAGCACCAAGATGTATCGAAATTTGAAAGATATGTATTGGTGGCCTGGAATGAAGAAGGATGTTGCAGAGTTTGTTCTGAGGTGTCCTGTGTGTCAGCAAGTTAAAGCTGAACACCAGAAGCCTGCAGGAACAATGCAACCTTTACCCATACCACAGTGGAAGTGGGACCATGTTACCATGGACTTTGTTGTTGGCCTACCCAGGACAAGCAAAGGACATGATTCCATTTGGGCAGTTGTAAATAGGTTGACTAAGACATCACATTTCTTACCTGTCAAAACAACCTATTCTGCTGAAAGGTTATCACAGTTGTATGTTCAAGAGATAGTGCGTTTGCATGGAGTTCCTGTCACTATAGTTTCTGACAGAGGTCCCCAGTTTACAAGTCATTTTTGGGAATGACTTCATAATGCTTTAGGCACCCAATTATGGTTTAGTACGGCCTTTCATCCACAGACTGATGGACAGTCGGAAAGGACCATACAGACCTTGGAAGACCTATTGAGAACATGTGTTCTCCAGTTTACCGGAAGTTGGGATCTACATCTAAGCTTTATAGAGTTTGCCTATAAAAATAGCTATCAGCATAGTATTGATATGGCATTATGAACCTTGTATGGTAGACGTTGTAGATCACCCTTGTGTTGGTATGAGACTGGTGAGCACCAGTTGTTAGGACCTGATCTTGTGCAGCAAACTACAGAAAAGATTAAGGTAATACCACAATAGATTAAGACTGCACAAGATAGGCAGAAATCTTATGCTGACAAGCGTCGTAGACCCTTAGAGTTCCAGGTTGGAGACAGAGTGTATCTCAAAGTCTCGCCTTTGAAAGGAGTCCTTCGTTTTGGAAAGAAAGGGAAGTTAGCTCCTAGATTTATGGGGCCTTATCCAATCATTGAACGGATTGGAAAAGTAGCCTATAAACTAGAGATGACACCAGAGTTACAGAGGTTACATCCTGTGTTTCACATTTCTATGCTGAGGAAATGTCACCCAGATACTGAGTCAGTTCTACAACCTATGGAGGTAGAATTGAATGATGATATATCTTATGAGGAAGGACTCGTGTCAATCCTTGATAACAGAATTAAAAAGTTAAAGAAGAAAGATTTAAGCCTTGTAAAAGTCCTCTGGAACCACCGTGGTGTTGAAGAAGCCACTTGGGAACTAGAGGATGAGATGAGAAGGAAATACCCTGCCCTTTTCTCTTAATATGTTTTATCGATTTCGGGGACGAAATCCTTGTAAGGGGTGGATAATTTGTAACATCCCTGACCTGGGTTATGAACTAACCCTAGGTGTTTTGCCTAAATATGTAATTAAATCCTTGTGATTAACTTTGGGCATGTAATTAAGTTCCTCAGAAACATATATTTCAAATTTTGCTCCTTTATATATATAGTTGTAGCATTGTTTTGTAATACAGGGATCTATGTGCAAATTACCCAGTTAAGGGATTAACTTGCAAATGGCACATGTTGAGATGTTCCTCTGATGTTGAGACATCATGAGGATGTTTATGATGAAGTTTGAGGGATTTCCCAAGCTTGATCACCAAGGTGCAGCTGTGGAAGCAACCCCTGTACTTGAAAACCCTAAATTGGTGTAAAGTGCAATTTACCCAATTTGAGGGGTGCAACTTGTAAAATACATCATCTAAAATATCTTTTATAACTTTTGTCATCATTTAGAGTAGAAATGATGAAAAGGGCACTTCATTTGAATAATCATATAATAAAGAACACCTTTGTGATTGAATAATCAATGTGTAGGTATAATAGCCCTTTTATGTGTATGCTTTAGTGATGGGTTGATCCTCTTTGCCTTCAATTTTTGACCTTAGAAGGAGTTGCCCTTAGAAATAAGATGTGGGGACATGCAAGGAAGAAAGGAAGGACTTAGATGAGAAATGAGGAAAGCATATGTTCTTATGTTGAAATTTCACCTAAGTATATATACTATTTTTCTCACTTAGCAAGGGAACGATCCTCTTCTTTTCATTTCTTTTCCCCTTGCTCAAAACCGACCAAGGCTAAGTTCTGGAGCAGAGAAGGAGGACCAAGGGTCCTAGGTAAGTTTGGATCATCCCTTTTGCTTAAATTCATGGAGAAAACTCGTTTTCAAGGTTGAATTCATGGCTAGCTCACCTAGCTCTATCTTTCTAGCCATTCCTTTCCAACTTTCCTTGGAGAATTCACCTTGGCCGACCTGTGGAGCTCAAAGACGCCATTAAAGTCCTGAAGCTTGGAAGCTTGGAGCTCAAGGAACAACCTTTAGGCGGGTTTTATAACTCTAAACCTTATGCTTTGATTATACATCTTTTTCTATGCATATATTAGCTAGTTCTTCTTCTTCCCTATCTTCCCTTGCATCCTTGCAAGCAAAATCATGAAGAACTTCTACTGTTCTTGAGGTAGAAGATAAGGGCGTTAATTCCTATGCTTATCCACGGATTTCCACTTTACTAAACGGTCCTAACCAATTGCCCATGTGGTTTACACAATCGTTTGGTGGGCAAACGGTTTCAGGGTCGCATAGAGGCAAACGGTCTCTAAGACCGTTTGGTCCAGTTGACCAAGCAACGACCGTATGAGAATCCTGTTCCTAATTATATAGGCTGATCACCCACAAAAATTGAGGGGTTAACTCCAAAGGAATCGTGAGATATAAGCAAATCAATTAGCAAATCCAATTGGATTAAGTTCTGATTTTCAATCTGTTTAATTTGCCCTTTTTGGGCAAACGGTCTCAAGACCATTTAAGATGGTTGACCAAGCATTGACCGTTTGGTATTACTGTTCATAATGATGTTAATTAACGACTCACCAAAATTTATGGATTAATTCCAAACGAGTTATGAGTTGAAGGTTGATTAATAGGGTAGATCCTAATTAAAATCAGTGCTGAAATTCCAATGAGTTAATTAGTGATTTTTGGGTTGATTAGCCCAAACGGTCTCAAGACCATTTGGGGAATCATCCAAACGGTCTCAAGACCGTTTGCGGATCACCCAAGACCATTTAGAGGTCTGGGGTCAAGTATAGTTGACCAATTGAAGGTCCAAAGGTACTAAATCATATTGCAATTAAGTATTGATGTGATGATCAACTCAATAGATTAAACCTTGATGAATTTTCACTAGAGTCCAAAGGATGGATGGGCAAACGGTCTCAAGACCGTTTGGAACTCATCCAAACGGTCTCAAGACCGTTTGGTGTCAACCCAAGACCGTTTGAAGGTCTAGGGTTAAGGTAATTTGATCAATTGAGGGCCCAATTATGGTGAGTTATTGAAATAATCAAATTGCTGATTTGTGACTTAATTAAGGTTCAACCCCTATCAAATCAACTTAGATTTTAATGAATTCTTGGGAAAACGATCTCAAGACCATTTGGAGGTCATCCAAACGATCTCAAGACCGTTTGGGCCAAGTTTGGGCCCAATTGGAGGTCAATTGATAGGTTCAACCTTGAATTGATTCACATTGTTGAATATTGATGACCATCCGATTTGAAACTCTAATTGAGATGGACTTAACCCTAATTGGCTTTCAATTAAGGGTTAATTTGGTGTCCAATTGATTGAGGCTCATCCTAATTGACTCAATTTATAAGTGGTTAACATGGATTTGGCCAATTGAGGGCTTCAACATACTTAATCATAATCATTTGCAACTTTTGAACCATGTTGGAGGTCCAAACGGTTTGAGCCCATTTGGACCAAACGGTCTCAAGACCATTTGGGGCCAAACGGTCTCAAGACCGTTTGGGCTCAAACGATCTCAAGGTCATTTGGACCAATCGATCTCAAGGCAAGTTGATCAAACAGTTTCAAACCGTATAAGCTCAAACGGTTTGGAAAGTCAACCTTTCCAAACGGTCAATGCACCCAAACGGTTTGGGCATACGACCTTGAGGTCATACGGTCTTGGAGTCAAACCTAGCAAACGGTCAACGCACCCAAACGGTTTCAAACCGTTTGGTGGTTGAGGGTTGAAACCGTTTGGAGGTTTTCAAGGTTATTTATACATAATCACTTGAAGTTGTAATTGGTTCAATGGTGATCTAATCTAAACCCTAATGGTAGCTTAGAACAGTAAGGGACTATGTGATTAATGAATTGACCCATGATGGTGATCATGAGGTAAATTACCAAAATACCCTTGAGGGGTTTAATTGAGTAATACCTTTTTCTAATAAAACCCTAATCACATGTTAATGATGTTTTGGATTATGCTAGTCAATGAGGACTTAACCCAACCTGATCTAGAGTGGTGTTATCACCATCTACTAGTAAGAGGAGAGAGAAAGTATCATAAGAGAGAGAAAGTACCCCTTTTATAGTGGAAACTTAAGTAAAGTACCTTCAATACACATGAATGTGCATGATTAGGGTATGATCCACCTATGTGAGATCATGGAAACCCTAATTATGATGTTTAGTGAATTTTAATCTTGTCTAGGAGCTTTAATGATGATGTTTCTCATACATGATGATGATATGAGTTCAATTCGCCATGAGGTGAATAGTAAACCCTAATTCTAGGGTGAGGACATGTTTTGTGAATAGTAAACCCTGATTGATGAATATTGGAGAACTTGACTCTTCAAAGAGTTTGAAAGTGTAACTTCTAGAATGAATTGTTTATTGTTATCAGTTGAATTAACCATACAGGTTGTCATGAGATGATGATCATATCCAGGTATGGATTATGAAACTATATTCATTGAAAGCATGCTTTAGCTTTAAGAATAGTGATATATCCCGATGCATTGTCAATGGCAACTTATGGATTAAAATGGGCTGTGAGAGCCATAATTACCATCAAGGTCATGCTTTAGTGATGACTTGTGATGAATGTATTGAGATATGATGATTGATAAGAGTTAGGCTTGTTACATTTAGTATTCTCATTTCATAGCTGTTATGCTAATGTTATTGTTTGAAGAACAATGTATGATGTTAAAAGAATACTGAATGTACCTAACTAATCAAGTGTAATGTAGAGCCCTGATCATAGATCCATCATTGTTAGAGATCAAATGATGGTGAAACAGGTTTTCCTAAGGGAACTCCTGGATCACATACTTTTGAGTATGTGGGGTATATGGATGTGTAGAACCTTACATCCTAGTGTAGGTGTTTGATGTAGATGTGTAATCCATCAATCCTTCACTACAATTACATACCATATCAGTGGATGGTAAACATGAAACCTCCTGATGATGAAGAAAGCACAGATATCCGTATCAGTGGAAGATAAACATGAAATCTCCTGATGACGAAGAGAGTACAGAACACCACTATAACTCTAAAATAGCGAAGGAACAGATTACCCTGGTAAGCTATTATAGTATAGGCATGAGATGTCCTACAAGTAATCCTCTTACTGACTGAGGAAGGTGAAGGTCATGAGAATCCGGCTCTTTCAATGACCTAGTATGATACCGAGGCACTTAGCAGTGATTGGTTGGAGTATGAGTGGTAAACCTCATCTCCACAGGGCATAAAAGTAATGTTTGAAAAACATAATCCACAACGTAGTATACCTGTTAGAGATAACTACGAGTTGATTGATTGATATTACACTGTATAGTGCAAATGTCTTTGTATTTCATAACTGTTGAACTCATGCTTACTATTATATCTGATGTTGAATACTGTGAAGCTTTTACTGTTTAAGTTATTCTTTAAGGTGCTATAATAAAGCTTCTGGCGGAGAGTTATAACTCTCGCTGGGACAATTATGTAAAATTGTCTCACCCCGTAGACTTCAACTTTTTAGGTGGACGTCGAGGACGGAGGAACAGGTCTACAGGTGACCAGTCCCAGCAGCAGCAGCACCAGGGGCAACAGTAAAATCTCAGGTGGAGATTTAGCCTGCCATGTGGTGTAGTTAGAGTCAGTCGTATGTGTCCTCTGTACTCTCAGGTCTTGGAGTCTTTTGGTCTGAGATTTTGGTTATGAGTTCTTGAGATTTTGTATCATGTTGTATATAATTACTCAAGAAGTAATTATCTGAGATGTAAACATTTTATCTCCTTTTATGAAGGAAGTTTTATGGTTTCAATGCTTTACCTCAAAAAGTTTTAATTTCCGCTGATTTTTGGTATTCCGCTGCTAATCGAATCGCTTCCGCTAAGTTTAAATCGCGTTTATATCGTGATTTGGAGATCAGAGCCCACAAAATTAGGAAAAATTCAAAATTGAAACTAAATACAAATTTATTGATCGGGTTGCCTCCCAACAATCACATGTATCTTATATCGATGGCTCGACTTTATTTCTTCAACTTTTATGGTGGATGCAATCTGCTTTGGAGAGTTCCAGTGATGCATTAATGCATGTGTCGGCTGAGGTGAAATATCTTTTCAAACATTGGCCATTAGCCACAATATCTCCTGACTTTTCACTCCATAAAATGAAAGCACCATGCGGGTAGATGCGCTTGATAATGTATGGTCCAGTCCAACGAGAACGGAGTTTCCCTGGGAATAACCTCAATTTGAGTTGATCAATAGGACTTGGTCTCCCACTTGAATGTCCTTCCTCTTGAGATGACCATCATTCCACAACTTTGTGTGTTCTTTATAGATTCTAGCATTCTCATAAGCTATCATTTAGAGTTCTTACAGTTCCTGGAGTTGTAGAATCTTGGTTTGTCCTGCTTCTTTCATATCAAAATTTAGTTGTTTTATTTCCCGCCATGCCTTGTGTTCCAATTCTACCAGCAGGTGGCATGACTTTCCATAGATTAGTCGAAAAGGTGTGGTCCCAAGGGGAGTTTTAAAAGCAGTTATGTAACATCCCTGACCTGGGTTATGCCTTAACCCTATAAGTTTTTCTTAAGAAAGATAATTAAATCCTTAAGTTTATTTGGTGAAAAGTAATTAAGAATCAAGAGGAGCTTATGTTTCAATTTTGGTCATGTTTGAATAATGTTGAAGCAATGTTTGCTTATTTTGGACTAAAGTGCAAATTACCCAAGTTGAGGGGTTAACTTGCAAATGTTACATGATAATATGCTCCTCATATGTTGAAGCATCATAGGAATTATAATGATGTAGTGGTATGGATTTTACAAGCTTGAACACCAAGAAAGAGCTGATAAAACAATGTTTGTGCATTAAAACCCAGTTTTGGTGTAAAGTGCAATTTACCCTAAACCTAGGGTTCAATATGCAAATTACCACTTCAATAAGGTCCCTAATATTTCTTGGCATCATATAAAGCAAACAAAATGAGAGGGGTGCCTCATTTGAATTAAGTTGGAGGAGAGAGAATCTTGATATTAAAATAATCAAGATTTAAGCCTAATTGAAACCCTAATTCAATTTAATGCAAAAATAAATAAAATAATTGAAGGGCCTTCAACCAAAATTAAAATGGTTGGATTCATATGTGTTTGGACGAGATTAAGCCTTGAAAAGGCACGAGTATATCCTAAGGAGGTGAAAACTCCACTCACCTTATTATAAGAAAAAGAAATTCCACTCAAAAATGGATATTAATATTATAAGGGTTAATGTGCTTAATTTCTTTTCCCTTTATTCTTGGATAATGGAAGGGAGCTCGGTGTTGATAGATATGCCTTTGTATACAAGAAACCAATGGGGAGAAGGTGGCAACAATTTTGGAATTAAAAGACTTTTATAAAACATTTTCTCTCTTATTGAATTTCTTATAAAAAGACTCTTTCCAAGCCAAATGAAAGGCTTTTCCATTTCCACTTCTTCTTTTTTCTTGGGAACCGACTAAGGGAACTAGGGAGGACCAGGAGGACGACCCCCAACCTGTTGTTAAGGTTCTTTACCCTTTTCACCTTGACTCCATGGTGGAAATCGAAAATAAATCATTGATTTCTTCTTATTTCGATCTCCTCTTAAACCCTAGCCAATCTTTTCAACGAAAAGCTTGAGGACGAGCCTAGGGGGATCTGAAAAAGCTTCATCCACCATTGTTGGCATGATCTTGGAGATCTGGAGCTCAATTGGAGGCGGGTTTTATAACTTGAACCCTTGATTTTGTTATTGCATTCAATTCCTTATCAAATAATGATCATTTCTACATTCACGATAATTGGTTTGGTTGATTGATGCAACCACCATGAAAATCACAATAGGTTTCGTGAGTTTAGAGCTTGATGATGATGACATAATCATAAGCATACACCTCACCAAATATCCAAGGAAAACGGTTTCCACAAAGTTGCTCAAACGGTTTCAAACCTTTTGAGGGGAAACAGTTTCACCAAACCGCATGAGGGAAAACGATTTCAGACCGTTTGGAGATGTTGACCAGGGTTGACCATTTGGAAATTTGTTGCTAATAATGTTGGTTAATGATCCACCAATTATAATTGATTAGTTCCAATTGGTTCATGAGTTGAAGGTCAATCAATCACCAAAATCCTAATCGGGTTAAGTGCTCATTTCTAATTTGATTAAGTTGGAAACTTGGGTTGATTGACCCAAACGGTTTCAAAACCATTTGGGGATCACCCAAATGGTCTCAAGACCGTTTGACGGTAACCCAAGACCGTTTTGAGGTCTAGGGTTGAGTATGATTGGGTATTTGAGGATACAAAGACACCAAACTGATTTGCAATCAAATGTTGAGTCAATGATCAATTCAATGACTCAAACCCTAATTGTATGTTATGGATTTAGATGATATGATGGGAAAATGGTATCAATACCGTTTGGAGGTCATCCAAACAACCTCAAGACCGTTTGGGGTCAGGTCAAGTTCAATTTGGATGATGGACCAATGGTTTCAAAGTAACTAGTTTCACAATGATTAACATTGAAGGTTCATTGATTCCAAACCCTAATCCAATTGATTCAAAACCCTAATTGATGCTTAATTGAGGGTTAAATCAGTTGAAGGATTACCTATTAAGCTCAATTAAAGTAAGGTGTTAGGTTCAATTGATGAGTAATTCCATATATTCTTTTGATGAGGGAGTTACCCTTAGAAACCCTAAACTGATTGAAGTGGTTGAGACCATCTTTGGTCCATTCGATTTTGAGGAGGTTTGGACCAAACGGTCTCAAGACCGTTTGGGACCAAACGATCCCAAACCATTAGAGGCCCAATCGATCTCATGAGTTCTTTGGCAAATGGTTTGAAGCACAACTTTACCAAACGATTTCAAACCATATGATCAAGACCGTTTGAGGGTATAAACGATCTTAGACCGTTTGAAGGTATTACAAGCAAGACCATTTGAGGTCTGATTGGTCAAGACCGTTTGGGGTCTAAGTGACTAAGATCATTTGAAAGATAATTAATCAAATCATATGAACACTTAAGGTGGTTTAAGGTCAATTGTTTGATTGAACAATTACATGATGTAAACCAAGGGTGATTATAATAATTATACCCTTAATGAGATAGGGTGATTTGTACCTTTTGAATAATTAGTATCTAATGGTCATTAAGGTAATGACATAATACAAGTAATACAATATGTCAATTCTCTTTTGAGTTGAGTGACTTGGTCTAATCAAGATTGAAGTAAGCAATCATCTTATAGGAGATGAGAGAGAGAGAGAGGACTTCCTACATGAATAATAACCATGTAGTGGTTAAGTCTTAATACTTTCAACATAGATGAATGTCTAATTTGGGTATGATCCTTGATAGTAAGACCATGAAACCCTAATTATGAAGGTTAATGAATCATAACCCTAATTGAGGGCAATGATAGGTAAAATCCTAATCCATGATGATGGTATGATCCTAATTTAGGGAAATGATATGAGAAACCCTAATTCATGGTATTTTAATGATAAACCCTAATCTAGGGTGATGTGATGTGAATAGTAAACCCTAATCGTGGGTTATTGAATATAAACCCTAATTGAGGGTGATTCCATGTGAAACCCTAATTGAGGGTGAATCCATGAGAAACCCTAATTGAGGGTGAATCCATGAGAAATACTAATTGAGGGTAATGTTATGAGAATTCTTAAATGAGATTAATGTTAAGAGAAACCTTAATCTAGAGTAATGTCATGTGAAACCCTAATTAAGAATAATATTATGGAAACCCTAAAGAATGATGTGAAGTGAGACTTAAATCCAGGATGATGCCATATGATGATATGTGAAACCATAGTAATGTTAGAATTTCCAATACACTAAAGTAGGACTTGGTTATTACCATCAATTAAGATGAGAATGTTATAACCATGGAGGGTAAAGTTGATAAACTATATGAATGATAGTGTGGATACCCTAATGAATAAGGGTCTAAAGGACAAGATGATGCTTAAATTATTATATATCTAATTTCATGCATGTGTAACAACCCTATATACTTTACAATGATGAGAATATGAAACTCTTAGGAATGATGTATGTTATACTAAATAGTGATATGGATAACATCCTAAGAGTTGAATTACCTAAAGTGGTTGATATTGGTTTATCCTATATTCTACAATGCCTAACCATTGGATAAGTCAATATCCTTAAAGATAGTTGGACAATTCTAATGTGTAACCTATGCACTGTATGATGAAAGTGACAAGCTAGTTGATAAAGCATTAAAAGGGAAATACCTTAATACACGGTTAGTTGATTAACTTAAGCAAGATGGAAATGAGAAGAAAGTGATACATCATGACATGATAGATATCACATTTAGCATTTCAGGGTAGACACACCTTGATGAACCTCTAATCCAATATTCTTGTATATGAAACACATGAAGTGTGTGATATGCAATTGTTACAATAAAGATGTAATGAACTCAATGTACTTTGATAAATGTTGACTAATATACCTTGAGAATGGGGTTAATCCAAATCAATGAGTGATGTAATCATACCATGATAAGGATGAGAAATGAACTCATACTTTGAATTGATGATTATTAATGATATATGATGAGAATAGTGATCGTGAGTAAATACTTATGACATCTTTGAATGCTCGTAAAGGTGTGGAGCAATACATTAGGGTTAAATTAATAATGTGAGTATGAAACCCTATTTAATGTGAGACGGGAAACCCTAACCCTAATTTTGGGTAAAGGGAATGAGAAGCCCTATTCGATAGATAACCTTAATCCTGATAAAGGATGGTGGTGTTACTATTATTTCATATGATGTGATAAATGATTTACATGACTGTTATCATGTCTATTAATCATGTAGACACCATGAGATGATGAACAAAGCCAGATTTGAGATATGACATTCATATAATAAATATGTTGAATGGCCTTATGTGCCTAATGTTGTTGTTGCTTAGTAAAAGTAACAAAATGTGTATGGACCTCAAGAGTTCCATGAATAAGTTGTTGCCTAGTGAAAGGTGATGAAACACTTAATAGGCCTTGTGAGCCATGTGAGATACTTGTGTAACAAGTATTATGTATACCTCGGTCTAAGAACCTGGAGGTAATAGTTACCTAACAAGTGGTAACAATGATAGTGATGAATTGAGGGTATGAGTACCAAAAGTTGATAAGTATGATAATGATGATGTTGAGGGATATGAACTTAATGATAATGTTGAGGGATATGAACTTTCAAAGAAATGAAATGAGGGATTGAGATCCCAATGTCTTATAAGACTGAGAAGTGATTGATGAAAATAGTATATATTTCTTTATAGCACTTATCTGAATAAGTTATGTTTGATAACTTGGCTGATGCTAAATGAATATGCTAATGTACTTAATTAATCAAGTGAAATCATATCATGTAGAGCCCTGGCCATATAACCATCAATGTCCGAACTTGTTGGATGGTGAAACGGGTGCTCCACGGCTAAACCCAGAACGCATATTTTGAATATGTGGGGGAAATGGGCGAATGTATCCTAACGTCCTAATGAGGGAATTGAGGAAAGGTAAACATTAAACCTCTCAATCCTTCATTATTGTACTGAGATGGATGTACCACGAATCTCTCGATGATTGGGACAGATGCAGTACACATCTTCCAATAATATTAATGCCATATCAATGGAGATAAACATGAAATCCCATTATCGCAAAGAGAGTACATCACACCACTATAACTCTAATAGTGAAGTTGCCAGTATACCCTGGAAAGCTATTTAGTAGACACACAAGATGTCCTGCATTTGATCTCATACTGACTGAGATAAGGGAGGTCTTGGTAGCCGGCTCTACCATTGACCTTGTATGGCACCGATTTCGACTTCGCAATGGTCGGTTGGAGTATGAGCGGTATACCTCATCTCCTCAGGGCATAAGTGTGATTGTAAAATGTAATCAGTCGTATAGCATGTTTGCTTAAGGATTGAATACGGAAATTCATTGGCTGATATTACATTTCTTTTATACATCTCTAGTTGATAGATGTTAATCATATCTCTTTATACTCATTGCAAGTATAAGGATGAATTATGATTCTATCATGGATAAATGCAATGCTCTCATTAGGAAAGGAGATTACATTACTCTGTTCATTCAATGATTAATACTGTTGTTAATATATAAGATTTTCTTATCAGTTTTATTATTATAAACTGCTATAATAATGTTTTGGAGGAGAGTTATATCTCCCACTGGGGCAATTTACAATTGTCTCACCCCCATGGGATCCAAATTTTTTAGGTAAACGTAGATGACGAAGCAGGAACCCTATAGCAAGGGAAAAGCAGCAACAGCAATAGGGACAACAGTGATAACTCAGGTGGAGACACTGGCTGCCATGTTTTGTATCGATAGTAGTCCTATGTGTCGTCTCTGTACTCTCAGGTCCTCAGAGTTTATAGTTAGTAATTTTTAATGAACCGATCTGGGATTTTGGCTTGATGCCTCGAAGTTCCTATGCTGTCAGTATATAATGTTGATAGGGCAGATGGTGTTGTAACCCTCGAGAAAAGATGGTACAAGTTATGTACTTTTGAATCAAGATGTAAATATTATACTTTGTTTCATAATGGAAGAGTTTCCTATGTTTGGATCTCTTTGCAAAAAGTTTTAATTTTTAGTGATTTTTAGTAATCCGCTGCAAATGATTCGCTTCCGCTTAGTTAATCTTGTTATCACGAGTAGATCGTCACAATTAAGTGGTATCAGATCTCTAGGTTTGCTGAGTCTACAGAGACATAGGACTAAGGTAGTAGAGTCTGTTCTAGTGTCATCCAATGTATCTGATAGTGTCTTCTGCTCGTATAAGAGAAGAAGAACTTAGAGATGATTGGGTCACATGAGGAGGTTACTGCAGAAAGCAGCAATGTTGCACCAAGAAGAGGTGCATGGGAGTAGGCAAGAGAGAGACAATTTCCTGAGAAACCCCTAGCTGATCCAACTATAATTAGAATCCTTCTTTAAGTATTATTGTTGGAGAATTTAGGGCAATAGTAATGTATATAGTGGATCAAGTACTAACAGTGTAACCTAGATTACAAACCCCCACTGATGATGTTTTGGATATCAACATGATTTATAATCAACATCAACAGGTTGAAGCAATAAGGAATGATGAAGTTCTGGACTTAACTTGAGTCTGTGCTCAACCTTAGCCTATTGAATCAATACATAGTAATGGAGGGGATAGATTACAACCTAAAATTAGGGTCTTCCACATGTGTAGGAAAGCTGGACATATCAGGAGATATTGCCCAGAATTGAGAAATATAATGATGGTTGAGAAAAGGCTTATCCAAATCCAGGAACAGGGGCCTAGTGGTTCCAAAAAGAAGAAGTTTTTGGTACCACCAATACAATCAGATCCTAGTGCACCAAGGTAATGGCTATCTAGAAAGGGTAAAAGCCTCTAAACCACATCTAACACCCAGGATTTGCTACCAATGTAGACAGGTGGGACATCTGGCAAGAAATTTCTCAACCATAAATGTTATGGTAAATCAACCTCTGAGGCAGAGTCAGCCTGAGGTAGTGAATAATCCACAAATCATGACATGTTAGACAAAATAAATGTCATTTTAATATGTCTTTTTATGGTTTCTTGAGTTAATTGAGAAAGTAATTGATTGAACTTTCCTTGATTAGTCCTATGATGACTCATATTTTGCATAGCAAACATTACAAATGTTTTATGTTGTTCTTACCTCTATGAAAAAGGATGAGGTATTGAAGAGATGCCTAGATAAAATCCAGTGATGTTAAATCTTATACTTGTGATAATATGAAAAGGAAGGAATATGATAGTATGAAAAGTGCATACTACTTAATCTCAGTATTTATATACCCTGGCCAGGTATACAATTATTGATGATAAAGTGAGTACGGAAACTCTTAAATTGTAATCTTTTTGATTGCTCTGATTAAGTAGTCATTCTGACACAATCTAATGAGTATCATGAAATAAGAAATATGGAATAAATAAATGTGTCATGTCCTAAGCATAAGAAAGAGAAATCTGAGATAACCTCAGATGAGCATGTTTGTATGAGGAATTAAAAGTATAATCCTCATAAGATAAGAACGAGAATAAGGGAGATGAATCTTATCCAATATAGTTGTAAGTATTAAAAAGATCCTTTCCATAATGTGGAAATGTAAAATGTGATGAGATCCTAAGATGATCATAAACATGTTAGATAATAATAAAGAAAGTAATAATGTCATGTAATCATCCTTATAAAATTCCTATGCTGAAGGCAAGGAACCTAGGATGAGATAAAAAGCAAATGGTTCATGAATAGTGGAATATACATGAATAAATATGAGTAATATGATTCCTTGTTTTCTTTCCTTTTAGGGACATGTCAATCAAGAGGGTCTTAGCACACTTGTTGTGTATAAGATAAAAATGTTCATGTGATGGATACTTAGAAAAGTATCAGTTTATCTTGGACTTTGGTTCCAAGGAGAACATACATGTAACAAGTAATGTCCCAAGATGAAAGGAAAATAAACATGTGATGTGTTTTCAACACATGTGATAGATACCAAGGTAAGAGATTCTGGTATCTGAGAAATATCAGATGGTTTATGTTGAATATGTGAAGTGGTCAAACCATGAAATCAGATTAACCATGTAAAATAATATGAACATCACATGTTAGGGGTTTATGCTTTGAATAAACACAACAAATAAATATATCTTTAAAATAAGAATCTGTCACATGAAATGGTCAAATAAAGAAAGTATCACCTGGCACAATATTAACTCCACAATCAATAATAAAGAAATAATGGAGCATGTGCCATGTGTGTTTGATTCTATGAGAATCTTGCATGGAAACACATGGTAATGATCAAAGCTCTATGATGTCTCCATAACAAGGAGATGTTATGTGGAGAATAGATAGTATGATGAATGAATAACATCTATCTTCCTTTATCTGGGATTTCGAGGATGAAATCCTTGTTAGGGTTTATAATTTGTAACATCCCTGACTTGGGTTATGCCTTAACCCTAGAAGTTTTACTTAAGAAAGATAATTAAATGCTTAAGTTTATTTGGTGAAAAGTAATTAAGACTCAAGAGGAGCTTATGTTTCAATTTTGGTCCTGTTTGAATAATGATGACGCAATGTTTGCTTATTTTGGACTAAAGTGCAAATTACCCAAGTTGAGGGGTTAACTTGCAAATGTTACATGATAATATGTTCCTCATATGTTGAATCATCATAGGAATGATTATGATGCAGTGTTATGGCTTTTACAAGCTTGAACACCAAGAAAGAGCTGATAAAACAATGTTTGTGTATTAAAACCCGGTTTTGATGTAAAGTGCAATTTACCCAAAACCTAGGGTTCAATATGCAAATTACCACTTCAATAAGGTCCCTAATTTTTCTTGTCATAATATAGAGCAAATAAAATGATAGGGGCGCCTCATTGGAATTAAGTTGGAGAAGAGAGAATCTTGATATTAAAATAATCAAGATTTAAGCCTAATTGAAACCCTAATTCAATTTAATGCAAAAATAAATAAAATAATTGAAGGGCCTTCAACCAAAATTAAAATGGTTGGATTCATGTGTGGTTGGATGATCTTAAGCCTTGCAAAGGCACGAGTATATCCTAAGGAGGTGAAAACTCCACTCACCTTATTATAAGAAAAAGAAATTCCACTAAAAAATGGATATTAATATTATAAGGGTTAAGGTGCTTAATTTCTTTTCCCTTTATTCTTGGATAATGGAAGGGAGATCGGTGTGGATAGAAATGACTTTTTATACAAGAAACCAAGGGAGAGAAGGTGGCAAAAATTTTGGAATTAAAAGACTTTTATAAAACATTTTCTCTCTCATTGAATTTCTTATAAAAAGACTCTTTCCAAGCCAAATGAAAGGCTTTTCCGTTTCCACTTCTTCTTTTTTCTTGGGAACCGACCAAGGGAGATAGGGAGGACCAGGAGGAAGACCCCCAACCTTTTGGTAAGGTTCTTGACCCTTTTCACCTTGATTCCATGGTGGAAATCGAAAATAAATCATTGATTTCTTCTTATTTCGATCTCCTCTTCAACCCTAGCCAATCTTTTCAACCAAAAGCTTGAGGACGAGCCTAGGGGGAGTTGCAAAAGCTTCATACACCATTTTTGGCGTGATATTGGAGATATGGAGCTCAATTGGAGGTGGGTTTTATAACTTGAACCCTTGATTTTCTTAATGCATTCAATTCCTTATCAAATAATGATCATTTCTCCATTCACGATAATTGGTTTGGTTGATTGATGCAACCACCATGAAAATCACAACAAGTTTCATGATTTTAGAGCGTGATGATGATTAAATAATCATAATCATACAACTCACCAAACATCCAAGGCAAACGGTTTCCACAAAGTTTCTCAAACGGTTTCCCAAACCGTTTGGGTGCAAACGGTTTCAAACCGTTTGAGGGGAAACAGTTTCACCAAACCGCATGAGGGAAAATGGTTTCAGACCATTTGGAGGTGTTGACCAGGGTTGACCATTTGGAAATTTGTTGCTAATAATTTTGGTTAATGATCCACCAATTATAATTGATTAGTTCCAATTGGTTCTTGAGTTGATGGTCAATCAATCACCAAAACCCTAATCGGGTTAAGTGTTGATTTCTAATTTGATTAAGTTGTAAACTTGGGTTGATTGACCCAAACGGTTTCAAAACTGTTTGGGGATCACCCAAACGGTCTCAAGACCGTTTGAGGGTCACCCAAGACCATTTGGAGGTCTAGGGTTGAGTATGGTTTGGTATTTGAAGATCCAAAGACACCAAACTGATTTGCAATCAAATACTGAGTCAATGATCAATTCAATGACTCAAACCCTAATTGTATGTTATGGATTTAGATGATATGATGGGAAAACGGTCTCAAGACCATTTGTAGGTCATCCAAACGACCTAAAGACCGTTTGGGGTCAGGTCAAGTTCAATTTGGATGATGGACCAATGGTTTCAAAGTAACTAGTTTCACAATGATTAACATTGAAGGTTCATTGATTCCAAACCCTAATCCAATTGATTCAAAACCTTAATTGATGCTTAATTGAGGGTTAAATCAGTTAAAGGATGACCTATTAAGCTCAATTAAAGTAAGGTGTTAGGTTCAATTGATGAGTAATTCCATAGATTCTTTTGATGAGGGAGTTACCCTTGGAAACCCTAAACCAATTCAAGTGGTTGACACCATCTTTGGTCCATTCGGTTTTGAGGAGGTTTGGACCAAATGGTCTCAAGACCGTTTGAGTCCAAACGGTCTCAAGACCATTTGGGACCAAACGATCCGAAACTATTAGAGGCCCAATCCATCTCATGAGTGCTTTGGAAAACGGTTTCAAGCACCACCTTTACCAAATGGTTTCAAACCATATGATCAAGACCGTTTGAAGGTATAAACAATCTTAGACCATTGGAAGGTATTACAAGCAAGACCGTTTGAGGTTTGATTGGTCAAGACCATTTTGGTTCTAAGTGACCAAGATCATTTGAAAGATAATTAATCAAATCATATGAACACTTAAGGTGGTTTAAGGTCAATTGTTTGATTGAACAATTACATGATGTTAACCAAGGGTGATTATAATAATTGTACCCTTAATGAGATAGGGTGATTAGTACCTTTTGAATAATTAGTCTCTAATGGTCATGAAGGTAATGACATAATACAAGTAATACAATATGTCAATTCTCTTTTGAGTTGAGTGACTTGGTCTAATCAAGACTGAAGTAAGCAATCATCTTATAGGAGATGAGAGAGAGAGAGAGGACTTCATACATGAATAATAACTATGTAGTGGTTAAGTCTTAATACTTTCAACATGGATGAATGTCTAATTAGGGTATGATCCTTGATAGTAAGATCATGAAACCCTAATTATGAAGGTTAATGAATCCTAACCCTAATTGAGGGCAATGATGGGTAAAATCCTAATCCATGATGATGGTATGATCCTAATTTAGGGAAATGATATGAGAAACCATTATTCAGGGTATTTTAATGATAAACCCTAATCTAGGGTGATGTGATGTGAATAGTAAACCCTAATCATGGGTTATTGAATATAAACCCTAATTGAGGGTGATTCCATGTGAAACCCTAATTGAGGGTGAATCCATGAAAAACCCTAATTGAGGGTGAATCCATGAGAAACCCTAATTGAGGGTGAATCCATGAGAAATCCTAATTGAGGGTAATGTTATGATAATTCTTAATTGAGATTAATGTTATGAGAAACCTTAATCTAGAGTAATGTCATGTGAAACCCTAATTAAGAATAATATTATGGAAACCCTGAAGAATGATGTGAAGTGAGACTTAAATCCAGGATGATGCCATATGATGATATGTGCAACCATAGTATTGTTAGAATGGCCAATACACTAAAGTAGGATGTGGTTATTACCATCAAGTAAGATGAGAATGTTATAACCATGGAGGGTTAAGTTGATAAACTATATGAATGATAGTGTTGATACCCTAATGAATAAGGGTCTAAAGGACAAGATGATGCTTAAATTATTATATATCTAATTTCATGCATGTGTAAAAACCCTATATACTTTACAATGATGAGAATATGAAACTCTTAGGAATGGTGTTTGTTATACTAAATAGTGATATGGATAACATCCTAAGAGTTGAATTACCTAAAGTGGTGGATATTGGTTTATCCTATATTCTACAATGCCTAACCATTTGATAAGTCCATATCCTTAAAGATAGTTGGACAATTCTAATGTGTAACCTATGCACTGTATGATGAAAGTGACAAGCTAGTGGATAAAGTATTAAAAGGGAAATACCTTAATACAAGGTTAGTTGATTAACTTAAGCAAGATGGAAATGAGAAGAAAGTGATACATCATGACATGATAGATATCACATTTAGCATTTTAGGGTAGACATACCTTGATGAACCTCTAATCCAATATTCTTGAATAAGAAACACATGAGTGTGTGATATGCAATTGTTACAATAAAGATGTAACGAACTCAATGTACTTTGATAAATGTTGAGTAATATACCTTGAGAATGGGGTTAAGAGAAATCAATGACTATGATGTAATCATACCATGATAAGGATGAGAAATGAACTCATACTTTGAATTGATGATTATTAATGATATATGATGATAATAGTGATCATGAGTAAATACTTATGACATCTTTGAATGCTCATAAAGGTGTGGAGCAATACATTAGGGTTAAATTAATAATGTGAGTATGAAACCCTATTTAATGTGAGACGGGAAACCCTAACCCTAATTTTGGGTAAAGGGAATGAAAAGCCCTATTTGATAGATAACCGTAATCCTGATAAAGTATGGTGGTGTTACAATTGTTTCATATGATGTGATAAATGATTTACATGACTGTTATCATGTCTATTAATCATGTAGACACCATGAGATGATGACCAAAGCCATATTTGAGCTATGGCATTCATATAATAAATATGTTGAATGGCCTTATGTGCCTGATGTTGTTGTTGATTAGTAAAATTAACAAAATATGTATGGACCTCAAGAGTTCCATGAATCAGTTGTTTCATAGTGAAAGGTGACAAAACACTTAATAGTCCTTGTGAGGCATGTGAGATACTTGTGTAACAAGTATTATGTATACCTCGGTCTGAGAACATGGAGGTAATAGTTACCTAACAAGTGGTAACAGTGATAGTGATGAATTGAGGGTATGAGTACCCAAAGTTGATAAGTATGATAATGATGATGTTGAGGGATATGAACTTAATGATAATGATGAGGGACATAAACTTTCAAAGAAATGAAATGAGGGACTGAGATCCCAATGTCTTATAAGACTGAGAAGTGACTGATGAAAATAGTACATATTTCTTTATAGCACTTATCTGAATAAGTTATGTTTGAGAACTTGGCTGATGCTAAAAGAATATGCTAATGTACTTAATTAATCAAGTGAAATCATATCATGTAGAGCCCTAGCCATATAACCATCAATGTCAGAACTTGCTGGATGGTGAAATGGGTGCTCCGCGGCAAAACGCGGAACGCATATTTTGAATATGTGGGGGCAATGGGTGAATGTATCCTGACGTCCTAATGAGGGAATTGAGGAAAGGTAAACATTAAACCTCTCAATCCTTCATTATTGTACCGGGATGGATGTACCATGAATCTCCCGATGATTGGGACAGATGTAGTACACATCTCCCAATAATATTAATGCCAGATCAATGGAGATAAACATGAAATCTCACGATCACGAAAAGAGTACAACACACTACTATAACTCTAATAGTGAAGTTGCCAGTATACCCTAGAAAGCTATTTAGCAGAGACATAAGATGTCTTTCATTTGATCTTGTATTGACCGAGATAAGGGAGGTCTTGGTAGCCGACTCTACCATTGACCTTGTATGGCACCGATTTCGACTTCGCAATGGTCGGTTGGAGTTTGAGTGGTATACCTCATCTCCTCAGGGCATAAGTGTGATTGTAAAATGTAATCAGCCGTATAACATGTTTTCTTAAGGATTGAATATGGAAATTCATTGGATGAAATTACATTTCTTTTATACATCTTTAGTTGATAGATGTTATTCACATCTCTTTATACTCATTGCAAGTAGAAGGATGAATTATGATTCTATCATGGATAAATGCAATGCTCTCATTAGGAAAGGAGATTACATTACTCTGTTCATTCAATGATTAAAACTACTGTTAATATATAACAATTTCTGCTCAGTTTTATTATTATAAACTTCTATAACAATGTTTTGGCGGAGAGTTATATCTTCTGCTGGGGCAATTTACAATTGTCTCACCCCCGTGGGATCCAATTTATTTAGGTAAATGCAGAAGAAGAAGCAGGAACCCTATAGCAAGGGAAAAGCAGCAACAGTAACAGGGACAGTAGTGATAACCCAGGTGGAGACACTGGCTGCCAAGTTTTGTATAGATAGTAGTCCTATGTGTCTTCCCTGTACTCTCAGGTCCTCGGAGTTTATAGTTAGTGATTTTTAATGAATCGATATGGGATTTTGGCTTCATGCCTCGAAGTTCCTATGTTGTCAGTATATAATGTTGATAGGGTAGCTGATGTTGTAACCCTCGAGAAGAGATGGTACAAGTTATGTACTTTTGAATCAAGATGTAAATATTATACTTTGGTTCATAATGGAAGAGTTTCCTATGTTTGGATCTCTTTGCAAAAATTTTTAATTTTTAGTGATTTTCAATAATCCGCTACAAATGATTTGCTTCCGCTTAGTTAATCTTGTTTTCAAGAGTAGATTGTCACAAGTTCGGTAGGCCCACAAGGCGTCATTGATTTTTACTGACCAATCTTTCCGATTGTGTCCTAAAGTCTTTTCCAAAATAGCCTTGAGTTGACGATTTGAAACCTCTACCTGTCCACTAGTTTGTGGATGGTAGGGTGAGGCTACCTTGTGAGTTATACCATATTTCCTCAGCAATGCTTCGAAGCTTCTTTCCAGGAAATGAGAACCTCCGTCAGAAATCACAGTGTGTGGGACTCCGAATCGGGGGAATATAATATCTTTGAACATCTTGATGACATGTTTGGAATCACTAGTGACGGTCGGTATGGCTTCAACCCATTTTGAGACATAATCTACCGCCACTAGGATGTACAAAACTCCATGAGAAGATGGGAATGGACCCATGTAGTCCACACCCCAAACATCAAATAGCTCGACATCTTGCTATAGATTTAGTGGCATCTCATCTCTTTTGGTTATGTTACCCATTATCTGGCACTTGTCACATGATAAAACAAAGTTGTAGGAATCTTTGGATATGGTTGGCCAAAAGAATCCACACTGCAAGACTTTCGAGGAAGTTTTCTTAGGGCTCATATGGCCTCCAACTGGGCCTGAGTGACATTGTTCTAGAATAAGTTGGTCTTCTTCCTCAGTGATACAACGTCTGTATAGACCATAAACACAGAGTTTAAAATTGTATGGCTCGTCCCAATGATATTGCTTCACATCATGTAGGAATTTCTTCAGTGCATTTCCAGTGCATTCGGGGTGGATGACACCAGCAGCCAGGTTGTTCACATAGTCTGAGTACCAAGGGGTAGCTTCTGAAACTTTCATAATTTGGTCATCTAGAAGAGAGTCATTAATCAGGATATTCTTGGTATTCAGAGTGTGGATGCGACTGAGGTGGTCTGCTACAATATTCTATGTACCTTTCTTATCTCTTATCTCTGATCAAATTCTTGCAATAAGAGAATCCATCTAAATAAACTGGGTTTAGCATCTTTCTTTGATAGGAGGTAACAGATAGTGGCATGATCTGTGTAGACAATGACTTTTGAACCTATGAGGTAGGATATGAACTTGTCAAAAGTTTATATGACTGTAAGAAGTTCTTTTTCAGTAGTTGCATAATTCTTTTGAGCTTCATCGAGGGTCTTCGATGCATAGTAGATCACATAATGTTTCTTATCTATACATTGGCCCAAGACAACACCCACCGCATAATCACTTGCATCACACATAATTTCAAAAGGATGGTCCCAATCGGGAGCTCTGATGATGGGTGTTATTGTGAGAGCATGCTTTAGATGTTTGAAACTTTTAACACATCCTTCGTCAAAATTGAACTTAGCATCCTTTAGTAGCAAATTTGTCATCGTCTTGGTTATCTTTGAGAAATCTTTTATAAACTGCCAGTAAAAGCATGCATGACTTAGGAATGTGCGTACCTCCCTTACATTGATCGGGATAGAGATCTTGGAAATTACTTCGATATTGTCCTTGTCTACTTGAATTCCTCGATTACTGACCCTATGGCTGAGGACAATGCCTTCCTTTACCATAAAGTGACACTTCTCCTAGTTTAACACAAGATGTGATTCTTCACACCGTTTGAGGACAAGGGAGAGGTTTTTTAGGAAGGAGTCGAATGAATCTCTGTATATAGAAAAATCATCCATAAAAACTTTCATAATTGTTTCGGTGAGACCAGCGAATATGGCAGCCATGCAACACTGGAAGGTTACTGGTGCATTACAGAGGCCGAATGGCATTCTTCTAAATGTGTATGTTCTGAATGGGCAGGTGAAAGTAGTTTTCTCTTGGTCATCTAGATGTATAGGTATTTGATAAAATCTAGAGTAACCATCAAGATAATTGAAATATTCTTGATGAGCCAACCATTCTAATACTTGATCAAGAAAAGGCATTGGGAAATGATCCTTTCGAGTTGCCTTGTTTAACTTCCTGTAATCAATGCACATCCTCCACCCTGTAACCGTTCCAGTGGGGATGAGTTCATTGTTTTCATTTTGTATCATTATAGTTCCACCTTTCTTTGGGACCACATGCACGAGACTCACCCATGGTGAATATGATATCGAATAGATTATCCTAGCAGTGAGTAGTTTAATGACTTCACGACAGACTACTTCCTTCATATTTGGATTCAATTTGTGTTGATGTTCAATATTTGGCTTATGATCTTCCATCATGGGGATTTTTTGCATGCACAACGCTTGACTAAACCCAGTGAGGTCACTCATCTTGTAGCCTATTGCTTTCCTTCTTTCCTTCAATTCCTCCAAAAGTTTATCTTCTTGTTCCGCCGTTAGATCAGAATTTATGATGATGGGGCAGACCTTGAGTTCCTCTAGAAACACATATTTTAATCCTTCTGGTAGGGGCTTCATTTCAGGAGCTTGTGGCTTTTCACATGCTTCTTCAGTAACATTCATTGCTTTTAGTTCCTCAACCTTGGCTTCAAGATGTTCTTTAGCAGCATCAAGGTGGGAAACACAACTTTTCACTTGTTCGTCATCTGAACTTTCTGCATTTGGATTAGTAAGGGTCATCCCTAAAGGATCTTCTTGTTTATAATCCTCCTGCATGAGTAGTGACATCTGCTCTATGCACTCAATCAAGTAGACTTCTTCTTGCATACTTGGTCTTCGCATGCTTTCAAAAACTTTGAATTCGAGAGTTTCTTTACCTAATCTAAGCAGCAGGGTTCCTGCTTCAACATTAATTAGGGCTCTTGCAGTGGTGAGGAATGGACGTCCGAAGATGAGGGGGTATCTAATGTCTTATTTTATGTCCATGATGACAAAGTCATAAGGGACATAGGAATCCTTGCCAACCTTGATAGGGACATCCTCAATGATTCCCAAGGGTAGGATCATGGTGTTATCTACAAGTTGTATTGTCATGCCAGTTGGGAGCAGTTCAGCCAACCCTAGCCTTTTGTAGAGGCTAAGTGGCATGATGGAAATGCTAGCACCAAGATCTTCTAATCCTTTCTTACATGAAGAATCACCGATATGGCAAGATATCCCAAAAGATCCTGGATCTTTCTACTTCTTGGGCATCTTACTCTGGATGATGTCTGAAGTTGTTGTTTCTAACTTGACTGTCTCATATTCCTCAATTATTTATTTCCTGGTGCGAAGTGATGTCAAGTACTTTGTACATGCTGGTATTTCAACCAACACATCAAGAGGGTTTATCAACATGAGTTTCTTCATGGCTTCTTTGAACTTGTTGATTCACGTGTCAAGTTTGGTCTACCTCAATCGTGTTGGGAAAGGTATACGAGGCTTGTACACTGGTACTTCTGGATCTAGTGTTTCTTTTTCGGTAATAGTTAGTTTTTCAAAACTTCTCTCGCCTGTCTTATCAGTAGTCACTGCCCCTTTTGGTTGAGACTCAGATGTTGTAGAGTCTTGGACAACCACAGAGTCATCTTTGTCTGTTATAACCACATGTGTCTTGATAGGGGGATCTGAATAGTCTTTTCCAGACCTGGTGGTGACAGTCTTCAATTGCTATGGGTGCTTAGGATTGTTCTTAGGTTGGCCAGCAAAGGCTCCAACAGGTGGCTTCATGCTAGCTGCAAGTTGAGCTAGTTGAGATTTGATAGCCTTCTGGTGGGCTTGCTGGTTAGCTATCATAGTTTGCTAGCTAGCTATCAAGGTTTGTTGCGATTGTAACATCTTTTCAATGGCCAATAGCTTGTCATCAGGAGAGATGGGGCTAGCTTTTTGCCCTTGTTGTTGGTTATGGTAAGGGACTTGGTTGGGATTCTAAAATTAAAAATTGCTCTGATAATTGTTAAACTTCCTATTCTAAAGGTTTCCCCTAAAGTTCCCTTTATTTCCAAAGTTTTGTTGTTGGTTATACTGAAATCCAGGTGGGCCTCATTGTTGATTTTTTGGACCAAGTTGTTGCGAGTTTTCCGCTCCTGAAGGATTTCCATATTGAAAACCTGGATGGTTCTTATTCTGAGTTGGATTGTAATATCCTTGACCAGGAATGGTGTTAACAAAATTAAGATTTTCTATTTGACTATTATCTCCTTGGCCACATGCATTGCTTAGAACCACATCATATAGAACATTGCATGTTAAAGTGGAATGATCAATACCTTTACATGCTTCACAGAACAATGAAGCTGACTTGCTCTATTCTTGTTGTTGAGGGGCTGAACATCCTCTTCCAATTGCAGCAAGGGATGATTCGATATGGTCTTTCTTGGAAATTAAGAGTTTGAGGGTCTCAACGATAGACTTGTATTCTGGAATAACTTCAGCCATAGCTACCTTCAACACTCCTTTACCTACAGATCTATCCCAATTTGCTTGATTTTCAGCTCCAAGGGTGACAACCCTCCATGCACTATCGTAACTTTGTCGCATGAAGTTTCCTCTAGATGAGGAGTCCAACAACCTCTTGATATCATCGTCCACACCTCTATAGAAGATCTCGATAAGCTGATTCTTAGGAATGCTGTGGTGTGGACACTTGTGTAAAAGCTCTTTGTATCTTTCCCATGCTTCAGCTAGGGTTTCTCTAAGTGCTTGGGTGAACATAATTATTCATCCCCTAATTTCATAGGTGAGAGAAGGAGGGTAATTTTTTTCTAGGAATATGTTTTGAAGTTGTTCCCAAGTAGTTATGGGTTCGCATTGCAAGGAATTGTACCAACTTATAGCTCTATCAGATACTCCATTTTGCTTTGTCATGGCACATAGATTGATAAACCTTAGAAGATGTTCCTATCTATCTTCTCCTTGTTTACCATAGAATGGGTTGTTCTGAGCAAGGTAATCAAATGTGCTCGTATCTCAAAGTTGGGGGCATGAATGGGAGGACGTTGGACTGGGTGATGTACATTAGTAGCTTTAGGGATTGAGAACTCCCTAAGATCCTTTTGCAGTTCTGCTGCTTGCATTGCTGCTTGTGCTGCTAGGATTTCTTCTTGAACCACATCTTTGGCTTCTTGCATGAGTCTTTCTCTCTGTGCATTGATGGCTTGAGCCACCCTTCGGGCTATTTCCTATTCTTGAGCCATTCTTTCTTGGTTCTCTCTGTTTTGACGATGAAAGGTTCTGTCTATCTCCGGATCAAAGCTGGTGGTGAGTCCGGGACTATTCCAACGGTGCATACACTGGTCTTGGGGGTACTTGAAATGAAAACATCTGAAGTAAGATTGATGGAGTGGAGTGGAATTCAAGTAGATGATCGATTGTATCAAAACAAAAACAAAATCCTAGATTTGCCTTAAAAGAACTAGATTTGACTAACTGATTTCGTTGTCCCCAGCAACGGTGCCAAAATTTGATGTGGTTTATTATCGCACTAACAAATTTACTCGGGGTTGAAATCCCTGAGATTTTATGAAAACCTCGTGTAATAATGCCACCCGTAAGTGGACGAGTCTTATGGCAGTATAGTTAAGGATCGAATCCCAAAGGATAATGTTTTTAAGAATCTTTGTCAGTCGAATCTAGCCTAAGCAAGACTAATATTTAGAACGATTGATTGGTTTGTGGTTAATTAAACTAATTGCAAGAAAGTAAAAGAGCAGAATTAAAGTTTGTTCTAGATTAATGATATGGAATCACTGGGATGGTACCGAGTTTCACCACCACTACACATGAAAACACATAACATCCAGGCAAGAATCTAACTATCCAAATGGAGCTGTTGTGAACCCTCTGTGAGGATAGGCTCACGTAAGCATCACCTTAGGCATCAAATTACTCGTCAACCTCTAGATGAATTACTTACGGATCCGAAGATACAACATCCAACTAAGGCTGAGGGCCCCCCTTGCGGGTAGGCACACAGAAGCATCACCGTAGGCTAGATGGCTCATCCCCTCACGGATCACGCACTTATGACCTCAAGTAACCCTATTAGAAGTTCTCGTCAAGGAGTCAACCATGTTAACCAACAAGAAGGTAGGTGATTAGTCTGCAAGCAAACATCGAGGATTAACAAAGAAGATACAACATCCAACTGCAGATGCGGGCCCCCCTTATGGGTATGCACACATAAGCGTCACCGCATGCTAGATGGCTCATCCCCTCACGGATCATACACTCACGGATCCAAGGAATCCCATTCTATTTCTAGTTTGGGATTTGACCTCATTAATCGACATCCTACCCTACATATAGAAGTTCTCACAACATACGGAAGAACAATATGAAAGCAAGCAGATAATCAAACTTCAAATGTTATCAATTAACAATGAAATGAAAAGTTATATACATTGCCTTGGAATATTAAATGTAAAGATATGAAAGCATGGGAAGCGGGGCTAGTCCCCACACCCTAGAAAAAGGGAACTACTCACTCATGATGCGAGAAAAAAGAAGAACAAGAGAGAAGGAAAGTTCCACCATGAGCATGATGCAGAAGGTAGTTGCAACTCTGTGAAGATGATGCGGTCTTCTACGTCATGTCGGGGAAGATCTGGATGAGGAGGAAGAACCACCAAGATAGACCGGGTAGACCTTCTTCTCCACCTTCTTTCTCTTCTTGACCTCCCTGCTCACAGCAAGAGGAGGTGTGGGTGGCGTGACAACGGCGTGAAGATGGTGGAGTGGCAGTGGCATGGAAGGGAGACCGATCCTTTTCTCAAGCAGCCTCTCGGCATCTTGGAATTGATGTCCAAATGAGGGCCCTTGTAGTCCTATTTATAGGCTTGGATGGGGTCCTCACATTTTTGCTGTGATTTTTCTTCAAACGGTTTTCTTGAACGGTTTGGAGCAAACGGTCTTGGTGACCGTTTGACATCCAAATGGTCTTGGCTTCTACCAGTCTTGAGTCCAAACAGTTTGGAGATGCAAATAGTCTTGAAGACCGATGGGTTCAATTGGTCTTGACTCTAACCAGTCTTGAGGACCGATGAGGCTTGCACGGTCTTTCTAATCCAAACGGTTTTAGATCATTCTCATCCATACATTTTGCAGATGCGCCAAACGGTCTTCACTTTATTGATCGGTCTTGGAGCCCGAACGGTCTCGAGGGTGACTGGCCCATCGGTCTTGAGATCGTATGGCTCCAAACGGTCTTGAAACCATATACCGCCAAACGGTCTTGAGACCATATGGATGACTAGCTGAGACCATTTGGGGTCGAGACTGCTTGGTCAAAACCGGTTGGTCAAGACCAAGGATGAGAAGATATTGAGTGAATTCCATATGGTGGTTGAACCTCATCATGACCTACACAAAATCAATATAAATTTGGTTAGTAATCTTGATAATTGAATCAGTTAAGAAATCTTGCATTTTGTGAGATTTAAGGAGATGAAATTGAAAGTATTGAATCGAATTAGTCCCACAAAGGTGACTGAAAATCATGATGAATATGCATTCATCATAGATACAGACCCTTCTTCAGTTACTTCATACTGCTGTGATGCTATTGAATATTTTGGTAAAAATAAGAAGATGGTGATAATAGCTCCATTCAATGTCGAGTAAGTTTACTTTGCTTATAAATTGGACTTAAGAAAATTACATTTTTATTGTAGATTTTGAGTTATTAATTCTTAACTTTCTTACCTATAGTGGTAGGCATTGGGAGTTACTAGTTATTTTCCACAAGACATTCACTGTCTATTATCTAGATCCAACAGGGAATGAATTGAATACATTATATGGACACGCAATGAAAAGGCCATTATTCTCGTGAGAAATATTTCATATTTTTATATCCTTTAACATCTGTGATTACAATACTATTTAATTATGCAATTTAATGTGTTACATTAACATGTAAGTCTTTATAAGAGTTCAAAAAAGCTAGAGGAAAGGTCCCCAGGAAAAAGAATCAGCTACTAGTTTGGGAGAATGTGAAAGTAATTTCCCGACTCAAATGTATATATTATTTATGTGAACTGTGATTATTTGTATTTTTGAATATTTTGTATGTTTCATTTTATAGTGTGCTACACAAGACAATGGTTGGGCATGTGCCTACTATGTGATGCAATTTATGGACCTAATCATCAAATATGTCGTAATGGAAATCGATACTATACATCTGGTATTATATATAGTCTCATTATATAATATGAGATATATCAATCTTATCATATATTATTAATTATATATATACATCATTCTCTTTGCAGGTGTTTAAAACTGACTTCAGTACAGGTGGAAAGTTATTAGATGTACATACTCCCTATATGAGGGAGGAATTAGATGTTGTAAGAGAAGAATGGGAAAAATCCCTACAAGTAGTGGGAATTTTTTAATATAATTAGGACAATGATGACAATGATGACGATGATGAATAAAGAATGATATTTCTAAACTTTGTTCTCATAATTATTTTTGTGTGAATGTGAATGACTTTTTCTAGATTTTCTTATGTGTGAATGTGAATGACTTTTTCTGATCAATACATGAATGTCTAAATGTGAAAAGAGATGAAATGAATGGAACTGAATGTGAATGTAAATGAATTTCCATGTTTCTACATGTATCTGATCAATACATGTGTCAGAATGTGAATGAATTTACAGGTTTGTGGCCTATTGTTGGCTGATATCAATAGATGTTGTAAACCTGTAGTTCAGAATTGAACTGTAGGTTCTGCATCCTGCGACCAACCATACATCAGGCCTACAAACTGATAAGAAAAAAAATCAAAACATAGGTGTCAATTATTTGTATAAAACTGACACTAAAGACATACAACGTCGGTTATTAGCAAAAAACTGATGTCTCTTCCATGGCTGGCGTCGATTATCAGTAAGAACTGACGCCTATTGTGGCCAGGCACGACCGTGCTGACATGGATATGGCGTCGGTTACTGTTTAATCACTGACGTGTTTATCCATGATATAGTGTCAATTTTATGTACTAAATGACGCTTATAGTTCCCGTTCTGGCGCATTTTCGGTGGCAGAAAGGGTTATGGTGTCGGTGTTTGTTTAATAACTGACATCTTTGATCATGATATATTGTCGGTTTTCATTAAGAAACGACACCTATAGTTCCCTTGTTGTTGCATTTTCAGTGGCGGGAAGGGTTATGGCGTCGGTTAGAAATCGACGTTGAAGGTGTCGACGTTGAAGGTGTCGACTTTTAGCGGCACCCACTTGGGTGTCGCTTGAAAACTGACACTAAAGGCTCTAAATAACTGACGCCAAAGGCCTTTTCTGTAGTAGTGTGTATGCATGATCCTACAATACTATACACATGTACTGCGTAATGTATACACATGGTCCTAAAAGATTGTACACATGTGTCACAAGACTGTACACATGGTCCTACAAGACTGTACAACTGTGTACAAGACAGTACACATGGTCCTACAATATTTTACACATGTATAGAAGATTGTACACTTGGTATTACAAGAATGTACACATGTGTCACAAGATTGTACACATGTGTCACAAGACTATACACATTGTCCTATAAGACTGTATAGATGTGTACAAGACTGTACACAAGGTCCTACAAGACTGTACACATGTTTCATAAGATTGTATTCACAAGACTATACAGATGTGTCACAAGACTGTATACATGGTCCTATAAGACTGTACACATGTGTCACAAAATTGTACATATGTGTCACAAGACTGTAGGACCATGTGTAAAGTCTTGTGAACATGTGTACAGTCTTGTACACATGTGTACAGTCATATAGGATAATGTGTACAAACTTGTAATCCTACAAGACTATGACACATGTGTACAATCCTGTAATCCTACAAGACTATACACATTGTCCTACAAGACTGTACACATGGTCCTACATGGTTGTACACATGTGTACAAAACTATACATATGGTGTTACATGACTGTACACATGTGTCACAAGACTATACACATGTGTCACAAGACTGTACACATGGTCCTATAAGACTGTACACCTGTGTATAAGACTGTATGCATGGTCCTACAAGATTATACAAATGCACTACGTAATGTGTACACATGGACCTAAAAGACTGTACACATGTGTCACAAGACTATACACATAGTACAAGACTGCACAGATGTGTACAAGATTGTACACATTATCCTACAATATTGTACACATGGTATTACAAGACTGTACACATGTGTCACAAGACTATGCACATGTGCCACAAGACTGTACACATTGTCCTATAAGACTGTATAGATATGTACAAGACTGTACACAAGGTCCTACAAGACTATACACATGTGTCATAAGACTGTACAGATGTTTCACAAGACTGTACACATGTGTCACAAGACTGTACACATGGTCCTACAAGACTGTACACATGTGTCACAAAACTGTATACATGTATCACAAGACTATACACTTGGTCCTACAAGACTGTACACGTGTCACAAGACTGTACACATGTCACAAGACTGTACACATGATCCTACAATATTGTACACATGTGTACGACATTGTACACATGGTATTACAAGATTGTACACATGGTCACAAGACTGTACACATGTGTCACAAGACTATACACATGGTCTTACAATATTGTACACATGTATATAAGACTGTACACATGGTATTACACGACTATACACATGGTCCTACAAGACTGTACACATGTGTACAAGATTGTACACATGGTCCTATAAGACTGTACACATGTGTACAAGACTATATATGTATACAAGACTATACACATGGTCCGACAAGATTGTACAGATGTGTACAAGACTGTACACATGGTCCTACAAGATTGTACACATGTGTCACAAGACTATACACATGTGTCACAAGACTGTACACACATGTTACAAGACTATACACATTTGTTACAAGACTATATGCATGTGTCACAAGACTGTACGCATGTGTCACAAGACTATACACATGGTCATACAAGACTGTACACATGTGTATAAGACTGTACACATGTGTATAAGACTGTACACATTGTCCTACAAGACTATACACATGTATACAAGATTGTAGGACTATGTGTATAGTCTTGTGACACATGTGTACATTCTTGTATAGATGTGTACAGTCTTATAGGACAATGTGTATAGTCTTGCAATCCTACAAGACTGTGACACATGTGTACAATCTAGTAATCCTACAAGACTGTACACATTGTCCTACAAGACTGTACACATGGTCCTACAAGTTTGTACACATGTACAAAACTATACATATAGTCCTACAAGAATGTACACATGTATCATAAGACTGTACACATGGTTCTACAATACTGTACAAATGTGTATAATCTTGTAATCCTCTTGGATAATAATGTACGTGCATCCTCAAAATCGCGGTGTAGGAATCATGTTGTGGTTGTAGAAAGGAAACACCATGAGGAGGTTGTTTAGGAAGGTGTTTGTGTTGTCCTTAAGAAAACAATGATGTTGTATCATTCCAGGATACAATACTGAATACCTTAATGTTTAGTCCTAATAAAACACAATACCATACATCATTGTTGAGCACCAGATCTGCCACCTCCCATTGCCCATGGTCGTGAATCAGGCAGGAATCAGGATTGGTGGTGGCAGATGAGCAGTCAGCCCTGGCTCGAGTCCAGTTGAAGGGCAGGTGACAATATTTGATTTTGACTGAATCAATCATGTATGCAAGAGTACACATCATAGTAAACATGTGTACAAAACTATACATAACAATACACATGATAAAATACATGTGTACAAAACTATACAAAACAATACGCATGATAGTGCACATGTAAAAATCAATATACAACTATACACATGACAATACACATATGCATAAATATTACTTGATGGTACACATGGTAGTACACATGTGTCCAAAACTATACACATGGTTCTACACCTATGTATCCAAGAGTACACATGGTAGTACACATTTGTACAAAATCGTACACAACAATATATATCACAATACACATGTGTAGAAAACTATACACAACAATACACATGATAGTATACAAGTGTACAAATCAATACATAACTGTACATATGTGTATATAATATTACATAATGGTACACATAAATTTACACAAGTTGTATCACCACCGTCACAATTTTTGCCGTCAGAATAGCACGAGGCATTTGGGTTGTATGGGACCTTGAGCTTCTTCACCATCACTGTGTGTCGTGCAGACTAATCCTCCAGGTTCTACACCCGCTCCTCATGATCGTGCGATGAAGTTTGAGTCTGTTGTGGGGAAAGCGGTGCCAACCTAGTCTGTACCGTTTCTAGGGCTAATAGCACCATTGGTTGTAGGAAAAACTGGGCAGTAGGAACCATACACAATAGTACAAATGGGAGTACAAACCGCACACAATAGTACACATGCTAGTGCACATGTGTACAAACTTACACATGCCAATCATTTGTGTATTAAACTGCACACATGACAACAACACTTGTTATGATGTTTTTCAGATTAACATTGGCTTTATTTGATGAAAATATAAATGAATCTACATCATTGCAAATACTATTTAATGAAAAGTCATTACTCCCCTTTTTGCATGTATTTTACAAGGCAGTGTGATCGTTTTTCACTGTATTTGTATTAAACTTATGTGGGTAAAAATAGAGATAACTCGCTTTTGAGGGTTTAATATGCCAAAGTATTTATTTGATATCTTATATGATTACAATGAAATAAAAGGCAGACGGGCAACAAGTTACATGTGTACAACAATACACATGGTTGTATACATGTCTACACAATAGTAAACATTACAATATATATGTGTACAAGACTATACACAATAGTATGCATGGCAATGCACATGTGTAAAAAAATAGACATTGCAGTACAAATATCTACACAACAACACACTTGGCTTACACACATGTACAAGAATATACACAACAATATGCATGGCAAACCACATGTGTACAACAATACACATTGCAGTACATATGTCTACACATTAAAATACATTTGTACAAGACTATACACAATAGTACACATAGAAACACAATAGTACACATGGCAGTACACGTGTTACAACACTATACTCAACAGTTATATGAAAACACACACGTGTACAACAGTACACACGATATTACAAATGTCTATACAAAAGTACACATGGAAGTACACATGTGAACAAGACTATACACAACAGTGTGCATGCCAAAACACATGTGTACAACAATAATACACATGGTAGTACATGTGTCTATACACACCAATACACATGACAACACACAAGTGTACAACAATACACATGGAAGTACAAATGTCTATACAATAGTACATATGATAGTACACATGTATATAAGACTATACACATTATTACACATGACAACACACATGTACAAAAATACACATGATAGTACAAATGTCTATACAACAGTACACATGGTAGTACACATGTGTACAAGACTATACCAAGCAGTGCGCATGACAAAACACATGTGTACAACAATTTACACATGGAACATGGTGGTACATGTGTGTACAAGACTATACACATGCCGGTACATATATCTACACAACAATGCACATGGTGGTACACATGTGTGCAAGACTATACACAACAATACATATGTCTAAGAATACACATGGTAGTATAATTGTGTGCAAATCTATGTACATGTCAACATACATGTTTACACAATAGTCTACCTAACAATACACATGGCAGTACACACATGTACACAACAATACACGTGGCAGTACACATGTCTACACAACAGTACACATAACAATACAGGTGTATATAACTGTATACATGACCGTACACATGTGTATACATGTGCACTACACACATGTACACAACAGTACACATGACACTACACACATGTACACAACATAAATGTGTCAGTACACATGTGTACACAAGTGCACATGGTAGTGCACTTGTGTATAAAACTATACACATGACAATACACATGTGTACAAATCTATACACAACACTACATATGGTAGTACACATATGAACGCATCAATACACATGACCATACACTTGCATACAAAACTATACACATGGCAGTATACATCTGTACAAAATTGTACAACAATGCACATGATAGTACACATGTCTACACAACAGTACACATGGCAGTATACCTATGTACAATACTAAACACATGGAAGTATAGAAGTGCACAAACTGTACACAATAGTATGCATGATTGTAGACATGTGTACACAACAATTCATATGGCAGTATATTTGTTCATAAAAATGTACATATGGAAATAGACATGTGTACAAACTGTATAAAACAATACACATAGCAGTATACATGTGTACATAACAATACACATGGAAGTACAATTGTGTACAAACCTAAACACATGGCAACACACATGCATAAAATAGTACATATGACAGTACACATATGTACACAATATTATACATCATGATCCACTTGTGTACAAAACTGTACACATGGAGGTACACATGTGTACAAAATTATACACTATTGGTCACATGGCAATTTACATGTGTACAAAGTAGTTCACATTTTAATAAAATTGTCTACACAACTTTTCACATGAAAGTAGACATGTGTAGCAAACTGCCCACAAAACTACACATTGTAGTACACATACATACCCAATAGTACACATGACAAAATACTTGTGTAAAAAATTGTACACAACAATATACATGATAGAACACTTGTGTACAATAGTGTACACAACAATACACATGACTATATACATGTCTGCACAATAGTAAACATGACAGTACATTTGTGCATAATATTGTATTTATAGCAGTACACATGTGTGCAAACTGTACACAACAGTACACATGACTATACACATATGTGCGCAACAGTACAAATGGTATTATACTTGTCTACAAAACTATATACACGACAATACATGTGTGAATAAACTATGCATAATATTACACATGAAAATACATATTTGTACATAACAGTACCTATGGAGGTACACTTGTGTACAAAACTATACACAACAATACATATGACAGTACACATGTGTAAAACATTGCACATATGCATGTAAAGTTGTACACGACAATAAACATGACAATACTCATGCATAGGAAACAATACACATATGTACAGTTGTACCCATGGGTGATATTATGTGTACTATTGTATAAACATGTGTACTACTATGTACACAATATATTGTCATATTTACTATCGTGTACACATATGTACTACTATGTGTACAATTTATATTCTATTAATATTGTGTACACATGTGTACTGCGATATATACGCATGTGTACTGCGATATGTACACATGTGTATTTTATGTATATTATTGTACACAATTTTGTACACGTATTTTTGTGTACACAAATTTACTATCACAATGTATTGTTTTATCCACATGTGTACTCTTTGGATAATGTACTCATCTGTATTGCTACGTGTACTACTTATTGAACTTGGCAACACGAAGAATTCTGCAATTTTGTAGCAGCAAGCAGCACTTTCCATGCACGCAGGGACTAATTATGCGATGATGTGAGTAGTAGCTAAGCATGCACATGCGAAACAAATTAATTAGGAGCGTCGAAGTGGTTGATTAATCATGTTGGAAAACTTTGTAGCAGGTTGACTTGATTAAAATTAATAGTACTCAGTGATGACGAGATCCGATTCGGTCCTTGATATCGAGGATGTAAAGCAGACCTCCATGAAACATGGAACACCTAACGAAGTTAAGAATCCAAAATCTGAAACTAAAATTTTGATATAAGGTTATAGCTAGACGGTGTTTATTGCAACTACAGTAGGAGGTAGTTGCTATCATATGGCCACAAGTAGGTAAGTAGAAATTATGTTGTAGCAGGATCCTCCCATTAGGGTTAACCAGTAGGGTTAACTTCCAGTTGCCAAACTTATGAACTTACCATTTTGATCTATCGTGTTTGCGACAGCATGGATGAAGTCAATCCAGTCCAAATCCAATCCGATCCAGTGTAGCAATCAGCGTCACGACCAATAAGAGAGGAGAAATCCGACCCGATGCGTGGTAGCAACGTCAGCAATGGGATAGCAAGGGAACAAGTCGATCAGCAGACCAAAAAGCTCACACAAAGTACCAAAGAATTTTGATACGGGGGGAAGGAAAAGTTGCAGTTGGATTTTGCCTAACCAAGCAAGGGAAAAAATTAATGAAGGAACGGGTAACAAACTTATCATTCATCTGGTTCTTCTCGGACTGGAAGTGGTATGCCCAGTCGCCCTCGCCATCTCCCTCACCCTCCTAGACGGACGTCGGAGGATTTGTCGGACACGCCTTCTCTCACGTCTCGAGCAACTGTTTCTGCATCCACAAGGACTGCCTCTGCCGGCCACTGTGACTTGGGGCCAGCACCTCACGCACGACGAACGGGTGCCCACCGTCGGCGAGGACACCAGTGCCGCCGAGCAGCAGGCCTTGGGTAACCAACAATAGAAGGGAGGTTACCACAGCGGCAAGGACCTTGGGCTTGGGTTCGGCCTGTCGGGGTGCTCGATACTCCCCGCCATCATAGTCCTCGTCCCCGGCATAGAGGAACCTAACAGGCACTGTGGATATGACGACCATTGAATAGGTCGTCTGATGTATGGGAATTGGGAAGAATAGGAGTGACGATTTTTGTGGAAAAAAAGTCGAGCACATAGAATATAGAAACAGAACAGAGAGATTATTATGGCCGCATAATCATTTTCGGCAATGTCTTCTCTGCCGTTTACGACTATTAATGGACTGTTAATGAACAAAAACTATTGCAAGGTTCTAGTTCCGGAGGACCGTTGGGGGGTGTGGTTTGGGATGCGGGGTTGGTTACGTGTATCACGGCTGTTTACCCCCACTGTCCTTTGTGTAGAGTCCCTGGACAGTCTTTTGTTTGCCACATGGGGGTCGAAGATCAAGAAAACCCAGATCCTCGAACAGTGAGTTTCATTGCACTTGAACTATGGGCTGTGAGGGGTTACACGATTATCTAAATTTGCTGTTACAAAATGTTGTTGCGGGCGTGTTAAAATTAATCTGGGCCATTAACGCATCCTATTAATTTTTTAAGGGTGCGTTAAATGTGCAGTTAGGATGCTCTGGAATAGCATATGGAACAACAACTCGTCACAATAGATTTGGGGGCGTTACAGGAAGTACCTCCCCCACCTACCCCACTCATTCCTGGTACTACACTTATTATATTGAACTATATTTCTTTCATGGAGGCATAAGCGTGCTTTACGTGCGGCTGACACCGCCCCCTACCAGTCGTGGTCTTCATCCTCCATTTTCCTCTCCTACTCACTCTTTCACCTTATTAAACATCTATTTTTTATTTTTTTATATTTATTTTTTGTTTTACTTATAACTTTTGACCCGTAATAAATTTTTTTATGAAATACAAATTATTAGAATCCTTACAAAAAGTACCTTCCAACAAAGTCCAATATTCACATATTTTGAAAAAAAAAATAGAGGGAAATAAAAGAGGTATAAAAAGAGAGAGGACGAAAGTCAAAATGGAATTAAATAAGTGAGGAGGGAAGATAATAAAGGAGGATGGAAGTGGATGTATAGCATCCCGTTTGACATTTATCACATCCACAATCAATCCAATATGTCCAGTTTGGACTTGAACGTGCTAAGATCATACTTGAATGCGCCCAATTAGGACATGATTGCACCTAGTTAGTCTTGTAGTACACCTACTTCTTAGTGCATCATCATCATCACATCATCATCTTCATCATCATCACCACCACCACCACCACCACCACCACCACCACCACCACCACCACCACCACCACCACCATCATCATCATCAACATCATCATCATCATCATCATCATCATCATCATCATCATCATCATCATCATCATCATCTTCTTCTTCTTCTTCTTCTTCTTGATTACACCCGATTGCACATGTATTGTACCCAATTTGACATGTAAAGCACCCAACATCAATCTAATGTGCCCAATTTTTATTTAATGTGCCTAGTTCAAATTTGATTGCAAAGAATTTGGACTTTATTGCGTGTAGTTTGGACTTAAAGGGCCAGCAGTTCAGACTTGAATATGTCCAGTTTGACTTGATTGCGCCTAGTTAATACATAATGTATCCGATTCTTTGTCTTGATTGCACCAACTTTCACTTGAGTCTAATTCAGACTTGATTGCGCCCAATTTGGACTTTAATGCACTCAATTTAGACTTGATTGCAACCGATTTGTATTGTAATGTGCATATTTATTAGTGCATCATTATCATCATCATCATCATCATCATCATCATCATCATCATCATCATCATCATCATCGTCATCGTCATCATCATCTTCTTCTTCTTCTTCATCATCATTGTAATCATCATCATCATCATCATCTTCATCTTCATCTTCATAATCATGATCATGATCATGATCATGATCATGATCATGATCATGATCATGATCATCATCATCATCATCATCATCATCTTCTTCTTCTTCTTCTTCTTCTTCTTCTTCTTCTTCTTCTACTTGATTGCACCCAATTTCACATGTATTGTATCTAAGTTTACATGTATAGTGCCCACAATCAATCTATGTGATCAGTTTGGACTTGAATGCGCCTATTTCGGACTTGATTACACCCATTTTGGACTTGTTTGTGCCCTATTTAGGATTGAACACACAGTTCAGACTTGATTGCGCCCAGTTTGGACTTGAATGCGCCTAATTTTGACTTGAGTGCACACAGTTCATATATGATTACACCTAGTTAGTGTTGTATCAATGCACCTAGTATTTAAATTTGATTGTGTCCAGTTCAAACTTGAATGTGCCTGATTTAGACTTGAATGCACACTATTTTGGACTTGATTGTGCCCTATTTGGATGTGATCATGCCGAGTTAGTGTTGTATAAATGCACTTTTTTTACAATGTACCTTGTTTCATATGTATTGTGGCTGGTTTGTAATGGAACACATCTAGTATGTAATGTAGTACACATTAATTTTGTGCACCATATTATTTCTCTTAAAATATATCAACATTAGTCTTGTTGGATTGTATTTTTCTTAGCAAATCTAATGGTTCTTATTTCGTCAAAAAATACTCTACGGTTTGAAAGTTATATATGATACAAATATCTCTCTCCTCCTTTTTCTTTTTTCTTTCTTTACTTTCCTCATCTGCCACACATTTAATGCCCTAACTACCCCCATTCCAGTTGGCATGCAAAATTATCCTCTACTAACCCTGCTTGGGTAAACCACATGGAAAATTGCTCGAGGACAAGCTCAAAACGTGTGTGACGCCCCCAGTGCGTCAAGCACTAATTTTCGTATTATACTTGCACAGGTCCCCGCTCATTTTTAGTCACTTTACATCTAATTTTAATCTTTCTTGCATTTAGTTTTGTCTATTTGTGTCTAATTTTGGCCCTTGTGCATTTAATTTTATTTATTTGCGTCTAATTTTTGTTATGGGTGCCTAGTTTTGGTCATTTTAGAACATTGATTCCTCATTTTGTAACATCGACACCTAATTTTGTAACATCCACACCTCATCTTTTAACATCAATAATGTACCCAGTTTTTTATCACTTCGCGCCCAATTTTTGGCACTTCACGCCCAAGTTTGATATTTTCATGCTTAATTTTAGTCATTATGCATCCAATTTTGGTGTCTTTGTGCTTAATTTTAATAACGTTACACTCATTTATTGTTTTGGCAAATTTGTGTCAGCTTTGGTCTTTTTGTATCTATTTTGTGACATCGATGCCTAGCTTTGTAACTTTGGCACCCATTTTGTGACATCATTGCCTACTTCCCCCTTCTTCACTATGTTGCACTCCTTTTATAACATCAACTCCTCATTTTGTAATATTGACGCTTCATTTTATAATATCCACACCTCATTTTATAATGTATGTGCCTCATTTTGTAATATCAGACTCCACACCTCTTCCTCCATGACATCCCTCATCATTTTTCTCCCATCCTTCCATTACTTCTCTCCTCACTTAATTTCCCTCTACCAAGTACTTTCCTCCTCTTTTCCAATTATTACCCTTGTCACCTACTACATTAAAACCCATTTCCTTCCTCATATGTCCCCATTACTTTCTTCCTCATCTCATTACTTCCATTCTCACTTTTCTCATGATTAGTTTCCTCCTCTCTCCTCATTACTTCCCTCCTCTTTTCCAATACATCACTCTCTCTTATTTTTTATTTTATAGAAATGAGGCATGAACTCTTTCCCTCTCTACCAATAGTCCTCACTTCCCTCCTCTAATTGTATTCCTTCCCTCTTCTCTCCCTTTAATTTCCACTTATTTTATATCTGTCTCTCTTAAAAAAGGAATACTCACTCTTTCCTATTTCTTCTCTCCCTCTCCCACACATTCTCTCTCCAACCATCATGTCTGTCATCCCATCTCCCATCCAATCTCTACTCTGTCATGTCAGCTCACAAAATCACCTTTGAAACATAATTACCCCCTCTTGTTCAGGCATCTCATGTGCCTCAATGGGTGTTGCTGATGTGCATGTCTCAACAACCTCGACATTAAAGTCATGTGTAGGGTCAATCAAACTCAATGATGTAAGTTGATCCCAATTTAGTCTAGCCTTCCCCACATGAGGAGTAGGTGTAAGGATATGCTAAGTGCAAATGTCAAATGGTATGCAAAAGGATGTAGGTTACAATGGTAAGTTATATATGGCATATTGTGAATGAGTTACCTTGGGCTGAAAGACACCAAACTCATTGTGTTGTGACTAGGAGTATGGAGGTGGGAATGAGTAGGGGATGGACCTACATATAGGGTCGAAGTGAACTAGAAGATGCTACAATATAGGCTAATGGACTAACTAGAAGATGCACCTACTTAGGGGGATGGTGGGAGTCAGGAGGAATCTTACCAAATATATGTACATGTACCCAAGTACAAGATATCCTATTGTAGGCTATCCTTGTGAGGTATGGTGTCATGGTATATGATGAAGCATATCCCCAAGTGTGAAACATTATATGCTCTAGAAGTTGTTTTATGAACTCAATCTACATCCTAGGTACATCATCATATACATGTTTAGTTTTCCAATGCATCATACTATTGGTATGTATGCCCAGAGAGAAAATCATATGATGATGTAATGGGGTATTATATACTTTATTTGATAATGATAAAGGAAATTTTGTCTATTATATATGTCTAAATCATGAGATGATGAAACATACATAGTAGATGTCTAAAGAATGATATTACTTGATGACATAGGTCTTTAGGATGAGGACATGAACAATGAGATCATATTTATGATAAGAGTACATACATTTTTGTTATGCCCCCAGACAGATATTGCTGTGGAAGAAAAATAGACAACAATAATACATAAGACTAGAGTGTGTGTGTTCATTGATGGTAGAGTCTCATTCGTCATGATAGGTGATATCAAGTCAAACACACGAGTACATGTTAGAGAATAGTTATCGAACATACCTACCTTGAGAGTGATACATGGAGATCATGGAATGGTAGTCAAAATCAACTCTCATAGTGATAGTGGTGACTATGGTTCTTTGATCAGAACTCACTACACTCATCACATGTCATTCAATGTATTTTTCCGTCATCTAATGTGACCTTGAATAAGGGTTTCAATAAAGGTGATGCTCGAGTGCATTATGACACATGGGGATTGAGTGTGAGTGAAGTAGATGGGATTTGTCCCTATGAGAGATTGATATCCAGGCCAATTGATTAGAAGGACTGAGAAACGCATGTCCAGACTCATGTGAATCAATATATGATATGTGAGCTCGCATTGTAACATCCCAAAATTTCAAGAATAATTTGAACCTTATAATGTGGTTTTACTTAAAATATAATAATTGAGGATCTTAATGCAAAAAGGCCATGAAATGAAATTTATTAAGAGAGAATGGAGTGAAAAGAGTAAAATAGGACTCAAAATACTTTTTCTCTTTCATATGTATATTATGTGTTACAATTAACTCAAAGATATAAATGTTGGTTTCTTTTCTCTCTCCTCCAAAGAAGTCACTCAAAAAGGCACAAAAGGGAAGATGAAATAACTATTGAGTGGACAACAAGTTTTATCTCGAATTTTGACTCAGTAGATCACAAAGGAAAGCCTTTTTCACAATATATAATCAATTAATGCATTAAAGTTAAAATAAATTGATTAGTAAGGATTTGTGTGGAAATTTCTAGAAAAGGTACGGTAAGGGTAACCAATGGGAATAATTCGACCCTAACATGCACCTAAGAGAAATATACACTCAAACAAGGTTGCTTTCCAAGTTTGGCTCGAAAAAGAAGTTAATTAATGTCTTAAATAAATCAAATAAGTCAATGGCTTAAGGGGCAAGAAAAGGGTATTTATCTTTCGTATTTTTGCCCCAAATCTTTCCCACACAAAGAATTAGGTGTTAAACACTTCTTCTTAAATTTCAAGATTTTTTTGGATGAAAGGACATAGAGTTATCAATTTATTTAGATTTCCTAAAGTAAAGGAATTAATTGATTTATTCATTTAGATGTCATGGTTCATCTTATTTTGGAATCTAGGGCCAACTCTTTTATTTGTCACACATGTTCTCAACCATCACATCAAAATCCAATGGTTCCCCATCATGACCTACCCTGAGACAGATAGGGAAACATGGCTACAGTACCATATCTTCTCCCCTCTCACCTCTCTCTCTTTGTGATCAATGTGGATGCCTAAAAATGTTCCCTTTAGTTTGAAGGGAAGTTTTTGAATCAAACCATCCCTAGATTTCCCTATCTAGAGAGGAATCAAGGCTTTCCCCAAATTGTAACCCCCTCTTTGGCCAACCCCCCACGAACGAGACCTATATAATGGAGTAGAATCCCCCGAAGAAATCCCTTGATTGTCTGCAAGACTCCTCCGTGCTTTAAATCTTTCTCCTTGCATCCAATTCCTTCTCTAGAACCCTCTTTCTCCTCCTGCCATCTCTCAGAAATTGGCTAGAGATCCACCTTGTGGTCCACGCTACTTTGACGACACTCAGATGAAATCGAGGCCACAATCATTTGGGGAAAGCCTTGATTCGACGCTACTTCAGGCAGTACCCTCGCCTTCCGCCCAAAGGCCCCATAGCTCAAAGTCAATTCTTTGGTTGACTTTCTTAGGGTGCCTATTTGTGAGATCAGAAATGCCCGAGGTAGAAGATGAAACCCAATGAAAACCCTCGCCTTCCCTTCAATGTGAGTAAGGCCTCTTTTGTCCTTTTTCTTTTTTTCTCGCCTGGCCATGCAAGTGCGGGCGCCAAACTGGCACAAGAAAATTGGCTCTATCGTGGCCCCGCAGGTGCTTGCTTTACTCGGTCAGTTGCCTATGTGGCTAAAGCTGATTGGCCAGTCATGTTTTAATTTCTAAATATTCTAGAAAATAGTATGATTATAAAAATATGGCAAATAAATAGTGTATTTTGGTTAGAAAAATATAATACCCCAAAAAATAATTGTTTAATGACCTTATTTTGTATCATATTTTTAAAAGTTCCCAATGTTTCTACCTTTAATATGTTAAATGTATCAAAACCCTAATTCCTTAATTTTGATGATTATAATATGTTTAAATGATTGTAATATTTAAAGTCCAACCTTAAAAAAAGAATCTTTAATCTAATTTGGGAATGAGAATTCATATGTCACCAAAAAATTGGGATCTTAGGTGATAATTGGAATACAAATTGATATGTTGAATATTATGAATAGGGTGTTTAGGGTTTTCAATCCCAAAGACATGATTAGGATTTAGTGAACCTAGGAAGGAAGATTAGATCTCCTCTAAGTTCAAGGTACGTGGTCCATGCTAATTGAGCATGAGTAATGTTTACTTTTATGTATGTGTGTATGCAATGAATGCTATGAATCTGTTATATATTGCAATTGCTTAAAGTCAATGAATTCATGATGAATTGAATGTAATGTTCTACTGTCCATATTATGGTATCATATTCATGCACATTAAGATTAAAGTCAATACTAAAATTTAAGAGAAATTTAAGAGTTTTAAGAGAAAGATAAGGTTAAAAGATAACTTATATAAGATCCTCACCAAGAGGCTCCTTAGAGAAAAAGTAAGAGGCACTTTGGTGCATAAGAGAAGAGGCATTTTGGTGAAACCAAAGAGGCACTTTTGTGCAATTAAAATGGTACTTTGGTGCATAAGAGAAGAGGCACTTTGGTGGAAAACCCGATGATTATTATATAAGTCAAGATAAAAGAAGTGATCTAAAAGAAACTGTGTCCCTTTTTTAAAGTTTAATGTCAAAGTTTATTTTTAGTTTACATGCTTTCCTTAAAGTTATAATATGTTCAATTCCACTTACCATTGGTTTTATGCATGGTTGGGGGAGTGATGCCCGTAGGTAAGGAGAAAATCTTAGGAGGAAGAAGCTTTTTGACATCCAAGGAATAGCTCAAGGAGTCTTCAAGAAGAAAAGACCTAGTTGGCTGCCTTTTACCAAGACAATCCAAAGTTTAGATATCTTTTACATAATTTATAGTCTTGTTATCAAAGTAGATATATGGACTTGATGTAGATTTTCTTTTTCCAAAACTATGTATGAATCTGATTTCAATCAATGCACAATGTTTCATTTACTTTAAATTGCAAAGAATATCACCTTGTGAAACCCCCCTTTGAGTAAAGTGCTTCCAATCAGTGATTTATTTATGTTGTGGAAAGTGGGGTGCTATAATATGGCATCAAATCAATTTGGTAAATGGCCACTAGGAAAATATGATTCACACATGCACCCTAGAAAAGATATGAGATTAAGGTATAGGAAAGGACCCCAAGAAAGAGTATCAAACCCTAAGATAACAATATTTTTTACCCTAGAGTAGAAATGTATATATTATGGATAGGTGTATATCTAGTTTGGATCTTAGGTATTGACCTAATCTTAGCTAGTGTCATATCCTCTCTTATCTCAGTGGTTGGTGCACACCATGTGAGGAATATAGAGGGATGTTAGAAGCACTAGACTTATTGTGCATCTGTCCCCTTCATAATAGTTAGTGTGGTATGGGACATGTGTACTATTATGTTGGTGAAGGGTAGTATAATAGGATCTCTCATCATTGGGTATGTGACTGATCAACACCTACCTGGGTATGTTAAAAAGATGGGCAATACAAAAGACCTAAAATAGATTATCATCTACACCTAATGTTAGAAAAGTCATGCCCTAGATATAGTTATGAGTTGGTTACTTAACTTTAAGTATAAGATGAGAATATGAGGAGTAAAGTAATAGTTAATCCATGCCCACATAATCATAATAAATTTAGATGTCTTATGCTACATAATTATTTTATGCAAAATTGTGAGCATAAATGATCCTTTGAATGTTAACTATCATTAAATGAAGAAATAAGAAAAACCCTAAGGTGGGTAGTAGCCTAAGGAAAATTTTGAGGATGAAATTTATTTGTGGTGGGTAGAATTGTAACATCCCAAAATTCAAAATACTTTTTCTCTTTCATATGTATATTATGTGTTACAATTAACTCAAAGATATAAATGTTGGTTTCTTTTCTCTCTCCTCCAAAGAACTTACTCAAAAACGCACAAAAGGGAAGATGAAATAACCTTTGAGTGGATAATAAGTTTTATCTCAAATTTTGACTCAGCAGATCACAAAGGAAAGCCCTTTTCACAATATCTAATCAATTACTGTATTAAAGTTAAAATATATAGATTAGTAAGGATTTGTGTGGAAATTTCTAGAAAAGGTATGCTAAGGGTAAACAATGGGAATAATTCAAACCTAACTTGCACCTAAGCAAAATATAGAGTCAAATAAGGTTGCTTGCCAAGTTTTATGGAAAAAGAAGTTAATTAATGTCTTAAATAAATAAAAAAGTCAACAGCTTAAGGGGCAAGAAAAGGGTATTTAACTTTTATATTTTCACCCAAACTCTTTTCCAAATAGAGATTTAGGTGTTAAACACTTTCCCTTAAATGTTGGGATTTTTTAGATAAAAGGAGAGAGAGTTATCAATTTATTTAGATTTCTTAAAGAAAAGGCATGGATTGATTTATGCATTTAAATGTCACGGTTCATCTTATTTTGGAATTGAGGGTCCATCTCTTTTATCTGTCACTCATGCTCTTAGCCATCATATCAAAATCCAATGGTTCCCCATTATTTCCTACCTTGAGACAGATCGAGAAACATGGCTACACTATCGTTTCTTCTCCCCTATCACCTCTCTCTCTTTGCGATCAATGTGGAAGCATAAAAAATGTTCCCTTTAGTTTTGGGAGAAGTTTAAGAATCAAACCATCCCTAGATTTCCCTGTCTAGAGTGGAATTGAGGCTTTCCCCAAATTGCAGCCCCCTCATCAGCCAACCCCCATGGCCCAGAACTATATAATGGGGTAGAATCCCACTGCTAGATCCCTTGATTTTCTATGTGACTCTTCCATGCTTGAAATCTCTCTCCTTGCCTCCAATTCCTTTGATAGAACACTCCTTCTCCTCTTTCCATCTGTTAGAAACCTACTAGAGATCCACCTTGTGGTCCACGCTACTCCGATGACTCTAAAAAAATTAGGGCCACGATCATGTCTGGTGAGATGAGGTGGTTCAACCAATACGCTCGCCTACCACCCAGAGGCCCCATAGCCCAGAGTGAACTCTCAGGTTGACTTGCTCAGGGTATCTGTTCGTGAGATCAGAAGTGCCCAAGGTAGAAGATGAAACTTGGTGAAAAGATCAGATTGCCCTCGCCTTCCCTTTAGTGCGAGTAAGGGTTCTTTTGTCCTTTTTTCTCACCAGGCCACCTGACACAAGCAAATTGGCTCTGTCGTGGCCCGTAGGCACTGGATTCACTAGATCAGCTGCCTATGTGGCTAAAGCTGAGTGACTAGTATTGTTATAATTTTTGAAAATGCCGAAAAACAGTATGATTGCCAGAATATGGCAAATAAATATATTTTTTAACAAAAAAAATATAAGGAACCCAATAAAATTGATTTAATGACATAATTATGTTTCATATTTATAAAGTTCCTAAAGTTGATAACTTTAATTTGTTAAATGTATTAAAATGCTAATTCCTTAATTTTAATGATCATAATATGTTTAAATGATTGTAATAGTTAAAGTCCAACCTTATTGAAAAAAAGAGAATCTTGAATTTAATTTGGGAATGAGAATTCATATTTCACCAAAAAATAGGGTTTTAGGTGATAATTGGAATACAAATTGACATGTTGAATGTTATGAATAGGGTGTTTAGGGTTTTCAACCACAAAGACATGATTAAGGTTTACTGAACCTATGAAGGAAGATCAATTCTCCTCTAAGTGCAAGTTAAGTGGTCCATTCTAATTGAACATGAGTAATGTTTTATTTTATGTATATGTGTATGCAATAAATGCTATGAATGTGTTATATGTTTCAATTTCTTCAAGTCAATGAATTGACGATGAATTGAATGTAATGTTCTACTATCCATATTATGGTATCATCTTCATGCACATTAAGAGTAAAGTAAATACTAAGATTTAAGATAAATATAAGAGGACGTTAAGAGTTTGAAGAGAAAGATAGTGTTAAAAGATAACTTATATAATATCCTCACCAAGAGGCTCCTCAGAGCAAAACTAAGAGGCACTTCGGTGCATAAGAGAAGAGGCACTTCAGTGCAACCCAAGAGGCACTTTGGTGCAATTGAAGAGGAACTTTGGTGCATAAGAGAAGAGGCACTTCAGGGAAAAACCTGAGGATTCTTATATACGTCAAAATAAAAGAAATTGTATCCCTTTTTCAAAGTTTAATATTCCAAGTTTATTTTCAGTTTACATGCTTTCCTTAAAGTTATAATATGTTCAATCCCATTTACCATTGGTTTTATGCATGGCTAGGGGTGCGATGCCCACAGGTAAGGAGCAAAGCATAGGAGGAAGAAGTTTTATGACATCCAAGGAATAGCTCAAGGAATCTTCAAGAAGAAAAGACCTAGTGGGGTGCCTTTTACCAAGATGATCCAAATTTTAGATATCTTTTACATCATGTATAATCTTGTTATCAAAGTAGATAGATGAACTTGATGTAGAATGTCTTTTGCCAAAACTATGTATGATTCTGATTTCAATCAATGCAAAGTATTTCATTTACTTTAAATTTCAAAGAATAGTATCTTGTGACACCCCCCCAAGTAAAGTTCTTTTGCTCATTGATTTCTTTATGTTGTGAAAAGTGGGGTGCTACACACATGCATATTAGATAGTCTGCTCTAGTTCAAGGAACATTGATTGAATGATGAAGAGGATGATGATTACATGCCTTGAGTTCAATCTGGATATCAAAGACAAAGGAACTATACGATCATGGTAATAGTGATTACAGATTGTAGGTTTATGTTGTTCTTCAATTTTCCAAATTACTTGGGTAGCAATGATGAGTTTCTAGATATCGTTCATTTCTTGTGATGTCATAAATTGGTTATGGACATTCACTACAATCACACACATAGGATGAACTTGGATAGGAGTTTATTCATGAATGATGTTTAACTTTATTATAAAGTGTTTAGGTGTTCAATTAAACAACTAAGGCTGAAAATTTATAGACTAGACTTTGAACTGACCAGTCCAAGTGTTGAACCAATCGATCAAGTGTTAGGTCAATTCAAATAACATTGGCTGAATATTGCCTGAGCTGCATAAGTGAATTGACAATTTCACATATGAAACAACCAGTTTACATATGAAATGATAATTTCATGATATGAAGTGACTGTTTCATGATATGAAATGACCGTTTCAAGAGTGAAACAATCGATTCATCATCTGGATTGTCTGATTCAATGATCATTTCGATAGGAATAAGGATTAATGTTAATGTCATGATTGTGCATTAATTGAATATTGAATGTCAGTGTGTTTTAAAATAGGAAAGCACATGAGCCGACCGATTCACATGTGAATTGACTAGTTCAATAGTGAACTAATTAGTTTACAATTTGTAACTTCTAGAAAATTCATTAAATTTTGTCTCTTTGACTCCCAGATGGACTGACAACCCTGACTCTGGCCCTCCTATAAATAGAGGGGTATTGGAGGCTTCCCAGACACAACAATAAGCTCTAACAATTGTTGTCCTCTCCAGTCGTGGTAACCAAGAGAGTCTGAGCAAGCCCTACCTGGTAAAGGGAGGGGGATAGCAAGGGAGATAAAATAATGAGAGCGAATCAACTCTAGCAGGCTGACATTTGAAGGGAAAACTCCTCCCCGTAGGCGCTAGTAGCGTAATGTGGAGATTCTAGTAGTCTGTGTGAACTACTCTAGAGGCGAGAGACATTTTCCCTGCTAGGAGGACATAGTCAAATTCTATCTGTGGTGATCAACCAAGAGGCCACTGCTGATGACATTCAAGTGCAACTTGAAGAAAGGCACACACTACTATAGGAATAGATGTCACTAGACTTTATATAGGACCAGATATAACTCTTATTACCCTCTTTCCTTGATACATTGTTGTTGACGCGGTCTGGTAGTTAGGGAATTGAACATTAAACTTTTGTTACAACTGCCTTATCTATCCCCCAAATTTCCCAAATGTGGTGTCAGAGCCACGTCAAATCACGATGTATTTAGATTTAAATAAATATGATTGGATTTAGTTTATTTTATATGATGTGAATATTAAGATGATTAATGTGCATATTCAATTAAATACAAAATAGTATCCCAATGTATATATGATATATATATATATATATATATATATATATATATATATATATATATATAAAATCTATATGTGTTACCATGAAAGTGTTTTGATAGTGGATGTTAGCATGGTTATGGCCAATAACCCTAGATATGTGTGCTTGGTTGTAATTGTTTATTCTTGTTTATATCTCAATTTTCATATCGAGCCTCTATCTTCTCGTTTATCTGTAAATGTTTAAAATCTTTCCTTCCTATGATCCCCTCGAATATAACTCGAGGTATCCCTATTACCTAGTAATATGTAAATAGGATTAATATAGTTTTCATTGTTGTTTTATCAAAGAAGACGCTCTGCTCCAGATGGACCGACTGATTCAATTGATGAACCGATCAATTGGAGGACCGGGGAGGCCAAACAGAAGGAGGATGAACCAATCGGTTGGTGGACCAACCAATTGGTTGGAGGAGTCCAAACATCTCTTGAACATGAGACTAGAGGAACATTTTAAGAGCCCATATGAGTGGTCAGGAGACTAGCCAATTGGTTCAAGAGTTGATCTAATCAACCTAGATTGGTTTGAGTACATATATTCACCAGCAATAGGTTTCTACATGTGATGTTGACCTTAGGTGGTAGTAATTCTATGAGGATCTAAGGAATTAAAATAGTATGGCCATAACCATCACTTGTGTTTATAATTGCATGTTTGTGTTTGTGGGATATAACATGTATATGATATGTACTATAAGTATGTGGTGATTGGATATGTAATCCCTCAATCCAATATTAAGTCTTTGATGCTTTTCGTAAGCCTCATACATGAAAAGATTGATCAACTATGCATGGGCACATCAAGCATGGTGTGCGTCCATCTCGTGGAAGTGTGATGACAGTCATGTGGGCCTACCAAGCAGGGTGCATTACTATCGTGTTGGCTTTTGGGCATGCTTAAATAGGCGATCTTAATGAGATTAATCACCTAGAAGCATGCAAATGGACTATGGCAAAGGGTTGTGCATACCATCTATCCAAGAATTGTATAAGATGCAATTGGCAAAAGTTGTCTCCCTTAATAATTAGTTATGAACACTAGCCTTGAACAGGTAATAATTCAATTGATTTGGTTCTTGGCTCACTAGAAGGTTGTACATTGCTATCTTCCGAACTTAGATTGGAGGATTATCAATTTGGAAAAAAAATAGTGGGAGCAACAATCAATTAAAGGCCTAATTAATATCGACAATATTATCAAATCAAATAAAAAATGTTCTAACAAAGTTGTAAAATACCTCTTGTAGAACCTAATGGAAAACACAAAAATGTTATCATTGAAATTAGTCCTTAAGTATGACAAACTAAATTTGATTGACTTCCACGTTTGGTTTAGGACTTTGAGAAGCATTCTCACAAATGAGAAAATGCTTATGTCCTTAAAAGACCAGAGCCAGGGGAACCTGCTCCAAATGCACCTAAGGCTAAAATGGATGCTTACTTGAAGCATGCTAATAATTATGTAGACATCAAAGACCTTATAGTAACATGTATGAACCAAGAGTTGCATGAACAACATGAAAAACATGGATTTTCTCGAGATGGTAACACAACTTATTGATCATGAAAGCAAATATGGTAAATGTCTCCAAAGCGTTGTTTGAGTGCAAACTGACAGAGGGAGTTCCAGTAGAGCCTTATGGGCTCAATATGATTGGACATGTGGAACATCTAGAAAAACTAGAATTTCTTTTAGGTAGTTGGTCATGAATATGATTCTACAATTGTTGCATAATCATATAGCCATTTTTGAGTGTTACTACTTGAGTAACTTGGATAAACCATTGTCGGAGCTACTTGGCATGTTGATAAATGCCAAAGCTAGGATGAAGAAGGACGAACTTGTCATGATGGTCAATAGAGTGAAGTCTAAAGACAAAGTAAGTCCGAGAAGAGTTTTGAGGCTAAGTTGAAGTCCAAGTCTTCTGTACTCGAGACAAGAGAGGGGTAAGTGCAAAAGGAATATGTCCTTTTCACTTAAATGATTAATAAAGGGAAGTGCCACCATTGTCACCAACCTAGACACTGGAAAAGGAACAATCATCTTTATGTAGAGGATCTTAGGCAGAAGAAAGAGATAGAGAGGTCCACTTCAAGACCTGAAAAGAAGTAAGCTAAAATCATGCAGAGCAAGAGTCGTTGCCACTATAGTTGAAATTTGTCATTCATCCAATGGGCATGTAATAGAATTAGTGAATTGATATTATGTACCTTCCATTAATGAAAAATATCATGTATTTTATATGGACAAGAGTATTACGAATAAATTGATGTTTCATGGCGGTGTCCTATGTCTCCTAATATATACTCGATATTTTTAAAAACAAATGTGTATGACACATATACTGAATGACTTGATGGTTGTAATAATGAATACCTATAGCATTGTCAGCTAGAGAGCGTAAATGAGAAATGCATTTCTAGAATCCGTAATGATGGTTATCTAGACTCTTTTGGTTATTGAGGCGATAGATAAATGCATGTCTTGTGTATTGAACAATATAACAAAAACATCTTTACTAGATGTAGTGGGACAATGACTATTCTATTAGGGCATATACATAATGGTTTATAAGGACCTTTTAGAAAAAATGCTAAAGGTAGTTACCAATACCTCATTTATATATACCGATGCTATCAATGCATACATAAGTTTTAATTTAATGAATTATAAGTATGGATCTCTTGAAGTGTTCAAGGAGATCATGAATGAAGTACGTAACCAACTTGGTAAAGGTATTAAGACACATCGATATGATCAACATTGCAATATATTAAACCAAGAGTTTGAGGACCTTTTGGAGAGACCATGATAGTTTATCACAATGAACTACACCTAAAAAATAATGATTTATCTCAAAGAAATAGTCAAACCCTGTTAAGTCATGGTGCGACTATCAGTCTAGCTAATCTTCCAATTTCCTTTTTGGGTACATGCTTTACACTAAAATGATGTACCATCTAAAATGGTTCAAAATACACCATAGGAGATATGGCATGGGAAGAGTCCTGATATGTCTTCTATAAGGATTACGATTAAAAGCTTGTGTAAGAAAATAGTTTCTTGAAAAGATTTGTCCACAAACCACATAAATGTTATTTTGTTGAAAGCTGCTTTTATATTCCAATCTAATAACAAATTTTTTTGTTGTCAGGATAGATGTATTCTTTAAAGGGAATTAAATTCCAAAGGAATCGATTGGAGAAAAGTAGAAATCAAAAAGTTCAAGTCAAACAAGAAAACATTCAACCAAAAGAGGTATAATGGGAGCAGTGAGAATCACAAATTGTGGAATCTCAAGTTCCTTATTTAACACAAAACCTCATAGATCTAGTAAGAACACACCTCGAGTTTGAAAGATTATGATATCTTATAACTCAGAAATGCGGCAAGTAGGTCATAAGATGATCAGTCAACAATCTACTTAGAAAGTTATTAAGTGACCAAAATATGAGTCATGGCTTGAGGCCATGAGATCCAAGATCGACTTCATGCACACCAACAAGGTATGACCTTGGTGGATCCACCTGTAGGGGTAAAACCCATAGGGTGAAATTGGATTTTCAAGAAGAAGAAAGACATGGATGGTAGTGTACAAACCTATAAGAGTAGATTGGATGCAAAGGGTTTCAAACTAGTTCCAAGTGTTGAGCTTGATGAAATCTTTTCACTACTTGCCATGGTTAAATCCATTGAGATCATGCTTACTATTATAGCTTAATGTGACTATAAGATTTGGAAAAATGGATGCTAAAACCTTATTCCTTAATAGGAATATTGTATAGGATGTGTATGTAACACAACCTAAAGGTTTTATTAATCCATATAATGCAAATAAATTCTATAAGCTACAAAGGTCAATCTTTGGATTGAAGCAAGCATCTCAGAGCTAAAATCTTCAATGTGAAAAGATAGTCAAATAGTTTGACTTGAGTTATAATGAAGATGAAATCTATGATTACAATGGTTTAGTGGGAGCATATTTATATTCCACATAATGATGGGGAATAACATCGTTGTACTGCATATATTAAAACTTGACAAGGAAAGTACCTTCCCTTGAAGGTTTTAGGCAATGTATCCCATGTGATAGGAATTGAGATCTATAAAGATAGATCTGGAAATTTTCTTCACCTAAGAAAGAGCACATACATTGGCAAGATGATAAAGGTGTTCAACATGCAAGACTCAATGAGAGAATAATCTTCCATGTCCCATGTAGTTAGTCTCTCATGTGCATAGTGTCCCAGTTCTTGTAAAGAATGGGAAAACATGAGTGAGATGACATATGAATTAACAATTGAATATATCATGTATGTAATGTTATGTACTCATCCCATTATCACATATGTATTGGACATGATGAGAGGATATGTAATTATCCAGTTGTCTTGTATGTATTGGACATGACGAGTGGATGCACTACTACAGATCCGTCCTTTGGCTTCAGTTATTTAAGCCCTTTAAGCGACGGTTTCCAAGCGACTCCTATGTGGGCTCCACTAAAAGTCAAACCCTTTCGGCATCAGTTTTCCAACCTACGCCAAAATGCTTCGCGCCACCAAAAACGTGCCAGTAGGGCCCCCATCAGCGTCGATTATATGTAACTAAACTGCCACTATAATCATCCGCACCACAAAATGGGTGCCATCTAGGACACTTCCGTTGTCAGTTTTCTACTAATAACCGACACCATATCACCTACTACCATGTCCGTGTTGTCTGGCAACATTAGGCGGCTGTTTTTTGCTATTAACCGACGTTGTAAGCCTTTGTTGTCAGTTTTAGACAAATAATCGACGCCTATGGTTTGATTTTTTTTCATATCAGTTTGCAGGCCTGCTGTGGCTGGTCAGCAGGATGTAGAAACTTGCAGTTCAGTTCTAAACTATAGGTTTACAACATCCAGTGATATCAGTCAACAAATAGGCCACAAACCTACAAAATCAACAAATATTGTTTTCACACAATCACACATAGGTAGATACATTCAGACATCAATTCAATTTTCACATACACACATGTAGAAACATTCAAATACATGTAGAAACATTCAGACATGTAGAAACTCATGTATAAACATTCATTTACAAAATATCATTCATCATAGCTATCAACATCCCAATTATATCTTACAATCCCCACTGCTTGTATTGCTCTTGCCCATTCTTCTCTTATGTCATTTAATACTTCCATCGTATATGGAGCATGTACATCTTTTAAGGATTTACCTGTAGTGGGGTCAGTTTTAAACACCTACAAAGAGAATGATGTATATATATGAGTAATAATATATAAATAAGATTGATATATTTCATACTATCTAATGAGACTATATATAATACCTTAGGTATGGCATTGATTTCATCTGCATGTTTGATAATCATGTCCATAAACCGCATCACATAGTATGCACATGCCCAACCGTTGTCTTGTGTAGCACACTATAAAATGAATACAAAATATTAAAAAATACTAATAAGCACAGTTCATATAAATAACATATACATTGGAGTCGGGAACTTACTTTCATGTTCTCCCAAATTATTGGTTGGTTCTTTTTACTGGGGACCTTTCCTCCAGCCTTTTTGAATGCATCTAAACCCCTACATGTTAATGTAACATAGTAAATTGAATAATTAAATACTAATGTAATAACATATGTTAACGTATATAAAAATGAAATATTTCTCACTAGAATGATGCCATTCTCATTACGTGTCAAATTTTTGGATTCAATGTACTCCCCGCAGGATCTAGATAATAGACAATGAATGTCCTAGGGAGAATAACTAGTAACTCTCAATGCTTAGCGCTAGAGGTAAAAAGTTAAAAATTAATAACTCAAAATCCACAATGAAAATGTAATTTTCTTAAGTCCAAATTATAAGCAAAGTAAACTTACTTCACATTGAATGGAGCTATTATTATCATCTTCTTTTTTTGACCAAAAATTGTAAAAGCATCACAACAGTATTATTGAATGCTATCGGGGTCTTTAGCTATCAAACTAATCCACGATGGAATAAAAAATCCCACATGTTCAAATCCAAATTGTTTACATTGAATTTTGACTAAGTAAATGAAAAACATGCACTACTACAGAAGTGCCTTTTAGTGTCAGTTGTTTAACCCCCTTTGGCGTCGGTTTCTGAACGACGCCTATGTGGGCGCCGCTAAAAGGTTGGACACTTCAGCGTCGGTTAAAAAACCGACGCCTATTTAACATCAAGGCGTCGGTTTATTATAAAACTCCGACGCCAAAAGGGTTCGCGCCACAGAAAAAAGCGTCATCTAGGACGCTTTCTGCGTCGGTTATATACTAAACAACCGACGTAGAAAAGTGTCCTAGACGACTCCCATTTCCTGTAGCGCGAACACTTTTGGCGTCGGTGTTCAACAAAAAACCGACGCTGTAGGTCTGTGCTGACGGTTATCGGTAAATAACCGACGCCTATATCTATTTTTTTTTTATAAATCTGTTTGCAGGCCTGCTGTGGCTGGTCAGCAGGATGAGAACCTGCAGTTCAGTTTTCTGAACTGCAGGTTTACGACATCCATTGATATCAGCCTACAAACAGGCCACAAACCTGCAAAATTAACATAAAAAGATTCACACAAGTAGATACATTCAGACATCAATTCAATTGTCATGTTCACACATATAGAATCATTCAAATACATGTTTTAACATTCAGAAACATTCATTTACAAAGTATCATTCATCATCACTATCAACATCCCAATTATATCTTACAGTTGCCACTGTTTGTACAGCTATTGCCCATTCTTCTCTTACTTCATTTAATGATTCCCTCGTATATGGAGCATGTACATTTTTTAAGCGTTTGCCTATAGTGTGGTCAGTTTTAAACACCTGCAAAGAGAATGATGTATATATATAAGTAATAATATAAAAATAAGATTGATATATTTCATACTAACTAATGAGACTATATATAATACCTCATGTATGGTATCGATGTCCAATGCGGCATGTTTGATAATCATCTGCATAAATCGCATCGCATAGTATGCGCATGCCCATCCATTGTCTTGTGTAGCGCACTATAAATTGAAACATACAAATTAATACAACTAAGCACAATTCACATCAATAATATATACATTGGAGTCGGGGAGTCGGGAACTTACTTTTACGTTCTCCCAAGACAATGGCTGGTTCTTTTTCCTTGGGACCTTTCCTCCAGCATTTTTGAATGCATCTAAACCCCTACATGTTAATATAACACACTAAGTTGCATAAGTAAATAGTAATGTAATAAAAGATGTTAACGGATATAAAAAATGAAATATTTCTCACCAGAATAATGCCATTCTCATTACGTGTCCAATTTTAGTGTTTAATGTACTTCCTGCGGGATCTAGATAATAAACAGTGAACGTCCCGGGGACAATAACTAGTAACTCCCAATGTCTACCACTAGAGGTAAAAAGTTAACAATTAATAACTCAAAATGCAAAATAATAATGGAATTTTCTTAAGTCCAAATTATAAATAAAGCAAACTTACTTGACATTGAATGGAGCTATTATTATCGTCTTCATTTGATGACCAAAAATTGTAAAAGCATCTATACAGTATTGTTGAACACTATCAGGGTCTTTAGCTACCATACTAATCAATGATGGAATCAAAAATCCCACATGATCATATGCAAATTGTTTGCAATGATCTTCGATTAAGTAGCTGCAAAACATATAGACGTATGCATTAATATATAAGAAACTAGATCACCGGATCTTACACAAGGTATATGGATGTATAAACAAGATCTCACCTTATCCATGTCTCTATCATTGATGTATTCAACCAATCATACATAAACAGCTCAATAATATCTTATATAAATAAAGAGCTGTCGTATGATTGACCTGCATAATCTGCATCTAAAGAAACAATTATAGGGCAAAGTATATTATGTGCCCGTAGCCAACATGCCATTCCCCTACAAGCAGGACCTAACGGGTATTGTAGGTCAGTTGGAACCCAAGTTGGTAATGCGGGAATTGGAGGTGGAGGCCTAGGTGCTCCTGGTGTCTTCTTTTTAACCTGTATATATAATTTCAGATCAGTTGACATCATATATACACATTAACAGTCTAAATCAATGTAAATTTATCTTACAATTTCAGTCGTGTAGAGGACATCTGCTTTGGGTCACAATATGACCCCGCTTTCTGCCTCACCAAGTGTATCAATATCTGGGTGGGCATATGGCAACTCAACTTCCCTCCAATCGGGTAATACATGTATCGGGCTCACACGAATGTAGCCCTGCGGCATTGGAGTCCCATGAAACGTTGCCCCAGGAAGGGACTGGTAAGCTTGCGCCTCTGCAACAACATAGTTTTCCATTCTTAAGCGGCATGGCTTCAATGCCTACAAATTTACGTAAAGAATGTTATACATATATACATATCATCTTGAAAACATATCATCTTGAAAAGACTAGCTACAATGTCATAAACAATACTTACAGCAGACGTGTTAGGCGATGGGTCTCCAGGATTACTTGCAGTCTGTGCACCAGGAGAAGAGTGGGTCGACATAGGCTGATTGGAAGCCTGAGATGCCTGCCACCGCAGCAATTCTTCCTTGACCTTCTCAGCAACCACATCGTTGAGCTTCTTAGCAACTATATCCTAGACTCTCTTATTCTCCTATACATGGATAAAACAAATATTAGCTTTTTATTAATGAATTTCCTTTTGCAGTAACATTATAAAAATAGAATATGTTACCTCTTCTTGAGAAAGTCCCGCTCTGGGTTTGCGCTGGGATGGCCCAAAGAATGCTTTGATGCCCACACCAGTGCCGGCACCTCTAACACGTCCAGGATGCTCTGGGTTACCCAGAGCAACTGTCAATTCATCCCATGTGCCCTGAGGGATGAACGTGCCTTGTTTTCTCTGCTTGTGCAGCTCCCGCTAATCACCATAAACAAAAATTGGTAAGTTAACACCACAAATAATCAATATTCAAATGATTGCTCTAAGAGTTGTATTTTACCATTTTTGCAACCGCCTCAGCAGTTTCGGGCTTCTTTATTTCACCCTTCTTGTTTTTCCTGCCAGCTATCCAGATATCATGGCGAGGGAAGGGTGTGGCCGCAGACTCCTGAGTAGTCGCAGACTCCTGAGTAGCCGCAGACTCCGCCTGTAGTCTTTGGCGAACGCTTGCATAGCCTTTTGGACCCATAGTATGGTCATGTACATTCAGTGCACGCCTTGCTTTTTGTACGTCACTGAGGGCCTAGTTAGTATGCACATTTATAATTAGGTTAGTAGCACTAAATGTTAATCTTGAATAGGTGAATACAATGTATATTAATTAAAATGGGAGTGACGCCTAATACCTTGAATTCTTCAGATTTTCTTGAAGCAACAAAATTGTCCCAATCTTCTTTGTCCAAGAAATTCCATTGTTCAAGGGCTGACTTCTTCTTCTTATCACCCTGTCTTATGTATTCTCTGTTCAGATTTGTCCTGTAATTCCTAAGCATCTTTCCAGCGTGTTGCATCACACTTTTACGATGCAACATCTCATCCAATGCAAACAGATTCTGTAAAATAGAAATGTTATTAACTAGTACCAAAAATATAATTGCAAATAATAGAATTTGTAATCTACAAAATAGAATTGCAAATAATAATAACTCACGCATAAATCTTTCCATATCAAGTCTTTCTTCGCCTGAGGAACTTTATGCCAATTATCATATTTAACACCACAATGGCTTCGAGTGACAACCCCAAGATAGTTTATAAAATTATTGCGGTTCACTCCAATTGCATTCCCTCCATTATCAAACTCCACAACCAATTTGGATCCACTGCCACTCTGCGCAAGTAACTTTTTCAACAGAGTGATACCCCTTTTCTTGTTAAGTTTTTGTTGCTGCGCATCAAGTTGCTCAATTGCTTCAGTGGGTAGCTGTGCATCATCAACCTAAAATTTGACAAAAATAAACACAGCGAATTAAGCCAATATAGAAATACAGGATATATGACATAACTAGAAGATAATGAATTTTATAGAAATACGGGATATGTTTTTAGAACTTATGTTGGTATCCTCGCCATGCTCGTCATGGACAACATGCTCATCATGGACTTCATGCTCATCATGGACATCATTCTCATCATGGTGAGCCATCTGAAAATTTCATTAAAAAGGAAAACATTTAGCATTTGTATCAACTAGAATAAGGAAAACATTTAGCATTTGTATAAACATACATGTCTCTAAAATTGTGATCTTTTATCAATTAGCAATCCTTCAATGTACAAGTAATATAAAAAACAATGATTGTTCACATTCTAGGCCAACAAACACATGTGATGTCATTCTTATATATAATAAATGTGTACCACCTATCCCATCCTTGAACACCTAATCTCACTAGTAAGTGTATAATGTGTATTGGGTTTTCAAGAAAATTTCGGCAGCATTTCCCCGCTGTTCTCTAAGTACATATGTACTTAGAGAACAAACGGGGAAATGCTACCAAAATTTTCTCGAAAACTCAATACACATTATACACTTACATCCTAAGTGAGATTAGGTGTTCAAGAACAGTCCCAAACCGGGGACTATCCAAGATTTACTCCTAATGAGTAAATCTTGGACGGGTTTCTAGGCCAACAAACACAATAATAGATATCTACAATGAAGCCGGACTCCATACAAACAGTATATAATTTAGTGATTGTTCATTCTAATTTATATCAATGTACAAGTAATATAAAAAACAATGATTGTTCACATTCTAGGCCAACAAACACATGTGATGTCATTCTTATATATAATAAATGTGTACCACCTATCCCATCCTTGAACACCTAATCTCACTAGTAAGTGTATAATGTGTATTGGGTTTTCAAGAAAATTTCGGCAGCATTTCTCCGCTGTTCTCTAAGTACATATGTACTTAGAGAACAAACGGGGAAATGCTACCAAAATTTTCTCGAAAACTCAATACACATTATACACTTACATCCTAAGTGAGATTAGGTGTTCAAGAACAGTCCCAAACCAGGGACTATCCAAGATTTACTCCTAATGAGTAAATCTTGGACGGGTTTCTAGGCCAACAAACACAATAATAGATATCTACAATGAAGCCGGACTCCATACAAACAGTATATAATTTAGTGATTGTTCATTCTAATTTATATCAATGTACAAGTAATATAAAAAACAATGATTGTTCACATTCTAGGCCAACAAACACATGTGATGTCATTCTTATATATAATAAATGTGTACCGCCTATCCCATCCTTGAACACCTAATCTCACTAGTAAGTGTATAATGTGTATTGGGTTTTCAAGAAAATTTCGGCAGCATTTCCCCGCTGTTCTCTAAGTACATATGTACTTAGAGAACAAACGGGGAAATGCTACCAAAATTTTCTCGAAAACTCAATACACATTATATACTTACATCCTAAGTGAGATTAGGTGTTCAAGAACAGTCCCAAACCGGGGACTATCCAAGATTTACTCCTAATGAGTAAATCTTGGACAGGTTTCTAGGCCAACAAACACAATAATAGATATCTACAATGAAGCCGGACTCCATACAAATAGTATATAATTTAGTGATTGTTCATTCTAATTTATATCAATGTACAAGTAATATAAAAAACAATGATTGTTCACATTCTAGGCCAACAAACACATGTGATGTCATTCTTATATATAATAAATGTGTACCACCTATCCCATCCTTGAACACCTAATCTCACTAGTAAGTGTATAATGTGTATTGGGTTTTCACGAAAATTTCGGCAGCATTTCCCCGCTGTTCTCTAAGTACATATGTACTTAGAGAACAAACGGGGAAATGCTACCAAAATTTTCTCGAAAACTCAATACACATTATACACTTACATCCTAAGTGAGATTAGGTGTTCAAGAACAGTCCCAAACCGGGGACTATCCAAGACTTACTCCTAATGAGTAAATCTTGGACGGGGTTTCTAGGCCAACAAACACAATAATAGATATCTACAATGAAGCCGGACTCCATACAAACAGTATATAATTTAGTGATTGTTCATTCTAATTTATATCAATGTACAAGTAATATAAAAAACAATGATTGTTCACATTCTAGGCCAACAAACACATGTGATGTCATTCTTATATATAATAAATGTGTACCACCTATCCCATCCTTGAACACCTAATCTCACTAGTAAGTGTATAATGTGTATTGGGTTTTCAAGAAAATTTCGGCAGCATTTCCGCGCTGTTCTCTAAGTATATATGTACTTAGAGAACAAACGGGGAAATGCTACCAAAATTTTCTCGAAAACTCAATACACATTATACACTTACATCCTAAGTGAGATTAGGTGTTCAAGAACAGTCCCAAACCGGGGACTATCCAAGATTTACTCCTAATGAGTAAATCTTGGATGGGTTTCTAGGCCAACAAACACAATAATAGATATCTACAATGAAGCCGGACTCCATACAAACAGTATATAATTTAGTGATTGTTCATTCTAATTTATATCAATGTACAAGTAATATAAAAAACAATGATTGTTCACATTCTAGGCCAACAAACACATGTGATGTCATTCTTATATATAATAAATGTGTACCACCTATCCCATCCTTGAACACCTAATCTCACTAGTAAGTGTATAATGTGTATTGGGTTTTCAAGAAAATTTCGGCAGCATTTCCCCGCTGTTCTCTAAGTACATATGTACTTAGAGAACAAACGGGGAAATGCTACCAAAATTTTCTCGAAAACTCAATACACATTATACACTTACATCCTAAGTGAGATTAGGTGTTCAAGAACAGTCCCAAACCGGGGACTATCCAAGATTTACTCCTAATGAGTAAATCTTGGACGGGTTTCTAGGCCAACAAACACAATAATAGATATCTACAATGAAGCCGGACTCCATACAAACAGTATATAATTTAGTGATTGTTCATTCTAATTTATATCAATGTACAAGTAATATAAAAAACAATGATTGTTCACATTCTAGGCCAACAAACACATGTGATGTCATTCTTATATATAATAAATGTGTACCACCTATCCCATCCTTGAACACCTAATCTCACTAGTAAGTGTATAATGTGTATTGGGTTTTCAAGAAAATTTCGGCAGCATTTCCCCGCTGTTCTCTAAGTACATATGTACTTAGAGAACAAACGGGGAAATGCTACCAAAATTTTCTCGAAAACTCAATACACATTATACACTTACATCCTAAGTGAGATTAGGTGTTCAAGAACAGTCCCAAACCGGGGACTATCCAAGATTTACTCCTAATGAGTAAATCTTGGACGGGTTTCTAGGCCAACAAACACAATAATAGATATCTACAATGAAGCCGGACTCCATACAAACAGTATATAATTTAGTGATTGTTCATTCTAATTTATATCAATGTACAAGTAATATAAAAAACAATGATTGTTCACATTCTAGGCCAACAAACACATGTGATGTCATTCTTATATATAATAAATGTGTACCACCTATCCCATCCTTGAACACCTAATCTCACTAGTAAGTGTATAATGTGTATTGGGTTTTCAAGAAAATTTCGGCAGCATTTCCCCGCTGTTCTCTAAGTACATATGTACTTAGAGAACAAACGGGGAAATGCTACCAAAATTTTCTCGAAAACTCAATACACATTATACACTTACATCCTAAGTGAGATTAGGTGTTCAAGAACAGTCCCAAACCGGGGACTATCCAAGATTTACTCCTAATGAGTAAATCTTGGACGGGTTTCTAGGCCAACAAACACAATAATAGATATCTACAATGAAGCCGGACTCCATACAAACAGTATATAATTTAGTGATTGTTCATTCTAATTTATATCAATGTACAAGTAATATAAAAAACAATGATTGTTCACATTCTAGGCCAACAAACACATGTGATGTCATTCTTATATATAATAAATGTGTACCACCTATCCCATCCTTGAACACCTAATCTCACTAGTAAGTGTATAATGTGTATTGGGTTTTCAAGAAAATTTCGGCAGCATTTCCCCGCTGTTCTCTAAGTACATATGTACTTAGAGAACAAACGGGGAAATGCTACCAAAATTTTCTCAAAAACTCAATACACATTATACACTTACATCCTAAGTGAGATTAGGTGTTCAAGAACAGTCCCAAACCGGGGACTATCCAAGATTTACTCCTAATGAGTAAATCTTGGACGGGTTTCTAGGCCAACAAATAATGTGTTGTCATTCTTATACCTAAAATCCTAGTTCTTCAAATTAGGGTGATTATTGATGTCTTTAAAAGCATGATTGGCAATTTAGGGAAAAGTTCATCATTTAAATTCCAAGCATTCACATGTGTGCATTACAGTTCATCATTAAGCAAGAAGGGTGATTAGGATTCTCAATATACTCAACAATAAAATAAGTTAAACATGTGTGCATTACAGTTCATCATTTACATTCCAAACATGTCACATGTGTGCATTACAGTTCATCATCAAGATATCTATAACTTACTTAAACATTCAATTATGAAGTAAATATACACTTAATTAAGAATAGCATGACACACAAAGTTGCAGTCAACATCATTATGTTTTGTTCTATCATGGACTATCAGATTGGTATATCACATATGTATCAGTACATTATTAAATAAACACAATCAGTAAATAACTTTTAGCAAAAAATCCACTAGACGTGCAGCCTAGACGTGCCCTGGCGCCGCCCAAGCATCTGCCCAGAGGCCTATCTAGGCAGGGCACCTGGGCTTGGGACCCTAGGCGTGCCCTGGCACCTACTTAGGCGCTGCCTGCGTGAGTTCTAGGTTGGCGGCGGCAGAGAAAAGCAAGGCAGAGGACAAAAAAGGTGGTGAGGGTTTGTGGGTTACCTTGCACGAGGACAGCACGAGTAAAGCTGCTTCTACCGGCGGGGGCGGAGGTGACGACGACAGCACCGTAGCTGCTTCTACTGGCGGCGACGACTAGAGGAGAGCAAGGGCGGTGGGCAACGACCGGCGGCGACGAGCGGACAGCAGCAGAAGCAGGGGCGGCGGAGAAGAAGGGCGCCGGAGAAGAAGGACGCCGGAGATGGGGCGCCGGAGAGAAGCGCCGGAGAGCAGCAGCAGCAGAGAAGCGCCGGAAAGTCGCCGCAACAGGGAAAATCGCCGCAATAGGGTAGCAATGAAACAAAAGAAAGGGGAAGAGTCGGGCGATCGCGGGGGGTTATAAGTTCCCAAATAGCGTCGGTTGTTTACAACCACCGACGCCTAAACAACTTTAGCGTCGGTTGGTTGAAACAACCGACGTCCAATTGGACGATATTTTCATGGAAATTTTTGGCAGGAACCACCTTCAGCGTCGGTTATAGAGGGATAACTGACGCTGAAAATGACACTATTTTTTTTATCGAAAAATGGATTTCGCGGGCGACTTTAAGCGTCGGTTGTTTATAAAAAACCGACGCTTAATACAAAGTGGTACCCGTGTCTGGCTGGTCTTCGAATATAGACGTCGGTTTTATTAAACAACCGACGCCTTATATGTTAGGCGTCGGTTTTCCTTAATAACCGACGCCCAGAAAAGCGACACTGAATGCTATTTCTGTAGTAGTGATGTATTATGTATGCACTAATATATAAGAAACTAGATCACTGGATCCTACACAAGGTATATGGATGTATAAACAAGATCTCACCTTATCCATGCCTCTATCATTGATGTATTAAACCAATAAGAGATAAACAACTCAATAATATCTTGTATAAATAGAGAGATTTCATATGATTGACCTGCATAATCTGCTTCTAAAGAAAAAACTATAAGGCAATGTATATTATGTGCGTGTAGCCATACTGCCATTCCCTTACAAGTAGGACTTAACGAGAATTTTAGGTTAGTTGGAACCCAACTTGGTAATGTAGGAAGTGGAGGTGGAGGCCTAGATGCTCCGAGTGTCTTCTTTTCAACCTGTATATATAATTTTGGATCAATTGACTTCATATATACACATTAACAATTTAATATAATGTAAATTTATCTTACAATTTCAGTAGTGTACATGACATACGCTTTGGGCCACAATATCACCCCACCTTCTGCCTCAACAAGTGTATCAATATCTGGGTGGGCATATGGCAATGCAGCTTCCCTCCAATCGGGGAACACATGTATCCGACACACGAACATAACCCTATGGTATTGGAGTCCCATGAATCGTTGCCCCAGGAAGGGATGGGTAAGCCTGCACCTATGCAATAATATACTCTTCAATTCTTAAGCGACATGGCTTCAACGCCTACAAATATACGTAAAGCATGTTATACATATACACATATCATCTTGAAAAGACTAGCTACCATGTCATAAACAATACTTACAACAGACGTGCTAGGTGGTGGGTCTACAAGATTACTCTCAACATGTGCATCAGGAGAAGAGCGGGCCGCCATAGGCTGATTGGAAGCCTGAGATGCCTGCCACCGCAACATTTCTTCCTTGACCTTCTTAGCAACTATATCCTCAACTCTCTTATTTTCCTATACATGGATAACAGAAACATTAGCTTCTTATTATTGAATTCCCTTCTGCAGTAACATTCTAAAAAAAGAATAGGTTACCTCTTCTTGTGAAAGTCCCGCTCTTGGGACATGTTTGCACTGGGATGGCCCAAAGAATGCTTTGATGCCCACACCAACGCCTGTACCCCTAACACATCCAGGATGCTCTGGGTTACCCAGAGCAACTGTCAATTCATCCCTTGTGCCCTGAGGGATGAACATGCCCTGCTTCCTCTGCTCGTACAGCTCCCGCTAATCACCATCAACAAAAATGAGTAAGTAAACACCACAAATAATCAATATTTGAATGATTGCTCTAAGAGTTGTATTTTACCATTTTCACAACCGCCTCAGCAGTTACGGGCTTCATTATTTCACCCTTGTTGTTTTTCCTCCCAGCTATCCAGACATCATGGTGAGGCATGGGTGTGGTACATGTAGTAGAGGACTCCTGAGTAGCAGCAGACTCTGGCTGTAGTCTTTGGCGAACGCCTGCATAGCCCTTTGGACCCATTGTGTGGTCATGCACATTTAATGCATGCCTTTCTCTTTGCGCCTCATTGATAGCCTAGTTAGTATGCACATTAATTTGGTTAGTAACACTAAAGGTTAATCTTGAATAGGTGAATACAACGTATATCAATTAAATTGGGAGTGACGCTTAATACCTTGAATTCTTCAATTTGTCTTGAAGCAACAAACATGTCCCAATCTGCTTTGTCCAGGAAGTTCCACTATTCAAGGGCTGACTTCTTCTTCTTATCACCATCTTTTATGTATTCTCTATTGAGATTTGTCCTATAGTTCCTTAGCATCTTTCCAGCATGTTGCATCATGCTTTTACGATGCAGCTTATCATCCAATGCAAATAGATTATGTAAAATAGAAATGCTATTAACCAGTATTCAAAAATAGAATTGCAAATAATAGAATTTGTAATCTACAAAATAGAATTGCAAATAATAATAACTCATGCATAAATCCTTCCATACCAAGTCTTTCTTCTCGTGAGGAGCTTTATGCCAATTATCATACTTAACACCACAATGGCTTCGAGTGACAACCCCAAGATAGTTTACAAAATTATTGCAGTTCACTCCAATTGCATTTCCTGCATTATCAAACTCCACAGCCGATCTGGATCCACTTCCCCTTAGCACTATTAACTTCTTCAGTAGAGTGATGCCCCTTTTCTTGTTAAGTTTTTGGTGATGCACATCAAGTGCCTCCAGTGCTCCAGTGCATCATCAACCTAAAATTTGACAAAATAAACACACTAAATTAGCCCAATATAGAAATATAGGATATATGACATAACTAGAATATAATGAATTTCTATAGAAATATAGGATATGTTTTTAAAACTTACATTGGTATCCTCATCATGCTCATCATGGACATCATTCTCATCATGGACATCATGATCATCATGTCCATGGTCAGCCATCTAAAAATTTCATTAAAAAGGCAAACATTTAGCATTTGTATTAACTAGAAGATAATGAAACATTATATCTAAAAATGATATTGATATTAAAAAAGCAAACATTTAGCATTTTATATAGTTCACATATAAAAATGAAACATATAAAAAAATATAAACATGCATGCCTCTAAAATTGCGATCTTTTATCAATTAACAATCCTTCATTGTGATCTCCGCGCACATATAAGTCATCATTAGCTTCAATATTTTGTGGAGTTGGCAACCCAACTGAGAATGGACTGGAGTCATCATACTTATCATAGTACTCTTCTTCATCTATAGGATCTTCAATGAACTGTCTTTTACCATGAAGAACAACCGATCATTTATCATTTGCAGGATCATCGATATAAAATACTTGTTTCGCCTGTGATGCCAATATGAATGGTTCACCCTTCTCGCCAATCTTTTCAAAGTTCACTAAAGTGAAACCCAATTCATCCACTATAACTCCTTTGGTGTTATCAAACCAATTACATTTGAAGAGCATAATTCTGAAATCTATCTAGGCAAACTCCCATATGTCTTCAATGACACTGTAATATGACATTTTAGCTTCATGTGGACTCTTATCCTTTGCACTTGCAAAATACATAGTCGATGCTTGAAGGGTGACCCCACTGTTTTGGATGACACTCTTATCATCTTGGCGCTTTGTGTAATATGTGAACCCATTAATGTCAAACCCTTCATAAGATATAACATTCGATTTTGGTTTAAAGGTGAGGCATTTGATAGTTTCCGTAATATCATATGGTGTTTAAGATAGTTGATGTAAGACTTTATCTTCAAACCACTTAGTAAAAGTCTTGTAATGTTCTCTAGCAAGCTGTATTGAACTGGCTTGAGGATGTTGTCTCTAGATGAAATTGGTATGTTCCTTGATATAAACACTCACTTCGTCCATGTTGTGTAAAAGATACAAGTGACCTTGTTCCAACTACTCACAACTGATTACTTTCACCCGTGATCCCAAAATTCCTTTTCCCTCCTCAATATTCTTGTCATTAATGGGAGTGTCATTACCACTCCGAAAGTCATTGCAAAAATCCATAACCTCTCTCACCACATAACCCTCAATATTACTCCCTTCAGGCCGATAATAGTTTCTTACATCACCTTTAAAAATGCTCATGTATCATTCAAAGGGATACATCTAATGCAAGAAAACTGGTCCCAACATTTTCACTTCCCTAGTCAAGTGGACAACAAGATGTACCATGATATCAAAGAATGAAGGAGGGAAATACATCTTAAGCTGACATAGGGTAATAACCACTTCTCTTTACAAATTATCGAGAGTATCAGGTTCAATAACTTTGCTGCATAGACTGTTGAAAAGAAACAAAGTCTGGTGATTGCAAACCTTACATGCTTCGACGATATAGATCGAATTGCCATGAGAAAAATTTGTTGCAATAGAGTGTGACAATCATGAGATTTAAGACCTATCAACTTCAGATCTTTCATCGATACAAACCTACGAATGTTGGATGAGTAACCCTATGGCACTTTAACATTTGCCAAGCATTCACAAAAAGATTTCTTCTCCTTTCTAGATAACGTGTAACAAGCGGGAGGTAAGTATGTTCTTTTATTACCCATTTCATGTAATTATGTTAATTCTGACCTTATTCCCATTTCACGTAGGTCCAATCTAGATTTTATCCCATCTTTAGTCTTACCTGGTATATTCCATAGAGTACCAATGACGCTATCACAAACATTTTTCTCAACGTGCATGACATCGATACAATGCCTGGTTGTCAAAGAACTCCAATAAGGAAGATCCCAAAATATTGACTTCTTCTTGAATGAAGAATTGTCACTCTGTGTGGCCATAGTACATTGTTATCTCTTACCAAATTCATTGACAATGTCTTTTACTCTTTCATAAACAACATCCCCTGGTATAGGTTTAGGTGCACTCCGTTCCTCATTCCATCCATTGAATGCTTTGCGCTTCCTACGATACAGATGGAATTTTGAAAGAAACCTTCGATGACCAAGATATACAGTCTTGCCTCTATGTTTTAGTCTTATTGAATTAGTGTTTTCTTCACATATAGGACACACTTTTGCTCCTTTGACACTATATCCAGACAAATTCTCGTATGCTGGAAAGTCATTAGTTGTGCAAAACAACATAGCGTGCAAAAAAATGTCTCTCTTCATGAAGCATCATAGGTCATCACACCTTCACCCCAGAGTTTCTTTAAGTCATCAATCAGAGGTTCAAGATAAACATCGATATCATTTCTAGGTTGTTTAGGGCCCGATATCAACAATGACAACATAACATACTTATTTTTCATACACATCCAGGGAGGAAATTGTATATAACAAGCATGAATGGCCAAGTGCTATGTTGGTTGCTCAATGTCCCGTACAGATTCATCCCATCTGTACAAAGCCCAAGTCTTAGATTCATGTCTTCTTCACCAAATTTGGGGTACAATAGATCAATCTTCTTCAACTGTGGGGAATCAGACGCATGTCGTAGGATCCCATCATTATTTTTGTTAACATCTGCATGCCACCTCAAATTCTTTGCATCTATCAAATTTTCAAACAAGCGTTGAAACTGTGATATTATAGGTAGATACCACATCACCTTGGCAGGAGAACTAGTTTTGGAATCCCCCAAAGTCGTCAATTTATACCGTGACACACCACATTTTGGACAATCTTTCAAATCCACATAGTCCTTTTGAAATAATATACAATCATTCGGGCATGCGTGTATCTTCTTGGCCTCCATTCCCATTGGGTACAATAATTTCTTTACCCGGTATGTTGAGATTGGCATCTCATTTACTTCAAGAAGCATTTCTTTCAACAAAGTCAACAATGAAATGAAGCTTTTATCGCTCCATCTATTGTTAGCTTTCAACTTACACAATCTCAACACAGTGCTAAGGTTTGGAAACTTAGTAAAACCTGAGTATAATGCTATCTCAACATCATGCACAATGTTTCTAAAGATGGGAGGTGGATCGGTGTGCTCTACCCCACAACTATCCAACATTGCATCAATGATGTCTACTGGAACTGGTTCATTCACATCTACGTCATCAGATTTCTTCTTCCACCCAAGCACTACTATCGACATCCACTAGTTTTGGGTTTGAAATCTCTCCATGCCAGTGCCATTCTGTATAGCCTTGTACAATCCCGTTGCACATGACATGACTTTTGATTTTATCACCAGTGTTGACTTTCATGTTGTTACCACAATGCCTACATTGACAATATAACCTATCTCCAGGTTGTTTCCTCTGTTCCTCGACAAATCTAATAAACCGATCCAGACCAGATATAAACTTTGGGGTGTAGTGATTGTGAATGGACATCCATGAGCTATCCATTCTATGATCAAAGAGAAAACAAGTATATATTAGGATAAGATTAGGGTCTAGGGTTAACAAATACATGTGATGTCATTCTTATATATAATAAATGTACATGTACCACCTATCCCGTCGTTGAACAACTAATCTCACTAGTAAGTGTATAATGTGTATTGGGTTTTCAAAAAATTTCGGCAACATTTCCCCGCTATTCTCCAAGTACATATGTACTTAGAGAACAAACGGGGAAAAGCTACCAAAATTTTATTGAAAACCCAATACACATTATACACTTACATCCTAAGTGAGATTAGGTGTTCAAGAACAGTCCCAAACCGGGGACTATCCAAGATTTACCCCTAATGAGTAAATCTTAGACGGGTTTCTAGGCCAACAAATACATGTATGTTGTCATTCCAATACCTACAATCCTAGTTTCATCATTCATATCCTAGGTTTCATGTAACATCATTTAATCTAGGTATCATATTCTATAACATTGATTTCAACATTTCGCGTGTCCATGCATGTTCATCATCTTGGATAGATATGTAGATGTTAGGGTTTCATCACAATTGATGTTAGGGTTTCATCACAATTTTAGGTATCATATAGAGTATGTAGATGTTAGGGTTTCATCATGCAATAGGGATTCATGTAGATGTTAGGGTTTCATCACAATTGATTTCATCATAATTGATTTCATCACAAGATTTGAACCTAATTGATTTCATCATATAATTGAACAAAATTGATTTCATCATATAATTGAACATAATTGATTTCATCATATAATTGATTTCATCACAAATTCATAATTGATTTCATTTGAATATATACCCTCTTTTCTTCCTTCTCCCTCCTTACCAATAGCAAGCACAACCGTGTGGGCTGGCCATAGGTGTGGCTGTGTTGGCTGAGCATGGCCATGCTGGGCAGCACGGCCGTGATCGGCCAACACAGCCATGGCCCCAGCCCACACGGCCGTGCTTTCTGTTGATAAGGAGGAAGAAGGAAGAAGAAGAGGGGCATGGAGGAAGAAGAGGAGGGCCTACATGTCGAGCAACTAGTAACGTAGAGATGAGCTTCATCCCTGTTGGCGGCGGCGACGGTGTGAGGAGCAGTGACACCGAGCAGAGAAGTAGCAGGAGAAGGAGGCGGCAACGGCAACAAGCAGAGAAGCAACAACAGCAGTAGGCGGCGGTAGTGGCGAGCAGAGAAGAAGCAGCAGCAGCAGGCGGTGGCGGCGGCGACACAGCAGGAAGCAGGCACGACGGCAGCATCGTCGGGAGGAGAAAGGCAGAGTCTATTTTCACAATGAAATAGAAGAAAGGGGAAGAGTCTGCTTCTCGTGGGGGCTATAAGTTAATAAAAGGCGTCGGTTATCTTAAAAACTGACACCTAAATAGAATAAGCGTTGGATGAAAATAACAACCGACGTCAATTGGACAATCATTTACCCTAAAATATTTGGCGGGGAGGGCGCGCAAACCCTTATCAGCATTAGTTATCCCACGAAAACCAACGCCCATATGGTAAAAATTGCGCAAAATTTTTATCTTCTTTAGGCGTCGGTTATTAGGTAAAACACTGACGCTGTATGTTACACTTTGGGGGCAATTTTTTTTAGTCGAAAAAATTGGATTTTGCGGGCTATTTTAGTCATCGGTTTCTTTTCTTCAGCCGACGCTGAATAAAAAGTGATACCCATGTCTGGCTGGTCTTCAAATATAGACATCAGTTTTCCTTAATAGCCGACGTGTGATGTTTATGAGCATCAGTTTCTTTAAAAAACTGATGCCCTAAAAAGCAATGTTGAACGTTGTTTCTGTAGTAGTGATGTCTGTCAGATCTTAGTGAAAGTCACTGGACTACCATAAAGAACATCCTTAAGTACTTTAGAATCACTTAAAGGATTAGTTCCTTGGTTATGGTAATAACAAAGAGTTGGGTGTAAAGGGTTGCACCAATGCCAACTTCCAAAATGACAAATAAAATTGATTATTTCAATATAAATTTGTGTTTGGCCTTAAAACAAGATTTGTAAGCTTGAAAAGTTTCGAGCAAGAGACAGTTGTTTAATTCTACAATAGAAATCAAGTATCTTGTTGTTTTAACAATAGTAGAGGATATTGTATGGATGTAGAAATTCATTTGGATGAATTTATGGGAGGTTCCAAGCATTAATGATGCAATATAGATACTATGACAATAATTGAGTGATTGGTTAGGTAAGGAATCTCATACAACATACTATGACACTTCCATCTAATATGAGAAGTCATACATCAAAGATATATTAAACTTACAAAATACCGATTAAAAGAAAACATTGCTAACACACTATAAAAGTGCTTGCCCAACAGAAAAAGGATGGACATGTTAAAATCACTGGAATAAGATTCATGGATGATTGTCTCTAAGTGCAAGTGGGAGTTTGTTGGAATGTATGCCCAGAGAGATAATCATATAAATATTGCAATGGGGCATTAGATTCCTTATTTGATAATGGTAAAGGTAATTCCGTCTATTATGTTTTTCTCAATCATGAGATGATGACACATACATAGTAGATGTCTAATGAATGACGTTACTTGATGACATATTTCTTCAAGTTGAGGACCTGACCAATGATATCATATATATGATAGGAGTGCATACATTCTTGTTATGTCCCTAGTCCAATTTTACTATGGAAGCAAAGTATACAACAATAATACATATGACTAGAGTGTGTGTTGACTAATACTAGAGTCCCATTAGTAATGATAGGTAATATCAAGTCAAATAGATAAGTACATGTTAGAGAACAATGTATCAAGTCAAACCCACCTTGAGAGTGGTGCACGGAGACAATGGAATGGTAGTCATAATCAACTCTCACAATGATAGTGGTAATTGTAGTTTTTAGACCTAAACCCACTACACTCATCACATGTCATTTGATGTATTTTGACATCATACAAGATGACCTTAAATAAGGGTTTCCATAAAGGTGATTCTTGGGTGCATAGTGACACATGGGGATTGAGTGCGATTGATGTAGATGGGATTTTTCCCTCCTACATGAGATTGATATCCAAGCCAGTTGATAAGCGAGATTAAGAAATGTATGTCCATACTCATGTGAATCAATATATGATATTTGATCTCACATGCATATCAGACGGTCTTCTCTAGTTCAAGGAACATGGATTGAACGTTGAAGAGGATGATGATTCCATGTCTTGAGTTCAATACAGATGTTATTGATAGAGGAACTACACGATCATGGTAACACTAATAAGGGATTGTAGGTTGAAGTTTCTCTCTAACTTTCCAAATTACTTGGGTAGCAATGATGTGTTGTTATATACCGCTCATTGCTTGTGATGTCATAAATTGGTTATGGACATTCATTGCCAATGTAACTTGGGACCTATATGGTCACACACATAGAAATGTTGTAAATTTATTACTATAGTGTTTAGGTATTCAATTAAACAACTGAGGTTGAAAATTGACTGACTAGACTGTGAACCAACCGATTTAAGTGTTGAACCAACTGATTCAAGTGTTTAGTCAATTCAAACAACATTAGATGAATATTGTCTGAGATGCACAAGTGAAACGACCATTTCACATATGAAACAAACATTTCCAGATATGAATCAACCATTTTAAGAGTGAAACAATTGGTTGATCATCTGGAATGTTCAGTTCAATAATCAATTCCAATGAACTAAGGATTGATGTTGATGTCATGAATGTGCATTTATCAAATATTGGATGTTAGTGTGTTTGAAAATAGGAAAGCATATGAATCAACTAATTCAAGAGTTGAACTAACAAATTCTGGTTCAACAATGAACAAATTGATTTAGCATTTGCAACTTTTGAAAAATTTATGAAGTTCCATATCTTCGACCCCAGATATGGACGGGAAACCCTGACCCAAGCCCACTTATAAATAGAGGGGTACTGGGGGCTTATCAGAGACATCAATAAGCTCTGGCTATTGTTGTCCTCTTTAGTTGTGGTAACCAAGAGAGCCTGAGTAAGTCCTACCCATAAAAGGGAGGGATAGCAAGGGAGAGACAATTGGGAGAGTAGATAAACTCTTATAGGTTGATGTTCCAAGGGATAACTCCTTTCCATTGTCTCTGGTAGCACAACTTGGAGTTCCTAGTAGTCTTTGTGAACTACTCTAGAGGTGAGAGGCACTTACCCCACTAGGAGAATGTAGTCAACCACCATCCCTGGTGATCAACCAAGAGGCCGTTGTTGATGTTGTCTAGGTGAAACTTGAAGAAAGTTGCACACTACTACAACAAGAGTTGTCACTGGACTTGCTTCAGGACCAGGTACAACTCTTGTTACCTTTTTCCTAGATATATTGTTGTTGACACGATCTGCTAGTTAGGGAATCAATCATTCAATTTTTGTTTCCACTACCTTATCTCTCACCCATATTACTCAACACATACCCCATATCTCGCTTGTTATTCAAGCAATGAACTAGTTATACACTTATAAATATTCCTACTGGTGTATTAGAACCCAAAAGGGGGATCCACTCCTAACTAATCGATAAATAAACCCATTTTATTTAAAATTGGAGGTAAGGAAGAATTTCATCCCCTAAATGGTATGTGTATCATAGAGCATAAAAGTTTATAAGTAGTTGAAACAAAACTTTTAGAAAGTTACATTAATTGTTCCTCACCACAAAAGGTGGTACAGAAAAGTAAAAAGGTATGCATTCATCAAGCCTAATAACATGCAAGACCCATCATAGAGGAAAATATGACCTTTCTAAGCTATCCTTTAGTCAATGCTGAGTCATCATCATCTAATATTCCTACACTTGGGTGGTTTTAGAAACAATAATTAGCAAAAGAAAACAAAAGGTATGCATCAGAACACTTGTGAGTATGTGCATATAAATAATATTTGGGTATTATCATGGACTACAAGTACAAAAAGGGGAATTTTCCAATCCAAGAGGAGGCTATTGATGTATAGGTAATTTCCAAAAGAAAACAATCAAAGCAATGGGGCATTTCACATTAAAGGTATGCGAGATAAAATTATTTCCCTAATAATCGTTCACAATAATAGAATGATAATATTTTATAAGCATTTATAAAGTAGACTAAATATACCTAACACATGGTCATAACACCATAGGATCATGACCTATACTATAAGGGATGAAACACACACCCTAGGTGAAATAAACACATCCTATATATGTATGATAGTACAAAAGTAAGACTACTAAGAATATTTTAGTCAAACCATTTTGCATGCATAATAAGGTGGACAGATTGACATTCTAGTTATCAATCATATTAAATTTTCAAATGGCATAGAGGAGTCAATGGACCCATTACAAAAAGGAATACACAAGATTCACAATTTTACATATTATTTAAATTTAGAGAACATGGGATAAATTTGAGTATCAAAATAAATAATATTCAAGAATATTGCCTCATTATAGGAAAATATGTATAAAATCATACAAATGCCCAAATATAAATAGGAATTTCACATATCTGTTAGCAAGGACCGTGCCCAAACTTAGATAGGTGTTTGCACATATTTGTTGTCCAGACCTAACGATCCATAAAGAAACTCTAGGTTCCATATTCAAAGCATCAAGACACCTTATCCAATGATGTTCATTCAGAGTTAATGTTTTGTTAAACATTCGAACCCAAAAATTGACTTCTAAACACCACTGAATTAGGTTTATGAATCTATATCAAATGATAAGGTATATTTTTGTATAACAAGAACATATTACTTATCACTCTAATAGTCTAGTAAAAATTTATAGTTGTTGAAGATTATGTATTTAGTAGAAAATGTAAATCAAAATATCATGTCAAACGACACTCAAAAATTTAAACAAAAAGGAACTATTCAAAAAATCTAAGTTTCCCTTGCAAGTTTAATTATGTCATTAGAGTAGTAGGGGCTACATGGTCAAACTGGAACCTAGCTTCTTTTTTGTCAAACAGGATCCTAAAGTATCCACATGAGCTCAAAAAGCTCAATTCAAATGCAATAAGGTGATCAACTGAGTGTTGGGGAAAATCCTATGTTAGATTTCCACAATAAACTCTTTGATAGGCTGAGAGGTACATAAGGGCAATGAGACTGATCAAACCATATATGAGGAGAATCCAGAGATCAAATTTTATACTTTGCATGATCTAGTGAAGGAACATTCTATATACAAGAGCATAAAGTCACAATGAAGGTTGGGATACAATCCCCAAGTCAAACAAACAAACAACATTTGCAGTTTTATGGCAATCACCACAAAAATGGGGAGGGTGAAGATGATGTCAGGGATGGTACATCGCAAGGAAAGATGTGTGAATAATGAGCAGAATTGTATAAAGAAAAAAAAGTGGAGGTCATGTAGATGGTTATCGTGTGCTGAATTGACAAAAGGTGACACATGTAGATGGTCAGTCCTTGTGTTCTTTCCAGATAGGAATACCAAATCCATCAAGGTAACTCATGATTAACCAATTCTTTTAGGGGAAAGCTATGGACGGAGGTGATATATATTTCTATCTTTCTTGGGTGTGATGGCTAATGTGCTAGCATGGTGAATTTGGGATTTTAAATTCTATGCAAAAGCAATTCCCTAGGAATAGGTTGGGAATTTTGTGTGTCGCTCATTTGAATATGTGAGTAATGACTCTTCCAAAACTGGAGGGAAAGATGAAGAGAACGGTTGAGGAACTGCAAGGACATGTTGAGAGTGGAGTGAGAAAGGAAAAAACTTCTCAAACTCAAAACGTCCTTGCATGCTGGGGGATGGGAAGTTGGATGTGCAAGACAAAGTCCACTTGCTTGACCCAGTTTACCTGCATGACAAAAAAAATTGACCATAATCTTATGTACATGACATTGAATTATATGAGTAAAATTGGTTTTAACTTATATGGTTCCTTCTAAACCTCTTTAATGGATGTTCTTAGTATCTCATTGACTTAAAAATTGGTATCTTAGCTAATAAGGATGTGAGAAATCCAAAATTTTCATCAATTTCCCCTTCTAAAAATGTTTATCATTTGGTTTCATTATTTCTATATTATGCATCCATTTAATGTATTTTCACATTTTAACTAATGAACTGTTACACTAAATTACATATTAATTCACTTTCTTTCATCTTATGCTATAGGAATGTTATAGAGTACATCATTGGATTCAAGCATGGTATTCAGTATATTTGTTCACTAATTCTTATTATTTAATGTGTTATGGTTATTTTACCTTAAATATCAAATATTAATGGTATTTGTATATCCACGATAATAATTGACTCCAAGGGTTCCCAATGTATTTTATCTTAGGGGAAAATATAGTCTTTGTTAACATAATCAAATAGGGGCTTTGAAGAAGGGGGTTTAACACATGCCTAGATTCAAGCTTTTTACAAAACACTAACCGATCTAGTAATTTTGTCTCTCAAATTTATATGTAACTAGCTATGTATTCCAAGTCATACTCCTAGACCAATCTAAGGATTTGTGATTTCTATTCCTTTAGTAGATCATACCATACATCCAATGTTACTCTTGTAGTCCATTCTCATGGTGGGACTATAATACTCCTTGGCTATATCCAAGACTATCTTATTTGTATGGTATCATTATCTTTACCTAAAATTTTATGGTCCTTTTGCAATTCTGTTATCAAGGTTTGATATTTTACTTTCTTTAGAGATTATAAGCATAAGGTCATAGGGTTTTGATACAAACCATAATTTTCCATCACATAATCCTGAATAAAAAATATTCATAAATAGGTTTCCATATGTTGTCATTTTAAAGTACACCCGCTAGGTTGATGTACTAATTGTTTGGAGACAAGAATACTCAACAACTATTGTCATAACTTTCTATTTATTTATTTCTTTTGCATGTATTATAAGGGTTCAACATACCTACTTGTCTCATTTTCCTATTCAATATAAGGGCTATCTCCTAAATTAAATAGAGTGATAGGTTTCACCAAGGATAATTAAATATTTTGTTTTTAATGACAAAACCATTACATAAAGTCTATTAAGAAGATCAAGGTTAAGGGTAGACATTAAGTTTTTGTTTTCTAACATATTTTCCCACTCACATAATAGTGTTATTGTGTTATTATATGTAACCTATTGAGTAATCATTCATGAATCTTGTATACAAAGTACACTACGTATGTTATGATTAACGTGCTCAATTCCTTACTTTACTTTGCTATGACAAAATGAGAAATGTTGCATATTCATTTTGTTTAACCTTCTTAGTGTATTTCATGCAGTTTCTAAAGTAAAGGTATCCTTAATGTTTATATTAAACACAATTAATATATAGGGCATTAAGTACAAACTATTAGGAATTTATATATTTTTTTACTTCGTAACTCACCTACTTGTCTTCATGTTAGATATGTGAAGATAAATGTTAAAATTATCTGAACTATCTAAGTGTCTTTCATGGTTGTAAAGTTTCAAGGCTCACCCACCTACCTTGGTTTGTTGGTAGATACATATCTATGACCTTAAAACCTGATGTTACTCATGTATTAACTATTACAACCATTATTCACTCTAGATAGTCTTAAGTTATATTCCTAAAGGATAAAACATTAGGACACTACCCCTTTAAAGAGATATCCTAACTATCATTTAGAGATGCTACATGTTTTTTATAACTAGGTCAATTATACCTAAAAATCCTTCTTACTCTCTACTTCACACTTAAGCCTAAGGTCTTAAGCCTGAACTAACCAATCATATCAGTGTTTCTCCTAGTAGTTTGAAGACTTGTAGGTGAAATGTGGTTGTAGTGGTGGGTGTCTCAGATATTTTGGTTGGAACCCTTTGAACAAACCATGTCATACTACAAGTACTAGAGATTGAACTAGGTTGTGTCACCTCTTAGTACATAGTTGAATGTATGATCTGTATGAATCAATCCCAATCAGTGGTGGAATTTCCCCCAACATCTTCCTAGTTAACATATAGAGTCACTCCTTCTAGAAGTTAGTTAATATGGTCAAAATGTCAAAGCAATATGTTAGGTAAGTGCCACCCAACAACCTCGCATAAAACGATATGGGTTCATTCCAACCAAATCCCATAAAGGCACAAAGGTGGATTATTTGATAAAAACTCCTCCTTCCTTGGATAAAATGTCAAATGTAATGATTTTTATGCATATTTGATATCACATTATAAAATATGAAACAAAAATATTACAGAGCTAATCAATAATTACTTGAGTCTCATGAATATGAACAAATTGATTGTGTAGAAATGTAGTGTACCTATTACTACATAAGTTTAGTAAGAATGCTTTTCTACTTGATTAGTGAAAAATAAAACATGTTTATGGTTTTATATATAAGATACTAACATGGTAAGGGTTTTATAGAATATGATTCAATTTTAAATTACCTATTTTTGAGAAGATCATTAATTGTCTGATTCTCTAAAGACATACTAATTTGAAATGCAAGTTAGAAGCTTATCCAACTACAACACCGCATCTGCAAAAACGTTAAAGACCATGCTACCATACCACCTAGTTTCTCCCGTTACGTACCCTTGGAAAACCCATGGTACACATTTACAAGGGTTCACCAAATCTTGGGTCTCGTTCCTCTCAAAAAATTTGTAGGAGACGAATATATCATACATGTACAAGATCACCGATGAAATAGGGAAGGAGGAAGGTACCTAAAAAGTGAAAGATAAATGCAATTTCTCATCTACTCACCATACCACATCACCACTATGTAAAAAAACATAATTTAAAGTTAGTCTCTGCAATATGACAATTTCTATAGTATGTGAGATGAATCGTAAACAACCATCCACATTTTTCTCACTTGGGATTCTAACAAAAATGATTTTTAACACAATGAAAACTGAAAGGAAACCATCACATATCGATGTATAATTATCTCCTCATATTCTTCTATAGAAATTTAATTACATATGTTTTAAATAATTAACTCTAAATCCATATAGAAAATCCTACATGTTGTTGTATCCTCTTGTGTTGACTATATCATGAAGCTCAATACATGTCAACATATCATTCCTAGACATACACATATAGGGATAATAATTAGAGTAAGTGCATTTCATTCTACTTAGAGAAACAAAAATATACAATAATTAAAAGTTGAAGTGAAATTGGAAGTTATGAAGTTAAACTTAATTAATATATCTTTCATATATGACTTGGATCTGATTGTTTTCATTGTTGAATCACAACTCATCTATTTTGGCACGAAGTGTTCATGTTGATACCTTGGAATGGAAGTGTATGTGACAAAGCTATAATATCATTGAGTTGGCATTATGTACCCTGGTTGACAAAAGTCAATAGGATGATGCCAAAGTTTGATTGGTTGGTCTTGGAGAATAAAAATGGCATGATTTTCCTTGGTGTGATAGACATGACTCTTAAGGATACAAAGACTTATTAAAATGTAATGTTTCATTTTTTGTCTAATTTTTATCTAAAATGAAAGTATATATGTATCTAAAGAAAAGTTTGAGTTAACAAATAATGAAACATCAAATGAATCTAATCCCTAAATACTCATAACATATATAAATTCAATATGAGATATTTTATTTTTATAACATGTCATTTTCTAAATATGGGTTTCTTATAATATATATTTAAATGAAATATGATATCTGGGTCTAGAATGTAAAAAAAAGATCGGTATATATGAACAATGTGTATCTAAAATTAAACTAAATTTAGGTTAGTGTAGGTAATGGAGCTGACATGTTTGTGTACATAGGATTGATAAAACTTAAAAACATTAATATGTTCAAAGAAGCGCATGTGCATCTATATATGCGGTCAAGGTTCACATTGTAGACTGATTGGACATATGTTGTTCGTCTCACCTTCCATACAACTTATGCTACTGCACATAGTGATTTTTTGAATACTAGTTTCCTCAAGGGAATAAGTACAAAAAGGAGGTGCAAGGGAGAGCTCTGGTCACTAGTTGGTGTCAGGATGCTAGTGCTAACACACGAAAGTGATGATATCATAGAACTATTTATTACATAAAGCCTAACTCTAAATGACTAGAAAGTCAATGGAAATAGAACCTCGGTTTCCGTCCCTACAATGCTATTATCAAAGCATGAATGAGGAAGGATCAAACATTAGTATACATGAACCAATAACCAGATATAGGAACCAACATAATCTCTTTTTTTGGGGGGGGGAATTTGGTAAATATATATCCAAACCAACAAGGGGACAAATGTTACAAGCTACACCCATACATGTAGCTTACATGAATCCATTGAAGGCATTACAAATAGTAACCAAAATACCCTTAGGTCAATTGACCACTATTTGCATGAGATCCCAATTCCTAATTACAATTTCATAACCCCTCAACTTTGTGCATGTAGGCTCTGAATCTCGGTTGAATCTCCTCTTCACGCTTATAAAAACATGTGTAGAATTTCCTTTCCAATTCCTCCATGTTGTCTATTATTCCTTTCATTCCATATTATATGGACAATCCATGTAATTGCCCACAATTCAATTGTTATATTAAGTGAACTTCTGCTCCCCAATTCTTCTAAACATTTATGTAGGAGGTAAGGCCCTCTCTGGTTCATCTTCAGCTACGCATGTCCTCATGGATATTTCTAAATTTTACACTCACCAAATAGATGATCCATAGATCCATTATCCATATGGCACATAATACAGGTAGGATTAGTACCATGTTTCCATTTATAAATCTTGCATTTTGTAGGCAGGTAGTCATTTAAAGCTATGAAGGTCGTCAAACTCCATCAATGATAATGCATGGATCACCACACTTGTTCAAAAGCTTTCTTTCTACCTTGGGGCTCATGAAATCTCTCCTACAAGTCTATTTCATCATGACAATGCTTTGGCCACATATTTACCATCCTACTCCAGAATGTAGAGATTCCTTAGGTGTGATTTTGTTGTCTAGAAAGGTCATCGCCATATCTAAGTTTCGTCAAAGAATTCCATATTGTGTTCCCTTCTTTGAATCATTTTATCCTTTTTAAGGTGTGGTAATCATCTAGATCTAAAAGGCATTTAAGACCCAAACCTCATTCTTGCAAATATTATGCTAGTCTATTCAGGCTAGTAGGATGGATTGAGCTCCCCCATTGAAAATCCGACATAAGAATCTCCACTCTATAGAGTATGGATCTGGGTATTTCCTCTTGGTTCATCTAGTATCCAATTAGTCCAATGGCACAATATTTGATAAAAATAAACCTACCTGCCATCCATATTTGACTTCTAGGCAACTTATTGATCATTTCCTTCATTAGATCAAGATACTCATGAAAGTGTCTCCTCCTCAGATTTCCACCTAGCATTGGCAATCTCGGGTACCTCGTGGGCCATTCCCCTTTCTATATCCATGCTTTTAATATAAGATATCTTATTCTTGCATGGATAGGTAAAGGTGAGTTTTATCATCATTACACTTCATACAATATATTTACCAAACTCTTGAAGAAAAGCTTTTAAGGGACTTAGGGTTCTTTCCCTTCCTTTAGTGAATATCTATACATCATCAACAAATAGAAGATGACTTGATACCTTTGTTATCCTATAGTGCAAGGTCCTATGATTAGATTCTCATAAGCTTTCTCTAGTCTTTGACTAAATCCCCCCATGGCAATAGTGAGAAATAATGGAGAAAGTGGGTCCCCTTATCACAATCCATTCGAGATTTTGAAGAAACCAACTGAAGTTCCATTATGTAGCAGTGTGAAGGATGGTGTAGTAACACATTGTTTAACCAAGTTCATCCATGTTGTAGAGAAACCCAACCCTCTCAGGCAACTCCATAGATATGACCATCTCACTAACTCATATGACTTCATGATGTTTAACTTGACACAAGATGTTAGATTACTACGCTACACATTAAAACTCAATGTAAATTCCACCACCAGCATGGAACACTCTTCTATCTTCCTCCCTTTAAAGAAAGTTCCTTGATCAGGAGATATTGGTTTTGGTGGAATAACAACAAGTCTCTGGGTGATGATATTTGTGATGATTTTATACAACATAGAACAACACAAAATTGGTTTGGAGTTGGCAGGTGATCACAAAATCTCATTCATCAATATTAGTGCAACAAAGACATGGTTTATCTATCAAAGCATGCTTCCTCCTGCAAAAAACCATTTCACATTTTTGCACATGTCTTCTTTGATAAATGAACAATTTTCTCTGTTAAATAAACCATTGAACCCATTAGGTCCAAGGCTCTCGTTTGTGCCAATGCTCCATATAGCCTTCTTGATGTCGTATTCTTCTGATGATCTTCACATCATATCATTTTCTTCTTCACTCACCTTTGCTAACCAATCACAATCTAGGCTTTGTTCATCATCTTGTTCCTGATTATATAAATTATTAAAGAAATTAGTGTATCAGTAGCTATTTTTTCTTTGTCTTCAATGCATTCACTTTTCCCATCATAAAATTCTATGATTAAAATCACAACAATTTCTTATTTTAACCTTAGTATGGTCTAGGTTGGTATTCCAAACACCATTAGTGATCTAGTCCATTCTACATTGTTGCCAGTAGTATATTTCCTTGGTTTTTCCCAAGGTCTCCAGTGTATCAAGAGTTGTTCTCTCTACCTCAATCAATTCGGCTTCTAAAAGTGAAACTTTGATCTCCTTTGAGATATCATGTAATTGCATCCTTTCTTTAGCTAATAGTTTCTTCAAGTTTGCAAACTCCTTATACTAACGTTTTAATTCCTCCTTGACTTCCTTCAGTTTATGATAGAATTGGAACATTGGGTTACTATATGCTCAACTTTCCAAGCTTTATTAATGATTTCTCTACATCCCGACCATCCCATCCAAAAATTTAAGAATTGAAAAGGCTACTTCTTTGTAGTAATTTCTTTCAAATTCACATTAATAGTTGAATGATCAGAATATTCAAAAGTAATGAGTTTTGAAATAGTACCTGGGAATTCACTAATCCAACCATCATTCACTAATGCCCTATCTAGTTTGAAAGTAATTCTTTTAGTTGTTCCTTGTCTTTTGTTCCATGTAAAGATGTCATAACCTGGTTTTCACTTATATTTTACTTAGTTGAAACACAATTATTTCAATATAAAGGACATATTGGAAATATGATTTACTTTGTTTTAAAAGTATGGTTTCTTCACAAAATCCCCCTTGCTATGAATTTCATGGTTTGTAATATCTTTTTTAGTCCAATAATGGATATATGGGAAAAGGAGGAGAAGAAAATTCAATATAAGAAAAAGGCAAAAGATGATAGATAATTAATAATGTACATGTGGAATTTTTTGGAATCCTCTAAAAAGGTGGAATTAAAGGCTACTAGTGGATTAGTTTCATTTCCACATTAATCCTAATGGGAAAAATGATCAAAACAGAAGATATGGAAAAGATAGAAAGTGAAAAGGATTGTTTTTATGCCTTAAATAATGAAATAAAAGAGAAAACTTGGAGATTAAGAAAAATGGTTTTACTTTTGAGTTTTGGTATCAAATCTTGACCATGATTACACAAAAAAATTAAGAACTTTCTTCCAAAATGTGGGATTAAAATTATAAAAGGGGAGAGGGATATGTGTTACTTAATTAAAAGTTTACATATAGGTTCTTCTGAGACACAATAGGAAGATGGGGTTTTTGTGTCCATGATAAATTTCCAATCTAATGTTAATTGGAAGCTAATCCCATTAACAAATTATGTGAGAACAAACAATACTTTCCAAGGTGTTTTGTGATCTAGGAAATTAAATGTGTAATAATCTCAAATTTTCTAAAGAGACAAGTTTGGACTATTTAATCGTTTAGATTGGATATAACATTTTGACGAGGAAAAGGAAAAGATAATATGAAGACTTTCCTTAATTTTGATAAGTAAGTGAGTTCTTGGCAAAGTGATACAAATATTTTCTGAATCTGGGTTTTATATTAAAGGCAGAAAATACCTTTTTGGGAAGAACCTTTCCTTTTTATCCAAGACACCGAGGGACCTAAACTCTACTGACCCCTCCTCTCTTCCTTGCTACCCAAGAATTATATAAGGATAAAAGGCTATGAGGAACTGAGTCAATCGAGCCTTACAACATGCCCAGACACTAGAATGCCACCCAAAGACCCCCAAATGTGGCTTTTTCTTCCTCACGGTGAAGCAAGCAAGACCATGCCATGGACCAGATCCAGAATGTAGGACAAAGGAGGAAGCCTTCTATGTGGTCCCCCTCTACCGAATCAATGCATAAGACACCAAGGTAAGAGCTTCTACTTGCTCTTACACGTGTTGACATTCTAAAAACCCCAACCAATAGGAATCACCCTCAACCTTTCCCTTCTCATCTCCAGCCATGCCAAAGCATCCATCCAAGTCCTTCAGGATAGAAGAAGCTACTCCAGCTTTTCCCAAGGCTTCACCACTCGAAATATAGCAAGGGATAGCCACATGCGCCTCACCGGGGATGTACGTCGAACCTTCTGCAAGGAAGGAGATGAGTTGGGGTCAAAAGACCAAGATGCCCCAATACCACACATGAGGAAAATGGGACAGTGTTGGCATTCCTCTCTATCTAAAGGGCCACCCAAGCATTGATTCAGAATATTTAGTTATCACTGACGTGTCCTCTTATGATTGGCTGAAAACATCAGTAATTTGTAAATAATGCAATAATCAACTAGTAACTCAGATTAAGACATATTATATATGAAAATCTATTAGAAACTAGGAATGCAATAAAAATATAATCAAAACCTAGATCGACCTCTAGTTCAAAAACTACCCAAAGTTGCCATATTTTAGTGTGTTTAATGCATAAGAACCGTAATTTCTAGGTTTTAATGATCTTAATATATTTAATAGATTTTGATAATCAAAGATTGATCTTTTTGGATAGAAATGGCAACTTGGATCTAATTTTATATTAACAACTCATAAATTGAAGAATTAGGGTTTCCTTGAGTTAAAAATGGATATGATCATAAAATAATGGTTTTCGAATTAAACAGACATGAAAGGTAGTAATTGAGGTTTGGGAATAACAAAACCATAATGAACCCTCAATTGATCTCAAAACCCTAACTTGGACCCCAAGACAGTTGTGATAGTAGATTTTGGATAAAATAATAATACATGGGTATTATGCTTTAATTTTCAGGATAGTTGCTTTGTTTATTGCATTGATTGCCCTTTTTCTTGGACTTCAAATACTCCTCAGAAAGGTATGTTGCTACACCTACATTACTTTTTCGATGTTTTTCGAGGTTTGTTAAATTTATTGCAAATAAAATAGTTGGATGTTTATTTAATTCCTGCAATCTATAAAGTCACTATGCCTATCACATATTATGGACATGACTAGTTTGAACCCTATGCCTCCTCTGGATGTATGAAAGTATTAGGAAAGATGATGATAAAGATTGTGTGGAAGAGGATAATCAAAGGTCAAGCCCCTGCATGGGGAAGACTGATATGGCACCTAGCACATGGGGGAGAAGGTGGCATATGTCAAATGTAGGGACAAAATCTTAGAGAGGTTTCAAAGAGGTTGGATAGATCAAGGTTGTGCAGTTATGATGAAAATGTTTATTTTGTTTCTATAACAATAATTGTTGTGATTATGTTTTTAAAAATAGATGTGAATATTTTGTTTCCCCCACATCCTAGTATAAATTTTTATACTGAATGAATATGTTTCTCAGTGTTTTAAGACAATTTGCTACCATTTCTGCAAGTATGATGAAATGGACATCCATAGAACAAGACACCAAAAGAAATGATTTAATGTAATCATGGAGGATTTAGATAGTTAGTCTTTACTTCTTGTGCTTTACTTTGGAAACCTATATTATGTAACTCCTTGTGGAGAGTGTAACATTTTATATAGTTCAAAATCTCTCCAATTTAGTGAAAATTTATTAATTATTTATGGTTATTTGATAAACCACCAGTTTTGTATTTATTGTAATGTCCCTTCCCCTTTTGGTCTACCTGAATAGGGGATAAGAGGGGGAGGGGTTGTTACATTTTGTATCAGATCATGATTTACCATTTAACCTCTAATAATTATTAAATTTTAATAGTTATGTAGAGCCTAAGGTAATTGTTAGAGTGGTCATGAAGATGATGGTGCCTAGAAAGGACCACGATTTGGGGGCTGGCAATACTTTCCTCTACACTGATAGTCAAATTACAAGGACTCCTAGACATGTGTATCTAGCTTGGATGAAGTCAGAGGATTTCACTCGAAATAAAATACCTCTAGGATTTCTCATCTACTTAAATCACTTCTCTACCTCCTTCTCTCAATAAACCCTAGGTACATGTAACTTCTCTCTTTGTCTTTTCTGAGTACTGGGGTTATGGATATTAGGGATTAAGGCATCCTCCACCAAATAATAAAATTCATGTAAACAAGATGTCATGGATGTAATTTTATGATGCTTTAATATCCTAAGTAGGAAACTAAAGTCGATAAAGTTAGATTATGTAAAACATCATGGCCCACACTAAGATCATGGTCATCCTTTATTACCAAGAGGGAAGGCCCTCCTACTAAGAGAGAATGTCTCGAAGGGGGATAATGGAAGATGAGACTTCCAAAATATGAAAGAGACCAAAGGATGCCACCACTGAGGAAGGTTTCGAACCCAAAGTTACCCCCTTTGACAACCTGAACCTTGAATATATTCCAGACCCTAGGTGCAAACCTATGGTGGAAGATGAGCCCAAGGATTACCCAAGCTATGATGCCAGTCCTAAACCTACATTCAGGCAAGTTCATACCCCTGATGCTCTTCATCTAGGACAATAGAAGGAGCTCATTGAGACTGTCAGTGCCCTTGCACTCAAAGATATTGTTAGAGATGAGAATGGTGAACCCCTACTTTTTTCACCTCATCGTGAAGTCATCATCCTCGACTTCATCAAGTTGGGTATAGAAAATTTCTAGGGTGAAGACAACTCTGAGGTAGAATCCTGGCTTCTTGTCGTGAAAAAAGGTTTCCGCATTCTAGGGGTGCAACCTAACATGAAGGTTCACTTTGCGACTAGCTTGCTCAAGGGAACAAAGAATCTTTCATGGGAGAATTACATCACTAACTGAGATCTAATCATAGAACCAATGGCCTGGATGGACTCCTATACCTTCTTGTCAACATAGTTTGCCCTGTACATAGAGAAAACCATTATGCCTATCCAAAACCTATCTAAGGGTTTGCAAAAGGCATTTATACCCCAAGGGATGATAATGAAAAAGGGCAAGGACATAATCACAAAAGGAATAGGAATGATAGAAAAGGAAAACTCTGATGCAAGAATCCCAAACACTCCTTCCACACCTTTAGAAAGAAGAATCATGGAAGATGCTACTACGAGAATGAAGTATGCTATCACTGTTGCAAATAAGGAAACATCTATCTGACTATCCTCTCCATGACCCTCGAGGTCCAAGTTTAGTAACAACTTAGCTTGTGGCTATAGCACCACAAGGGGCAGTCTCAGTTGTAGAAGAATGCCAATTGGTTCTCACTACTAATGATAAGGAAGCTCATACTGATGCAATTTGACTTCTAGGAAGTGCCCATCCCAAAAACGTTGTAATACACCTTGTATTAGAAAACATATGGCTAGATGCAATAATATAGTTCTAAGTATGTGGAACATAATGTAACAATACTTATTAATCAAACTAGAAATTAAGCATTTGATAGTGATCCAATTCTTGAATGGTAACTCACATGGTACAATAATATAGCTCCCAGGTAGGAAATTCATGGATGGAATAATTGAAATATGCCTAAGACACATGTCCACCTGTAATGATATAAACTTTTGATTCTAGTATGTTTTTGATCCTTGATAAGTATTAGTTTTACCTTATCCTAGGATGGGACCTTTCCTAAAAGAGAGGGTTCACAAGTTAGTTTAAGAATTAAGGTACATCAAAGGTCACTTAAAAACTTGATAGATTAAGTGTAGGAGGCACAAAAGTACATATATTGAATATGATTCCTTTCACCCATGTTTGCATTCTCTAAGGGCCATGAGGAAAAGTCACTAGGTAAGTGATTGATAAGATGGGACCAGACCCAGATGGGAAGGTCGCCATGAGCCAAAATGAAGGATAGAAGGAAAATTGTGTGTATCCTAATAGATGAAGGAAATTTGGGTGGAAGGATTTTGAGGGATATAACGTTCTTGGATATCATCAAAAGAAACCTTGAGTAAAATTTGTGATTATATAAACTAAAGTTATGACACCTCAAGGAAACCCTTTGGAAGGGTAGGGCCAAAAGTTAACCCTAAGATATTGTAGGATGATTGAAGGTACATAAGATTTATGAGGATGAGGAAAGATCATGTGCTAAGTACACAAGGCCTTTGGGGGTCAAGAGGAGATCATTCGAAAAGTACCTATACCCTAGAAATTTTAAGGAAATGACATGAAATGCATACAAGGAATCATGTGATGATAATTGAATAAGAATCTTATAAGGAGTTATGCTTAAGACCTAAGGTTATGAGAAAACCTTTTCCTATAAGTTTGCATAGAATTAAAAAATGGTAGTATTCATGGTTTGGAATCATGCGGGGAATGATTCATTCTGGATCTCAAATTAAAATGGTAATGTTTGGATGCACCGTCTCTACTCTTAGAGTGGGATGAGATTTGTGTATGGACTATAGCCAAATGCTTATTTCATCTTCTTATGAGTGTAAGAGATTAGACAAACACATAATGTATTAGGAATGGAAATGATACGAAAAATGAATCCTTAACTTGAAATCCTTTTTGGATAACTGAGAATTTGATTTATTACCACACCCGAATGAGGGAATGTTGAATAAATGGTTTGGAAACCTAGGTGTATAAGGTAACTGCCAAACTAAAATGTCAAGACAAACATCAAGTGGAATTCGAATTCTATATGTATAAGATTTAGTCTGGTGATCAAAGTAAGAGTAATTAGCTAACCATGCATGGATGTAAGAGTTGAGGTACCAACTAAAGGTAAACCCATCTTGACTTATTATTTGATCTTGTAGAAGCCCAATTAGATGACCCAGAGTTAGATCCGATGAATAGTTTGATAGAAAAGCCTCAAACACATATCTTGGTGGGTGTGGATGGTGAATCTGATATAAGAATTGTATTTGGGTTCCTGAGGATTCACCCCGAAGGACTTATGAGTTCATTACTCTAATTTTACCATGCACCCTGGCACTACAAAGATGTTTTAGGACTTATAGCAATAATTTTGTTGCTCAAGAATGAAGGGAGCATGGCCTTGTATGTGGTCAGTTGTATCACGTTCCCGATGGTGAAGGTTGAACATCAACAACCCGGTGGGTTACTACAATTAGTTGAAATTTTTGAGTGGAAACACTACTACAGAAAATGCTTTTTACAACAGTTCCTTTTCTCAATTTACAACAGGTGTTAACCGTTGTATTAGATCACGTGGTCTTATGGGGGGGTGCTTTACACAACATGTGATCGCATGTTGTAATAGATGTATTTTATACAACAGTTGAAACATGTTGTCTTTTAAGGAATGACCTGTTGTAATATGGGTATTTTACACAACATGTGGTGCACCTGTTGTAATATATATTATACAACAGTTGAACGACGTTGTCTTTCACTAAACACACCCGTTGTAATAGGGGTATTTTTTACAACATGTGATTTTCCCGTTGTAATATATATTATACAACAGTCGAAGCATGTTGTCTTTCACTAAACACACCCATTGTAATACATAGGTATATTACAACATGCAGTGCACCTGTTGTAATATACATATTTATACAACAGTTGGAGTATGTTGTCTTTCCATACATTTAACTGTTGTAATAGGATTGTTTAGACAACATGGTGTGTGTCTGTTGTAATATACACAATTTATACAACAGGTTATGCATGTTGTAGTTTACTAGACACATCTGTTGTAATAGGTGTATTTTTTTCCTGACAAACCTATTGTAATAGGTGTGGATAACACAACATGTGTTGTTTGTTGTAGAATCATACATTTTACAACATATCATTAATTTTTGTCTTTGATTAGAGTTTGACAAGTCATATATAGAACCAATTGTATTGATCAAATTAACCATATTATTAATAAATTATAATAAATATGCAATTATACTTTTTTATTTCACAAACAAACACATAGTTGAACAAAATTTCCATCAAGCCTTGAAAGAAACTCGTACTAAATTTAATTAATATTAAATCATCCATACAACGATTCAATAATACAAAGTACTGAGTATCCACTCTAGAATCGAACTAAAAACTAACTAAAAAAGTTTCACACATTGGTCTATGATAAAGAACAAATGTCTCCCCCACATGTCACATACTCTTATGTGTGCTCAAGAACACATGTCGCACACTCATTTTGTACCTCATCAATTTCTTCTTGGTTGAAGCAACAACCAATATACTTCGAATAATACTACAATCATATGACAAATATATCAACATATTGTGATTTTTTCAATTTATTTAGAAATTCGAACAAACTAAAAGAATATAATGTTAAGTAGCTTACACATTCAGGAATATTTCTATTTCTCATATCAAAGATGTCTTTCATATACTTCAACACATAATACCCAAAATCTATATTGTTCGACTGCTTTGGACACTGTACAAAATAAATATTAATTTTTTATCCAAATAATTGTGAGAACTTGTTAGCAAATAAGAGGATGGAAAGGTATAAATAGCCATAAAACTTAATAAAAGGTATGTGTAAATAGAATAAAAAATGCTATAAGAGTGAAAAAGGCATGGTTTATTGCTAAAGAATGCATGGTTTATATGCCATACTGGATGATGAAAAACTTGCTCTTGCAAGAGGGGTATTTTGTAAGAGTGAAGAATGCCACCCTTCCAAAAGGAACCTTTCTTATCTGCAACCTCACAACATTTAAATTCAATTCAAGTATACCACTGTCAAGCAAACATTCATTAAAATCTTGCATACATTCTAGAAGAAGGCTCTTTACAAACTTATTAAATGTCCTTACAATTGGGATCTACCTATAGGGTCTACTTGTAAACCCAAAGTGTAATATCTCATTTCAAAGGATAATGCCCGAGCAACTTCATGATATTGACCCAAAGAAGATCTAATCGATATATGTAAAAATAAGAGCATTTGTAAAAATAAGACCATATCGAATCAAGTAGCGGAATCTGAAGAAACTAGAACAACACTTCTATTGGTGAATTCGAAAGCAGTATTTTTCTGGATCAAAATGGTAAATTACCTTGACAATTTCCAATTTCAAATTCTTCCTATATTGCACATCTCTCTTTTGATAAACTTTATGAGTCCTATTCAAATTCATATCAAGAATTCTATCCATTAGTAACTATATATGGAACTTTCAATACATGTATTATGTAATTGAAATTTTTTTATGAAGTACTTACAACTCCATGAGTTTTTTCATGTTCCCACGTAATTTTCCTCATAACGGATCAAGACAGTGGCACTTACCCCACATAGGGTCGAAGATGCAAAGTATCCAATGTCCCCTACACATACATGAGTATTACATTTTAAGATTAATGTATTTTTAAGAAACATTTAAAGTAAACAAATAGCAGACAATCGACAAAATGTATGCGTACCCCACATTATAAGGTATAAAGAACAATTCTAATCTTTGTTTCTTCCCTCTAATGAATTGATCTTCTATGTACTATGCCCAAGTCTCAACTTTATCATTGTATAACAGATCTATAAAATGTGGACATATAAATCCAAATATATTAAATACATTTCGCGATGTCACTTTGTTGAACAAATGCCTACAAAAAAACACATATTTAGTCTTTGTACTTGTATAGAAACTTGTGACGTCCCCAGATTTTCTAAAACTGAATCTGATGTGTGACGTCCAAATTGAAATCCTCACCTCAATGATAATCCCAGTTTAAACGCCCCACACTAGGCTAAGAAGAAGAAAACCAAAAGAAGTCATAAGGAAACACAATAGCACATGTACATGAACAATAATAAAAATCCATACACACATGTTCACCATTCAACATATAATTACAACATGAATTGTTACAACATTTGATATTACATATTGAACAACAAACTTCTACTACTATTAAACTACATGATCTTAAGACAACAGGTCCACCTGTACATCAGCTCACTACACAACTCTCAACTATCTTGAATCTTCAAGAACACATGTCCTCAACCTAAACAAAAGATTACATGCGGTACACGTCAGCACAATATTCAAGAATATTGTACTGAGTACGCCTACGTGTCTTTTATATACCTCTCATCATATCTTGGCAATAAGATAAAACTAATACTTGGCAATAACATAAGAAATATAAGAAAAATCATATACTTGCACAAAGATTTTCATTAACAAAAGAGAACACATATTTTACCACAACTTTCCATTATATGTAAAGTTGATCAACCACATGCAGTATTCTACCAAAGAGATTTAGTGCTCACATGTACTATTCTGCCAAAGAGATTTAGTACTTCATAAATGCACTATTCTGCCAAAGAGATTTAGTGCTTTCAGTAATGCACTATTCTACCAAAGAGATTTAGTGCAATCATATAATGGATCAGATATCTTATGTTTCATGTGTCCATAACCATAAGTACAAAAAATCAAGCAACATATCATGCAGAACAATCATTTCATCCAATATCATATGCCAAGTATTTTACTACACATATAACACAAGCATATTGTATAATAAGCCAAGTAAGAGGTAATGACATACCTTCCAAAGAGACAGATCATTCTAATCACATATATCCATGTCATCTATATCCTGGTCAACCCTGATCAAGACAAGATCATATACTATCAGGTTCTCATCATCATACATCTCATCTTAACCCTAATCGTGTTCATTAGGGTTTTCTTAGTCCACTAGTATGTGTGCATCATTATTTACATTCTTGTCTTAGGATTATCTTACCGATGTCATTTTATAGATTATGGTTCATCAACTAGATGTGCTCATGTGTCACATTATTATGTGAACATAACATTATGTCACTTTCATTAACCATATGAGAGTTACATCTCATGTATTAAGGGTGCTCTTCATATAACATGAATTTCGTGCATCTAACTGATATCAAAGTTCCAGATTAGCTTCCAGTTACTGACATAAGATTTTTCTGTAAATTTCATCATTTATTGAGCATGTATGCATTAATTGCACTATCTTTAGTGTTATTAGCCCTAATTAGCCATATAAAGAAAATGACATAATTACATGCATCAACATCATAACTATTGTCATCAGATGGATTACAAACATGATTAATGATTTACTGGTATTTTTATATAATTTCATATCATCATTTGACATTTATTACTCATGAAACAAGCATAATACACTTTACATGATATCACTGATATTAAAGTATTAAAAGGCTGATATTATGCTTCTATATTGTTCTAAGCATTTTTTTGAGAATTTAGGTATATTATTTGTATTTTTATGATGATCGAGCTAATTTCTATGATTTACATATGAATTGAGTGTTTTTGGGATTTTCTGAGATAATTACCTTCTACGGCCAATCGGTAGGCGACACGTGGCCACAAGGGTATTGCTCTTATTTGGCCAGTGTGACCTGGTGGTTCAGGCAAGGGATTCACAGTTCAGTGCTTGGACTGGTGATCTGGACAAACTGATTGCGCAGGGCAGACTCTCCGTCTTTTCTCGCTCGCGTGGATCTGGGGCAGGGCGCCGCCGCTAGGCCTCTTCTCCGACATGATATTAGAGGATCATCTCCTCCTCCTTTCCTTCGTCAATGCTTCCAAAGCCTTCAGTGGACCTCCTGCTTATTCTCCGGTCTAACAGGCTCGCCGCTAGTGGTTCCTCCCTACAGATTGGGGAGCTCGCCATCACCGGCTGGTGCCGCAGCGGAGTAAAGTGGAAAAACTACTCCTTGCTTCCAAACTTTGGACTAGGCACTATGAATGTTAATTCTATCCTCCACTAACCTCAGTGTCATCTCTTCCTGCATCTCCTCTGGTCCAGATGTCGTCGTCGAGCTCTTTGCGGCTCCACCGGGGCTCCAGGAACTTGCCGCCTCTATGGGGAAGATCCACGGAAGGTGATCATTACCGAGTGCCTCTATTTGATTTGCAATGAGGATGCCCCAAATCCGATCTCCGAATTCCGTCCTTATCTTCAGCCAACCAGGTTCGGCTGGAGAGTAGAACCACCGCAAGGGTGTACAAGTCAAAGGAACACATCTCCTCTAGCTCGTACTTGATTTTCTACTTCTCCTCTCCTTCTATTACCTCTACTTCCTCCTCAAAGCCTACGCTGCTCTCCACAAAGGAGACGGGAAAGTGACTGGAGGTCTGTTCTCCCTCCTCGCTTCCTCGCTGACCACAAATAAGGGGTCGAGGGCCTCCTTTCGATGAGATTAGCATAACTGTTCGGTCAACCTCTCTCATACCCCCCTTCAACCATGGCGTGGGATCGTGGGAGATGTATAGCACGACTGGAGCCACTTCCTTCTTGTAACCGCAAGGTAGGAGATGACTATTAGAGGCGTTGATCTCTCATCTTGGGGTCCAAGTCACTCCTTTACTCAAGCCTATTCGTGGCTCCTCCTTTGCAAAGACTGCAGCCGTGAGATTGGAAATCCAAGACAAGGAATGGGCCACGTAGGCTAAACAAGGATCATAGGGCGTGGCCCAACCAATCATAATGGACAACTTAGGCCCAAACTATTAAACTTAGATCTAATAATCACCAATAATGCATATCATTCACAAACTTCAAACCTGTATAACTTCCTCTAGCGACCTCCAAATGCCACCAAATTTTAACCATAGCTTCCCTACCTCTCAAGGTACATTCTACTCCAATTTGGTGACGCAACTCAGCTATTAAACGATTCAATTAAATTCATCAAGAAGACATTAAAAAGATATATCTTAATCATAATGTGAACCTCACATCAACACACTTACTTTGTCAAAAGCTTAGAACTCTTAATATAACTCAACCATATGATTTCACTTATACCATTGGACATTTATGATTCCCAAAAGTCCACTCCATCACATCCTACACACCTTAAGAGGAATTTCAACCTCTGAATTAAGCCCAAAAAAACACCTTGTCACAAAAGTTGCATAGAAACACATATTTAGTCTTTGTACTTGTACAAAAACTTGTATAGAAACACATATTACTCGTATAGAAACTTACTTTATGTACACTGATATGTGTGAGGCTTCTAGTTGGTCTTTATCATGGCATATTTTAACCAATTCCGGTTTGATAATCAGCTCATGTGTGTAACCTACTACATCTTTAGACATCTGAAGAGAGATATTACAATTCTCATCATCTTCCACATACACAATCAACAGTTTCAGCTTCGTTGGAGGCTTTTTGCATGTTGGCTTGACGGGACTTGAGACTTCATCACAATTTTTTCTAGTTTTTAAATTTCCTATTTGTGTGCTTATTGATTCCCTTACTTTTCTTTGAGACAATAAGTCTTGGGATTCCTTGCATATGATTAAAAAAATAAAAAATTTAGTTTATTAATATACATGATTCATTTCAATAAATTAATAAAAACATTGTCAAGTTATCACATATACCTTCATATTTATTTTGATCAATTCTGCAGGACAAGGAAGGTAGGTGCCTATGCCTTGACAAACTTGATAAACTTAAGCCATATCTAAAGGTATTGGCACACTTTCTTCAGGCATCAACGGGGTATCAATTATCACTTTTTTTTGTGTTTTGGATCCACTTTCTTCATCTCCTCGGAAATTGATTTGTCCCATCACGTAGGATGACACAATGTGTGATTTAAATGTTCTCCCCATTGTGCGGGTAGGCGGGGGGGGGGGGGGACCAAGGGTTTACACTGCTAGGGTGGGTCTCGCTTAATCGCGGACCATCCTCAAGGGTGGTTCCCACATATCTATAAAAAACCATATTGAGAAAATTAAATTGCAAAAAAGAACTTGTACCCATATTTGACAATAATTTTATAAAAAAATCACGATCTGATTACATGTTCATGAAAAAATTATATAAAAATAAATTGTATCCGACTCGATTCACAATATATAATAAGAAGTAGGAGTCTGTTGTATATACAACAACATGTATAGCGTGTTGCATAGTCACAAATTCAGCATTCGACGTTATTCGACGAGGTTGAAAATTTTGGTATTCGGGAAATATGTGGGAAATTTGGATAGAAAATGGCAAAGATACGGTAAAAGTTTCGGTCAACCATTCTGGAAAATAAGGATACAACTCAGATATATATATATATATATATATATATATATATGAAAATTTTACTTGGTAATTTGGTACAAAAAGTTCAACAATTATCAAGATTCATACATGTACATAAAAGCACCACGGTACCACAATGGTCAATTTGGTAAACTTATAGGTGTAGAATTTAGTTGAGAAACAAAAATATGTACAATTGATAAACATCAACCTTTAAGGGTCTGACTGGTTTGGTGTAACTGAAATTTTCCTAGAACTCATTTTCCTGGAAGGCTCCGATTGGTTCAGTATAAGTAGAGTTTTTTTGGAAGTCCTTTTCCAAGAACTGAAGTGCAGTTTTTGGAAATTGAGTTCAGACGATTGGTTTAAAAATCAAAATTTTTCAAGAAAATGAGTTCCATGTGATTGGTTTTCTGTAATTTTTTTACAATACATGAAATGTAATGTACCACAAACATCACAAACTTTATATTTTGCAAACCATATCATATATATTTTAAATAGAACTTCATAAGCAACAAAGTATTATTCATAGGCTTATCCCTAAGTACATATGATTTTTTAATACACAAATAATTTCTATGTCGTCTCTTTCTCAAGATCAACATGATCATCATTATCAAAATGACATATGTTTGTTGACGTTCCTTACAACCAATATGATCAACCATCTACATAAAAAAGAAAATAATCCAAATATGTTCAAACAAAATTTCTATGCAAACATGTGATATTACATATGTTAAATTGTTGTTTAATCAGTAGTAGAACTGGACTTTGCTTTACAATGATTTATATGATATGAAGAATATGACAGTCACCCAAATACTATTTGGTAAGAATCCCTTAATCATGACATGTTCATAAACATCTTCCTTTGATTTTAAATACATGTTGCTACAAGTTTTGCATGGACACAACAATTGGTTGTTTCTTAAAGGCCTTTGATGAGAAAGAGCATAGTCTATGAATGCAGACACCCCCTCTCGAAAGTCTTTACTAAGGAAACGTCTTTCAATGTACATCCAACTCCTATCGGCTAAGTAATCCATCTACAAAAATAATAAATAATATATTTAGTATCATAGTAGGAAAATTAGTTGATCATCCATATGACAATAATAAAAATACTTCTCTAGATATTTTGATGAACTCCTTTTCCCTAGTTTGCAAGATACATTTTCAAATAAATTTTCATTGGAGATATGCCTATTTTAAATAATCTTATTTTTTATGATATTTTATTGCATCTAACATATCACGTAAAGTTGAGCATTTCAAATTGTATTGAATGTGTTATTGAAATTAGGAATTTTTTAATTTGTTTTTTATCTTCTTTAAATCTTCATGTTCTAATGTGTAACAACATGACATTATTCAACATTACAATATCTTCATCATTAAATGAAAACAATGTTCAGCTAAGATCATTTGACTTAACTAAAATAGCATTATATTAAAGAGTTGTATTTGAATTATGACTATGTCGTTTGAAAATATATGAACCAGAAATACATATCACTAAAGAATGTTTGAAAACAATTATAACGTGCACATGTAAGTATAGTAATTGTCTACAACATGACATTATTCAAGTGTTATATAAAAATCTACTGATAAAAATTGGAGCAAGATATGCCTTATTTAATTAATTTCTTTTTATAATATTTTATTGCATCTAAAATAGCACGTCAAGTTGATCATTTAAAGTTGTATTGAATGTGTTATTAAAATTAGGAATTTATTAATTTGTTTTTATCTTCTTTAAATCTTCATGTTCTAATGTGTAACAACATGACATTATTCAATATTACAATATCTTCATCATTAAATGTAAACAAAGTTCAACTAAGATCACTTGACTTAACTAAAAAATCTATCATTTGTAGAGAAAAAGTACAAGTAATGTAGTTCACAAAACAAACTTAGCATTCTCTTTAAAAATATTCTATATTTAGTTGATCTTAATTTTTTACCATGAATAAAATAAATAAAATAAAAACATGTATATCAAAATTTTATTTCATTATAAAACAATGACAAGAATTTGGATATGCATGAGATAAATGTAATTAATTCTAAAAGTAAATCATTGCTAATAATTTAGTTGATATAGGTATTATAAATGGTTGTTTTGTATCATTTGGGAAAGAAAGGACAAATGGGAAAGGAAAGAGAATGGAAAATTTATTAAAAATGGTTGTTTAGTAACATGTGGGAAAGAGAGGATAATTGAAAAGAAAAAAGAATGGAAAAGTTATTAAAAAAATATGTCTTCATCGCTATGTTGAACAAACATGATTTTTTAAGGTAAAGAGGACTTTAGCCTTATGGTGATCTAAAAAAGTGATAACGGCATGCTCTAGGATGCATAACAAATTTAAATATAAGCAACCTAATATAATTAATTAGAATAATGATGATAGATTATGTATTGTAAATTTAAGATATATACTATTTTGGCCTATGTATAGAAAAATGTTAAGATTTTTGTATCCAAGTAATACATACTCAATGAGAAAATAGGTCATTAACTTATATAGTTGAATGAACAATGTACGTCAATCATGATTTTTTAATACTAACACTAAGATATTGTTAATACCACTTGATAATATTCGATTGTCAAGAGTATGTAATGGTGATAAACTTGCTTTTTTAGAGTGATCTAATATTATTAATTAAAATATGATCTCACATATTTATCAGCAACACGAAAAAAAAATAAGATCAGAAAATATTACTAAATATGGCATTGACAACAATTCCAACAAAAAGAGAACCTAAATCAAACTCAAGGCATGAAATAAATCATTCCCGTCTACAAGATTTGTTAAGCACGACGTCCCTTAATAAAAGGACCCGAGTTTGACTCCCAGAGGCCGCATTGAATTTACCACCCTTCTGAGCGTTTGCCTCTGCTAGGGGTTGAGGGAGGGGGAGAGTAATGTCTATCATGATTCAAATAAATCATTGTTTTACATGTAAGTTTTATATAAAATAACAAGAACATCTCATTTGACGGGTTGACATGTAAAAATATAGATGCAATATCTAGACAAACATGTCAATGACTCTCAAGTTTAGGTTTTTATTATATAAAATAAAAAAAGACATATTGTATATTCTCTTTCGGACAGACTCTTAAGAATAGTAATAATATATGTACAAAAAATTAGAGATACGGGAACCCTTTTTTAGAAATGAGAAATTACCTGACTTTAGCCGTAATGAAAAGATGTTAATTTGTATTGTCCTTGCTAGTACGCAATTGTGCCTTGGAGACTGTTGTTCGAGGAGTGAAAATAGGTAAGACCTAAATGTTGTCGGTCACCCAGAGATGCGATTTAAAAGATGCCCCTTTTAACACTGTCTAGGTAGATTGGCCGAGGATAATGGTTCCTAGTGTAGGGACAAATATAATTTTAGTATACAAGGAACAATCTAATAGTCAGAGAAGGCACTCACCAGAAGTAGAGGCAAAAATAGAATGACCTATCCAACGTGGGAGCAGAATGGATAAGGAACAATCTAATGCCCGGAGATGGCACCCACTAGATAATGGCCTATCCAATGTCATCGGTTACCCGATTAGGCCTGGCCGCAGTAGACGAACCATGCCGAAGACTCCTTGTAGAAATAGTTGTAGACTTTCGATGGCTAATACAGAGGTAAAACAGATTGAATCCTGACGAAGAAGACCAGACAGAAGAAGACTTGCAGTGGCACAAGGAGAGGGAGTGCTTGTTCTAGTTTTGGAGGTGGAACTTTGGCGTCGTTCTATTTCCAGAGCAGGAGCGAGAGCGGGAGAGAGGGTTTGGCGCCGTTGTTTTGTTTTTGGAGTGGTAGATATAGAATGGAAGGGAGGAATGTATTGGAAAGTAATCCACCGTCTAAACAAATTAGGATTCAACAAGGTAGAAAAAAGGAAACTGCAATTATTGTTTAAAATCAACGACTGATCCATTTAAAAAATTATAATTATCTAAAAGGAAAAGGATAAATGTCCACAATCAAATGGACTCTTCACGGAAGTAAAAGAGATAATGGTTGGTTTTAATATAGTTAATATTGGTTAGGAAAAAAGTTAATGAGGGTCAGGAGCAATCCTTGGGTAAATTAAATAATAGTCTGGGATACATTTCCAAAGGTCAGGGATAAGCCTTTGGGAAAATTTAATATGCTCGTCAAGGATAGCATCACAAGGGTCAGGGATAAGCCTTTGGAAAAATTAATACACTTGTCAGGGATTATGTCCTTGAGGAAAAATCCTTCGGCCTTGTTGTGTTTTGTAGTAGCGATTGAGGGGAAATAGTCTTTAGAAAATATTGAAACATGAAACAATGCTAAGTGAGTATTTTTTTAAACAATTCGGAAATAAATTGTTTTGTTCGGGATAATACGTGAAAATGCGTAAATGACGAATAAAACATGAATAATTCGTAAAATTTGGGGAAAATACGAGTTTAATATGAAATTCAGGTGTACCATACGTCTAATAAAAAATTCTCATATTATATGCGAATAATTGAAAATTTTAGAGAATTATGTGAATATGACGTGTTGTTTAACTATGGTCTTTTACAATATGTAGCTACTACAACAGGTGATATCATGTTGTGTAATAATAGTATATTACAATGGTTTAGTTTACGTTGTGTAATGGAGGTCTATTACAATGATGTTTTATGTGTGGATATTACAACAGGTTACAACATGTTGTGTAATTATAATATCTAACAACAGGTTGGAGTCTGTTGTCTCATGTTGGGATATAACAATGAGTTTCAATATGTTGTATTATGGTGGTCTATTACAACATGTACCAAATACAACATGTAAAGGCATGCTGTATAATTAATACATACTACAACAGGTGAGTCTGCGTTGTGTAATGATGGTCTATTACAACATGTGACTATTACAACGAGTCAAAATATGTTGTGTAAATCACATCTTTTACAACGATTTTTAATATGTTGTGATACTACAACTTATTACAACACTTTAGCAGTTGTTGTAGTATCCCCCTATACTACAATAGTTTTGGCATGTTGTAAATGACTTGTGTTGTATAAAATATACAATATACAACACAAAAATGGGCTTGTTGTGATAAGTATGCTAACTACAACACAATCATCAGAACTGTTGTCTATCTCCCGTTGTAAGAAGCATTTTCTGCAGTAGTGAAATGCGACCTAATCATAATAAATTTTGTGGTAGGTATCCCCAAAATAAGGAAAGGTCATGATGAAATATGGGTTGTGGTGGATCACCTAGTCCAGTAAGCTCATTTCCTCACTTTAAAGATTACTACCAAGGTGTCAAACCTAGATGATTATATATTTGAGAAATAGTTCATCTGCATGGTGTTCTGCGTTCAATTATCTCTAATCATGACCCTAAGTTCATTTTGAAATTATGGAAGTAAGTGCATGAAGAACTCAGTACACGGTTGATATTTAGCACATGACTGATGGATAGTTGGAAATAGTGATCCAGACAACAAAAAATCTATTGAGAGCATGTGTGCTTGATTGGGGTGCATCATGGGAGCAACACTTGCCCTTAGCTGAGTTTGCCTATAATAATAGCTACCAAGCCATTATCGGGATGCCTTTGTATGAATATCTTTATGGGAGGCCATGTCAGTCACCTCTTAACTAGATCATATCAATGAGAGGACCTTGCTAAGGTCAGAGGAACTACAAATATGTATCAATAAAGTCATATGATTGAGCAGGGGCTGAAGAGATCCCAGGATCGACATAAGTTGTATGCTGATAAAAAGCAGACCGATTGCATTTCACTGAGGGTGAACATGTATTTCTAAAAATTCAACCCGTCCAAGCTATATCTAAGAACAGAGGAAAATTGAGTCCCTAATACGTGGGTCTATTTGAGTTCCTAGAACAGATTGTGAAGTTATTTATCATTTAGCGTTACCCAACATTATAGTATGATGCGTGATGTGTTAGATGTGTCCAATCTAAAGCACTACGTGAAGGATCCTAGCCATGAGTTGAGCATTGAGCCTAATGAACTTCAAGGGAGGTTGACATACCCTGAGTCACTTGTGAGGATATTAGATGCCAAGGTGAAAGAGTTTAAGAACAAATAGATAGAGATGGTAAAGGTTCTTTGGAAGCACCATGGAGAGGATGAAGCCACATGGGAGATAAAGATGGACATGGAGAACTCTCATCCTGATTTGTTTACATGATTAGCCAAATTTTGAGGACAAAATTGCTATAAGAGGGGAAGGATGTTATAACATGGTTTTCACTTGTATTTTACTAAGTTGAAATGCAAACATTTCAATAGAAAGGACATATTAGATTTATGGTGTGCTTTTTATTAAAAGTATGGTTTCTCATGCAAAATTCCCTTTGCTACAATTTTCTTGGTTTCTATAGTTTTTGTTAGTCCAATAATGGATATAAGGGAAAAGGATGAGAAGAAAACCCAATATTAAGCAAAAAGCAAAAGATAATATATAATTAATAATGTACTTGTGGAATTTTTTGGAATCCGATAGAAAGGTGGCATTGAAGGCCACTAATTGATTTGTTTCAATTCTACATTAATCCTAATGGGAAAAATGATCAAAATAAAGCATATGAAAAAGATAGAAAGAGAAAAGGACTATTTCAATGCCTTAAACAATAAAAAAAGTGGAGATTAAGATAATTATTTTTTATTTTTTTAGGTTTGGTAACAAACCTAGCCCATGTTTAGAAATAATTAAGAACTTTCTTCCAAAATGTGGGATTAAAATGATAAAAGGAGAGAGGGATATGTGTTACTGAATCAAAAGTTTACATACATTCCCTTATGAGAAATAAATAGAAATATGGGGTTTTTGTACCCTGATTAATCATTAATGTAATTTAAATGGAAGCAAATCCCATTTACAAACTATGGGAGAAAAATCAAAACTTTCCAAGGAATTTTGTGATCTAGGAAATTAAATGTGTAGTCATCTAAAATTTTATAAAGAGGCAAGTTTAGACTATTTAATCATTTAGATTGGATATAATAGTTTGGTAGGGAAAAGGTAAAGACAACAAAAAGGTTTTCATCAGTTTTGATAAGGAGGTGAGTTCTATTGAAAGAGATATTTATTTTCAAAATTTGGGTGTTATATCAAAAATAGAAATACCTTTTTGGGAAGAACCTTCCCTTTTTCTCCAACACATTGAGGGCCCTAAACCCTACTAACCCCTCATATCTTCCTTACAACCCAAGACTTATATAAGGATGGAAGGCTATGAAGAACTGGGTCAATCGTTCCATGCAACATGCCCAAACCCTAGAATACCACCCAGAGACCCCCAAATGTGGCTTCTTCATCCTCACAGTAGAGCAAGAAAGAGTATACCATGGTCTAGATCCAAAATGAGGGCCAATGGAGGAAAGCTTCTGTGAGGCCCCCCGTTACTGAACCAACATGTAAGACACCAAGGTAAGAGCTTCTGCTCACTATTTTATGTGTTGATCTTCTGAAAACCCTAGTGATGAGCCTTAAACGTTGGTCCAAGAATGGATTCATGTCTAGGTTATCAGAATTTTAAAATTATAAAAACTGAATGTTTAATATGCCTGCAACTAGCATAGGGTCGAAGTAGTTCATGGTCAAACATAGGGATAGGAAGAACAACGCTTCGGAACTTAAGTTTTACTTGTCTAAGCACATCAAAAGGGGTAAAAAGATAGATTTGTTGTAATACGAAAGAATCTTATAGAATTAAAATAAAAGCCTATCTCCAAAGGGAGTTACTAGAAAGATTAAAGTTTTTGGGTTAGCAGTTTTTATAGAGGTTTTGTATATCAAAAACTGAGGAGATAAAGCCATTGCTAAGGTAAAGCACGAAGGAAGAAAACTTAAGCATAACAGGTGGCAGCGGAAAACACCCAACATTCTCTTCTCTCAAAGAGGATGTCTCTAACCATGTACCAGTTCCCTCTCTTAAGGATAGTGGACAAAGACTAGAGTGGTGAGATAAGCCAGGGCAACCCTAATCATGGGTACTCTTGTACACCCGGATTAGACCAAACTCTAGAGTTGAGACTTCCCTCTCTCAAGGGGGTCCAACTGAGAAACATGATTCGATAGATAGTCAAAAGTGCGATCCAACAGAAGAGACTAGAGTTCAGATACTATAAAAAAACCATCCAAAAAAAAGGAACCATACACAGAACAATATGAGATAAACTCCACAGATTCCAATAAGCTTAGATATATGAAGATGTTTTAGTTACAATGCATAAGTAAATGAAAGTAAAATGCTTAGAAAGGGAAGATAGGTGCCGACCTCCTTGATGTAGGAGGTCGACATACAACAGTGAACCCCTAATGTGTAGCTAACCTAGTACCGGGCAGGAGCCCTATCAGGATATGCCTGCGTCAAGCTCTCGACTGTGTCGGGTCTTGAGCCACGATAGGTAAGGGCATATCAAGAAAGGACTCCCTACCCAATATGGATGTGTCAGGCAGCCAGCCCTGCCAGGCGGCAACCGTAACAGGCAGTCCATATCGGGTTCGGTGCCATGTCATGTAATACATGTGTCGGGTTAGCATCACTTAGGTTCTCGGGTTCCTTGTATTGGGGGTAGTAGGGCGAGCCGTCTCGTGTTGAGGCCCAACTAAGAACTTGTCACAGGGAGGTGGCCTAGATAGTCGTATTGTGCTGATGCGGCTACCGAGATGAGAATCTAAGTGAACTCCTCCCGCCCCTCTCGGGTCGGGGGTGTGCTCACCTTGTATCACCCGACATGCCTGGGAACTCGAGGCACTAGCTCCTTTTTGCTCCCGAAGTTAGCTCTCCTTCGGTTCCAACCCGTCCCATCGAAGTAATGTAGCTACTATTTATAGGCAGCGGATAGTGGGGGTTGCGGCCCTCATTGGGCCACGTGTCCTTCATTTTCTTGGTTAATATGGCTTTGAGAGAGGGCCGACACATCCGTCGCCTGGCACGGGTGGTTGACGTGTCTCGGGTGATGAGTTAGTCATGTTTGATCGTGTCAGGTAGAACTCTGGTGGAATGCTGCACCGGGAGGTGGCCATGTCATGTTATAGACTCCGTCAGCCGACGGGTCATGGCAGGCAAGGCTCCTTGTCGAGTAACTGCTTTTAGTCCTTCAGAGTTTCCACACAACACGCCTGTGCCGGGTTGCTTCCGTATCGGGCGGCAACTGTGACGGGTAAGGGGTGTGTCACCTCGCGTTGCTTACTAGGCCGGGACATGTTATTTGTTTGCAGATGGGCCAGGAAGGGCCCATTGGGATTCTTTTCATTGGAAAACAAGAGAAACTTCTGCAAAAGATAGGAAATATTATTAGGAGCATAGTGGGGGTTATTTCTATACAAAAATAGGATAAAATGGAGAGGAAGTCAGGTTTAGAGGCAACTTTGATAGTAAAATATAAACTCTAGCAGTCATAAAATGGGTGTTATCAACTCTCCCAAACTTAGCATTTTGATTATCCTCAATCAATATGTATCTATTTTAAAACTTTGTTTGTGATACTTCTTCAAAGCCAGACGTAGTCTTTGGACAAGGGGTTAAAAGAATTTTTGAGATGCCCTACGGAAAATTACGTCTAGTACGAGCAACATACTTTTATTTTTCTTGCCTTATTTAAGCAAAAGATTTCTCTTCAGTTTCAGTGAGACTTTCGGTGCATGGTTTCGAAGTTATCTTTCACACCAAACAACTTGGGAGTGGAAGGTGGTATTTTTGGGAAGGCTTAAGTCTTTTTGGATTTTTCTTGCTTCCCATCGGTCCATCCAGGTAAGGGTCCATTAACGGGCAAGTGGTCCCTGCAGACCAGGCCAGTTGGATTTAGAGTAGTGATTTCACATCCTACGTACCACTGCCCTAGATCTACCATGCCTAAAGATGGGTACTTTTGGAAAGACAAGTGTGGGATTTTTTTTTGGGCACAACTCTCATGCTTTTATTCACTCTCATAAGGATTTCCTCTCTTTTTGGGGTTTTTGATGGGTAGGGAAAAAAGAGTTTGCTGTTTCGGTAGCTTTTTCCTTCACATGCACATCTCTTAGCTGTTGCGAGATTATTTTTTGAAACTGGCGTAGAAAAGTAGTAGCCTTTGTCATTTGAGACTGCGTTTTCCAAAGGGAAAAACAAAAATATGCACCACCTTAGATACAGAGATAATGAACTAGAAGAATTCATACCAAATTTTTACTATAAAGTGTTTTGTACAGTTTTTGAGAGACAAGCAGTTGTGTATGTATTGTTCTCTATCAAACATTTGTATGTATGTATATACAGAGTATGGTAAGAAAAATAGAAAAGTAAAAAAAGGGAAAATGTTGAGTACCTCCCTCACTGATGCTATGGAGTACCCCCCCCAAACTTACCCCACACTCTGTCCTAGAGTTGTGAGGTGAATAGGAAAGGATAAGCATAGATCAGTGAGGGTTCTACAGTGGGGGGCTCCCTCAGTAGATAAGATTTCCATGATGTACTCTCCACGTTGGCTATGGCAGGTGAAGTCGTGGAGCTTATTTGGCATCTTCTTGAGGACCACCCCATCGTGGATCCAATGTAGCACGTAGATGCCACAGTCATTTGATTGTGGGACTTGTTGTGGACTACGGTGGCAGATTTGTAGATCATGCCATTCAACCACTGGGTTCTCTAGATATGGCTTGATCAAAGATGCCACCTCGAGATAGTATTTCCTTGCTAAGCGCTCGAGGGATGTCACGGGTGTGGTTGTACACTCTGTCAGGTTGTTGCTATTGACATCAGAGCTGTTGTAGAAGAAACTGATGTGCAGACGGGTGTACACCATCAGGAGCGTCCAGTAGTTGTCATGCAGAATGGGTAAGAAGATGAGGTGCGGCAGACACTTCTTCAAGTGTAGCTGGAACAATTGGCGTGCTCTTGATTCATCAACAAGGCATAAATCGTCGAATAACATCAGATGGGTGATATGAGTGTGTTCGAACATCTCTTGTAGGATCGGGATGTAAGCTAATACCACCGTCATTGCTAGACATCCTCCTACCTTGACCAAGTCCCGCAGCTCATCGAGAGGGACCACTATGTTGTCCTTTTCATATATGACGTCTTCGGTGTTTGAATCAGCAAGTCGGAGAAAGATTTCATTGACCTATTCTTGAGATAGGGAATTGCATGTGAACCAGTCGAAGTTGCTGATTAGGGACTCAGAGATGGAAGGCGAAGCAGACTCGCCTTAAGGAGTCACACCGTCAATGATGAGTGCACTCCATAAGTTCTCTATCTGTTTGCCCGTCCTATAGATGTTTGTTCTCTCAATTTCTTCCCATGGAGGGTTGCTGGGCTAGGAAGATTCGTTCTTGTATCTGTTTCCAGTAGCTCCTCTGGAAGTCCTGCGTCTCAGAAATAGCACGCATCCTTGATTAACAGCAACGTGTAGATGCTCCTAAGATGATAGAAATCTATGTCACAGAGCTTCCTGACGTATCTGAAGATGTTTAGCTGCTCCATGGCACGCAGGACGATGAAGGTGCTATTCTGCTTCCCAACTCTTCTTGGACTGGGAAGTCTCTGATGGCATAGAAGTTCCAGATGCCACTGTGATGTTGGACTCCTTCGTTGATTACGCAGTGAAGACGCAGTGGGAGAAGTTTGGCGTGCTTGTCTTTGGGGCATACAAATATGTGTCCTTTGTGTGGGACCTCCGTGGTACATCAATTAAGGAGGGTGACGTCGTGGTTAAGGAGGTCTGCCACACAGATGAACCAATGCTTTCTATGTTTGTAAGGGGCTAGCACTAGATGAGGATTGTGCTCTTCGATATGTTATATAATGTCGGCAACCTGGTTAGAGTTGTACGCCCCTTCCAGTTGTATTCTCTCCAAGGCAGGGGTGGCATTGTAGAACGGTGGTCGGCCTGTCCTGATGGCAATATTTTTGAGCATCGTGTCTTCTAAGACACGAAATATAATCTTTCCTATGATGGCTTCGGAGCGGAACATTCCTTTCAGTGCTCTGCGTCATACTGAGAAGTATCCATCGCTCCAGACGATGGCTTCTTCATATGTTTGTGGTCTCAGGACCATGTTGAGCAGTTGTTGGTCCCGGATCGACAGGTAGCCAATGGCATGCCTGTCGAAATCAACCATCTCGAAGCACGAAATCTCCAACGATGCAAAAAACGCGTCTTCTACCGAAGTCCTCACCCTAGCGGGTTGGTTGTCGATGGAGAAGTATAAATTGCCCCCTTCTCCCTTGGATTCTCCAGATGAACCATCCACTAGGCTGATAGATATGTCTTCATCGTCTTTGAGCAGTTGTGTTGATGTCGTAGGTGCTCTCTTGTCCTGCTGGAGTCCTGTCAGTGGTTTTGTTCGTCGTCTCTTCCTCGGGCATTGTAGAGGGCCCACTGGAGGAGGAAGAAGATGACGATCCAGAGGAGGACGCTGAAGATGAGGGTTGAGAGCTTGAGCCTGGTGGCGATGGCGATCTTTTGGGATGCCTTGAGCAGCGATGGCCATCCCTCTGATTTAGCCTTTCTTTGATGGCATCGAGGTGTTGGAGCACCATATGCATCATGTGGGTTAGTGCCTCTAGTTGGATGGGTAGGTCAACTAGAGTCAGTAGTTGGCGCTCATGCTCACTCAACCTCCTCTGGAATACCTGAAAATTGTGTGTTAGGGAAGTAAAGGTAGCAGTGTGGTTTCTTGTTACCTCTTACAAGTTATCAAACTCCAGGCCGAAGACCTTCCCCAGTGATGAGGGGGCTGCAGCCGATCAACTTTGGCTTTGTGTAGCACTCCTCACTTTTGAAGCTCGGTCACAAGATTGTGTGTCATCGATTGGGGTCGAGTCCATCTGAAGTGTTCACGAGGGGGTGGCTTTAGGGAGAGGTGTTGGCATCTTTGTGGCTGCCTCTGCCTCGTCAGCTCAGGGTAGCAGAGAGGCTTGTGGAGTAGGCATATGCTGCTCTACCATCCGACTCTCGATGTCTTCCTCCATGGCGATTGTTGGTGTAGATGGTGGTGGCATCAACGTTGACTGAACAGCCCAGAGCTCTGCTTCCAGGAGATTGGTGAACATCTCATCACTACCGTCTGGCTGCACTGTTGCCTCTGTCATTGCCAGCACGACTATGGTTTCTGGAGCTACGACTACTTCTACCACAGCAGGTTCCATGTCTATGATCGTATCTGCTACCCTGGTGATGTCAACAACCTCCACGATCGTCGCTATTTCTTCAGCAGCCACGTCGGGCGTTGCTGTAGTAGTCACAGATGATTCAGTGGTTGCAGCAACGACTACTGGAGCGACTACTAATGGTTGAGTGGCAGTGGTGGATGGCTCGGCGGTGGCAATGACACGCAAGTCGTTGACTATGACTGTTGATAATTTGTCTCGCCTAGCGTCGAAAGGGATTGGCCTTCCTATAGCTTCCACCCTTTCTTGTATGATCTTGGTGGCGGCATAGGTGGCTTCAATGATAGCTTCTTCAATTTCTTCTTTTGTGAAGACCAACTTCTCCGCATCATAGTTGACGCAGAGTGCGAGGGGAAAGAGTAGATCCGTCCTTGTGAATTTGTAGAAGAAGAGGCTTCTCTCCCTTTTGATAATTTTGGCCCTCATGAGGAACTTGATATCTATCCTATTGTCGCCCTTTATTCTTGACAGGCTGTGCGGCTCTTTTGGGTATCCCAGCCCTACCACGATTAGGTTGACGAGCCCTCCCATATTGTACTCCTTGGCGGCATCCTTTATGGGATGTAGCCAGTTCAGAAGGAAGCACCCCAGGTTGACTGTTCTGCCCTCCATCATGTACCAGATGAGATGGAGTTCTTCAGTGTAGAGGTTGCTCATTTCATACTTGTTGAATAGGAGGCTCGCCACGATCTTGTGGATGATCCTCTAGAAATAGTAGTGGACCACCGCCACCTTGCTTTCCAGCTTGAAAGAAGATTTTTCAGTTAGCCTCCTCCAGAGTGTGATTGGATTGAATTCGTCGCCTTTGGTGATCCTATTACCGTTGTTGAGATGTTCTCTTTAGACTTCATTGGAGGAGAAGATCTCATTGAGAAGCTTCTCTGAAATATCATGATCCACGTTGTACATGCTCCCGAGCAACTTGTTTATCCGCCGAATCTTTTGGCTTCTTCTGGTGTGTTTGGGACCCAATGGAGGGACGACATGAACCCTTTCATGAGCTCGGTGTATGAGGTGGTGTAACTGAAGCAAATATTTCTTAGCCCTGCAACTTCTAGGATGTAGGCCAATCTGTCGAAGACGCCTATCTGTTGGAAAGACGCTTGGTGGCAGAAGCGTGTTGTCCGGTACACTTTTGTTGCCAACTCCGCATACCGCCTCCGGTACTCTTCATCTCTAGGCGTGAACCAGACTGGTGAGTGATGTAATGACTCTAGTTCTTCCACAATTGTTGAGGCTATTGCTGGGGTTGGTGCTTCTTCTATTTTGGGTCACCTTTTGACCTCAGATGGCCCCACCGCATCGGGGTTGTGGCGCTTCTCCCCAGTGGTGGTAGCTTCGTTCACAACCTCTGGGTTGATCCTTCAGCCCTGTTCGTTGACCTGGACGACGGTTTGTTTGGTGCATGCCATATCTGCATTTTTAAACAGAAGAGAGTAAGTTAAAAAGAATTTGGTCAATCAAATCACTCTGCCTGATATTTGGTAGCAGACTAAGAGGAGCATTTTCCCGATACATGTTAAACAACATGCGAAAAACTGATACCGGGTAAGAGCCTATTAAAAAGACTTCCACGTGATAGAAAATGCTCGATAGCAGGAAGTCAATATCGAGAAAAGATAAAAATGCATGTTGTCACCTGATAGGGTCTAGGCGACATGGCATACCGATATTGGGTTGCTGATATAAAATGGGTCCTACCCAGCATAGATGCCCGATAAGGACTCTACGCGATACGATGGTGTCGGGCGACACCTTGTGTTGCTCGATACGAGTCAAAACGTTTTCATAAAACAAACTGGGCGATAGAGTCATTCACCACGAACTCGTGAGTCTTGCCCGATACAGGTTTCATCTGAAAAGGTGTCACATGATACGTTCTAGCCGACACAGTCCACGCGATACAACTGGTCGATAGCCATATCGGGTTTATACCTGTATCGCGTAGAGGACCGTCGGTGCTCGACACTAAAGTTGGGAGGAAATGGCCGACACAGGACCAAAGATTGGCAAAGGTTGCACGATACAGGAGCAGGTGAAGTGGTAACTTCAGTACCTGACATGGTTAAACTCAAGTTACTATATATTTCAATCGCGAGCGGGGTAAAACGAGCATAACAAGGACATGTGTCGTGCAATGAGGTGAATCGTATTTCGAGACATGGTAAAATCAGTCTAATTTGTCTTGTTGTGGGGAGCGATTTGTCTTCCTAAGCACGCTTGTGTTGCACGACACGCATGTCACACGGAAAAGGTGTGTCAGGCGATACACTCTCTCCGATACACCCTTTTTACCTAATATGACTAAGTCATGTTGTTTCGTGCACGATGTGCCATGTGGCACACTTGCCCGATAGGGGTCTTTATCCTTGTCATGTGTGGACGCACTAGCCGATATAGCCTGGGCAATAGGTTAGCCCGATGCGCTTTAACACGCGATAAGGCAGGTGCCTTCCTTGCCTGATACGCCAATCAGAGAGATAAGGGTGTCACCCGATATAGATAAAAATGAGCTGGATGATACTTCTTTCCCAAAGCCTATCGCACAGAGCATAAAGCAAAGGAGGGCATCAACATGTATGCCCGATATGCAACAGAAAGGACTAAAACTAAAGAAAAACAAGGATAGAAAAACTGAAACCAGAAAGAACTTGATGGGTAAAACATCATTGGCCTAAGAGTAACTTTCATCCTTAGATAGAATTACTCACCAAGGCAATAAAAACTAAGTCAGTGGCCCATAAAATGATAGAGTCTGCCCACGTGGCGCGTGCACAGACTCGGGCCTTATTAAAATGATAATGTTTGTAATGTTCTTTTGCTAGGAAAGGAAATAACATCCTATGCAAGGAAAAATAAAGACTCAGGCTTCCTCCTGAAGAGTGATGTGGTTTGCGTCGTCAACTCGACGTCTTCAAATCCTTCTACCCTGCTCCAGTAGTTGTAGCTTCAGCATCCTACAGGGTCATCTCAGACCTCCTTACAAAGGCTTCGTCTTCGTAAAACCTCTTGACTCTATGTCCGTTGACTCGAAAGACTTTGGTCAGATCTTCTTTATCATAAAGCTCCATCATCCCAGTCAGGTATATGTTTGTGACTGTGAATGGTCTGGACCACCTGGTCTACAATTTTCCTGGAAAAAGGAGGATAGAAGATTTAAATAATAAAACCTTATCATCTTTGTTGACGTTCTTTGCTCGTAGATGGGAATCATGATAGACTTTGGTTCACAACTTGTAGATCCTAGCATTTTCATAGGCATGGAGCCTCAACTCTTCGAGTTCATGAAGCTGAAGAAACCTTTTCTTTCCAACCAGCTTTTGGTCCATGTTGAGGCGCTTGATCACCCAGAACGCTTTGTGCTCCAATTCAAAGGGAAGATGGCATGCTTTTCCATATATCAAGCGGTAAGGTGTGGTGTCTAGCAACATCTTATATGCAGTTCTGTATGCCCAGAGAGCATCATCCAGTTTAGCTGACCAATCCTTACGGGACTTGCTAACTGTCTTTTCTAAAATCTGCTTGATCTGTCGATTAGAGACTTAAACTTGTCCGAATGTCTGCGGGTGGAATGGCGTTGAAACCTTATGATGTACACTGTACTTATGCAAGAGGGATTCAAATTGTTTCTCTGCAAAGTGAGAACCTCCATCACTAATGACGGTTCTCGACACTCCGAATCTTGGAAAGATAATCTTGGTAAAATGCTTTATTACTGCTTTGGCATCACACGTTGCGGTGGGCACTGCTTCGACCCATTTAGATACATAGTCAACCGCAACAAGGATATATTTAAAACCGTAGGAGAAAGGGAAGGGTCCCATATAATCTATACCCCATACATAAAAAATTTCGACTTTGATCCAATCCGAAAGCGGCATCTCATTTCGGCGAGAAATTTTTTGGTTCACTTACATTCATTGTAAGACTTCACAAAAGCATGTGCATATTTGAATAGAGTTGGCCAGTAAAAACCTGACTGGAGGATCTTAGTAGCAATTCTTTTGCCCCCCAGGTGTCCTCCATAAGGAGAGGCATGACACTCAAAAAGAATCTTGAGGACTTCCTCCTCAGATATACATCTTTTGTATAACCCATCGACGCAATGCCTAAACAGTAGAGGTCCATCCCAGTAGTAGTTCTTTAAATCAGAGAAGAATTTCTTCTTCTGATTGTAGGATATATCTGGTAGCAGTTGTTTACAAGCCAGGTAATTGCAGAAGTCTGCATACCACGGCCCCTCAGGGTTTGCTGTCTGGGCAACATAGATGGATTCATTGACATAACTTTCATTGATTGGGAGTGGGTGGTCATCTTCGACCCTGATCCTTGAGAGGTGGTCGATGACCATGTTCTCGAAGCCTTTCTTATCCTTTATTTCATGGTCGAACTCCTACAACAACAACACCCAACATAGTAATTTGGGCTTTGTATCTTTCTTTTGCATTAAGTACTTGATGGCCCTGTGGTCGGTGTGAACTATCACCTTAGAGCCCATGAGGTAGGACCCAAACTTATCCAAAGAATATACAATGGCCAACATCTCCTTCTCAGTAGTAGTGTAATTCAGATGTGCCTCATCCAGGGTCTTACTTGCGTAAAAGATCATGTGGTATTTTTTGTCTTTCTTTTGGACAAGAACTGCACCAATAGAAAAGTCACTGGCATCACACATGAGCTCGAAAGGAAGATTCTAGTCGGGGGACTGGATAATGGGTGCAGAAACTAAAGCATCTTTCAAAGTGGAGAACTCTTTCATGCACTCATCCGTGAATTCAAATTTCACATCTTTTATCAAAAGGTTGGATAGGGGCTTGGCTATCTTTGAGAAATCTTTAATGAATCGCCGATAATAACCGACATGACCTATGAAACTTTAGACACCCATAACTGATGTGGGCAGATGGAGGTTGGCAATTGCCTCTACCTTGGATAGATCGACCTCAATACCTCTGTTGCATACCTTGTGTCCAAGAACAATACGTTCCTGAACCATGAAATGGCATTTTTCCCAATTGAGAGTGAGGCTCTGCTCTTCACACCTTCTCATCATTAGGGATAGATTGTTCAGACAATCATCGAAGGAGCAGACATATACACTAAAATCATCCATAAACACTTCCATTTTATCCTCGAGCAGATCTGCAAAGATGGCACTCATACACCTCTAAAAAGTGGCAGGTGCATTACAAAGCCCGAAAGGCATCCTCCTAAAGGAAAATGTTCTGTAAATGCAGGTGAAAGTGGTCTTTTCCTGGTCATCGGGGTGGATAGGGATCTGATAGACCCCTGAGTACCCATCAAACCAACAAAATTAGGAATGATGGGCCAGGCACTCCAGCATTTGATTTATGAACGGAAGGGGGAAATGGTCCTTGCGGGTGGCAGTGTTGAGTTTTCAATAATCGATGCATATCCGCCAGCCAGTAACCATCTTAGTGGCGACCTTGACTCTGTCATCTCTCTTGACCAACATCATACCTCCCTTCTTCAAAATGACTTGTATGGGACTTACCCACGTACTATCGATGATGGCATATATTATGCCAGTATCTTAGAGCTTTACCACTTCCTTACTAACAACTTCTCGGAGCTTCTCGTTCAACTTTCTCTGTGGGTGGGCATAAGGCCTGGAGTCCTCTTCTAGATGGATTTTGTGCATGCCCACAGAGGGACTTATCCCCCTTAGGTCTCTAATGGAGTACCCTAGGGCATTCCTCCACAACCTCAATTCTTCAAGCAACTGATCTTTCTGACCATCGGTCAACTCCGAGTTGATTATTACTGAATTCCTCTTCTCTTCATATAAAAAGCGGTATTCTAGGCCTCTTGGAAAAACTTTCAATTCAGGTGGGGCATCATTTTCTTGTTCACTGGCGGGGTCTTTTCGGAGAGCAGCATACATGACGATCTCCACATGATCTTCATCTTCAAACGTACCCTCAACTTCCAGGAAACCTAGTAGTTCTTTGACCTGTGGGTCTAAGACCTCTTGTGCTTCGCTAGATAAGGCGTGCATAAGCGGGTCCATGATGACCTTCTCCTCCTTTACTTCATTGTATAGATGTTGATAGCTTTCAGCAAAATAAGATGATTCAAGGAACGATGGGGCTTCCATACAATCTCTGATGTTGAAGTCGATATGGTCTCTTTGAACCTGGATCGTAATCATAACCGCCTCCACGTCGCTGAGGGCCCGACTAGTCTCTAGGAAAGGTCGACCAAAGATGATAGGGCAGTTGGGATCTTCTACGGTGTCGATCAAGACTATATCACTTGGAATAAAGAATTGCTCAACTCGAATGGGCACATCCTCTACTACTCCAACTGGCCTGGTAAAGGTGTGATCCGCCAGCTGAATCCGCATATTGGTGCTCACCACATCGGTGAGCCCAATCCTTTTGGGGAGGGACAAGGGCATCAAGATGATGCATGCCCCCAGATCTGCTAAACCTTTACGGGTTATGTTATCCTCAATTTGAAAGGGGATGAAAAAGGCTCCATGATCTCTTTTCTTCGATGGCATAGTTGTTGTGACAAAGGAACTAGACATCTGTGCCAGCTTTACTATCTCTACATCTTCACCTCTCTTCTTCCTTGATATCAAATCCTTTATAAACTTGGCATAGGTAGGCATCTCTTCGATGGCATCTAGAAAAGGGACGTCAAGGTGCAACTTCTTTATTGCGTCCATGAACTTCTCATATCTCTTTTTCAGCTGGACCCTCACCAGCTTATGGGGGAAGGGTACGCGGGGTGCATACTTATCGGGGCACTTTTCAAAAGAGATGTCTTTGATTCCTTCCTTGGTCACTCTTCTTGCCCTTGTTGGGACTTATTCCTCAACCTCTTCTGGGCTAGCTTCTTCGGTTGGTGCCATTGTTGATGTTGCTTCCTTCTCTGAGGTTGATTGTACTGCGGTGCCCGACCTTAGAATGCCCATTTTTGCAGTCTCATGTCCTCATGGATTGGATTCAGTGTTGGAGGGGAAACACCCCACTAGATGGTTGATAGTTTGGGTGAGACTCGTAAGTTGTTGATCAATCTATTTATTATGCTGTTGGAGCTCCCCAATTTGGGCTGAAAATCCTCCCATGTGTCATTGCATCAGTTTCAGTAGGGCCGTGTTGTCCACAAAACTCTTATGCATCTTATCATTGAGTTCATTTTGCCTTTTTGCAAAGGACATCAACTCCATCATCATAGACAGTCTTTGCGGCTGGTTCTGTTGCAAAGTCTGTTGCTGCTGGAATCCTGCATGAAATTACTGATTTGACGGTCCTCCTGAAGGATTTCCACTCACTAGCTAATGAGAGTTCTCAGCAACACTGGTATTCCCATAGGAGAAACTGGGGTGATCAGTTCATCGATATTGAACAAAGCTTACATTTTCTGTATTGTCCTTATCAAGATCTCCCTGAACGGCTGTGTGTGGATAGTAGTTAGACACGTGGTCTAGTTCTCCACATGTGATACAACTTCTCACAACTTCCTATCAAACTTTTCCTTTATATCCGTGTTCCTTGAGGGTCTGAACATCAGTTACTATTTTGTCAAGCTTAGCTGTAAGGGCTTCCATTGCCTTGGACTCTCCCGGAGTGGTATGGCTCATCGACTCGCAGTCGTACTTGCCATCCTTCCGATTTGTGGCCATGTTTTCTATGATTTCTCTGGCCCTCTGAGCACTAAGTCCCAAGAAGCCACTGCCAGCTCCAGCATTCAAGGACTTCCTTTCGGCAAGACACACCCCATTATAAAAAGTGGTGATAAGCTTAGGTTCGGAAAAACCATGATGTGGGCATTCACACTGGTAGCTCAAAAACCTTTCCCAAGTCTCATGAAGATTCTATGAAGGCTTCTGGGAATACCTTGTAATCTTGTTCTAACATTTGATTGTCCTTTCAATAGGAAATAACTTAGAGATAAACACATTACTAAGATGCTCGCAGTCGGGAGGACTTCCATCCTGAAGACTGGTGTACCATTCCAACGCCTTATCCCTCAGTGAGAAGGGGAAGCACTGGATGTAGATATGTGTTAATGGAACCATATTAATCTTGAAAGTCTCGCACGTCCTCTTAAACGCCATCAAATGGTTGTACGGGTTCTCATCAATAGTGTTCATGCCAAACCTGTTGTGCTGGAGAAGCTGGAGGAAAGAAGGCTTCAACTCAAAGTTGGTGACGTTGAGGGGTTGCGTAACAACGGGATTCCTTTCCTCATTTGCCCAAACTTGGACAAATGAGCGCAAAGAGTGGGCTTCAGGAGGTTGGTTAGCCATTACTTGCTATAGGCAAGGATGACCAGGATAAAGGAAGAGAAGTACCTGGAAAGCAAGGAAGATGTTAAGGGTATTAGTGTGTTGTATAAATATTATGCGCAGTAAATATTATGTTCAATAAATATTTGTAGTGTTATATGAATATGTGCAAGGTTTTTGGCAAAGTGCAAGCAAAACACAAGTTCATAGAATGGTTTTCATTGCTTATCCCCGACAATGACACCAAAAAGTTGATGAGCCTTAAACATGGGTCCAAGAGTGGAGTCATGTCTAGGTTATCAGACTTTTAAAATTATAAACCTGACTGTTTAAGAAGCCTACAACTCTTATAGGGTCAAAGTAGTTTGGGGTCGAACACAGGGATAGGAAGAACAACACTTCAGAACTCAAGATTTACTTGTCTAAGCACATCAAAAGGGGTAAAAAGGTAGAGTTGTTTTAATACGAAAGAATCTTAAAGAATTAAAATAAAAGCCTATCTCCAAAGGGAGTTACCAGAAAGATTAAAGTTTTTGGGTTAGTAGTTTTTATAGAGGTTTTGTATATTAGAAACTGAGGAGATAAAGCCATTATTAAGGTAAAGCACGAAGGAAGAAAACTTAAGCATAGTAGGTGGCAACGGAAAACACCCAACATTCTCTTCTCTCAAAGAGGATGTCTCTAACCATGTACCAATTCCCTGTCTCAAGGGTAGTGGACAAAGACTAGAGTGGTGAGATAAGTCGGGCAGCCCTAATCCTGGGTACTCTTGTACACCCAGATCAACATTAGGTTAGAGTTGTTTGTCACATTAGGCGGCTGTTTTTATCCAATAATCGACGTTGTAAGCCTTTGATGATAATTTTCTATAAATAACCGACGCCTATATTTTAATTTTTTTTTCTTATCAGTTTGCAGACCTGCTATGGCTGGTCAGTAGGATGAGAACCTGTAGTTTAGTTTTGAACTGTAGGTTTATGACATCCATTGATATCAGCCAACAAACATGCCACAAACTTGCAAAATCAACAAATATACTTTTCACACAAGTAGATACATTCATACATCAATTCAATTCTCAAATTCACACATGTAGAAACATTCAAATACATGTAGAAACATTCATACATGTATAAACATTAAGAAATATTCATTTACAAAATGTCATTCAACATCGCTATCAACATCCCAATTATATTTTACAGTCCCCATTGTTTGTATGGCTCTTGCCCATTCTTCTCTTACTTCATTTAATACTTCCATCGTATATGGAGTATGTACATCTTTTAAGTGTTTACCTATAGTTTAGTCAGTTTTAAACACATGTAAAGAGAATGATGTATATATATAAGTAATAATATAAAAATAAGATTGATATATTTCATACTAACTAATGAGACTATATATAATACCTCATGTATGGTATCGATGTCCAATGCGGCATATTGGATAATCATCTGCATAAATTGCATCACATAGTATGTGCATGCCCAGACATTTTCTTGTGTAGCGCACTATAAATTGAAACATACAAAATATTAAAAAATACAACTAAGCACATTTCACATAAATAATATATACATTGGAGTCGGAAACTTACTTTCACATTCTCCCAAATTATTGGCTGGTTCTTTTTCCTGGGGACCTTTCCTCCGGCCTTTTTGAATGCATCTAAACCCCTACATGTTAATGTAACACAGTCAATTGCATAATTAAATAGTAATGTAATAATAGATGTTAAAGGATATAAAAATGAAATATTTCTCACCAGAATAATGGTATTCTCATTACGTGTCCAATTTTAGTATTCAATGTACTCCCCGCAGGATCTAGATAACAAACAGTGAACGTCCTGGGGAGAATAACTAGTAACTCCCAATGCCTACCGTTAGAGATAAAAAAGTAAAAAATTAATAACTCAAAATCCACAATAAAAATGCAATTTTCTTAAGTCCAAATTATAAGTAAAGTAAACTTACTTGACATTGAATGGAGCTATTATTATAGTCTTCTTTTACTGACTGAAAATTGTAAACGCATCTATACAGTATTGTTGAACACTATCAGGGTCTTTAGTTACCATACTAATCAATGATGGAATCAAAAATCCCACATGGTCAAATGCAAATTGTTTACATTGATTTTTGACTAAGTAGCTGCAAAACATGTATTACGTATGTATTAATATATAAGAAACCAGATCACCAGATCTTAAACAAGGTATATGGATATATAAACAAGATCTCACCTTATCCATGTGTCTATCATTGATGTATTCAGCCAATCATATATAAATAGCTTAATAATATCTTGTATAAATAAAGAGCTTTCGTATGATTGACCTGCATAATTCTCTTCTACATAAACAATTATAGGGCAATGTATATTATGTGACCGTAGCCAACATGCCATTCCCCTACAAGAAGGACCTAACGAGTATTTTAGGTCAGTTGGAACCCAACTTGGTAATGCAGGAAGTGGAGGTGGAGGCCTAGATGCTCCGGGTGTCTTCTTTTTAACCTGTATATATAATTTCAGATCAATTGAGCTCATATATACACATTAACAATCTAAAGTAATGTAAATTTATCTTACAATTTTAGTAGTGTAGACGACATCTGCTTTGGGCCGCAATAATACCCCACCTTCTGCCTCAGCAAGTGTATCAATATTCAGGTGGGCATATGGCAATGTAGCTTCCCTCCAATCGGAGAATACACATATCAGGCTCACACGAACGTAGCCCTGTGGCATTGGAGTCCCGTGAAACGTTACCCCAGGAAGGGACGGGTAAGCCTGCGCCTATGCAACAACATAGTCTTGCATTCTTAAGCTACATGGCTTCAACGCCTACAAATTAACGTAAATAATGTTATAAATATATACATATCATCTTGAAAGCATATCATATTGAAAAGACTAGCTACAATGTCATAAACAATACTTACAACAGACGTGTTAGGCGGTGGGTCTACAAGATTACTCTCAGTCTATGCATCAAGAGAAGAGTGGGTCACCATAGGCTGATTGGAAGCCTAAGATGCCTGCCACCACAACAATTCTTCCTTGACCTTCTTAGGAACTATATCCTTGACTCTTTTATTCTCCTATACATGGATAAAAGAAACATTAGCTTCTTATTATTGAATTCCCTTTTGTAGTAACATTCTAAAAAAAGAAAAGGTTACCTCTTCTTGTAAAAGTCCCACTCTGGGTTTGCGCTAGGATGGCCCAAAGAATGCTTTGATGCCCACACCAGTGCGTGCACCCCTAACACGTCCAGGATGCTCTAGGTTACCCAGAGCAACTGTCAATTCATCCCTTGTGCCCTGAGGGATGAACGTGCCTTGTTTCCTCTGCTCGTGCAACTCCCGCTAATCACCATCAATAGAAATTGGTAAGTTAACACCACAAATAATCAATATTCAAATGATTTCTCTAAGAGTTGTATTTTACCATTTTCGCAACCGCCTCAGCAGTTACGGGCTTCTTTATTTCACCCTTCTTGTTTTGCCTCCCAGCTATCCAGACATCATGGCGAGGCATGGGTGTGGTAGATGTAGTAGAGGACTTCTAAGTAGCAGCAGAATCCACCTGTAGTCTTTGGTGAATGCTTGCATAGCCCTTTGGACCCATAGTGTGGTCATGCACATTCATTGCACACCTTGCTTTTTGCACCTCACTTAATACCTTGAATTCTTCAGATTTTCTTGAAGCAACAAATGTGTCCCAATCTTCTTTGTCCAAGAAGTTCCACTGTTTAAGGGCTGACTTCTTCTTCTTATCACCATCTTTTATCTATTCTCTATTGAGATTTGTCATATAGTTCCTTAGCATCTTTCCAGCGTGTTGCATCACGCTTTTACGATGCAACTTCTCATCTAATGCAAAGAGATTCTGTAAAATAAAATTGCTATTAACTAGTATCCAAAAATAGAATTGCAAATAATAGAATTTGTAATCTACAAAATAGAATTGCAAATAATAATAACTCACGCATAAATCCTTCCATATCATTTCTTTCTTCGCCTGAGGAACTTTATGCCAATTATCATACTTAACACTGTAATGGCTTCGAGTGATCCCCCAAGATAGTTTACAAAATTATTGCGGTTCACTCCAATTGCATTTCCTCCATTATCAAACTCCACAGCCAATCTGGATCCACTGCCACTTTGCGAAATTAACTTCTTCAACAGAGTGATGCCCCTTTTCTTGTTAAGTGTTTGGTGATACACATCAAGTTCCTCCAGTTCTTCAGTGGGTACATGTGCATCATCAACATAAAATTTGACAAAATAAACACACTGAATTAGCCCAATATAGAAATATAGGATATATGACATAACTAGAAGATGATGAATTTTATAGAAATACAAGATGTGTTTTTAGAACTTACATTGGTATCCTCGCCATGCTCATCATGGACAACATGCTCATCATGGACTTCATGCTCATCATGGACTTCATGCTCATCATGGACATCATGCTCATCATGGTCAGCCATTTGAAAATGTCATTAAAAAGGCAAACATTTAGCATTTGTATTAACTAGAAGATAATGAAACATCAAATCTGAAAATGATATTGATATTAAAAAAGCAAACATTTAGATTCAATAAAAAAATATAAACATGCATGCCTCTAAAATTGTGATATTTTATCAATTAACAATCCTTCATTGTGATCTCCGCGCACATATAAGTCATCATTAGCTTCAATATTTTGTGGAGTTGGCAACCCAACTGAGAATGGACTGGAATCATCATACTTATCATAGTAATCTTCTTCATCTATAGGATCTTCAATTAACTATCTTTTACCATGAAGAACAACTGACCATTTATCATTTGCAGGATCATCGATTATAGAATACTTGTTTCGCCTGTGATGCCAATATGAATGGTTCACCCTTCTTGCCAATCTTTTCAAAGTTCACTAAAGTGAAACCCAATTCATCCACTATAACTCCTTTAGTGTTATCAACCCAATTACATTTAAAGAGTATAATTCTGAAATCTATGTAGTCAAACTCTCATATGTCTTCAATGACACCATAATATGACATTTTAGCTTCACGTGGACTCTTATCCTTTACACATGCAAAATACATAGTCGACGCTTGAAGCGGGACATGAAATGAAAGTGGCTTTATTCCCGTGAGTAAAAGTTTAAATATGTTAACTTAGATTATTAAGATTATTACATGACTGATTATAAAAGTAACTCAATGTATGTCTGTATCAGGGCTATAAAGGAGTTCAAAAAGGCTGGAGGAAAGCTGAGTAAGAGAAGCAAGATACAATGGGTCAATATTCCGATAATTTCTTTAACTGCAATGGAATTTTCAAGTTCAATGTACTTAATTTTATTTATTAACCATTTCTATGGTGGTAACATTTGATAGTGTCCAATACAAAATAACGATTGGGCCTGCGGCTACAATGTGATGCGCTACATGGAAAATATTGTCAGATTAGGAGGTACAATGAAGACAGACTCCATACAAACAATATATAATTTAGTGATTGTTCATTCTAATTTATACCAATGTACAAGTAATATAAAGAACAATGATTGTTCACTTTCTAGGCCAACAAACACATGTGATGTCATTCTTATATATAATAAATGTGTATCACCTATCCCATCCTTGAACTCTGAATATCACTAGTAAGTGTATAATGTGTATTGGGTTTTCAAGAAAATTTTTGCAGCATTTCCCCGTTGTTCTCTAAGTACATATGTACTTAGAGAACAAACGGGGAAATGCTACCAAAATTTTCTAAAAAACCCAAGACACATTATACACTTACATCCTAAGTGAGATTAGGTGTTTAAGAACAATCTGAAACCGGGGACTATCCTAGATTTACTCCTAATGAGTAAATCTTGGACGGGTTTCTAGGCCAACAAACACAATAATAGATATGTACATGTTAGGGTTTCATCACAATTGATGTTAGGGTTTCATCACAATTGATGTTAGGGTTTCATCACAATTGATGTTAGGGTTTCATCACAATTTATGTTAGGGTTTCATCAATGTTAGGGCTTAATCAAATCAAATTAGGATGCTAGAATGGACAAGTTTAAATCATATTTCAACATGCATCAAAATTTACTTAAATTAGGTCATTCATTAGGATTAGAAGAACAAATATATGCAAGAAAAAGATTTGTTCGTATCCTAGGATTTACATAAAGCATTACATAAAGATTTGTTCATATCCTTACCAATAGAAAACACGGCCGTGGTTGTGTTGGCCTACCACGGCCGTGCTGGGCAGCACGGTCGTGGTAGGCCAACACAGCTACGGCCGTGCTTTCTGTTGGTAAGGAGCTAGGGAGAAGGAAGAAAAGAGGCTAGGGCTACCTGGAGCTAGCGTGGAGAAGAGCGGCGGCGACGGTGTGAGAGCAATGAGTAGAGAAGGAGGCGGCGAGAAGAATGGCACCAGGGCAAGCGGCGAGAAGAACGATACCAGAAGAAGAGCAGAGAAGAGCAGAGTGGTGAGCAACAGTGGCGGCGAGCGACGGAAGTAGGAGAAAGAGGACGCAACGGTGGTGAGCAGAGGCAAGCGCACCAGCAGCAGCGGCGGCGAGAAGCAGCGGGGGTCATCGGGCGATTTTAGGCGAGCGACGAGCAGCAGAGAAAATTATCGCAATGAAATCAAAGAAAGGGGAAGAGTCGGGTGATCGCGGGTCTATTAAGTTTGTAAACGGCGTCGGTTATCTACAAAACTGACACCCTTTACTCTTAAGCGTCGGTTGATAGTACAAAACTGACGTCCAATTAGACAATCTTTGCCCTAAATTATTTGACGCGAACCATTATCAGCGTCGGTTATCAAAGGATAACCGACACCGAAATTGGAAATTTTTGCACAAATTTTCATCTTATATAGGCATCAGTTAGCAGTTAAATAACTGATGTTGTATGTGACACTTTGGGGCCATTTTTTTTGCTTGAAAATTGGATTTCGCGGGTGATTTTAGGCGTCGGTTTTGTTTTACCAAGCCGACGCTGAATACAAAGCGATACCCGTGTCTGGATGGTCTTCGAATATAGACGTCGGTTTTCCTAAATCACCGACGTTGAATGTTATAGGCGTCGGGTTTTCTAAATAACTGACGCCCAAAAACGCGACATTGAATGTTGTTTCTGTAGTAGTGATACTTTATTTGAATAAAACAACAACCAAATGGGAGTTACCACACTCATTGGGAAGTCTAGTACAATGACACCTAGAGAACTAGCAAGAACATGGTACGCACCTCTATAGCTGGAACATATGTATAAGATTATAATAACATCTCCCTTTTCTCACCCTCTTGTACTGACAACCCATACTACAAGATAGAAGGAGAACAAAAGAAAGGGTTCAAGGATTACACAAGTCTACACCTAGTTCTAGAACATCTAGGTTATAACCTAGAGGCCAAGTCAACTTAGTACACAAAGGACAACTCATTAAGTTCCTAGGATAGATATGTAAGGTTGAATTATTCTATTTTTTATAGGAGTACTATTTGGTGTAGTTGTTGTTCACACTTTGATGTCATTTTCCATGAAACTATTTATTATCCAAATCCTTACTACAAATGATTACAAAGTCAATAATGATAGGAACTAGGAATCCATACCTAGCATGGTATTAACAAAGTGTGAATGTAGAAGCATAAGAGCTTGGCATACATGAACAAATTGGAAAGGTAAAGGCACCAAAAAAATCCCAACATTGAACAAGTATTGATATTGTGATATTTTTACTACAAAATATCAGTTACATATTGAGAGTAAAATTTTATAAGTCTCATGAACACTAGCTATGATCTTACAACAAGTACACCTGAACACATCTCACTCAGCCATCAACTCCCTACCCATATCTGAATCTAATATATTTATGAAAAATGTGGGTCAACACACAAGGTGTTAGGTACATATCAAAAAGACACACACACACACACACACACACACACACACACATATATATATATATATAAGTTTTATAGAAATTAAAAATATTGTATAGGGAAATAAACCATAATAAAAAAGTGAAGTTCTTAGAAAAATGCGAGCTCATGTTTTATTTCATTTTACTCAAATTACACCAAAAATATCATGTTTAATAAGGCATTTGACTAACTTCCCATCAGAAGTGCCTTAGAGGGTTTGAAGATTAGATAAACATATTTGTATGCGAGGGGGCTGAATGACCAAAGTCATTTAGGGAAATCCTAATTCTATGTGAGGGACCTCAATGACCAAAGTCATTGAACAAAATCTTATTTCTACTTGAAGGACCTCAATGACCAAAGGCATTGAGAAAAACCCTATTTCAAATTTCTATAATACGGTTCTCCCCCCCCCCCGCTCTCTCTCTCTCTCTCTATATATATATATATATATATATATATATATATATATAGGGCCCATCATTATTGCCCGCGCGGGTAGCTACCCGCCCACCCTTCCGATCACTTTTTTTCAAAAAAAAATTTCGAAATTGTAGAGGACTATTTTGTCTAGCTCTCCAAAAAAATTGAGCCAAAAATAATATCATTTGCCCCTCCAAAATCAAAAATCCCGTCCTTATATATATCTACTGTATATTTTGTACAGAGTTACTTTTTTGGCCAGCAGAGTTACTTTTTTGACACCATAGTTACTTTTTTTACAGCAGAGTTACTTTCTTAGCTAGGAGAGTTACTTTTTTGGCTGCAGGGTAGCAAAAATCAATGCTACCCACGCGGGCAATGAATGAACACCCATATATATATATATATATATATATATATATATATATATATATATATATATATATATATATATATATATATCAGAATCAAGTAAATATATTCTGATGTCTCCCCTAAAAAATATTAGGGGATCAAGATTACATGTAGGCCCAATGCCATACACCCAGAACAACATTACAACTCACGCATTTAATCTATATGTAGTCTACGTCTAATGTATTTACAAATTTTTACAGTAATGCTTGTGGCATTCGTGGACATCCCTTGGTGTCTTCTAGCATTTCTCTCCTCCCAAATATGATAGCATAGGGCAACAAACAAGAAATTTTTCTTCACATCTCTTCCGCATCTAGCAAGCATCCTTCTCGGTTCAACAATGAGTTGAATTTGAAGACTGAAATCTCTGCATAAATACTTCCAAATTTCCTTCGTGAACTTGCATTCCCCCACAAGATGATTGTGACTTTCTTCCATATCCCCACATAGCAAGCATACAATAGATATATCATAATTGCAACTCTTTATTCTATCAAGAGTGGAGAGAGTATGGTGCATACATTTATATACACACATGCTCCATTTAGGCACATACCTATCCATCCATATTTGTTCTCCCATTGGGTCCTTCACGCCTCTAGTACGGGACATCTCCCACAAGCTTGACTTATTATCAATGAGCTGCCATCCACCCGAATTATTAGCAACAAATAGGTGTTTAATTTGTGGCCAAATTTCCATCATGACATTGATGGATCTTGAGTACCCTTCTCTTGTTTTTGGAATAAAATCCAGTCCTCTAGGATATCTATCTCTCATCCATTTACCCCATGTAGATGTGCCTTCTTGGTAAGCAATCAACCTACTCATGGAACCCCATCTAGCAATATCTCTAGGAGTCTTCAAATTCAACCCTCCTTCATCTATAGGAAAAGCTAGCCTCGAGTACTTCATAGGATGATGCTCACTTCCCCACAGGAAGTTAGCAATCTTCATTTCAATTCTATCCAGAATAGAGATAGGAATTTCACCTTGTTGTGCCCAGAAAATGAGAAGACCCTCAATAGCAGCTTTAATCAAGGTTCTACGCCCAACCATGGAAGTATTTTGTGTAGGCCATCTATTTTTCATCTCCTCCACTTTATCAATGCAATATGTGTAATCTTTGACGTGAAGGTTGCCACCTGCAAGCGGAAATCCTTGCCGACAAGGAGTGGCTCAAGTGGTCAAGCACGGTGTCTCCTCATGAAGGGACCCAGGTTTGAATCCCAATTTTCACCTTGATTTACCACTCTCTCAGACGTTCGGCCTCCGCCACGAGCATGGGAGAGGGGGGGGGAGAAATCTTTCTCTCTTAATCCAATATATGTGTATGTATGTATATATATGTGTATATATATGTATATATATGTATTTATATATATATGTATATATATATAATATAATATAAATATATATATATATATATAGAGAGAGAGAGAGGGAGGGAGGGAGTACAATCGAGTGTACGAATTGTACCGTACACTCAATATGTGTTCACATATCTAGACCATTTTTATGGCAAATCCAAGTTGTTGTTATTCATTGTTATAACAACTACAAGCTACAAGCAAAATTTGAGCTCATTTGGAAATCTTCTAAGGCAATCATCCATGACCAACAAAATCGACACATAAGACTAATTTGAACTGTATCATCTATTATATATATATATATGTATATGTATATATATATATACAGATATATATATATACAGATATATATATATACATATATATATATATACATATATATATACATATATATACACACATATATATACATATATATATATATATATATACTTATATACACACACACACATATATATATATATATATATATATATATATATATATATATATATATATATATATATATATATATATATATATATATATATATATATATATATATATATATATATATGGCCCATCTTTATTGCCCGTGCGGGTAGCTACCCGCCAACCTTTTTTCAAAAAAAAAAATTGCAATCGTAGGGAGAAACTCAACAGAGAATTGAACAATATCTTCAGCGGCGTTTTCACCTCCAGCAGGCAATAGTGGACCGTTCCATGCCATCATCGACACTTACTCGTGTTCCACCAACCCCTTGCAGGTTATCTTTGAGTCCCAATTCACCCCTTGCACCTGATGTTCCAACTTCCACGCTAGTGCATCCAGTGCGCGCTTGACCTGAGTGTGCGTCTGTGTACCTTCACGCCCCGTAGGTCTCCGAGACGACATCGTCATGCATGATGGATGCCCTGCAGGTCCCTATCACGTAGTTCCTGGTCGCTAAATTCGTGTGCAGGGGGGCTGATGCCATGGGCTAGGATGAAGGTGGGAAGATAGTTTAGACGGCAGCTGCTCTAGGAGCAATCAAGTTTCCATTCTGCGGCATTGTGGCACCCGACACCCATGAGGATAACATAGTTGCCCTTCATGAATGTCTGCTGGATAGAAAGGTTTGGTGACTGGAGGAGGACAACCATGTTTGGCAAGAAAGGAGAGACGCAAACAAAAGAGAAGATGCATGCGAGAGAGAGAGGGATGATGGAGAAGAAGGATTAAGCGAGGAAAGAGGACAAGAGGCAAACTGGCAATTTTAGGAGAGACATTACGTCAGATTGGGTCAAACCCGGCACTTGTCTTTTTATAGTCTTAAGATCTAGATCCAATCTAACGGTTAAAAAGTTAAGGTATTTATATAGGAATACACTTAAGTGTATTCTAGCCTCACTCTCTCTCTCTCTCTCTCTCTATATATATATATATATATATATATATATATATATTCAGGCAAGAATACACTCAAGTGTACAGATCGTACGAATACACTCAAGTGTGTTTGCATATCAAGACTATTTTTTGTAAAATATAAACCATTGATCTTCACCGTCATACTATAACTAGGCTAGATACAAATTTGAGCCCATTTGGATGAGTGTAACTCACTCATCCAAGGGCAACAAAATGGACACGCGAAACTAATTTGAAATGCATAATTTTTGCAGTCTCTATAACATGACCTATAAATATCCAAATGTGCTCAAATTTTGCGTATGAGCTATTCACAACATGTTTAAGAAGATCAATGGATTAGACTTTTGAAAAAAATATTACATCATGAAAAACTACTTGAGTATATTCTGCTCCGAATACCTGAATTTAGTTACCCGTGGATCTATTTTTTAATAGAAAGGTGTCTATTTGTAATGAGACAAGCAATGTTTGTAATGAAATAATCAAATTTATAATACAAACACTCTTTTTGTATTACACGTCTGATTACAGTAAAAATGATATTTATGACAATTGTTTATGATGTAATACAAAATGAGTGTTTGTATTATAAATTTGGTCCGCTCATAGCAAACGATGTATATCTCATTACAAACATGTACCTTTCTATTACAAAATAAATCCACGGATAACTAAAGTTAGTTACCCATGCGGGTAGGGAATGAATGGCCATATATATATATAAATATATATATATATATATATATATATATATATATATATATGGGCCCATCTTTAATACCCGCGCGGGTAGCTACCCGCCCACCCTTCCGATCACTTTTTTTCAAAAAACAAATTTCGAAATTGTGGAGGACTATTTTGTTTAGCTCTCCAAAAAATTTGAGCCAAAAATAATATCATTTTCCCCTCCAAAATAAAAAAACCTGTCCTTATATATATTTATTGTATATTTTGTACAGAGTTACTTTTTTGGCCAGCAGAGTTACTTTTTTGACACCATAGTTACTTTTTTTTACAGCAGAGTTACTTTCTTAGCTAGGAGAGTTACTTTTTTGGCTTCAGGGTAGCGAAAATCCATGCTACCCGCGCGGGCAATGAATGAACACCCTATATATATATATATATATATATATATATATATATATATATATATATATATATATATATATATATATATATATATATATATATATATATATATATATATATATATATATATATATATGGGTGTTCATTCATTGCCCGCGCGGGTAGCATAGATTTTCGCTACCCTGCAGCTAAAAAAGTAACTCTCCTAGCTAAGAAAGTAACTCTGCTGTAAAAAAAGTAACTATGGTGTCAAAAAAGTAACTCTGCTGGCCAAAAAAGTAACTCTGTACAAAATATACAGCAGATATATATAAGGACGGGTTTTTTGATTTTGGAGGGGCAAATGATATTATTTTTTGCTCAAATTTTTTGAAGAGCTAGACAAAATAGTCCTTTATAATTTCGAAAATATTTTTTTTGAAAAAAAGTGATCGGAAGGGTGGGCGGGTAGCTACCCGCAATGGCAATAAAGATGGGCCCTATATATATATATATATATATATATATATATATATATATATATATATATATATATATATATATATATATATATATATGAGTGTGTGTATGTGTGTTTGAGTCGGAAAAGCAATGATAAAAGCATTATTGTAGAATACCAAAACACTACAAGGCAATATTTGAGCATGTAAACATGCATACATACGTATCAGTTTGTATGCAAGAAGTCCAAAGTCATATACCTATTCAAAGTTAGTACTTTATTCAAAAATTCATAACCTAACTTATCCTAGATCATCCAGCCACAAGCCATACCTAGTTAAGAACTAGATTACAAATATGCATTAGCTCGGTAATCATTGACTCTACTTAATTCCATTTTTAGGATTTTTCCTAAATTAGGTTAAAGATTTATTATTAGTACATTATATGATCTTTTATTAATTTAGAGGTCATCATGATGGTGTGTTTCAAGTTTCATTTCTCTATGAGGTTCCATCTATATAATATAATTCTTACAAGACTTATGTCAATTATGCACATTTTAGGGAGAAAGGACTCATAATAGGGCATAAAAGGTCATGGTCCATCAAGTAATGATATCCAATAATGAAATATGATTTATATCATGAAAGTAAATGCACAAGAATGTTATTAAAATATATGGAGATGTCCCCTAGAGACTAGGCATCAAACAACCAATATTTGAAATCAAAATTTCAATCATGCTTGTAGTCATCAATATAGTTTACATGAGCTATTAAGGTTCAATATAAGACTAAGGTGTGTCATCCACATCAAAAATATCATAAGGGTTTGAGAATTTCCTGATTTGATAGGGGAGGACAAGAGAACATGATCTACATAAACATTAACTTACAAGAACCACAATTCAAGTCATATAGGTCACATTAGACAAAACTAGGGTTGCAAACACCACCATGTAGAAAGGGGTTGATAATAGTAATTAGAGTCATCAATAAATACAAGGTTACTACTTTCAAAGAATATATGAGAATTTGATGCATAAAATGGGACAAAGTCACCATTTGATTCAAGTGTAATGAAGCATCAACATTAAAGGTTCACATTCAAGCATAATATATATCATATGTAACTACCACAGAAAATGGGGATTAGGTAATGGTATTAGAGTCATAAGGTGTAACATAGCTTACTAATTTCAAAGTTAATTAGAATTAGTAACATAAGATGCAAGGTTTCCATAGTAGAGTATGGTACATCATTAATATTCATAATATGTTACATATGTGCAACTAGGTTAACACATGAGAAAGAATGGTTCTTAGGGTCATCATTAGGCTCAAATAAGAATCAAGATAATGATTTAGGAGTATATGGTAGATGGACCATCAAAAATTCCCAACTTTATCATAATAGTGCATTAATCATGGTCAATCATGAATAAAGTTTGTATTTTTGTCAAAATAGAGAAAAAGGAAGTGGTTTTATGGTATGAAACTATGACTAAGTTGTAGATCTTTTTGAGGCGATCAAAATAGTATATTGTTTTGATATTTTTGGCTAAAGGACTAGCAATATATGATCTTTTAAAATGTATATAAAAACTTTAGAGAAGTGAGGGGGTGTTACCACATCATTTATGTTATGAGTAGGACCATGGATCATCAATGACACAATGGGGATGTTGCCTACCTTTTCCTAGGGCATGCGTGCTCAAGGAATCTATTGGGCTTGATAGTTGGATCGTCCTGTGACCTTATTGTTGGGTTTTAGGGGAGGCAGAGAAGGCAACGAAAACACAAAAATTCTCCTCCCCAAACCCAGAACAAGGAAACGCGTCAACGTCTATACAATAGGAAGGGATTGTTTGTAGAATCATACCTTGTCCCGACGCTTGCTCGGTAACAATACCTCGCGTATTGCGCAGTCTTCACCTCCAGTCTTGGACGATGTCTGTGTAGCTCCTAGTTGTACCGGGACTGATGACTCCTGGTCTCACCAGGACTGTCGGGATTGATAGTTGTCCTCCGAGCGGCAGAAATCTCCCGCCTCAGAGGTAGTCCATACAGACCACCTAGAACTCCAATCTCCTTGTCTCACAAGGAATTAGAAGGAGTCGCACCCTCCTATCAGCATACTAGTCACTGACACACTCTCCGTCCACCAGTCGCTTTCTGCAGTTGCCTTTCCCTTACTGTTCCTCCCTTATCGGGTAGCACTTGCTTGGGCTCTCTCGGTTACCAAACCAGAGAGAACGACAACTTTACAGAGCAAATGGTTGCAATGCGTTGTTCTTTGAGATGCCCCCAACACCCCTATATATAGGAGGGTCATGGGATAGGGTTCTCTATCCCAGGCAACGTGGGACTAAAGCAGGAGTAGAAGGGTTCAAGATTTTCCACAAAAACAACTAACTGCACAACCTGAACCGATCTTTTCATTTCTGAAACGGTCGGTTGGGGACCTGAGCTGGTCGGTTGACACCTCAACCGATCGGTTGGGACCCATGAAACGGTCAGTTCACTTCTGAACCGGTCGGTTCGTGGTCCTGGTTAGTTCCCGATTGACTTTTCCTCTTTTTGTTTCTAATTGGTACCAAATACCAATCCTTGTTCCAATCAAATTGGGAAAGTGAAACGAAAAGAAATTTCTCACCAATCCTACTTTCCCAACTTGCTCGGTTGGACCAGTTGAACCGATCATTTTAACACTTGAACCGATCATTTCACCCTGTGCATGAGCCGATTGACTCACCATCTGAGCCGATTGGTTCACCAAGCTCAGCCGATCGGTTCATCACATGAGCTGATCGGTTGGGAGTGTAGATTGTGCAAAAACAGTCAATTACAGTTTCAATCAATCTGATACTCTAATCAATTGGTCCAACACCTTGAACACTATGATAATGAGCTATCAATTGAATGAGTGTTTAATTGAACTACTAAAATCCTTTAGTAATAAATCTAAATATTGTTTGTGGACAAAACTCCTCTTCCAGGTTAAATCCTATGTGTGTGACCCTACATGTCCTTTTCACGTTGGCAGTGAAAGTCCATAACACTAATGACTTCACAAGCAAAGAGCGGTGCCTAGTCACACATCAATGCTACCCAAGTGAAATAGAAAGTTGGAGAACAACTTTCAATCCTACAGTCTGTGAATGGTGTTATAGTGAATGTACAATTCCTTTGTCACTGATATCCCGAATGAACTCGAGGAATGGAACAATCATCATTTCAACATTCATTCACTTTCTTGATCTTAGAGTAGATTGGAAGAGAAATGTATGACATCAATATCACATACTGATTCACACATGCGTGTATGCCTTTCTCAATCCTACTTATCAAGTGGCCATGGATATCAAACTCCCTCAGGAGGGACAAATCCCATATCTATCACTCACCCCTCAAAAGCCCCATGTGTCAAAGCCCCCCAATCATCACCTTTATAACAACCCATATTTCAGGACTGTGTTTGATGATGTCAAAGTGTGCCCAACGACATGTGTTGAGTGTAGTGATTTCAGGTCAAAGAATCACACTCACCACCATCACTGTGAGTACTGACTGTGACTACCATGTCATGGTTCCATGTGTCAAACTCACGATGGGTCTGTCTGGTATACTTGTTCTCTAACAAGTACCTATGTGTTTGGTTTGATATCTCTATATCATGACTAATGAGATTCTGTCATCAACCAACACCACAATCTAGTCTTGTGTGTCATTGCTGTCTATCTACCTTCCACAATGACATCCTATTAGGGACATAATAAGAATGTACAAACTCTTAGCATCTGTATGATCTCATCGTTCAGGTCCTCAACTTGAAAGCATACGTCATTGGGTACTGTTATTCTCTAGACATTCAATCTGTTCTATCACTATCTCATATGACTGAACCAGAAAGAATTGGAAGCTTGCCTTTGATGTTTATCAAATCAATCTTAATGTATCCCACCAATCATCCCATGATTGGCTCTCAGGGCATATATACCAACAGACTCCCACTTGCACTGTGAGCCAATCACCCTTTAATCATATTCATAGTGATCTTCAAACATGTCCCACATGTTACTGTGCTCTTGTGCCAATAGAGTGAGTTATGGAAACATGTTGCCAAAGTCAGTATTAATTGCATGTCTCACATCTCTTCGTTGTACGTCACACGTATGAGATGGAGTTTCCATATAATGCGATCCAATATTCCTTTGCTAACCTTTAGCCACATTGCATGATCAAGGATTCCATACTTGTCATCAATGAGCGGAATATCTATAAGTTCATCTCATGAACTTCCAGATCCATGTAGTATCCATTGTTGTTCTCTAACGCATAGATACTTGACATTTCCTTTTAAATGGTTTTGTTGGAACACTTCTAATTATCAACAAACTTTCACTTTTATATATCCTATATATTTTGTGATTAATTTTCTGTCCTTTTGGAAGTTTGCATCAATGTAACTCTTTACATTGAACTCTTCCTTATCTCCATAGAACTATTACTTCTCAAGTACTTATCAAGTTCTCATGGTATTCCAGTAACCCTTACTGGAAGTAGAAAGACATCCACTCGTCATGTCTCACATACGATTTATCAGGATGCGCACATCATATTGCCATGTCCTACATACAAGATGATGAATGCATTTTGTTCTTGCCATGTCGATACATGCAAGATAATGGGATGATTATATACATGATAGATCCATATCTATTCTTAGTGTTCCCATTCTTCATAAGAATTGGACACTTGGCCTTGGGATACTAACTCCATGTATCATGGACAAGTTTTCTCCCACTGAATCTGTGCATACTGAACCCTTCAGTACAGATTGCCAATGTATGCTTTCTCTTATCAGGTCAAGATGTTTTCGAGAACTATCTCTATAGATCTCTATTCCTATCACATAGGAAACATCTCTATCTTCCTTAAAGATAATTTCCACTTTAGGATTTCCATTCTAGAACATTTCCATTTCACATCAACATGTGGAATGTGAACACGCTCCAACTAAATCACAGATCTCTTCTCTATCTTTGACATATCAGTCAAACCCTTTGACTATATCATCAAAGTAAAGATCCAATTCTGTGTTGCATGTATTCAATCAATCACATTGATTAGTCCATTGTAACTTATAGACTTCATTTGCATTAGTGGATTCATAAACCTTATAGGTTGTGTCACATACACATCCTTGTTTTATTCCTCATAGGAATGCAGTTTTAGTATCCATATGTCAAATGTCTTAGTCATTAAGTTGCAATCAACAAGCATCATCCTTCTCAAAATGTTATCCATGTGTCTTAACACTTAATATTCATTTGCACTTATGGATTTCATCCAATGGGTGCTACCATCAAGGTCATACCTTATGGTTCACATGGAAGTCATTAGGATGTAATGGTCATAAACCATAACTCATGATTCGGTTCCTCATATTCATCTGGATAGTTGACTCATCACATGAATAACTCATCATATAGATAATTGAGGTGTATTTGTTAAGGATATAAGAACTCACAACTCCTTGTGATTCTTAATGTCCTTTATTAGTGTGGGGTATTCTTTTATTAAGAAGAATTCAGTTATTTGATAATCATTCTCTAACTCCATAGAGTATGATTCCTTCTTGATTTCGACATCACCATGCCTTAATCATGAGTTCACTATGATACACTATCATAATCACTCATAAGGATCTCAAAAATTTGGTCCAAGTATTTCATTCATTGATCTCATCAAGAATTAACACTTTACCAAATTTGCACTTCATCTATGATAATCTTGAACACTTCAAGATATTCATATTGGTATTTCTCTAAACACCATTTGAAGTATTAGCATTTGTTCTAATTGGTATGTAAATACATCACATGTATTATACCTAATAGGATAATCATTCTCCCACTACCTTTAGTGAAGATTGATTAATCATGTCCAAGATATTCATGTCTCTTACTGGTTCTCAAAGCAAAAGAGTCTAGATTTATCCATCACATGGAAACTAGAAATGAATTTCTCATGATTGATGCTAATTTGATTGTTTGAGTTATCTATAACTTTTAGGTATCATTTTATCTTGTGCATATCAAATACCACAAGATAAACAAGGCATTGCCACAAAAATCATATCGTTAAAATTGAAACATCTCTTTATTGATTGCCATCATTGTCATACAATATGAAAAAATAAAGTGTTTCTATCTATTGGAAAATATGAAATAGCAGTTCATAACTGTATTACATGCCTTTTAGGCTGAAAATAAACTAAAGTACTCCTTACTATGGTGGCAACACTTGCCCCATTTATTGAGTGCTTTACACTTTACATCTTGGTATCATATACCTCAAAAGTATTACAAGTTTACTTTCATGACACCTTTAAGTAGAGACGTTTGTCACCTCCTTCTTCTTTTGTTCTTCCAGATAGAGAGGACAATTTCTTTTTTCGATGTCCTGGCTTTTGACAATGGTGGCAATTGCCTTTCTTGGTCACGCCTCCCTTGTCCTTGAGAGCTGAAGACGACTTGGGTTCCTGGCTAGCATCAGAACCTTTCTTAGCTTTGCCCTTGCCCTTGTGCTTGGACTTGCCTTTCTTGCTCGTGATCACCATCACAAACTTAGGCTTGTCCTTTTCATCTGTGTCTCGGCTTTCCTCAACATGCCCAACAACTCTGACAGTGGCCTATCAAAGTTGTTCATGTTGTAGTTCATCACAAACTGACTGTAGGATTCTGGCAACGATTGCAGTATCACGTCAGTAGCCAACTCTTGGCTCAGTGGAAATCCCAATCTTGTTAGGTTCTCTACATACCCAATCATCTTGAGTGTGTGAGGACCAACTGGATCTCCTTCTATCATGACACACTTGAACAGTGCCCTTGAGGCATCGTATCTCTCTTACCGTGCTTGATCTTCATACATGTTCCTGAGATGTTGAATCATCTCAATGACACCCATGTTCTCATGTTGTCTCTGCAACTCGTGGTTCATATAGCACAACATCAAGCACTTTGCATCAATGGCATCATCAGAATGCTTCTTGTAAGCATCCCTTTCTGCCTTTGGTGCATTAGGAGTAGGTTCCTCTGGAATTGGAGTATCTAGGACATATAGCTTTCGCTCTTGAGTGAGAACAATTCTCAATGTCCTATACCTGTCGTGGAAGTTTGTCCCATTTAGCTTGTCCTTTTCAAGGATGGATCACAAAGAAAAGTGATTGATGTTTGTTGCCATTTGTACTACAAAAGGAAAATATGCAATTTTAGTGCAAAACTCATTTTTGACTTACTTGATTGATTTGAAAAGTTGATGATTTAATTAGGCCTTTAATTAATTACCGCTCCCACTATTTTAGTTCAAATTGATAGCCCTCACCATCAATTCAGAAGATTGCAGCATACAACCTTCTAGTGGGCAAGATCCTGAAATCCTCTAAGTCATGGACCAGCTAGGGCTGTCACCCACAACTTAGATCTATCAGGTAGGCAACTCTTGCCAATTGCATCATATGCAACTCTTGATAAGATGTCATATGCAACTCCTTGCCATGATCATCTCCATGCCTCAAGGTACTAGATCCCATCTAGATCACCTTGTTAAGTCTGACCCAAAGCAAACATGATGAATATGCACCCTGCTAGGGCAGACCCACATATCCATCCTTCATGCTTCCACGAGATAGACGGTGCACCACGCTAGGGCATGCCCACACTTGGTCGATCAAGCTTTTCATGTTTGTCCAATTTGGAACACATCTAAAACTTAATATTTAATGAGGGATTTGTTTTTTATATACATATACATATCCAATCACCACAATACATAGTACGTATCATATACATGCTATATCCCACACAAAACATGTAAAATGATAAAAGCGATGATTATGGCCATCCTAATGTGATTCCTCGAGCCAAGAGGAATCACGGTCATCTAGGTATACATCACATGCAACCTGTACAAGATGAACTCTGTGCTTTTCCTTTCTGGGTTTGATCAACTCATCACATGACTGATCGGCTCACCATCAGGCCGGTCGGCTGGGTGCCACCAGTCGATCGGTTGGCTCCTCCAACCGATCGGTTCGCCTGGTCATCGTGCATCTCATCATGGCCGCCACCCGCTCGTCTCGCTCCTCGAACCAGTCATCAACCGATCGACTCACTCCTTGAACTGATCGTCTCAAACGTTAACTGATCGGTTCACGCCTTGAACCGATCATCTCAACTGTCATCAGAATGTCCTCCGTTCTTTGACATAACAGGAAATAAAATTCTATCCTATTTTACATTGTAAAAAGAGAAACCTCGAGTTACATTGGAGGGGAGCAAAGGTAGGAAAGAAATCTCGAATTATTTTGAGTTACATCAGGAATAAGAGATAGGGAATCAATGCGCAGACTGAGATGCAAGCAACCACATACAACCACACACAGATAGGGTTTATTGGCCATAACCACGCTATACATCCACCACAAAACTCGTTTAAGGGAAACGCGTATCGAGTGCATTCATAATACATATCATATATGTATATTGGGATTTGTGGATTTAGGATTGGACATGCATAAAGCCAATTTTATTCGCATCGTATGCAATAAATAAAGGCGACAAACCAAAATCGATCATATCGATAATACTAAAGTATAGAGCTATTGACATGGCTCTAATACCACTATTGGGTTTTAGGGGAGGCAAAGAAGGCAGCAGAAACAAAAAATTTCTCCTCCCCAAACCCAGAACAAGGAAACGCGTCAACGTCTATACAATAGGAAGGGATGGTTTGTGAAATCATACCTTGTCCTTAGGCTTGCTCGGCGACAATACCTCGCGGCTTGCATGGTCTTCACCTTCGGTCTTGGATGGTGTTTGTGCATCTCCTGGTCGTACCGGGACTAACGACTCCTGGTCTCACCGGGACTGTCTGGATTGACATCTGTCCTCCGAGTGGAAGAAATCTCCCGCCTCTGAAGTAGTCCACACGGACCACCTGGAACTCCAATCTCCTTATCTCACAAGGAATTGGAAGGAGTCACACCTTCCTGTCAGCGTACTAGTCACTGACACACTCTCCTGCCACCAGTCACTTTCTGCAGTTGTCTTTCCCTTATTGTGGCTCCCTTATCGGGTAGCACTTACTCGGGCTCTCTTGGTTACCAAAACCAGAGAGAATGACAACTTTACAGAGCAACTGGTTGCACTGAGTTGAGAAGCCCCCAATACCCCTATATATATAGGAGGGTAATGGGACAGGGTCCTCTATCCCGGGCAATGTGGGACTAAAGCAGGAGTAGAAGGGTTCGAGATTTTTCACAAAAACAACCAACTGCGCAACCTGAACCGATCATTTCATTTCTAAAACGGTCGGTTGGGGACCTGAGTCGGTCGGTTGACACCTCAACCGATCGGTTGCGATCCATGAAACGGTCAGTTCACTTCTGAATCGGTCGGTTAGTGGTCTTGGTCAGTTCCTGATTGACTTTTCCTCTTTTTGTTTCTAATTGATACCAAATACCAATCTTTGTTCCAATCAAATTGGGCAAGTGAAGCGAAAAGAAATTTCTCACCAATCCTAGTTTCCCAACTTGCTCGGGTGGACTAGTTGAACTGATCATTTCAACACTTGAACCGATCTTTTCACCCTGTCCATGAGCCGATCGACTCACCATCTGAGCCGATCGGTTCACCAAGCTCAGCCAATCGGTTCATCACATGAGCCGATCGGTTGGGAGTGCATATTGTGCAGAAATAGTCAATTGCAGTTTCAATCAATCCAATACTCTAATCAATCGATCCAACACCTTGAACACTATGATACTGAGTTATCAATTGATTGAGTGTTTAATTGAATTACTAAACTCCTTTAGTAATCAATCTAAACATTGTTTGTGGACAAACCTCCTCTTCCAGGTTAAATCCTATGTGTGTGACCCTGCAGGTCCTTTTCACGTTGGCAGTGAAAGTCCATAACATTTATGACGTCACAAGCAAAGAGCGGTGCCTAGTCACACATCATTTCTACCCAAGTGAAATAGAAAGTTGGAGAACAACTTTCAATCCTACAATCCGTGAATGGTGTTACAGTGAATGTATAATTCCTTTGTCACTCATATCCGGAATGAACTCGAGGCATGGAACAGTCATCCTGTCAACGTTTATTCAATTTCTTGATCTCAGAGTAGATTGGAAGAGATATGTATGACATCAATATCACATACTGATTCACACATGCATGCACGCCTTTCTCAATCCTACTTATCAAGTGGCCATGGATATCAAACTCCCTCAGGAGGGACAAATCCCATATCTATCACTCACCCCTCAAAAGCCCCATGTGTCAAAGCCATCCAATCATCACCTTTATAACAACCCATATTTCAGGATTGTGTTTGATGATGTCAAAGTGTGCCCAATGACATGTGTTGAGTGCAGTGATTTCAGGTCAAAGAATCACACTCACCACCATCACTGTGAGTACTGACTGTGACTACCATGCCATGGTTCCATGTGTCAAACTCACGGTGGGTCTGTCCGGTACACTTGTTCTCTAACAAGTACCTATGTGTTTGATTTGATATCTCTATATCATGACTAATGAGATTCTATCATCAACCAACACCACAATCTAGTCTTGTGTGTCATTACTGTCTATCTACCTTCCACAATGACATCCGACTAGGGACATAATAAGAATGTACAAACTCTTAGCATCCATATGATGTCATCATTCAGGTCCTCAACCTGAAAGCATACATCATTGAGTATTGTCATTCTCTAGACATTCAATCTATTCTATCACTATCTCATATGACTGAACCAGAATGAATTGGAAGCCTGCCTTTGATGTTTATCAAATCAATCTTAATGTATCCAACCAATCATCCCATGATTGGCTCTCAAGGTATACATACCAACACTTATGACTGTATGATCCATTGTCTATGTGGACCTCCCCCGATCAAATGGCATCTGGTTCGTTACCTTCGTACAACTAGGTTGCTTAGCCAGGCGGAACTGCATGCCAGCACCACTAAAGAAGTGAAAATGGTGTGTCAGTAGGCCTCCTAAGTGGCTGTCCTAATTGGCCTCAAGCCCGCAGGACTACTAGGCACACAAGCTGGAGTCATGGGGGCAACATGGTGTAGTATCCCAAAGCTCCCTTGGTGGTGGTGTTGCTAGGGTTGGGAGGGAGAAGGGAGAGAAGAAGGGGTTTCTCCAAGTATGATTTTGCAAGGAAAGAGAGGAGAAAAATGTGAGAGGTAACAAGAGAAAAATGTGTTGTTAGCTTTAACAAAAGAGCTAGAATTGAGGGTTATTGGATAGTTCCATAAAGGTATGCAGCGACAAAGCAAAGGGTGGTGGTGGTGTAATAGGGAGGTAGAAGAAGGGTTGTCATTTGTTGGACTGAAGAGCTTGACCATGAGACACGATCTAAGGGTGGACATGGATCAATCTGAAATAAGAGGGGAGCCACCCTAATAGGCGGATACCTCCCACTCTTGGCCCAACAAGGGTTTAAAAATTAATAAAATCGATTAAATCAAGAGGAAAATAAACCAATTTTCAAAATAGCATAACTTAAGCTATGATGGTCCAATTGAGGTTATTCTTACATTGTTGGATACATAATTGAAATATCTACAATATGAAATCCATTACGGAGAAAGGTTAAAACATTGATGAGATTCAATATATCTTGCAAGAAGGTGATATTTTAAGGAATTATACATGATTTGTAAAACAAATTCATGTTACATTTAGCAAACTTGAGTATTTATGTGACTGAATTGGACTATTACCACACTCCAACTATGAAATTGAAATTAAATTAAGTGATATGGGTCACTAATGGACAGAGACTGAGTATAATAGAGTGGAGAGAAATTTTGGATTGTCATAAGCGAACCCCAAATACCAAATCCTCTTTTCTACCTCATTCATCCCCCACCTTAATCCATCTCCCATTATTTCAAGATTCATCTCTTGTCTTTTGTGTTGTTTTTCTCGACCTCTATCTATATATCTATAATATTTCTCTAACTTTTGAAGTATTTATAGTTGAAAATTGAATCCTCTCTTGGTGGGTAGAACATAACAGAAGGTAGTTGAATTTATGGATGGGTGATGACCATCTTCACAATAACACATACAATGTGATGAAATATTTTCAAAACACCTTAAATAAGACATATATACACACCTTCACATCTAATAGTCTTCATATCTTTTGACTTGCCTCTGGTGGTTACACTTTTCGTTACATGGTGTCCTCCTAATTTTTTTTCTATTGACATGTTGAACATGTTGTGGATGATATAGAACAACATGAAATGATCTTCTTTCCCACCTTTTTCCTATCTCTAGAGTTTAAGATCTAACCCCTAGAACTCAAAAATCCATGAAAAACATGATAACTCTCATATTAGGATCATAAGGGAACTCTAGGACATGGATAAACTATGAACTCATAGAACCTCATGCATATAAAAGGATTCAGAGAGTTCATGCATGACTCCCACCCAACATCAAGAATATTTCAGCAAATACAAATATGTATATGCAAATTCTGATATGATTCATGCACAACTATTGTGAAGAAGAATTTTTATTATGATAAAATTAGGTCTATAGAGAATCATATATATATCCTTTTGTCAAGTAATGATGTATCATAGACACAACATAACATAAACTAAACCAAATCTAACATGCTTAAGTTTAAGGATCCCAATTAGTTAATGCATACATAAAAAATAAAAATAAAATACCTACAACACAACTCAAGATGGAGAGTACACTTCATGTATTCCTAGCTTGTTACACACATAGGAGAAGGATGAAGGTGGGTGAGGATTGGTGAAGATATCTACAATTTGTTCTTCAATCTTTACATATAGTGTAATGATGTTCTTGTCATGAATCATGTCTCTTGCAATGTGAAAGTCATCTTAAATATGCTTGGTACTTTCATGAAAAATTGGATTATTAGCTATATGAATATTTTCCTAATGACCACTATAATGCCTCGTTTCCAGCTTAGCCATCTAATTAGGATTTACTCACATGATTACATACTTTACTTGATTGATATTAATCTTATCTTGATCAGTGATGATATTTTTTATGATTTTTTGAACTTCAATATATAATTTAAAACATTCTTTGATTTGAATAATTAGGGTTTGCAAGTGAAAATGCTAATTGAATGAAATTAAGGATTTTAGAGGTTTTTAATACAAAACTTAATTAATATAGTAGTGTAGTAAATTATTTTTATTATTTTACATATAACTTGGACTTATTTGAAATATGTTCATGGTTTTTATAATTCAAATGTACGTTTTACTGAAATTTTTAAAAATATTTTGATTTTGTTTCAATATTTTTTTGATCAAATTCTAATTCGGCTGACCATGTTGCAGACTGCAGTATAACAATGTAGTATTTGATTTTTAGTTATATATTGGTAAGTCTAAATGAGCTAAAATTTTAAATATACATCTAAAATTTCATTTCAGACAACATAATATTTTTTTTCATAATTTGAAACAAGTTTTCATTGATGAAATATATGTTTATTACTTAGGTTTTCTGATAGAAAACTTTGTTGAAATAAAAGAAAAAGTAAACGTGGGGCTAATATGAAATTGTGCCAAGTACCTTAATTGCTCTATAAGAGTAACCTAGCATCCTAGTAGATCACATATTCCATGATTCATTCTATAAAAACAAAATCCTAAAGAGAGATTGAGAATTAGGGTTTGAGTGAGGAAGGAAGTGGAGATGTTGGTCTAGGGTTGTCTCTCTCAACGAGTGATGAAAGCAAGTAACTTCACCTTCTTTAGATAGGTTTTAATGGTGAATATTCTATTTCATTTCTAAATTCCGTCCCTCCTATGATTTGGATCAAAAGGATATCAAATAAATCTCTTTTCTCTTTCTTTCTAACAGACCCCCTATTGTCGGGTTCATGAGTTGAAAAGAGCAAGAAATGAGTTGAATCATAGGAGTTGATTAAATTTCTAGTAATTTAGAGTATGTGAAACGTATTTATGGTGATTGAAACATGAGGTGAGTGAATATCTCTCTCTTAAAATTTGTAATCATGTTGAAATCCTAATTCTATCCGACTAAAATAATTTACATCTTTGCCAGCATTTGTATACAATTAGGTGATCATTTGGGAAGAATTTGGGGAAACAATTTTTATGATTATATTCTTTCTCATTGATATTTTTTATCTAGTTCCTGACATATTGATTCAATATCTATGAAAAATTTATGGATAGGGAACTATGTTGTTTTACACATATATTGCTTAAAATTGACCTAATGAATGTTATGCTTCAAAATTGAGTTGACAAATATATATTATGTATGAATTTTATGAAAATGAGTTCTCTACTATATTTTCAGATGTTTTCTACATTTACATATGTCATGAGAATAAGAACCATTATGAGAGATTTAAATGGACACATTCCATGTCTAGGGTTAGTTTTGATGAATTGACTCAAATGTGTCAATGAATCAATGCATACTTATAATTGATGGATGATCTGTGTTGACTGGAAACTAGGGTTTCAATCTGTGTGATTAGCTAGATGCGATTAGTGAACTGTAAGGTTCTTGTGATGTATTGAACTAAAATGAGTTTATAAGAACCATATAAATCAATTATTAGTACGTGTCTGAGTGACAAAACATGAACTTGTATATGACATTGTGATGAGTAGAAATGCTCAATTTTAGGTATTATTACTTCAATTAAAGGTTGGAAGTCTATTTAAGATTATCTAAGCATAATACATCAATTATAATATTGTAATAACGTGTAAAGCCTACATGAATACAACACTTTTATACAAGTAACATAGTAATGAATTGGGAAGATGACTAAATATTAAGTAGTAAGAAGAAGAAACCCTAATCTGTGGTACTCCTTAAATTTAGAGAAATATAAGGAATAGAAGAATTGTTGTTATTTACCAAAAATGTCGTTCGAAGTCAAAGGACATGGTACATGTATATAAATACAAGAAAAGAAATGGAAAAGGGTGAATGAATTGTGATGGTAAGTAATGATTAGAATATTAATGTAATGATTATGAGGAATTTTTTCATATAGTTACGTTATATATATGTGGGTTCACCTAAATTGAATGAATTAGACTAAAATCAGACTATGAAGGATCACATAAATCCTACTCAATCTGATTTTAGTCTAAATTTTCCAACGATGGAGTTTTTGAAGATTCTGTGAGAGATCACATCGTGATGAGGCAATTAGGGTGGTTTTGATAGATATCCCTATAGGAACCATGAAAAGGGGGGTATATTTTGGATAAAAAAATAAGCACAACCATAGGTAAGGTTTGTATCATCATCCACAAAGTTTGTTTGAAAAAGATGTATTTGACTCACTACACTCACATAGCAAGTTTGCAACCTGCAACCGCCATGGATGTCTCTAATTCCATTGCAATAGATGGAGGACATCCACTATCTATTCCTTGCAAAGATTCACACCCTCTATTGATCAAAGAAATAGTCATCAAACACTACTATGAGGGCCTGAAATCCCGATGTTACACTTCGATATTACTTGGAGTGTTTTGATAACATCACACAATTTGAGCCTAATTTTGTTGGATGTGCAATATAGTTAGATCCAACATCAATCAAACAGTTCTGATGAAACAACGTCTACATATATTTGCCTGATGTTATCATTCAGAGGTGTAATTGTTGGCATAAGTAAGGAAAGCCCTAACTACTTTCTAGATGATGGTGATGATGAGAAGATTAATCTTGAAGACATATCAATTGTCAATGATCATTGTTTGTCAGAAGTGTGCATTACACCAGAATCATACACTATCGTACACAAACCATTCCATTTTTCAGTATCTGTCTAGCTGATTGGAAAATCTATTTTCTACTTAACTGTGGGATATAATTCATCTCTTGTGGAAACCTAGTGCAATGTGGAAAATGTATGTACTCGATATGAATTGTTATGAGATTCAATTGACCTATGAAAAAGACTATCTTCACATGGTAACAAGCAACCCATGGTCTCTCTTGTTGTTGTCTAGTTCTCAATCGATGGTCTAGTGATTTTATTCCTACAACATGCCTTCCTACTCACATTGTCTCTTGGGCACAAATTATTGATCTACTAATACAAGTTTACAACTTTGTTCTCTTTGAGAGGATAGGTGATGTGTTTGGTAGATTTGTTGTAATTGATGAACATATTGCCAATTTCACCCAGAGATGCTTTGCAAGGTTGGCCATTGAAATAGACGACAACCTTCATGTTAAACCCAGAGTCATAATTAATGGTACTATCAAAAAGTTGAATATGGAGAAATTACACCCATATTTGCTACCCATGGAGTTATGGGACATGCTAGTAGAAACTATGTAGGGCAATTAGTACTTAGTGAAGATGTTACAAACTCAAAACCATATGAGGTTGTTGAGTTCTATGGTCTACAGAAGAAAATAAATGGCATGTTATATATGAAAAAAAACATACATAATTCTCATAACATCACCATGCACCGTCATCTACAACAAAAATCAAATATAATAACCAAAGAATGTAACAAATTAGATGTAGTAGACAATGCTAATATCCAAGAAATATATGGAATGTACTACAATAGATCTACATGTTACCGATAAGGTCCTAGTTCATTCTACAGTAAAGGTTTCAAAGAAAAAAATGCAAATAAGTCATGTCGGTAGTCACTATGGTTACTAAATTTGAACTAGAGGGACCTAGTACATACATTATATTGGAAAACACTAATTTCATGGAAACTATTGACGATGCTATTGTGGACATTTGAGAATAGACCTCTAACATAGTCTAGATTCATAATTCTACATCCCATATTGTTGTTAACCTTGAAGTTGATGGGTGATTGTACACTCTATTTATGTATTCACTACAAATTCACATACTAGTACACCTGATCTTGTTGATGATCCCCCACCCATGAATCAACCTCCAACCTTTTTGGGAAAATTGGACGTGAAACATTTCAAGTGGAAAGATGAAACAAGCGTACATGTTGAGAAGACAAACCAAGAAAGTGCTAGAGTCCCCTTCTAAGGTAGTGGATGATACTATTGGAACTTCCAAAATCTATTTTATGATAAAAACAATCTATTGGAATGTCTTAGGCATTGTCCATGACAATAGTGTTCATTGTGTTAAGGATTTGATTGCTACATATCATCCTCCTATTCTTGCAATTCTAAACCAAGTTGATGAAGTAATTAGGAAGATAGACTACACTATGCACACCATATTGAAGACCATGGATTTTTGAGTGGTACATGGTTACTATGGCAATCACATCTGTGTGGTATTTGGATAATTAATAGTTGTGTGCAATTCCTTCATTGTTGTGACAATGTGGAATACTTCCTTACTATTGTTTATGTTCATCCAAATCCCAATATTAAATCTCTCTTTTAGAAGCACCAAACACACATGTCTAACTCTATTAATCTACATTGGGAAGTAATAGGTGATTTCAATACTATGATGACACCATCAGAGAAACAAGAAGGTGGCCATTTCAAGTTCAACAAAGTTGCAATGTTCTAAAATATTATTTTCCAAGCGACGTATCAGACCGTGGGAGCTCAAGTTTTCCATATACTTATGAACATGGCTATCCTCCTGAAAGGAAAGATAGAGTATTAACCAATTCTATCTGGTTACAACCTAGTTATGAGTTTGTTGTTCACCACTTACCGAGAATGATCTCTTATAATAATCCATTATTCTTTCACAATGTCAAATGTTTGAACTTCACCAATTTCATCAGAACTAAGGTTTCATGGGATCAGAACTCCTCATTCAGGGATATGCTAACTTCCATTTGGCCACATCACAAGGACTTAATAAAATCCATGCATTTTATGACTCCCCATGTTCAACATTGGGTTCATACAGTAACTCAGATTACACAGCAGACAAAGCATACATTACTTATGGGGATTGAAATCTTACTAATGTCTTTGGCTACTAATAATACTATATAAAATGAGATCTGGGTCCTAGTCTACAATGTTAATATGCCTCCATTCTTGCTGATAAATCCACAAATCTTAGAAAAAAATCTCACCTAACTTGGTATTGTGAAGGAGAAAAAAATTCCAAATTTTTTCATAATTTCCTCAAGAGTGGACATACGAGAAAAAAATAGTATTGTTATAAGATTGTAATGGAAATTGATTTTATATCCTTTTTAGTTGAAATATGCTTAACAATATTTCAATGGCCCATTCTGGGCAACTGCTACTATTACTCACGACCAAATGAATTAGTTACCACATTTCTTTGAACCTATATCTTCTAAAAGTCTTGCAAATATTGGTATACTTCCTTCTAATTATGAACTTGTAAAAATTTCAAAAGAAATGGGAAAGAACAAGGAACCTAACCCTAATGGTATACATATTGAAGTTCACTTACAACATTGTTCCACTGTTACAAGTTCTATCATGAAATATATTCACACTTCTTTGCTTGGATTACCTCTATCCAGAGGCATGTTCAATGCTAATAGTTTTCTTTTGTCTAATACAAGTAATATCCATATATGTTCCCAACTACGGCCAATAATTTGAATAATGATTGTCTAAACTGATTTCCAAGATAGTAATTGAGTGAATGAAGTCATATATGTCCAATTGTATACATTCTACACAAATTGCTTTTATACCAGGTCGAAACATCTCAGATAATATTATCCTATTTCAAGAGCTTATACACAACATGTGACTTCCAAGATATCCTCCATTTATTGGCCATAAAAGTAGTCTTATCAAAATCCTATGATATAACGTCTTGGGGCTTTGTTCTGTGTATTTTGAAACATGTTGTCATTCCATCGCCAATAATCAATCACATCATGAAACTCTCTCACTAGTGGATGAACAATATCTTATGGAATGGTGAAAAACTACCATCTTTCAATACATGTTGAGGCTTAGAAAAAGGAGATCCATTATATCCATTATATCCATTATGTTCCTAAATCATCTGAGTCATCTAATTGTTAGAAAAATTTCTCTATTCGTTTGGAAACTTTTAAAGATATCTCATCAAGGTCCTTCTGTATGACATGTTGTATTTGTTGATGATCTTATTATGTTTGGAAAAACTTTAGTAATGATTATTAATTCCATAATGAACTACTTTTAGACATTTGAAGAAGCACCTGGATGAGCAATTTCTGCTAAAAAAAGTGTAATATACTTCTTTGACTCGGTTTCGTTACAAGTCAAGAATGACATTTGCACAATATCAGGTATGGTACTTGTTAATGACTTGGGGGAATATTTAGGTGTCTCGATACTTCATTCTATTGTAACAAAGATAGCCTATAATGACATTATTGAAAAGGTTCATTCCAGTAAAAGAGGTTGGACAACACACGCACTTAGTTTATCTAGAAGGGTATGGATGGTAAAAGTTGTTTTAAGTGATATACCTACTTACACCATGCATATGAGTGTTTTTCCAGTTTCTTCATGTTCTAGAGTAGACAAAATTATAAGATGTGTCAAATGGAGACGTGGTCCTCATCAAAAGTTGCTCCTACTAGTTGTTTATGCTTGTGAAGGTAGCATGTGGCATATGTGATAATTGTAAACCCCTAAATGATTGATTTGTCCTTAGAATATAATCTTTGTGTTGTCACTAATGTAGAAGCCCTAATTCTTTTGTTATGGTGATTTACATGAATACAAGTGCAAATATTTGTATTTGAATGCCTTTAGAGGAGTAAGCTACACACTAATGAAAAGAAACCCTAATCAACCTAGATAGATTCCTTGAACACTTTGAGACTCCCCCTATGTTTCTATTGGGGGTGAAAAAATGGATCCACCTAGCATATGTGTATATCCATGTGCAGCTAGATAATAAAGACTAACCTATGGAGGGTCAGTGTGACAGAATTAGGCAAACAAAATGCACCAAATTTATTTATTGTGTTGAGATGTGAGTATTAGGGAATAAGGATAGCAATTAGGCTATGTGATGGAAAGGGTGAGAATTGTGAAAATAAAATAAGAAATGTGATATGATGTCGAATTGCTATATTAATGGTATGACCTATTTATTGATAAATATTTAAATGAATTGTAGAGATGTTATATGGTCTTACCTATCCCCATGGTGGATGAGGTCTATGTTAGTTATCTAAGGGTGACTAGTTAAATCCTATAGTACGACGAGTCGTGCATGTGGGCATACTGTATGGCTTCAACTTTTATTGGTACACATCAAATAGATTCTTGGCACAATGTTATAAGAGTAACACTTGACTATATTTTACTTTTTTTTTTAATTTCTTGCTTTCTTGTGTTATATGTCTCTCCTACCAAGTTAAATTATATTGTATATTGTTTGCATTGCTTTAAGATTAACTTAGTTTATTGATTCCTTGATGTGAATAAAGAGGATGGACTTTTCTTTGATTACTCTTATGCTTATCAACTCACTTAAAACCTGGCTAATTAACAAATGAACATTCTTTTAAGTCTTAAATCTAAGTCATTAGTTGCCCATCCTATATCCTAAGTTGAGTGACTTCACTTCTATGTGAGTTGTAGACACATGCATTTTAGTGCTTATAATGAGTTCTTGGGGAATGCCTTGTGTGTGTGTTGCCTTATTGTTGATAACACAATTTTTTAATACAATGTTCTCATTTTAGAACTTGTTAAATATTAAAAGATGCATATTTTTTAGATGACTCTTATGATAATTCATTGTTCATGGTATCTGAACAAATGCTTATCTGAATGAAAATATTGTATTTGAAATACATGTTGATCTTAATCATTTTTTATGTCAAGTATTCCTTTTTTCTCACTTGTTTTTCTTTTGTGATTAGTTTTTGGGGGTTATTGTTACCATACTTTAAGATCATCTCTAACAATCATGTTTTTGTTTTGTTTTTTAGAGTGACACCCAACTACTTGGTATTGAATAATAGATTTTGAGCATGTAAATGAACATATGATATGTAGAGTGTTCTTCTTTCTACTGTAAATCCATAACACATATTTCTTCTTCACAGATATGGTGTCTAGTACAGAAGGATGAGCTTAGGACCTCATTCATGGTCCTAATAGAGATTGGGTTAGCTCCAAAGGGACATGTTGAAAATTGACATGATTTACATCCCCTCTATAGATAGATATGAGATGGTCCCAGGGGTTGAGCATGCACCTGATTATTAGTAACCTACAAATTGATGCTAATAAGAGCCTAAAATCTAACATTTCATAATTTTTTCATATAAATAATTAGTGATCTACATGATGAAGGCATTCTATACAAATGAAATAATGAATTGGAAATCAAAGAAAAATCTAAGAAAAATCCTCAATGCCAAAAATTATATTATATACTGTATTCAAATTATTTTGACCTAGTAACTATTAACTATGGAATTTTGGGCTCGGTGGGAGAGGGGGTAGAGGCAGCGGCTGTGGCGGCTATGATGCCGACCTCTCTGGTTCCCGCCCTATATCAGGCATAGGGGATGAACAACCAAACAATGTGATTAACTCTGATCCTAAACAAACTAAGGATGGTGATGTCTCCATGGCGCCTTCTAAGGATCCTCCGCAGTCGGGTGCTAGGTCATACAAAGAAGCTATGGTTGGATGAACAACCAAGGCCCCAGCCTCCCTTGTCCAAGTTTCACTGGATCTGCTCAAGAACGATGACATTAGAATCAACCATAGCAGCAGATTGCCGAAGATTGCTATTAACCCCAACTCAATTCCTCTGCTCCTGGAGCCATGGAAGTATGATGTTATCATCAACATCATTGGAACAATCGTTAGCTTCAATGCCTTAATGAATAGAATTTCGGTTCTTTGGTCCCCCAATGTAGAGTTCCGGGCAATCGACCTAGAGATGGGTTACTACATCATCCAGTTGGCTAATGAGGTAGACTACGTCTGGGCCAGGACAGGCGGCCCATGGACGATATTCAATCATTACCTCTCGGTTCAATCTTGGTCGAAGGATTTCTGGCCTTCAGACCCTATCCCGCAAATACTAGTCGTCTGGTTGAGGATTGTGGATCTACCTATCTATCTATTCCATAACTTGCTTCTCTCGAGCATCGATGATCTTATTGGGAAAACCATCAAAATTGACACTACAACCCAACAAGGTCACCACGGAAAATTCGCTAGGATTGCCATGGAGGTCGACACGATGAAACTGCTCCTCCCTGTTATCGAACTCGATGGCGAGGAATATAGACTTGAGTATGAGAATTTACCCACTCTCTTCATGAAGTGCAGACATCTTGTCCATGCCGAAGGCGACTGCAAGTTCGGCCCACAGTTCGCTGGTACAACAGATCCTTCTACACTGGCGGCACCCCTATTGTCAGGTCCCTTCTATACATATGCCATCCATGCAAAGATGCCTCTGAGGAAACCCCACCCCAAGTAGCAGATGGCCAACCAGTCCAAGGTAGCATCTACGGAGAGAGTGCCTCTCCACCAAGGTGCAACAGCAAATCACCCGGCCGTCGGGGGCCAAGCACCATCAGATGATGAATTGACAGAAGTCATAAGTCAGAAGAACAAGAAAACCATTAAGAAGAAACCAAACGAGACCACTGTGAGCAGCCAAGGTGAACCGCCCCTGGGTGCTCAGGGTTCTGCCCCTCCACTCAACACAGTTCCCCAACAAGACAATACATCGGTGACACCGATCGACGATGAAATAGTCGATGGGCGATCTATTAACCAGATGTTAGACAAGTTTCAGTTTCAAGCTACTGTCCCCTCCTCCTCAAATGTATCACCCACATACTTCAATTGGGGTACGCATGGTAGCAAGGGAGGGGTTTTCTTGAGAAGCAGAAAGGTAATCTACCAGATAGTCAGTCCGAGTCGTGAACGGAAGAAAGGGAAATTAGCTCAGTCCATTGGCAATAGTGCTGAGCACAACCCCTTTGCCAAACGAACTGTCCCCTTCAATGAGGAAGACCCAGGAGTCGATTTATAGATGGATGGTGAGGAGGAGGCCTCCAGCCTTCTGGCAGTAATCAAGTGACATCCCACCCTATCTCTATTTTTAATGACTAACATCCTTTGCTGGAATATCCAAGGAGCGGGCTCCAAGGATAAGCTCAATCTCTTAAAGGTATATAAAAGGAAATACAAAATTAATATTCACGCCATTCTCGAGCCATGTTGCAGTGGCATCAAAGATAGAAGTATCATATAGAAACTCAGTTATACTTCTTCTCATTGGGTTGAGGCTCTTGGTTTCTCTGGTGGTATATGGCTCCTCCGGGACAATCATAAATGTCAGGTGGATATCATTCAGAGCCACCGACAATACATTCATTTCTATGTTAACAGTGCATGGTACCTCACCATCATCTACGAAAACCCTAACCCAACCAAGCATGACCTGCTTTGGCAACTCCTTACTACACTTGCCTCTTCTACGAACACTGCTTGGGCTCTTGTTGGTGACTTCAACACCATGTTGGACCCTACGGAGAAACAAGGCGGAAAAAGCTTTGATCGTCGCTCTAGTATTAAATTTAATTCCTTTCTACAACATGTAGGACTCTCGGATATTAAATCTTCTGGAAATCGCTTCACCTATAATAAAGGACTGCTCTTGGAGAAGCTTGATCGTGTTATTGCTAACATTGATTGGTTATCCATTGAGAATGGGATGACAGTCAGTGTCCTTCCACTCATACACAGTGACCAAAACCCCATTCTAATCTATGGAAGAAGCTCACCTCCGTGTCAGAAGCCCCACTTCAGAACAAGAATGAGCTGGGGATAGATCCCTAGTTTTAAAACAGAGCTCCTACCAATGTGGGACAGTTCACTACCCTTCCTGGAGGCCATCCAAGCTTTCCAGGCTGCCGCTGTCAAATGGGAGGCCCGACGGTTAAATCAACAACACAAAGAAAAGAATGAAATTCTCAGGCATTTTGAGGCATGTCAGGTATCTACCCATTCCACTAGTATTGCTAACCAACTGCTTTCCATCATCTTGCAAGAGCAATTCAATTCCATCCTTCTTCGCGAGGAGGCGGACTAGCAGCAAAAAGCAAACATTAACTGGCTTCAGTACGACGACGGAAACAACAAATTCTTCCATTCTTATGTGAAAGCACGTCACCATTTTAACAAGATTTCTAGGCTCCGAAATGAAGGTGGTGACTGGTTTAATGAACCATAGGCCCTTCAAAACCTAGTCCTCTCTTTCTTCTACAACATGTTGTGTACTCAAAGCTCCCCATCGCCAAGTTGTGCTGCTATCTCTGAGTATTTCGGCGTTTTCCCAGGCATACATGATGATTCCTTCCTTGGCCGTGCACCTGAGGCTGATGAGGTCAAGCGAGTCCTTTTTTCTCATTGCACCAGTGAAGGCTCCAGGACCTGACGACGTCCATAATGAATTTGTCCCATCCAATTGGGCACATGTTGGTAATTCGTTTTTCTCTATAGTTTGTGACACTTTCATCATAGGAACTTCAATCCATAGCTCATAGACTCCCTAATGGTGCTCATTCCAAAGAGTCCAAATCCCCAGAAATGCTTGGATCTCAGACCCATTGCTCTGAACAATTGCTATTTTAAGCTCATATCGAAGGTTATTGTAGAGCGTATTAAACCTTTCTTAATAGCTGGATCTCAGAAAACCAATCCAGCTTCATCCCAGGCAGGCGCATCAGCGATAACATCTTATTAGTCCAAGAATCCATCCACTCCATGAAATCCTTGTGGGGTAAAAAGAAGTGGGTGGCCATAAAACGTGATCTCTCAAAAGCTTTTGATCGAATGAGTTGGAATTTCATTGAAGACACACTTACAAAAACCGGACTCCCAAGTGCCCTCATCCATCTCATTATGAAGATTATCTCTTCAGGTCGTACTTCATTTCTCTGGGAAGGTAAACCTCTTGACCCCTTCAGTGCTTTCCATGACGTTCGTCAGGGAGATCCTTTAAGCCCATACATCTTCATGCTTTGCATGGAGCATCTTAGTCAAGCAATCACCGCTTCTTCCATGGAAGGTAGCTGGAAGCCCATCACACTTTCACGGGAAGGGGTCCCCCTCACACATGTCATGTTTGCGGATGACCTCCTCCTGATGTCTGTAGTTTCTAACAAGCAAGCCATAAACATCAAGTCTATTCTCAATGAATTTACAAGGTTATCCAGGCAAGTGATTTCCAATGATAAGTCTCACTGCTTCTTCTCTCCAAATACCTCTGTTGTGGAAAGGCATGGCTTCTGTACAAGATTGGGCATCTCCAACACAAATGATCTTGGTCGTTATCTCGGTGTTCCCCTTTTGCACCATCGCCTTAACAAGCATACTCATGCCTCCATCTTGCAATCTATCAGGACGAGAATGAATAGTTGGTCCACGCGCATCTTTCTCTAGCGGGTCAAGTAACACTGGCCAAGAGTACACTTCAGACAATTCCCTCTTATACCATGTAGACAGTGAAGCTCTCACCCACTCTTTGTGATGATATTAATCGCCACATTAAAGATTTTATATGGTCTGGATGTCACGAGCAATGCAAGCTCTCCATGGTGTCTTGGCATAAAATCACCCAAAAAAAGGACTTGGGAGGTTTGGGTTTCAAAGATGCCCGATTACAAAATGAAGCACTGATGTTAAGGAATGTGTGGCAATACATGAATCAACCCTCATGTATCTGGGTGCGAGTGATGTGAGGGAAATACAATAGGCATGGATCTATCTTGAAAAAAATTGGCTCTACTGCCTGGTCCTTCATTAAATCGTATCTTCCTAAGCTGGAGGCCCTCTGTCACAAAACTATTAATTCAGGGAACTCTACTAATGTATGGCACAACAAATGGCTGCTAGGAAAATCCATTGTGGACCTTGCCCCATCTGTTGGTATTCCCGAAGATCTCTCATATCTCAAGGTTGGCAGTATGGCTTTGGAGGAAGGCGCCTGGGATTGGGATTTTATCCACTCCTTCTTACCACCAGTTACATGGAAGTTCATCCAAAGCACTCTTCCCCCAACTAAGGATGTAGGCAATGATGTCTGGCCCTGGCTGTTTGAAACCAATGGTGAGTTCTCAACCTGCTCAGTGTACAGTTGGCTACGCTCAGATTCCCAGCAAGCTACCCTCACAAACTGGAATGCCATCTGGTCCTTACCGACGCCTATGAAGATATGCACCTTCCTATGGCTCCTTATGCATAGATCTATCCTCACTAATACTGAGAAAGTGTGGAGACACATTTCCAATGACGATATGTGCTCGAGATGTTTTACAACTAGTGAGTCAGTTGTACCCTATCTCAGGGACTGCCCAGCAAGAAAATAGGTCTGGCTTCACTTGGGTGTCGACCAATCTTTCTTTAACCTTACAGACGGAGACTGGATAGATCTCATCACCAAGGGTGTTGTAAGTCTAGATGATAAGCTCACTCGTTGCGTCGAAGCCTGGGTGACCGGCCTAAATCGCGCATCCTGAAGTTGGAGGCGGATTTGAGGTAGTCGAGCTTTTACATTTATAACCCGAATCCTTCAAGGCCCCCGCAAATTTGCTTACAGGGTCGAAGTAGATATACGAGGTCGAACACAGGGACAAGGGTGGTAGTATTGGGAACCCAAAATCGACACGCTACACTCCGACAAGGATAAAAGATGATAAAATTCCCAAAAGGGAACAACAAGATGTCACAAACAAAACAAAGAAAACTATCTCCAACTGGAGTTACAAGGAGGATTTAAGGTTTTAGTCATTTAGCAGTTTTTAAGGGGTTTTCATGCAACAGAAATAGAAAGATAAAACTAGAGCTAGAGCAAGGTAAGAAGGATAAGACTTCGGTAAAACAAGCGGCAGCAGTAACATCTTGCATCCCTCCTCTCATAGCGGGTACCTCTAACCAAGTATCAAAACCCCTCTCGAGGTTGCTGGACTTAAGTTAGAGTCGAATGTTACAGAAGCAACTCCATTCTAGGCACTCTCGTACTCCAGAATCGGACCAAACACTAGAGCCACAACACATCTCTCGAATTTGTTGCGATGGGAAAACACGATTCGGTAGCTAAGCGAAACGCGATCCAAACATGCAAGCTAGAGTTCAGATATTAAACATAGCAGTCATCCAACAATTACACCAAGCATAGAGCGGCAAGTGATTAAGCTTTTCCATTTCCATAAACATTTAAATGTCTTAATTACAGTGCATAATTAAAGAATTAAATAACAGAAATAAAGATAGATGTCGCCTTCTTGATGTAGAAGGAAGACAGTCCACTGCAGCTCTCCAGCCCGATACCGGTCAGGAGCCTAGCCCGATACAACAGTGTTGGGTGGCACACCCTCTCGGGTGGCACACTGTGACAGTCGACTATATCGCTCAAGGAACCTAGACGATACGCTCATGTCGGGCAGCGCACCCTCTCGGGCGGCACGCTATGACGGGCGAAGTTTATTGCGTTCGATATCGTAGCTGGCATGGAGCGATGCATCCACTGTCGGGCACTTGTGTCGCTCATCAACATTGGCCGATATCAGCCTGCAGTGTTGCCCGGGACGGTCCTAAGTGAACCATCCCCTCCCTCTCGGGATGAGGAAGAGCTCACCTAGAGTTGCCCGGTATGAGCACTGAGGCACGATACTCTTGCTCTCGCAGTTTTCCTCCGAAGATCGCTCAAAGTTTCCAACTGTCCGAACCTATCTTTTCGGCTTCCTGTAGCTGCTATTTATAGGCAGCAGTTAGGGGAAGTTATGGTGCTCGAAGCGCCACGTGCCCTCCTTATTCGCGGGTCGGTGGATGGCTGATACAGGTATCGCTCGGCACGGGGGTGTCAGCTATCCGTCACGTGACGAGCGGCGCGAGCCGGTGGGTGGCCTGTGTCGGGCGACAAGCTTTAGCTGTCGGAAGAGCTTGGGCTCCCTGTCGGGTAAAAGATGTATTGCCCATCAGTTCCTTCTTGTGCGACATCCCCGTGTCGCACGTCGTTGTGTTGCGCTACCCTGTCGGGCAGCGATCGTATCGGGTATCTGGAAGGCCGATGCAGGTGGAGCTTATTTGTCGGCCGGGACGGCCTCTTTGATGACAAAATGTACCAAAATGAGGAAAAACTCTGCAAAATAAGGAAATATTGGATTAAGAGCGTTGTTTGGCTAGTTATTGCGAAAGTGCATATAAAAGAGAAGAAATCAGTTTAAAAGGGCAGTTTTGACAACATAAAAATAGTCTAAAATATCACAAAATTTGGTGTTATCAACTCCCCCAAACTTAGTGTTTTGATTGTCCTCAATCAATATTTAAACTTTATTTAGTGATGTTTCTTTTTACTTGGTGTAGCTTTCAGGTCCAGAGGTAAAACAAGTATCGTAATGCCTTTAGAGATAATGTTTCCTCTCTATGAATAAGAGACCTTCGTTTCCTGCCTTATTATTTCAGTAAAATTTTTCTCTACAGCTTCAGCGAGACTTTAATTGCTGTATGATTCCAAAGTTAGCTTACACACCAAACAGCTTTATTTTCGGGGCAGAAAGTTGTGTATAGGGTAGGCTAAGGCTTTTTGGGGGTTTTCTTGTTTCTCATCAGTCCATCCAGGTAAGGGTCCATTAGCGGGTAAGTGGTCCCTACAGTCCAAGCCAGTTGGTTTTAGAGCAGTGATTTCACATCCTACATACCACTGCCCCGGATCTACCATTCCTAAAGATTGGTACTTTTGGAAGACAAGTGTGTGTGTATATATATATATATATATTTCTTTTTCTTTTATTGGGCACAACACTCATGCTTTTATTGGGCCTCATAAGGCTGCTTTCTCTTTTTGGGATTTTTTTTGGGTAAGGGGAAATAAAAGAGATTTCTGCTGTTTGGGCAGCTTTTTCCTTCTCCATACTCGTCTCTTAGCTGTTGTGAGATTATTATTTTTTTTCGAAATTTTTGGCACGTGAAAAACATAATCTATTGTTCGTTTGAAGCAGCATTATCAGAAAGATATAACAAAACTTGCATTTCGTTGAGCGCATAAAAAGCAAACTTTGCAAGAAGTCGCATCAGGCTTTTACTAATATAAAAGCAAAAATTGCTGATGAAAATAAGCAAAATTTTTCAAAATTTTTATATGAACATGACATTTATACTAGCATGGGTACATACACATGATATAGGAGAAGAACAAAATGGCACAAGAATTTTTTATATCTCCTTCACTGGTACATGGGTATCCCCCCCAAACTTACTCCACACTCTGTCCCAGTGTAGTGAAGTAGACAGGGTGAGGTCATGCTAGTCCAGTGAAGGTTAGATGGTTGTTTCGCTTGTGCCTTGGAAAAGATGCAATATGCTTCTTTGCTGCAGTCGTTTTATTTCCCCAGTTGGAAGCAGCCGGAACAAGTGCAAAGCTCTCAAGAAGGAAGCTCGAAGCTCGTACATAGTAGATAGAGAGCTCTTGAAAACACTTGTGGATACTTCCCCCCTTTTTAAGATGGAACCAGAATGCCCAGATTCCATCCGGAGGCCACCGACAAAAGACTCATGCTGTCTCTGTAGATGGTCCTAAACCACCACAGAAGACAGACTATGATAAGGAAGTGATCCTCCTCCGGAGCTACCAAATCAAGAAAAATCCACCCTCTCTTTATCTTCGGTTGTTGATGGCTAGCTTCCTCGGGATTCTGACGTTTCTGTCTGACAGTTGTTGCTTCAGCTCGGATGGAGGTTTGCCTTGTGTGAGCCATCCCTGTTATCAAGTCCAATTGTCATCGAAATGTTAGGTCGGGAAAAATTACTATAAGACTTAACTTATTTCAAAATCCGAGTATCGTCCATCAAAAGAAAACTCGAGATGATACAAGATTGGATGATACTAAGAGAGCTGCGCGGAACAGCAAACTGCCCGACACGGGACGGGCATGTCGGGTGATACGGTCGCATGAAAACAATCGCCTGATAGGTCATCTCAGAAGAAAAATGTGTCGCCCGATATGGCGTATTGGGCAAATGCGATCGGCCGACATGTCGTGCTTCATAGGTGTCGGGCGTTACAAGATAAATCTACTAAGCTCGTCAACCCCGATAAACAGTGCGCGATATAAAACCCGTGTCGGGCAAACAGGCTATCGGGCTATACCTTTGCTCTTTGGAGCCATCGCCCGATACAAGGGTAAAGGCAAGCTGGCTGACATGCAAGCAAAAAGTATGTTACTGCATGTGGTACAAGTGGCTAAAAGAGTAAGTGTAGAGCCCCGACACGTTGAGCCCTCCTTACTATATATAGCAAACTCAGTTGGGGGTAAAATGGGCATTCCTGGGGCATGCGTTGGGCATTTAGACCGGCCGTTCCCGAGACGTGCAGTCCCATCAGTCTAATCAAGGGCAGAAACTGTTATGCATGATACGGGCACATGTTGAGCTGTCGTCCGTTGCTGCCCTTACGACACCTAGGAAACCATCGCCCGATACAAGCGGCTTTGTGCCTAGCTGAGATGCTGCCCGGTGCGGTAAGCGGCAAAAACTAAAAACTAGGCGAAGAAAAAGCTACTGAAGGGTAAAACATCATTGGCCTAGAGAAAAGTCCCCGACCTCATATGCTATTACTCCTCAATAGAGCAGTGGCCTATAAAACAGAAGAGTCAGTACGCTCAGCGCGTGCGCGGACTCGGGCCTTATTACAATCCACAATATTTGTCTTTTACAAGTGTAATAATAAAAAGGCATCCTACTCTAGGAAAGAAAGAAAAACTCGGGCTGCCTCCCGAAGAGCGCTAAAGTTTGCGTCGCTAGCTCGACCGGTGTAAGATCATCACGTTTGGACTTCGACTGTACCCATATCTTGCAAGTTGGTTTCTGCTCTCCTAACAAAAGCTTCATCCTAATAAAACTTCTTCACTCTGTGCCCATTCACCTAGAAGACTTTGGTCAGATCGTCCTTTTCGTAGAGCTCCATCATTCCTGATGGGTATATCTTTGACACAGTGAACGGTCCTGACCACCTCGTTTGTAGCTTCCCAGAAAAAAGACGAATGGAGGACTTGAATAACAAGACCTTATCCCCTTCGCTTACGTCTTTTCTCCTGAGGTGGGCATCATGCCACACTTTGGTCCTCTGTTTGTAGATTTTTGCATTTTCATAGGCGTTCATCCTCAACTCTTCGAGCTCTTGAAGCTGCAAAAATCTCTTTTCTCCTACTTTGTCGAGGTCCATGTTTAGGAACTTGATTGCCCAAAGGGCCTTGTGTTCCAATTCCAAAGGAAGATGGCAGGACTTTTCGTAGATAAGTCTATAGGGGGTGGTTCCAATGGGCATTTTGTAAGTAGTCCGATAGGCCCAAAGCGTGTCGTCAAGCTTCATAGACCAGTCTTTCCTAGTTCGGCTGACAGTTTTCTCCAAGATTTTCTTGATTTGTCTGTTGGAAACCTCTACTTGCCCTGACGTCTGTGGGTGGTAGGGTGTAGCGATCTTGTGCTTTACTCCATACTTGCGCAGGAGTGCTTCAAACTGTCTCTCTCCAAAGTATGATCCTCCGTCGCTTATAACAGTGTGTGGTACACCGAAACGAGGAAAGATAGTCTTCTCGAATAGCTTGATTACAGACTTGGCATCACATGTTTGGGTGGCTACGGCTTCTACCCACTTTGATACATAGTCCACTGCCACGAGTATGTATTGATACCCCCGGGATGGGGGAAACGGTCCCATGTGGTCGATCCCCCACACGTCAAAGATTTCTACTTCGATCCAGCTTGCCATCGACATTTCATTCCTCCACCCTATATTCCCTGTAGACTAGCAATCCTTGCAAACTTTTACAAATTGTGCAGCATCTTTAAATAGCTAGGGCCAGTAGAAACCTGACTGTAGCACCTTTGCAGCTGTTCTTTCGCTACCCATTTGTCCACCATAGGGGGAGGCGTGGCATTCTGTCAGGATATCCACGGTTTCTTCCTCTGGGATGCATCTCCTGTATAAGTTGTCAGTGCATCTTCTGAACAGGAGAGGGTCATCCCAGTAGTAGTTTTTAGCATCCACGAATAGCTTCTTTTTCTTATTGTATGTAATGTCAGGAGGCAGCTCTCCGCAAGCAAGATAATTGCAGATATCTGCACACCAGGGTAATCTTTCTTCTTGAGATCCAGCCAGCATAAGAGCCTCGTCGGTATATTCGTCATTTATCGGTGGCCCTCCTTGTCTCTCAGCCACGATCCTTGATAGGTGGTCGGCGACCACATTTTCTGCTCTCTTCTTGTCGATAATTTTGTGGTCGAACTCTTGGAGCAGTAAGGCCCACCTCAACAGCCTGGGCTTTGTGTCTTTCTTTTGCATTAAGTATTTTATTGCCCCATGGTATGTATATACCTTGACCTTTGCTCTGACGAGATACAACCTAAACTTATCGAACGCAAAGACGATCGCAACCATCTCCTATTTCATTATTGTGTAGTTTACCTGAGCCTCGTCCAACGTGCGACTAGCGTAGCAAATTACATGGTGCTTCTTATCTTTCTTTTGCCCCAGGACTGCTCCAACCGTGTACTCGCTAGCGTCACACATCGACTCAAAAGTTAAATCCCATTCTGGCGCTTGAAGGATGGGCGGTGATATTAAAGCATTTTTCAGGGCCTGAAAAGCACTGAGACAATCGTTAGAGAAAACAAATTCAACATCTTTTACCAGAAGATTGGACAGCAGTTTGGAAATCTTCGAAAAGTCCTTGATGAATCTTCGGTAGTATTCGGCGTGCCCGAGGAAGCTTCTCACTCTCATCACGGACTTTGGTGGAGGAAGCTTAGATATTGCTTCAACTTTGCTTACGTCCACCTCGATCCCACGCCTTGAGATCTTATGCCCTAGAACGATGCCCTCCCGCACCATGAAATGGAACTTTTCCCAGTTTAGGACCAGGCTATTCTCCTCGCACATTTGAATAACCAATGACAGATTTTTCAGACAGCTATCGAAGTCCTTTCCATAGACTGAAAATTCGTCCATGAAAACTTCTACAATATCTTCTAGAAAATCTGAAAACATCGATATCATGCATCTTTGAAAGGTGGCGGGGGCGTTGCAGAGTCCGAAGGGCATCCTTCTAAAAGCATAAGTGCCATAGAGGCAAGTGATTGTTGTTTTCTCCTGATCGTCGGGCAAGATGGGTACCTGATAGAATCCTGAAAAGCCATCAAGAAAACAAAAGAAATCGTGATGTGCTAATCTTTCAAGAACTTGGTCAATGAAAGGTAGCGGAAAATGATCCTTTTTTGTATCCTGGTTTAGCTTTCGGTAATCGATGCACATCCTCCATCCGGTGACGGTCCTAACCGCCACCTCGTCGCCCTTTTCACTCTTTACCACTATCATCCCGCCCTTTTTGGGTACTACGTGAATCGAACTCACCCAGTTGCTATCGTTGATTGGGTAAATGATCCCCGCATCCCTTAGCTTGATTACCTCTTTCTTGACGACTTCCTTGAGCATCTGGTTCAACTTCCTCTGGGGTTGAGCTAGAGGCTTGGCAGATTCCTCCAAGTTGATGTGATGCATGCATAAGGCGGGGCTAAGGCCTTTGATGTCCTCTACTGAATATCCTATAGCCCCCCTGTGAAGCCTCAACTCCTCAAGAAGTCGGTCCAGCCGGTTTCTCGAAAGAGTGTTGTTAACGATGACAAGGTTTCTCTCTTATTCATCTAAGAATTCATATTTCATACCTTCGGGCAATGGTTTCAACTCAGGCTTTGCTCTGGATGCCTTCTCTTGAGGCTCCTCCTTAAGAGAGGCATATTTCACGGACTCCACCACCCCGTCCTCTTCGTGCAGGTCTTCGTCAGACTGGTCAAAAAGGTCGAGATACTCCACAATTTCAGGATCTTCGAAGTCAAAATCCTGACAGCTTATAGCCCTCACAAGGGGGTCCACTATCCAGATGTCCTCCTCTATTTCCTCACAGAATTTATCATAGCTGTCCGCGAAACACGTGGATTCTGACAGGGAAGGACTTTTCATTACCTCCTTCAATTTGAAGTCTAGGTGGTCGTTTCTGACCCTCAGCGTGATAATCCCCTCAGAGACATCAATCAATGCCCTTCCTATTGCCAAGAAAGGACGTCCAAAGATAGTCGGGCAGTGGGGGTCTTCTTTCGTGTCAACGACTACTATGTCGCAAGGAATGAAGAAATTACTGACCCTGATTGACACATCCTCAACAACGCCGACTGGTCTCTTGAAGGTATGGTCCGCCAGTTCAATCCTCATATTGGTATGAACCATGTCGGTCAAACCCAACCTTTTCGCGAAGCTCAGGGGCATGAGGTTGATGCTTGCCCCTAAGTCGGCAAGGCCTTTTCACTCAATGTTGTCCCCGATGGCAAACGAGATCGTAAAAGCTCCAGGGTCCCTTCTTTTGTTAGGCAGGTCAGGCTTCACGAAGGCTGAGGTAGCAGATGCTAGGTGCACGGTCTCAACCCTTCCTCCCCTTCTTTTCTTCGTGATAGGATCCTTTAGGAACTTGGTGTAGGTCGACATCTCCTCCAAGGCGTCAAGCAAGGGAACTTGAAGATGCAGTTTCCTGATCGAGTCCATGAACCTTTCGTGATGGTTTTTTAGATTTGCCTTGATCAACTTATAAGGAAATGACAACCTGGGAGTATAAGGATTCCTCCCTCCAGACAGCTCATCGGAAGGCTTCTGTGCAGGCTCTCGAGCTTCCGCTTGTCTACCTTCATCCTCATCCGAAATCGCACTCTCAGACCTTGGCTCAGGCTCTGGTCTGGCTTCATTAGCACGCTTCACCATCTTCCCAGACCTTAGTACTACCATTCTGGCAGTTTCATGGTAGGAGAGTGTCTTCCCTGTAGGGTCCTTTCTCAGAGCGGCCATCTGGGCCCATCATTGATCGACCTTGTTCTGGCGCATCTGTAGACTCGCCATCTGGTGTTGCATGGAATTCAGAGTCCCAGGACTGGCTAGCGCTCCCTGTGCCAGCTGGCTGATGATAGTGTCTTGTCTTTTTATGTAAGTGAACAACTGACCAACCAAGCTGGGTGGGTGCGAAATCCCATCTCGGCCTTGACGTTCACCCTCAGACAGAGATTTCTCACAGCAAGACATGGTGTCAGAGCTCGATGGAATAGATCGTCGTTCTACAGAGTTCCTGAAATGGCATAAGAAATCAAGTTTAGAAAATAGAACTATTTATTTTGTGCAAAGGGAAATGATAATAAAATCACAAAAGCAAAGAGTGTTGTCAAGCTCATTTCTAAGCTTGAGGCACGGGAGTGTAGTTAGTGGATTCGGATTCGTCAACAGTACCTTTTTGCCTTGTCCCCGGTAATGGCGCCAAAAAGTTGACCGGCCTAAATCGCGCGTCCTGAAGTTGGAGGCAGATTTGAGGTAGTCAAGCTATTACATTTATAACCCAAATCCTTCTGGGCCCCCACAACTTTGCTTACGGGGTCGAAGTAGATATACGGGGTCGAACACAGGGACAAGGGTGGTAGTGTTGGGAACCAAGAATCGACACGCTACACTCTGGCAAGGATAAAAGATAATAAAATTCCCAAAAGGGAACAGCAAGATGTCACAAACAAAACAAAGAAAACTATCTCCAACTGGAGTTACAAGGAGGATTTAAGGTTTTAATCATTTAGCAGTTTTTAAGGGGTTTTCATGCAACAGAAATAGAAAGATAAAACTAGAGCTAGAGAAAGGTACGAAGGATAAGACTTCGGTAAAACAAGCGGCAACAGTAACATCTTGCACCCCTCCTCTCATAGCGGGTACCTCTAACCAAGCATCAACACCCCTCTCGAGGTTGCTGGACTTAAGTTAGAGTGGAATGTTACTAAAGCAACTCTGTTCCAGGCACTCTCGTACTCTAGAATCGGGCCAAACACTAGAGCCACAACACATCTCTCGAAGCTATTGCGACGGGAAAACATGATTCGATAGCTAAGAGAAACACGATCCAAACATGCAAGCTAGAGTTCAGATATTAAACATAGCAGTCATCCAACAATTACACCAAGCATAGAGCGGCAACTGATTAAGCTTTTCCATTTCCATAAACATTTAAAGGTCTTAATTACAGTGCATAATTAAAGAATTAAATAACAGAAATAAAGATAGATGCCGCCTTCTTGATGTAGAAGGACGAGAGTCCACTGCAGCTGTCCAGCCCGATACCGGTCAGGAGCCTAGCCCGATACAGCAATGTCGGGCGGCACACCCTCTCGGGTGGAACACTGTGACGGTCGACTGTATCGCTCAAGGAACCTGGACGATACACTCATGTCGGGCAGCGCACCCTCTCGGGCGGCACGCTATGACGGGAGAAGCGTATCAGGTTCGATATCGTAGTTGGCATGGAGCGATGCATCCACTGTCGGGCACTTGTGTCGCTCATCAATGTTGGCTGATATCGGCATGCAGTGTCTCCCAGGTTGGTCCTAAGTGAACCATCCCCTCCCTCTCGGGATGAGGAAGATCTCACCTAAAGTTATCTGGTACGAGCACTGAGGCACGATACTCTTGCTCTCACAGTTTTCCTCCGAAGATCGCTCAAAGTTCCCAACTGTCCCAACCTGTCTTTTCGGCTTCCTGTAGCTGCTATTTATAGGCAGCGGTTGGGGGAAGTTATGGTGCTCGAAGCACCACGTGCCCTTTGTATTCGCGGGTCGGTGGACGGCCGATACATGTATCGCTCGACACGAGGGTGTCGGCTATAAGTCACATGACGAGCGGCACCAGCCGGTGGGTGGCCTGTGTCGGGCGACAAGCTTTAGCTGTCGGACGAGCTTGGGCTCCCTGTCGGGTAAAAGACGTATCGCCCATCAGTTCCTTCTCGCGCGGCATCCCCGTGTCATGCGTCGTTGTGTTGCGCTACCCTGTCGGGCAGCAATCGTATCAGGCATCTGGAAGGCCGATGCAGGTGGAGCTTATTTGTGGGCCGGGATGGCCTCTTTGATGACAAAATGTTCCAAAATGAGGAAAAACTATGCAAAATAAGGAAATATTGTATTTAGAGCGTCGTTTGGCCAATTATTTCAAAAGTGCATATAAAAGAGAGGAAATCAGTTTAAAAGGGAAGTTTTGACAACAGAAAAATAGTCTAAAATATCACAAAATTTGGTGTTATCACTGGGCTCTCTGGCGCACATGTAATGAAGCTATTCATAATGGCAGTAACCAGCCTCTGGCCTCCCAGTCACTCTTCATCACGCAACGGTCCTCAACTATCCTGCAACTCGCCCAAGCTAGGAGTCGTGCAAAATACAATATTTGTAGCCCATCCTTTCTCACCCCGGGGGGGTCTGAATATATCATCTTTGTAGATGCTGCTTTTCAGAAGCACAACCTCAAAACTAGCATCGGTATCCATGTCCAGAATAAGCACGGACGATGTATCCTGGGCACTGGAGAACCCGACCTCGCTACTTCAGCTAAGGAAGCAGAAATGAAGGGCATCCTCAAGGCTTTGGAGATGTGCAGGGTAAATGGATGGACGTCTGTCATCATCTACTCTGATTCCACCACTGCAATTGAGTCCCTACTGCACAACAATAGTGAAGCCAGTAGATTCGAACCCCTAAGGAGAAGAGTAGTAAGCGCATTGAAGGCCTCTCCTCAAGTCCAAATCTCCTTCATCCCACGATCGATGAACTTAGTAGAAGACCACATTGCAAAACACACTTTGTACTCCTTTCTTCCCCACTTCTTCTCAGGCGAACAACCTCCTTGGTTGAAGCTGGATATTCATGTTCCCTTTTCACATTTGCTAGCCCGCAGTAGAGAGCAGGGTGAATAATAGCTTTCTCTACGGACGTTAAAAAAAACTATGGAATTTGATTATATTCCATATATAAAAATAATAAATGTTTGGTAATTATACAAATTAGAATAAATGTTTATGAATTATAAGAAAAAATAAAGAAAATTCTAAAAAAATTGAATTTGTTGTTTTGACTCAATTTGACCCTAAATGACATCATCTTCCATAATAATTACACGTAGGAGAATAATAGGGTGATAATTGTTGGAATAATGCATTAGATAGTAAACATTAGAAAAATACACAATGTGGATTTATGCTTCCTTTGATGGATACATTAAAGCTTAGCACCCTTGTAACTTTGATATTACATGATTAATGAAATCAGACTCTCACCACATTTAGTGGATACATCAACATGAGACTTGTTAGGCATATATATAAATACATGCATTTGACATTCATATGGTTGTGGAAATTCTTACTAGTCCCATGAGTAAGATAATTATGGTTGTAGTAATACATAATTAATCCAGTGGATATTATTGATAACTATAAAAACCAAAGACACACATATTGATCAAGATACTTCTTTTAGGGCATTCAATCATGAAGGGGAAAATGATAGTTTTATAGATTAGCAATCTAATGACCTAAAGAGCTTGAAATAATTATAGCATACTATTTTCGAACCACTTAACACTATAGACAGATAGTAAAGATACTTGGGAAAATCTATAGAAATAAATGAGTCATTGGTAACTCAATGGAAATACGATTATTTAAATGGATATTCATTTATATAACAATACTATACATTTTAAAACATTACTTAGATGATACTTCAATTGGAACTACTAATAATGTATCCTAAAATAGTAAATATATCATAAGATTTAAATGAATGAATGATCCTTGAGAAACTTATGTTGAGAAATATAATGGAAATAAAATGTGGAACAATGAGAATGATTAATTCAAAAGAATATAGGCAAAAGCTTCAAATAAGAATGTTGACATTTGAATATTTAACCATGAAAATGATATATGTATATACCTAATGTTATAGTACATAATAAATAGTGATATGTTTATAAGCATGGATGAATATGTATGACAAAATTTGACCCTGCATTGGTAGAAGAATTTAAACCTTCAAGAGAACACCCGAGAAAGCTGAACCCCAATCTTAAAGAGGTAGTTCACCTTGAGGTCCTCAAATTGTTGAAAGATGGCATTATCTACCAGATTTTAGATTCCCAATGGGTTAGCCATGTCCATGTCGTCCCCAAAAAGGGAGGAACCACTGTCGTGTTAAATGATAAAACTGAGCTAGTGCCCACAAGGAATGTCATAGGGTGGAGAATGTGTATCGAATACATGAAACTAAACAAAGCAACACGAAAAGATCACTACCCTCTACCCTTTCTTGACGAAGTCCTCGAATGCCTAGCCCATCAAAATTTTTTCTGTTATCTCGATGGCTATTACGGATTTTACCAAATCCCTATACATCCGGAAGACCAATAAAAAACAACTTTTACTTGTCCCTTCGGGACATACGCTTTCAGAAGAATGCCATTTGGGCTGTGCAATGCGCCGGCCACCTTCCAAAGATGCATGTCTGCTATTTTTGCAGGGCTAACCAAGTCCATAATGGAAGTTTTCATGGATGATTTTTCAGTTTACAAAGATTCCTTTGACAATTGTCTACTCAACCTTGCACAAGTCTTACAAAGATGTGAAGAAACGAACCTCATTTTAAATTGGGAAAAATGTCATTTTATGGTAACTGAAGGTGTCATCCTCAGACATAGAGTGTAGACAAGGAAAAAAATTGATGTCATCTCGAAATTGTCACCGCCAAAAGATGTAAAAGGAGTAAGAGCATTCTTGGGTCATGTTGGGTTTTATCAAAGATTCATTAAAGATTTCTCAAAAGTAGCCAAACCCATGACCCAATTATTGACCAAGGACGCCGAGTTCAATTTCGACCAAGAATGCCTACAAAGCTTCATAACTTTAAGGAACACTCTAGTCTCTGCGCCTATCCTAAGAGCACCTGACTGGTCGCAACCATTCGAAATATTGTGTGATGCCAGCAACTATGCTATAGGGGCGGTGTTAGGATAGAGAATTGACAAAAAGACTTATGTAATATATATACTATGCATCCAAGACTCTCGATGAAGTGCAAAAGATCTACACCACTACAGAAAAGGAGTTTTTAGCTGTCATCTATGCATTCGAGAAATTATGCTCCTACCTAATTGGATCAAAGGTTATTGTCTACACTGACCACTCCACCATACGATATCTAATTCAGAAGCAAGACGCAAAACCCAGACTTATCCGCTGGGTGTTAATGCTTCAGGATTTTGATTTAGAAATCAAAGACAAAAGCGGAGTGGAAAACGTCGTCGCTGATCATTTCAGCCGCATTGAAGTCGAGGATGATGATAAAGTACCTATCCGAGACTCCCTCCCAGACGACCAACTAATGAAAATTACCACCAAATTCCCCTGGTATGCCGATATAGTGAATTATCTGGCTATAGGGATCATCCACCCTTCCGCCTCTCACCACGACAAAAACAAATTTCTGCACGATGTTAAGCAATACTACTGAGACGAACCTTATCTTTTTCGCCTATGCGCAGACGAACTTTTCCATCACTGCCTACCTGATGAAGAGATTACTCTTGTCTTAGAACATTGCCATTCCGGCCCCACTAGGGGGCACATGAGCTTGAAAAAGACCGCTATGAAAGTTTTGCAATCGGGTTTCTTTTGGCCAACAATAGCAAAAGATTCCCATGATTTCGTAAAATCATGCAATAAATGTCAACTTTATGGTGGTATAACAAAAAGGAATGAAATGCCCCTCACTATGTGGCAAGAGATCGAACTTTTCGATATGTGGGGGATAGACTACATGGGTCCCTTTCCCTCTTCATATGTTTTTTCCCACATACTAGTTGCTGTGGATTATGTTTCGAAATGGGTAGAAGCTATACCCACAGTTTCCACTGATTCCAAACCAGTCATTAAGATGTTTAAAGATATCATTTTTCCCATATTCGGAGTCCCCCGAACTGTCATATCCGACGGAGGGACCCATTTTTTGGAGTGAATCTTTGAAGCCCTCTTGAAGAAATATGGAGTCAACCATAAAGTTGCCACACCTTACCATCCACAAACTAGTGGTCAGGTTGAAGTTTCGAATAGACAACTGAAGGCAATCTCAGAGAAAACTGTCAATAGACACCGTACCGACTGGTCCACCAAGCTTCCCGATGCCCTTTGGGCTTACCGAACAGCTTATAAAACACCAATTGGAACAACCCCATTCCGTTTGGTATACGGGAAATCATGTCATCTTCCAGTAGAATTGGAACATAAGGCCTGGTGGGCTATTAAACAACTGAACTTTGATTTTAAAAGTGTTGGAGAAAACAGACAACTGCAGTTGTAGGAATTAGAGGAGCTCAGAATGACTGCATACCAAAGTTCTAGGATTTACAAAGAACAAACCAAAATGGGTTACGATGGCCACCTAAAAAGAAAAGGCATCACCATTGGGGACAAAGTCCTGCTTTTCAACTCCAGACTCAAAATGTTCCCTGGGAAACTTTGTACAAAGTAGTCCGGGCCTTTTACTATCAAGCACATATACCCAATTAAAGCCATCATAATTATTGACGATAATGGAGGAGAAAGGACCGTCAATGGCCATAGATTGAAAAAATACTATACTCCAGCAGACAAAATTCTGAGACAGACTGTTGAGATCAGAGACCCCACAGTATCTCCATAACAAAATCAAAACTTCATTGAGCCAACGACGTAAAACCCAGGCACTACTTGGGAGGAAACCCAAGATTTGTTTATCACCATTTTATCTTTTATTTTTTATTTTTTATTTGTTGAGGTATTCATGATAGATGTGGATTACAACGCATTACTAGGAAAGTTCGCTGCTAATCTCATTTGCACACATGGCGCTGATAAAGGACTAACGGACCCCTAATGCCCTTGTCCTTGTACTTCTCAACCTATCACTTTGACACTCTGAGGACAGAGTGAGTGATAAGTTAGGGGGGGAGTACACTGGACAAGGGAGAGGTATCATTTCTAAATCCTTCCCTCTCGATCTTCTTTTTCAAATATGTACAAAAAAATTTCTTAGCTTTCTTTGCACTTTTAGTTTTTGTTTTAAATACTTCCCCTGATAATAAATCATGCTCATGAATAATAACATCCCTCTTGGAACAAAGTCATCCCCAAATAACTTTAGAATCTAGTAGTCCTCAAGAGTAATAACAAGAATAGCACATAGACATGTAATGGCGAATTAATAAATTATCTTCACTCGATTTTCATGCTTTTGTTTCAATTCTACATCTGACTCTCCTTAGGTCAACATCAGGGCCAAAATAAGCCAAACACTCTCAAGGAAGGGAGGGACATCAGGTGACATCCAAATCAAGAAGCCTCGCAAGTGGACCACTAAGTAGAAACAAAATAAGTGCATGTCGAGAAACTCTAAGAACAACTTTCTTCTCTTCAAATAAAAGAGGCTTGGCCGCCCAATCAAATTCCCTAAAAATCCAAATCCTAAGACTGTGAGTTTACGAATAAAAGCCAGAGTGTTGAATAAAACTATGAGAGTTGTTCCATGAATAAGGATCTATATGAAGAGCCAATAAAGGTCTCTCCCGACCGGTACATTCAGCTGCCCTCACAAAGGTAGATGTGTTGTGCCCGGTAGTGAAACCCTAAGGTATCCAATTATATGAAAGGCTGACAAAGGACTCGCCCGGCCGGTATATTCAGCTGCCCTCATAAAGGCAGATGTATCGTGCCCGGTAGTGAGATCCTAAAAGCATAGACAAACCCTCCCCCACTTGAAGGGGGAGTTACACATCAAGCCTTTAGCCAACCCTCATACCCACTCTAGCTTCTGGTAGAATTTTTCAGAGAAGTATAAAACTGATTAGAGTCAACGACATGCATAGAATAAAAAGTGATCCCAATGCGGGGTACGAGATATGGAAGAAATATGGAATTCGAGTAACTCTCAATACCTAAAAGAGTTAAGGCAAGAAAAAAGCTTCGATACAACCTTAGGAGATCTTTGGTTTCGAATTGAAGCAAGAGTATGAAAATCTTAACTAAATAAAATTGCCTCGCCATTACATGCCTCATCTCTATCTAACTTGAGGACAAGCTAGACTTTAAGTTAGCGGGGATGATAACCTCCAATTTTGTGATGTTATCTTATCAATTTCCCTCAGTTTTCCATACTCTTTCTCAGATAAATTAGATAGAATCCTTAACTTTCCTCTCATATTGTAAATATACTATTAGATTAACTTTTCTCCTTTTTACTTACAGAAAAGACACAAAAAAATCACAAAAGCCTCACACGGTCCCAAGACCGCATGAAGCCAATTGGTCCCGAGACCGCATGGAGTCACACAGTCTCAAGACCGCATGAAGCCAACCGATCCCGAGACCGCATGGAGTCACACGGTCTCAAGACCGCATGAAGCCAACCTGTCCCGAGACCGCATGGAGTGACACGGTCTCAAGACCGCATGAAGCCAACTGGTCCCGAGATCGCATGGAGTCACACAGTCTCAAGACCGCATGAAGCCAACCGGTCCTGAGACTGCATGAAGCCAACCAGTCCTGAGACCGCATGGAGTCACACGGTCTCAAGACCGCATGAAGCCAACTGGCCCCGATACCGCATGGAGTCACACAGTCTCAAGATCGCATGAATCCAACCGATCCCGAGACCGCATTGAGTCACACGGTCTCAAGACCACATGAAGCCAACCGGTCCCGAGACCGCATGGAGTCAAATGGTCTCAGAGTCCAAACGATCTCAGATCCCAAATGGTTTCAGGGCCCAAACGGTTTTAGGGTCCAAATGGTCTCATAGAAGACCGTTTGGACCCAAAATTGCCCAAACTGTTTGGACTTCACTTAAGGCCTATAAATAAGACCCAAGGGGTTCTCTCAAATCATCAAGTCTCAGACGTCCAAAGGCTGCCTCTACTTCTCTAGAGCTATTCCATCCTCCATCCTCCGCCCCAAGGCTACCGGTCTAAGATCCACACTCCATCCAGAAGCTACTTTCTCTCTCATCGCCAAAGAAGGTGGGAAGAGAAGGATTCATCATTGTGCAACCTACGAAGTGTGAAGATTGTAACTCTCTCTCTTTCTAAGGGGTTGACTTTCATCCCTCCTTTGTGGAGATGACGTTCTCTCTCTCTCTTCTTACCTCCTTCTTTGTCCTTGCTATGAGCGAGTAGTCTCATTCACTAGGGTGTGGGGAGTAACCTCGCTACCCATGTTTTCATTTCATGCAATGTAATCCATAATTTGCAATAGAGATATACTTTCTTTTCAGTTCGACATCAATCGTTTAATGAATGCTTGTTGCTTAATCCCCAACTTGTGTTATCTTTTATCTTTTAGTATGGATTGTCTACGGTTGTACTATTAGATTTGAATCTCAATTGAATGTTGGTTCTTGATGCATGTATCCACCATGCATCAGTTTCGGTATCTAGGAGTGCTTTTCAAGAAGTGGAATAAACTCACTTCCATCGTTGTACTTTCATACTATGAAATGGAATTAGTTGACGTATGAAAGTACAAACTTGATAAGTCGAGGAACACACTTTGCGAAGGGAATGATGTAAAGTAGGTGACCATTCATTCGGGGATGGCTGGCATTGCAACATTTCCACACTTCTCATAGTTAGTTCTCCGAAAGGAGACTAAACTTACAAAGATACTAACTGTTTAGACTCTTATTGCAGGTTATATTTTTATGTTGCATGTTTTGATCCATGTGTAGTGGTGGTGAAAGCCGATAACATCCTAGTGGTCCCTTATCTTTGTTTACAACCTAAATTTTACTTTCTTTCTTTGTTTTGCTTGCTCTTATTTTAAAACAACCAAATCCAGTCTTGGGATTAAATATCAACTATTAAGGAGTTAAGTGAAATTCTAACATTTTCCATCTTCGTGCTACCAACAAGACCGTTGTCCTATGGATTCGACCCTTAACTATACTACGATAAGACTTCCACATATCCTAGCATATGTGGGTGGAGTTTTAACCTAGTATAAGCAAGGCTAAACCTAATGACTAACCATCTTTAGGATTTTTAGTGGTACACACAATTCCACATGAGTCGAAGCTCCATCAACGATGCTCACCCTAATCCTAGTGGTAGTTAGAGAAAGAGATGATAGGATGATTTGGATATCTTAGTATTCTATGCCTTCAAGTACGTGGGTTAGACATACATGCTTAATGTAAAGGATTTTAGTACCCATGAGAAGCATGATCTATGTGAGGTTGTTTGACCTAGTGCCTTTTGGTGACCCGACCTTGTGTGGTTCGTACATGTTAGGGTGAGGGAGAGCTCCCTCATTGAGATGGTTAGTGGTGACCATATAGGAACCCTAACAGATATATATGAGTAGGAAAGAGCACATACCTACATAGAGGAGAGTGGCAGGATGGCAGGCAGTAGGTGTTAGACCTAAGCCAGATGGGTTATAACTGACGAGCATGCAGAGATTTGGATAATCTTAGATGAGCATAGGTTTTGGATCATACGTTTCACCCAGGTAGGTGTAGACATGTGTCCTTAAGAGCTTGGCCCATCTTCTAAGAGAGAACCTCCAGTGGTAGGACCAGTTATAGGTTTAACTATAGAGAGAGGGAAAGACCCGATGAGGTAGGTTGGAGACCTTGACTCTGAGACATGAGGAATCATGAATGTTGGGTATGATATGACCTGGAATGGATGACCCTGAGTGGATATATGTGGTTGCCTCATGCATTATCCTTAGAGGCTTGTTGTACCTTGGATGCTTTTATTGGAGCCAAACCCTGGGAAAGAGAAAGAGGCTTCTGGAATCCATGTATAGGTGTTATGGGTGCCTACCTTTTAGGTATAGGATGGAGATTTCCTTAGCCCTGAAGAGATATGGTAATAAGTTTTGATGCCTCACACATAGGTTGTTTTTGAGTAGGACTCTAAGGGTTGTCCACCTATAAGAGTGTTAAGAAGTATATTCCCTATCTGGTATCAGTTCGGTTCATGTTGGAATAGTTGAGCGTGCAGTTAGACAAATGATGCATAAGTGGCGAACCTGGGGTTCCTAGACCTAAGAGGGGAAGTAGTATCCCCTGGCGCACATGATGCTCACAAGGCAGTATGAGTTCATGGAAATCGAGCAAGGCACCCCCATGTTTTAGAGAAAAGGAAACCCCACTGGAAAGGAGATATGAGTTGATGAGCCGCTCACACAGGTTGGTGATATATGCATGTATGATATTGGTACAACCTTTAGGAATGATGAACAAGTATGACATACCAAGGAAATTAGCATGGCTTCATAGGTTGTCTTCTGGCTAGCTACATGTATAAGTATCATGATAGGGACAAGCATGCACATGATGATGTAAACCTTGGAAGTAAGAATGTTTTGTGACCTTTGTTACTATTAAGAGATAGTTTTCTCCCATCCTGGGAAGGGACCCTTCTGTAGGGTGAGTATAAACTTTTGATTAGGTTTGAGATAACCTGAAGAGGTCACTTATAAGAACTTGATCAGCTAAGCAAAGAGCACATAATATGACCAAGGATCTATAGACCCATATGTGACCATCTCTAAGGGACATGATGATATGTTTCCTTGGAGGTAACATGTTTGGGGCCAGACCGAGATAGTGGGCTGCCATGATTCCCATGAAGGGATGTAAGTTAACCATGAATGCCTAGAGAGAGGATGGAGATTTAGGTGAGGATTCAAGGATGACATGTGCTTGAGTATCAACACAGAAACTACGAGCTATGATGAAATCCTAAGTCAACTCTAAGGTCAAGTAGGGATAAAACAAGTGTAGTAGGAGTTGTTTGTTTCCTGAATGCACAAGACCATAGGGTCGAGAGGTAACATCTACCTTTTCCCGAGGCCCATGGGTTATGAGGTTGTCCACCTTCATGAGTTCATGGGGCCTAAGGGGTAAAAGTGAGAGGCAATGCTTAGATGCATAAGGGTTAGATCACCCCAAAAGTACCAGCACCCTAGAGTCCTTGAGGTAATGAATAAGGATTGTACATAAGGGAGATATTAAGATCCAGAGGTGATGGGAAAAGTCTTCCCATGGGTGTAGACCCATAATGGAGATGTTCATGGTGAGGAGTCAATTGAAGTATGTTTCAACTTAGATTGGAAAGAGTGATGGCGATGTGTGATGCACCATCTCTACTCTTGGAATGAGATGAATTCTATATTTGGACTATAGACAAATGCTTATTTCCTCTCATTATGGGTGTGAGAGATGGGACAAAAATGCATGCAAGATACTAAGGATAAAGGTAACATGAGTTGAAACCAATCTATGGTTATGAGTAAAGAATAAGTACCACACTTGTGGGAGAATATATTGGATAGGTGATTTGAGAGCATAAGAAGAACAAGGGTAATATGAGAACATACCTATCCAGACTAGTTTGGAATCTTTGAGTTACCAATTTGGGTTTGATAACCGAGATGGTGAGCTCAAAGTTTTCTTGACTCAGTTAGACCTAAACCTGATATGAGGATGTTGAGTGGATTATACAAACATTTATGTCTTCAACATCTCCTAGTATATAAGGAAACTAATGTGCTAACATATAATCTTAATTGAGACACATCTCATGTGTATAGTTGTCTTGTCTATCTGATAGAGCTGAAAGAGGTTGCTAGGTGGACCTTGTGACCATAAGCGGACTAGACCTATGTGATTAACACCCAGATACAACCATACCTGTTGGTCAAGTTGGTGGTTACTCAGTTAGCCAGCCCAGACCTTGATGAGATAAAAGGGTTGTTTTAAGAACCTCAGATACACCTCTCAGGAGAAGAAGGTGGCAAAACCCGCTACTAGAGTGTTTTAGGGTTTTTGAGGAGTCAACTTTGAGGAATCATGTCATGCAAGAAGCTCATGATTTTAGGTACACCGTGGTACTACCTAAATGGTTAAGGTTTGCAGTAGTACCTTGAAGACCTGCATGAAGAAGTATATAGAGTTACATGTGGCCTATCGCCATACATGTCAGAGGGTGAAGGCCAAACACCAGTAACCTAGTGAGTTGCTACATATAATGAGGAGTCTTTTACAGGGAATGGGAGTAGACCACCATGGATGTTATGGTGAGTCTCATATGGACCAAAAGAGGTCAGGATGCAATATGGGTTATGGTAGATCGCCTTACCAAGTTGACCTAGTCCCTTTCCTAAGAGAGAGAACCGCTAGTGTGAAATATCTAGTTGAACTATATATATGAGAGACAGAGATAGTTCAACTACATCATGATCCGATTTCAATGTCTTGAGCATGACCTCAAGTTCACTTCCATGTGGTGGAAGTAGGTACATGAAGGACTGGATGCTAGATTGAAGTTGAGTACAACATATCACCCCCTGACTAATGGACAGTCAAGAGAGTATGAGCCAGACTCTAGAAGATATTATGAGACCATATGTGCTCGTTCAGGGTGATTCATGGAAGTAGTTCCTGCCCCTAGTAGAGTTTGCTTGTTATGATAGACACCATAGCTAATATTGGGATGTATGAAGCTCTAAAGGGAGGATGTGTTGGACACCACTTCACTTGGATGATGTTGGTGAGAGGACCTTGTGAAGGTCAGAGAGACGAAATTGTATGTAGATGAAATCACTTTGATGGAGCAATGGCTGAGAAAGACCAATATCGACAGGAGTCATGAGATGATGTGAAGTAGACTGACATGCAATTCATTGTGGGTGAACATGTGTTATGAAAACATGACCCCTCTAAGATATAGCTAAGATAGATGAGTCCTCGATACATGGTTCCATTTGAGATGGATGGGTGGAGTTGATTATGTTTAGCCTTACCCCTCATGATAATATGATGTATGATGTGTTCCATGTGTCCGATATAGAGCACTATGTGAGGTACCTGAGCCATATGTTGAGCATTGAACCTATTGAATTCTAAGGGAGGCTAACTTACCCCGAGTCACCTATAAGGGTACGAGATACTGAGGTGAGAGAGAACTCAGGAGTAAAGAATAGAAGATGATAAAGGTTCTTTGGAAGCACCATGGAGAGGATGAAGCCACATGGGAGCCAATGATGGATATGGGAAAGTCTAATCTTGATTGTTTGTATGTTTGGTGGAATTTTGAGGGCAAAATTCCTATAAGAGGGGAAGGATGTTACAACCCCAATTTTTGGGTTCATATGGTTGGAAATGCAATTTCCTCAATAAATGTATGACTATGGGAGCTATATGATTTATGTGTATTGAATGGATTTCCTTTGCAATATTTCCTATGTGCATGTGATTTCGTTGATCATAATATGTTAATGAGTCCAATATGTTTAAAATAAAAATAAGAAATCAAATAATGTATTATTAAGAAGGAAATTGGAGATAATGATGAAAATATGGGAAATATGTGGAAAGTTGTATGATTGAATCATCATGGATATGATTTCGAATCCACAAGGTTTCCAATGGTAAAAGGAATTCAAATAAAGAGATTAAAAGATTAAGAGAGAAATAATATGTATAAAATATGCCTTAATAAGAGATAACATACATATGAAGAAAAGTCACACATAATTTCGAATTTAAGTCCCAAACTTGTCACACAAGTGGTTTAAGTCATTATGGACATTTTGTTAAATTTTGGGATTAATTGGATAAGAGGTTTGAGAGTTATGATTCTTACAAAATTCCCTAAAGTGGAGGGATTTCCATTAAATGTCACGATTTTCCAATTTTATTAGAAATGTTTTTCTTTGGGCGTGAAATCTGGACCCTCAGATCTGGGATCCAATGGTATCCCATTGTCTCCTAGCTCCAGCTTGTTTTAGGAAAGCTTAAATAGTAACACGGGGAATCGGTACATCTATACTTCTCTCCCTGATCAACAAGGAATCTTGAAAAGCATATATTTGAGTTCAGAAGAAGAAATTAGATCTAATAATCCTTTGATATCTCGATTTTGTGTGATATTGGGAGTTTCCCCAATGTCCCAATGGAGCCAGACTCCATGGTTGTGGGACTACAAGCCCAACCTATAAAAGGGGCTATGCCCCCTCTTCGTGATGGGTATAGAGGCACGAGAAAAACTATATGAATTCAAGGAACCCTCCATTACCCCCATTTTTCCTGAAGAAAAACCCTTGGTCGGATCGTTGTTTGGCCTGACACCTTCCCCGGTGGCATTGTGGTCACATTGTGGTCTGTGTCGAAGTAGCCACCTCCGCCAGCTGGAGAAGGGCCGGTTGACTTTGGGAGATATAGGTGAAGGTAGTTGTGCAGATAGATGCTCCAATCTGACTTCAGATCAATGAGTCAACACCCTAGTTGACCGCCTGGAGCCTTCTCGTGACGCGTGAGAAGGCCTCGCGAGGAAGAAGATGAGAAAGGAGGAAAAAAATATGTACCCCTAGCCTTGTTAATGAGAGGGAAGGGTAGAAAGGGGTTTTGGCATGTCCGCAAGGGAGCAAGCCATGCCCCAGTGTGGCGCTAGGTGGCACACATCCACTGGTCCAGCCGGGTTCAGCGTGGACCCAATGAATTCGAGGTAAGAATACAGGTGGCATCACTTAATTGGTCTATAATTGTTTTACTTCCAAAAAATTGTAATAAATGATTTGTAGCTTGTATTGCAATGAATTTTATATGAAAATTGATCAGAAAAATGCAAGGAATCCATTAAAAATATAATTGAATCCTAATTCTTCTTTCAATTTGTAAAGTACTTAAAGATGTCACCTTTAATGGTGTTATTAATGGAAAACCCTAAATTTTGATGCTTAGTGAATTTAATAATGTTCTTTGGATAATCTAAGAAAATATTAACCTATTGTTAATAAAAGGAATATTTAGATCTAAAAAGATTATCTTTGTGCATAATTGGCTTAATTTTGAGTTTCATGTATATAAAGTGCATTAATGGGCTTAGAAACCCTAAATTAGGTGAATATGACTTTTATTGGTTTTAATTCTGCAAATCCATGAATAAAATAGAGATATGATGATCCTAATTAAATTTGAGTATAAAAGAACCTTAATGTGGATAATTTGGTTAAATAGGGTTTTGTGAGTAGAAAAGCTATTTTAGGGTTTGTTGACCTTAAAAGGATAAAGTTTGATACAGTGATCTAAGAAACCATAATGAACCCTAATGAGACTTAGAAACGTTATAAAGGTGTCCCAAGTCAATAAGGAGTTGTTTGGGATGAGATGGTAACAACTAGGTGTTATACATGTTTTCAGGATCAAGGGTTGCTTGAGTTGGTTGCTTACCTTGCTTGATTGGACATCTAGTTGGATTTGGATATATTGCTTCTTTTGAGACTCCAAAACAGGTATGTGGTTATGCTTATGGCTAATCTCTCTAGTTTCATGATGATTTCTGAATTTTCACTGGTTTCTTGAAATGAACTGCTTGGTTCACATTTATTTCATGAAACTATAAAGTGACTATGGCTATCACCATAAGTATATGTGCATGACTAGCTCAGATCCTAGTCCTCCTTTGTAGCTTTGATGAATAAGAGATGGATGACCTAATACATGGTCTACCCTTGGGGTAGGATCATTAGGTTATCATGAGTCGATGTGTTGGTCTACCCTGGGATAGGACCATACGACTACACAACCCTATGTAGTGATCTACCTATAAGGTAGGATCATGGGGGTTATTTCAGATCTACCATATGAGAGAGGTAGTATCCATGTCCAATGTAGGGATAGCACATAGGCAAGGTTATGTTGGGATTGAGTAGTTATATTTAATATGTAAAGTTTGATCTGTTAAGCAATAATTTGGTTGCATTATGTTGTTACAAAAAGATGCAAGATTTTGGTTCACCCACATACCAGTATAATTAATTATACTGACTGACATTTTGTTTGTTCGCATTTTAGGTATATCTGAAAGTGGACAAATAGTAAAGTGGAGATTGTGAAGAATAAAGTTAAATCATAAAGGAGGATTTAGTTAGATAGGACTCTATAGTGGGTAGAAGTTCCAGATCCTATTTTTGAAAGGTATGTGAAAAGTAAATTTTATCTTGTTTTAAGATTAGCCTTTAGTAGAATTTACTAAGTATTTTTTATTATTTGCAAAACCATTGATCATGTTTTAGGATAACGGGTCTCACTTTTTTGTCTTCCTTAATTGCGGGGTACCAGGAAGTGGGGTCGTTACAAGGGGTGACATTCTTGTATGGGCTTGATTTATCTTTTGTTACTTTTCTTCATTCTATTTGTTTGTTTGCAAGCTAATTTGGGATTCTCCCAGGATTCAGCTTGACAAAATGTGGTTAAGGTTCTATTTAATTAAGTTCCTTGAATTTATTTGTATATGGACCCAAGTATGTTTTGGCCCATTATGGTTTGTCTTGAGTCGGTTTGCTTCCCCCTTACCCTATTTATAAGAAAAACCCACACACAAGGGGACTTCCCCATCATATCATTTTTCAAAGTCAATAATATAAATTTAGTGCCACTATCAGGTAACCTTTTTTTGCTTTGGTCCACATCTTATATGGATTTGTCCCTTTGGCATATACATGAAAATGTGATTGAATAAAGCCATAGAAGAGATGTGTAGAGATGTTTTCTATTTGTTGAAGATTAGATAGTGATTATATTTTAATCTATAGTCCTTACATATATTCTTCCATGTACTCTGATTTATATCATGAATGTACAAAAAGTTGTTTAAATATCCTGAATATAAATCATTTATAACAATCTATCACAACATTAGATTTTTAGAACATCATATAGGGGAACACCTAATTTCCCCCTATCCTCCCTCTCTTTCCTAATTTTTAGATGCCACTACACAAAATCATGCATAACCCCTACCACACTCATAGATCCTACAACCTACCATAAACCCTTTGGATTCCTCAATAGCATCATGAATACCCCTCCTTACTAATAAAAACCGATACCAAACTTTGGTTTGTTTATGACTTGTTCTTGGCAGTTTTGTTTGTTGAAACATTCCCCCAAGTATTCAAACTCGACCCTTTTTCTCATAGTTGTTTCCATGGAGAAGTTGGTTTGCCCAAACCTTGCCTTGTGGGAATCATAACAACAAAGCTGAGAGAAGGTTCTCAACTTTTCAATATTTCTATGTTTGACTGTGGTAGCTTTCCAAGGATTTAGTAAAACTCCTCTTCCTTCATTTTTGTTAAAGTCTTAGTGAAACAAGATCCAAATTCACACTTTCCCATTGTATGCTTAGTTGTTTAGGGTGAGGTTGTTGATCTTTCACCCATATGTTTCACTATGGATTTCTTAGAATGGCATACCCATATAGGATGGAGATGGGTGCTTCCTCATTGTCTCTCTCTCCCTTCTTTTTGCATTTTTTATGCTACCTTCAAATAGCTTGTGGGAATCAGCCCTAGTCTCTGATAATTTCCAAATTGGTTCCACAAGAGTGCTTCATATCAAAGAGATTTTACTCCATCCTTTAGTCTCATGGTCTCCACCTCACATGAGATGGGAGTCAAGCAACAATTAGTGTGCCAACCCACCATGCTAAATGGGATTACTAAAAAACAAGATCGGTCCTAATTAATCATATCACTAAGAGGGGCATAATTAAAACCAAATAAATCTTATTAAATGTGTCCAAGAACATTTACATAAAGGCCCAACATCTTACATAAAATCACATACCATATCAAGTATGTTTAAAACTATATCATGATCTCAACCACAACTGGTATAAAGAAATTGTTATCCACATATACATCATTCCCAAAATTAGGATGTTATCAAAAACTCGAGTTGGTGAAGCATCATCTACAAAACCTTCCCACTTGGACCTGAGAGTACATGGGTACAAGAAAACTAGGCAACCTTCTTCTATGTATCTTCAAAATTCTCCTCCTCGCTATTGTGGGTCTAATAATGTTGTTGACAATCACCTAAAAAGATGTGGTGACCCATGAGGTGAGACCCATGTCCCAAGGAGATATATAAATCCCAACAACATTTATTACTTACATAAGATGATTGCAATTAAATAGATAAAGCAGATAATATTACATAATTGAAGTTCCAAATATGACCTTTACTAAGAACAATTATTTCCAGAGTCTTAATTGTAGGATTGGAAGATTAGCATTATTAACCAAAGATTAGACATAGCTAACACCATAACAATAGAGTGTTTCTCTTGCCAAATTATACATCATTTAGATATTAAAAGAAACAAAGTAATGGTTACCATCCAATGTAAATTGTAGTGTAACCCTAATAGATATGCTACATGGTTGAATTACATCTTTTATTAAGCCCTGGGGAGTTTGAGGTGTACCACTCAAACTTCCATCTGACCACTATGAAGTTGCGATTAGCTTTGTACAAGATGTAGGTGACCCAAAATACTAGGATCTCTTACCCTCGGTTCGTATGAGTCCACTGAAGTGGCATATCAGTTAAGTTGCAATCAGCCTAGTCCTCCATGGGTACATAGTCTACGACACTAGAAATTGGGGTATTCAACCCTATTCTATGAGGTACAACTACAACCTTCCTCATTTATATCACATAGAAATATATTTAATCATTTGATAAAACCTTAGGATCATGATGAAAAGGATATAACTTCCTTTCACCCGCATATACTAAACAGAATATGACTCCAAGTTTCCCTTCTTGAAAAATCATTTTAATATCCAACAAGTACCAATATTGGAATAGTTCTGCGGCATAGGGAACTACATGATTAGGGTTTCACTTTATTATTTAAGCCAATTGGGTGAATTCAGGCTGCATCAAACAACTACATTGTTTATATAAGAATCATTAGTATATAACAACTCCAGAAGATATAAAATGTATGAAGCTTATTCCTTATCACAACATCATAATCTACAAGTCCATTATCATCCTTGAAAAGGATTAACTTCCATTAGGGTTAAAAAAATCCCACAAATGGCTTATGTGAAGAGGCTATATTCCCATCCAGCTTAAAGCATGCCAAAAGCCATTCAGGCTAAAACAACATTACTACCTCTAAGAACATCATTATCATTCACTACCATGTCCAGGGTTCAACATATCTCTAGAAAAAACTATAACCTTTAGACCAAACATAAGGGTTCATCAATCATAAGAGTTATGGTATTCTCAAGAGTAAACAAAACAAAGTTATCTTTAGCAGTTTTAATTGTGTTCATTCATCATTTTAACATTAGTGGAAGATAGAGGTATTAAACCAACACAACATAACTATTACAAGAATGATTCAACATTGTAGATTGGATTTGTATCACAATTCAACATTCATAGATAAACCATCAGTTCATTATCACACTTAGGAAATACATTGGTAAACCATCATTCATTAACAGTCTTATGTAAACACATAGGTAACCAACATTTCATTAACACTCTTAGGTAATCCATCAATTCCTTGAATTCATGTAGCAATAGCACCGGTTCATTCTTATACTTAGTCAAAAACATCAATTCCTAATACTTGGAATCCCCATTATATTGTTGATGTAATTATTTAAAACAAAACCATTGAATTGTCAAAGAACTTATCCAAAAGGATTACGGTCAGATAATTGATGAACTCAATCAAATATAATACCATCAAATCATCAATATTATTCAGCCAAAAACATAGCCTTCGATTCCTTCGTGGATTTAGAAAAAGCATAACCATTGATTCATTTTTTTACTTATCAAAAGGAATTCATTGGTTCAAGGACTACAAGACCATAAGATCATGTGCTAGGTAAAACATCATTTTATTCACCAAGTAAACTCATCGGTTCCTTAGAATAGATAGAAAAAAGCAAGACCATTCAATCAATAGTATACTTAGTTAGAAGCAAAACCATGAGATCATGAGAGTACTTGGTCAAGAACAAGTCCATTGTATTATTAGATTACTTAACCAAAATCAATACCATCAGATCATGGTCAGAATGGTCATCAATTCATTTACTTAACATACACCATAGACTATTGACTTACATATCCATTGATTCATTTACCGAGTAGTGTTAAAGTTTCCCGCTCTAAGTAACACCATCATATACTACTTATTTAACAAAACCATTGTTCCACATACAAGTAGAACCATTAATTAGAGACTAAGTATGGCCCTCAATTTTAGCACAAAGTAATATCATCAATTTTAATACTCGGGAGAAATCAAAATTTCATACTATGTAAAAACCATCCTTCCACGTCTTTGAAAACAAGGTAGTTCGTGTATATACTAAATGGAAAGTTTATATGATCTAAGGATAGTTTCACAACGCACAACTATCCAGCATAAATGTAAAGTAGTGCATATAAGATCATTTCTTTCCATAATACCATTTTTTTAGAGCAGGAACTATATAGAACAAGTTAAAAGCAAGCAAGAAACGAGATGAGATTTATATAACTTGCCTCAAGGATGAAGATGAGCGTCCAAACAACAAGGTGACTCAAGAAGAGAAGATGAAAACCCTATCTTTTCACTCCCAAAGCTCTAAAGTAGCTCCTTTCTTCAAAAACAAGGTAGATCAAGGACAAAAGAGAGAACAAAATGGTTTCATCAACCAAATGCACAACCTTCCATAAAGAACTCTAGGGTTCTTCCCATGGATGACCTAGGTTAGAGGAGAAGATATTACTTGGTTAGGGAAATAAATTAGGTTAGAAGGCCCTAGATATGATTCATCCAAATCCTAGAGCAACATGCATCCATGATGCATCCAAGATTCAGCCTCTAAGAGATTTTCCTTCACAAAACAATTGTATAGGGTCTCTCTAGAAGCAAGAACGAGATAAGGGATGCAAAGGGTTCATTTGGGGGAGAGATGAAGGGTATATATATCCAAAAAGAGAGAGGAAGGGGTCAAAAGGTTGAAAAATGAGCTTGCCATGTGTCAAAACTCGTAATCCATCTTATCTATGCATGTCAGAACTTCTATCAGATCTTTAATAGGGTTATCCATTGATCCATGCCTTACTTAAATCATCATGGTGTACTATTAGAGAACCCATTGAATCATTCACCTACTTGGTGATACCATCAGATTCCTAACATAGAAAAACAATCACGTATGTGAGAAACCCTAAGTTCTCAACCCTAGAGGGAAAGAGCAAACAATGTGATGGTATATCTAGGCATCCAAAGGTGCAGGTATGTCAAATATTATCAAGAGTACTATGAAACATAACATGCATGTGTAGAAATTATAGATAGAACCCTAGAAATGGGAAGATTGCATAAAGGTCTCCTTAAACACATAAATTGCAAAACTTAAGAAAATAGAGTCCAAACTGGACAAATCATAAATTAGGGTTTGATCTAGGAATTAAGAACCCAGTTAAATTAATCAAACATGTTTATCTATAAACCTAGGTTACATGTATTACAACCATAAACCCCTAACAAGGATTTCTCCCCAAAAATTTGGAGCAAATGAGGATGGTTATTTCCTATCCATATCATCCTCTACCTCCCACATGGCTTTCTCCACACGACGTGATGTCACAATACCTTAACTAAAGCTAAGTACTTCCTAAACTTTTATACATGTTTATCTAAGATCAACAAAGGTCCCTCTACATGAGAAACATCCTTATCCAACTCAACCTCCACTAGTTGTATCGACTATTTTGTACCAGGGAGGCACTTCATTAATCATGGAAACATGGAAAATATTGTGTAACCTATGTTGATTTGTAGGTAACTCCATCTTTTACGCCACCTTTCCAACTCATGCCAAGATGGCATAAGATCCCATACACCTAGGAGCCAACTTCCCTTCTTACCAAACATCAACATGTTGATCTAGAGGTAACCCAATCATTTATGCCACCTTTCTAACTCATGCCAAGATGGCGTAAGATCCCATAAACCTAGGAGCCAACTTCTCTTCTTACCAAACATCAACATGAATTTTCAAGGAGAAACCTTGAAATACACATGGTATCCAGTTTGGAACTCTAGCGACCAACGATGGCTATTGGCATATGACTTCTATTTGTCTTGAGCTATCTTCCACATTTGTTGAGTTACTTTGATCTCTTCTGGTAGCTTTTGTTGTAGGCAAACTAGACTAGGCTCAAGTGGGAATCCCAATTGCCAAGAACTATAGAATATATGTTCTTAAAAGGTTATCCAACATCTGAATGTTCCTTTCTGACTGGCCATCTTGTCTATGGGTGAAAGGTTGTGCTAATCTTCAACTATTTCCCTACATGCCTCTGACGTTCCGCATCGACTTGGACATGAACTTTGCCACATCATGTTCCAGACCTGGCCACCACTACATTCCTTCATATTGTGATACAGCTTTGTACTATCGGGATACATTGTGTACACTAAGTAATGGGCCTGCTTAAGTACTATCTTACTCATACCATCAACATCTGGAACAATTTTCTAGTTGTGGAAACATATTGTACCATTATCTAACTTCTGGAAACCATCATGCTTCATGTTGCCAAACTCCATTCTGATATTCTGCATCATGGTATCATCCATTTGTGCATCTTTGATCTACTGTAATAGCGTTTATTTGACTCCAAACTGTGCCAACAAACCTATCAATAAAGATACTTCCAACTTTACATTAATATTTCATGGTGACACTAGCATTACCTACTTGTAACATTTCAAGAAGTATAATTCTTCTTTATCTACAAACACTGATGAAGATATCTTTCCACTCAATGCATTAGCCACTACATTCTCCTTCCCAAGATGATAGTCTCTTTGAAGTCATATTTTTTTATCAACTCCATTCACCTTCCTTCCCTCTTGTTCAACTCCCACTTTGAGAAGATATTTAAGGTTCATGTGATATGTGAAGATTGATACTTTTCTCCATACATATAGTGACTCCAAAACTTTAGATCTAGAACTACAAAAATAACTCCAATTCATGGGTTAGATAGTTTTTCCTCATGTTCCTTGGGTTTTCATGAAGTAAAAGAAATGGCATTCTTGTCCTACATCAGCACCCATCCCAAGCCATCCTTCAAGGCAACACATAAAATGATGTAAACTTTCCGTTTCCCTAACAACACTAACACGGGAGAACTTGTCAACTTCTCCTTCAACAATTGAAAAAAATGTTGCCACTTGTCATCCTAAAAAAAAGGAACACCCTTCCTAGTCAGCTTGGTCAAAGGGTAGAGAAACTACATTGAAGTTCGGAATGAACCTCCTGTAGTGTCCTTCTAGACATAGGAGGCTTCAAGCCTCAGTTAGTGTCTTGGGCTTCTTCCCCCAATACTATCTCCACCTTCTTAGGTTCTACACAAACACCCTCTAGAAATATAACATGACAAAGAAAAGATGCCTTGATCAATCAAAACTTGCACATACTAAACTTATCATACAACTGGTGTAGCCTCAGCAACTTCAATGCTCGACGAAGATGTTGTTCATGTTGTTGACCATCTCTAGAGTATATAAGGTCGACATCTATGAACACCACCACAAACTCATCAATAAATTGTATGAGCACTCTTCTCATGCGGTCCCTAAAGGTTTTGGTGCATTAGTTAGCCAAAATGTCATAACTACGAACTCATAATGATCATACCTTGTCCTAAACGTAGTCTTAGGTATCTCATCCACCTTGATCCTCAACTGGTGATATTTTGACCTTAGATCTATCTTGGATAACATTGTAGCACCTCTCAACTGATCAATAAATCATCTATCATTGTCAAAGGATACTTGTGCTTCATTGTATCCTTGTTTCACTATTGGTAATCTATGTAAAGACTCGTAGAGCCATCCTACACTTCTTGAAAAAAAGTGAAGCACCCCAAGGGAAAGTGGTTTTTCATATGAAGTCTTTCTCCAACAACTCCTACAACTACGTCTGCAACTATTGTACCATAGGTACATTCTGGATATTAGGACTCATCACCTTGGTATCCACTACATGTGCTAAGAAAACCTCATATCCTTGTCTCATCAACTTCTTCGCCATCACAACTAACACAAAACAAATAGGAAGAATCTTCATATCTACTTGGAAAGCCTAAGCGGCATCACCATAAAAAAATGTCATAATTCTAGAACCAAAGTCCAAAACAACCTTGTATGTCTCCATGGTATCCTTCCCTAGGATCACATCTAGAACTATAGTCCAAAACAACCTTGTACTTCTCACAGTTATCCTTCCCTAGGATCACATCGAATCTATGCATATGAAGTGGCATAAGATCCACTTGAATGATGCACCCTAAAAAAGAAAGAATGCAAGAGGGACACCCTCTTGTAAAACAAAAGAACCAACTAAAGGGGTTTCTAGAAAGAGATTGTCATGTATACTACAAAAAAGCATGTTACAAACTTGTATGTATCATTTATTTTCTCATTTAGATTCCTTGCCTTTTGCATAGGAATTAACATGATTAATGTACTTCATTTCTCCTTTCTTGTTAACTTTGTATCATTCTTGTGTGTGTCCTCTCATCTTATCTTGTCTCTTATTCACCTATCAATGGTTCATTAATCACATCCCTCCTTCTTCTCATTTAATAAGTATCATCCATTTAATATCTTAATATGTCATGATAATTTTATCTTAACACTTTCTTACACACATGGATTAATCTGAGATTTAACTCAAGTTTCACTCTATTCATCTATCATTCACTACTACATTTTTGGCTAATAACGTCGCTGCCTATAGGGTCAGTTTTTTCAAATAGCTGACCTTATATGTCTACAAAAAACGTGGGCACCACTTAAGACCTCTTGGGTCGGTTTTCTTAAAATAATCGACATTGTAGTGTAACTCTATAGGGTCGGTTTTCCAAATAATTGACCTTATATGTCTATAAAAAATGCGGGAACCACTTATGACCACTTGGGTCAGTTTTCTTAAAATAACCAACCTTGTAGTGTATCTCTATAGGGTCAATTTTCATAAATAAGCGACCTTATAGACAATGGAATTAGAAAGCCCATTAAAGTTTCCCGCGGCAAAAATTTGCTCGATTTTTGCTTCGCGCCTCGATCTTTAGGGTCAGTTTTTCCAAATAATCGACCTTATATGTCTATAAAAAATGTGGGCACCATTTAAGACCTCTAGGGTCAGTTTTCTTAAAAAACTGACCTTGTAGGGCATCTCGGTCGAAACAATTCTCGACCGAGTTGAATTTTGAATCCATTTTCCCTTTGTGCATGTATAAGCACCTCTAGGGTTGGTTTTTTTCCTTTTAACCGACCTTGTAGGTCTCCTTGGTCGAAAACATTGTCGACTGGGTTGAATTTTGGATCTAGTTTTCCTTCGTGCATGTATAAGTACCTCGAGGGTCGGTTTTTTCCTTTTAACTGACCTTGTAGGTCCCCTCGGTCGACCAAATTGTCGACTGAGTTGAATTTTGGATCCAGTTTTCCTTCACGCATATATAAGTACCTCTAGGGTCAGTTTTTCCTTTTTAACTGACCTTGTAGGTCCTCTCGATCGATGAAATTCTCAACCGAGATCGCCTCGGTCAAAAAAATCATCGACCGATTTGAATTTTGGATCCAATTTTCCTTCGTGCGTGTATAAGTACCTCTAGGGTCGATTTTTTTCCTTTTAACCGACATTGTAGGTCACCTCAATCGACCAAATTGTCGACTGAGTTGAATTTTGGATCCAGTTTGCCTTTGCGCGTGTATAAGTATCGCATGGGTTAGTTTTTTCCTTTTAACCAACCTTGTAGGTCCCCTAGGTCGACCAAATTGTCGACCGAGTTGAATTTTGGATCCAATTTACCTTCACGTATGTATAAGTACCTCTAGGGTCAGTGTTTCCCTTTTAACTGACCTTATAGGGCCTCTCAGTTGACGAAATTCTCGGCCGAGGTCACCTCGGTCGAAAAAATCGTTGACCTAGTTAAATTTTGGATCCAGTTTGTTTGCACGTGAATAAGTACCTCTAGCATCAACTTTTTCATTTTAACTGACCTTGTAGGTCCCCTCGATCAAAGAAATTCTCGACCGAGGTTCATTCGGTCGACGAAATTCTTGACTGAGTTGAAGTTTGGGTGTTTTTGATTTACTTGACACGGGCACCACTTATCTCTAGGGTTGTTTTTTTGTTTTAATCGACCCTACAGGTCGGGCCTGGGGCTTGAAGTGGCTGAGAACTACTTCTTTCTCTCCAACGAGGCCTAGTTTTCTTTCTCTCCCGTGCCGCCGAGACCTACTTCTTTCTCTCCCACAAGACCTACTTCTTCTTTCTCTCCCATGCTGTCGAGACCTACTTCTTCTTTCTCTCCCATGCCGTCGAGACCTACTTCTTCTTTATCTCCCGCGCCGCCAAAGCTTTCTCTCATGTTGCCATTGTCATTGTCCAAGAGAAGTGGAGCTCGGAGTGGAGCTTGAAGTGGCTGACACCGATGTGGAGCTCGAAGTTGCTGCCGCCACAGTCTCATAGGTAAGACTTTCCATTTATATAGTTCTATCTATACCTGCCATGGTACCACCGCCACGACCACAGTAGCATCCAGGTCCACTCTCGATCAACAATTCGTCGACCGAGAGTCCACCTACATGCGACATCTAGGTCCACTCTCAGTCGTGAATTCGTTGACCGAGAGTGGACCTGAACGCCACGCACAAGTGGACACTCAGTCAACAAATTGTCGACTGATAGTGGACCTGCGTGCCTTTAACTAGACAGTTATATTGTTTTTCCATTTTATATGATTGATAACCCAACCAATAATAAAAACATGTATTTTTTCATATGTAATCATTATATAAATTCTAGAAATTAATATGAGATTAGACATGTGTACTCCCAGATTGACACTTTAGGGTTTATAGATGAGAATCATCGATGCATGATGTTTAACTTAATATATAAATATGAAAATATTACATTTGTATATTAACTTAGAAACCTGTTCAAAATTTACTCATTAGGAGTAAACTTTGGATAGTCCCTGGTTTGGGACTATTTTTGGATATTTAATCTCACTTAGGAAGAAACTGTATAATGTATGTTTAGTTTTAAAGAAAATTTTAGTAGGATTTCCTCATTTGTTCTCTAGGTACATATGTGAGTTGTTATTTGCCATTTACATCAGTGTACTTGGAGAACTTAGGGGAAATAATGCTGAAATTTTCTTCAAAATTATATACACATTATACATTTACTAGTGAGATTAAATATTCAAAAATGGGATAGGTGGTACACTTTAGTATAAAAGTAATTAACTTCCAATTAATAAAAACTTACAACTTATAGTATCAATATAAAATGCTCAGTTTTATAATTAATTTTAATGTGATCTAGAAAATGGATCGAAGTTGCATGTCTATCAAGAACCATTGCAGTCCAGAGTTTGCCAAAGGCCTTGATGAATTTATCAGATTTGTTGAGGAACACATGAAACTACCTACAGATAGGTTCTATTGTCCATGTAGAAATTTTGGTAACAATTTGAAAGTTGATACTATTGAGGAAATTAAGAATCATGCCATATGCAATGGGATCATACAAGGTTATAATGAATGGTATTGGCATGGAGAGAAATTTAATTATGGATCAGAAAATGTCAATACTAATAGTTGTGGCATAGAAGATATAGAAAATGATGATAATGTCAATGACGAACCGATTTAGGATGATCCAATTCAGGATGATATGGTTGATGAGATGCTACGTAATTGTTGGGACAATGTCATTGATCCACCTTCTTTATTTGAAAACATTGTCCATGATGCTGAAAGACCATTATATAAGGGTTGTACTAAGTTCACGAGGTTGGGTGCTGTGATGCGATTATATACTCTTAAAGCTCAAAACCGGTGGAGCGATAAGAGTTTCACTTCACTGTTGTCTTTGTTAAAGGAAATTCTTCCTAAAGGGAACGAGCTTCCAATTTCAACATATCAAGCAAAGAAAATAACATGCCCATTGGGAATGGAGGCTAAGAAGATTTATGCATGTCCAAATGATTGTGTGTTATTTCAGAAGGACTACAGTAATTTGATCAATTGTCCAAAATTTGGTGCGTCAAGGTATAAGACCACAAATTTAGCTAAGGCTAAAAATGGCTCTCCTACCAAGGTGATGTGGTATCTACCAATAATACCACAATTTTAATGCTTATTTTCTAGTACAGAAGATGCACAAAATTTGTCTTGGCATGGGGAGTTAAAGGCCAATGATGATGGCATCCTACGACATGCATCTGATTCACCCCAATGGAATAAAATTGATTTATTATACCCTCAATTTGGTAAAGAACCAAGAAACTTAAGACTTGGACTCTGTACAGATGGAATGAATCCCTATGGTACATTAAGAAGACAACATAGCACGTTGCCTGTTATGATTGTTATATACAGTCTTCCTCCTTGGTTGTGTATAAAAAATAAGTATGTCATGTTGTCAATATTGATATTAGGGCCAAAGCAACCTGGAAATGATATTGATGTTTACCTTCAACCTCCAATTGATGACCTAATGAAGTTATGGGAAGAAGGTGTTATGACATATGATGCTTCAAGTAAAGAGATATTTAGTTTGCGTGCTATGTTGTTTTGCACGATTAATGACTTTCCAACTTATGGAAATTTGTCTAGATATAGCATAAAAGGATACAAAGCATGTCCTATTTGTGAGGAAAATACTAATTCAATCTGACTGAAACATGGTGGTAAAATCGTATATCTTGGTCATAAGAGATTTCTCCAACAAGTGCATTCTTATTGAAGGCAACACAAAACCTTTAATGAATCAACTGAGGAACGAAGTGCTCCTAAACCTATACCAGGAAATGATGTATATGACAGGGTGAAAGATATTATTAATGAATTTGGAAAGGGTTCAAGTAGTCGTACTCTCGCATGTGACAAATCTCTATACAAGAAGAGATCAATATTTTAGGATCTTTATTATTGGAGATTCTTGTCAATTAGACACTGCATTGACCTTATGCATGTTGAATAAAATGTTTGTGATAGCATCATTGGTACACTATTGAATATATCGGGAAAGACTAAAGACGACATCAAATCTAGAAAAGATTTAGAATTAATGGGTATAAGAAAAGAATTATCAGTGGAGATCAGGGGTCTCCACACATATTTACCACCAGCTTGTTATACTTTGTCAAAGTAGGAGAAAAAGACTTTCTGTGAGTGATTGTATTATATTAAGGTTCCACAAAGATACTCTTCTAATATTCATAGATTGGTATCAATGAAGGATCTGAAGTTGATAGGTCTCAAATATTACGATTTTCACACCTTAATGCAACAAATTTTACATGTGGCTATTCGATCTATATTGCCAAAGCATGTAAGTTTTGCAATCACAAGACTTTGTTTCTTCTTCAATGAAATATGCAACAAAGTGATACATCCTTATACTCTTGATAAATTATAGAAAGATGTAATTGTTACCATGTGTCAGCTTGAAATGTACTTTCCTCCTTCATTTTTTGATATCATGGTTCATCTTGTAGTACATATTACAAGGGAGGTGAAGATGTTGGGTCCAATTTTCTTACACTGGATGTATCCATTTGAACGCTACATGAGTGTTTTTAAAGGTGATGTTTGGAATCGTTATCATCCTGAAGGGAGTATTATTAAGGGTTATGTGGCTAGGGAGGTGATGGAATTTTGCAATGATTTTTTGAATTGCAATGAAACTTCTAGCGATCTAAAAAATTCCCATCACACTGAATCTTATTGTGGCAAAGGAACTCTAGGAGGATGAGTGAAAGGAATCAGTCATGAGTTGTGGGAACAATCACATTTGTATATTTCACACAACATTGATGAAGTTAGTAGCTACATCACATAACACAATTATCTTATCAAGACAAATCATTTGCGATCCAGTTCAATGTGGCTTGCAAGAGAGAATAATCGAACATTTATTAGGTGGATTGAAGAGAAAGTCTTTAATCAACTATCTGAATCACCGAATAATGTTGCTAAGAACATAAAATGGCTCGCCTTTAAGCCAAAAATGGGTGTCATGTCATATGAAGGTTATGACATAAATGGATTTTCATACTACACAAAGCGTCAAGATGAAAGTAGTATAGTTCAAAATAGTAGGGTCACTGTTCAAGCTTGTTCATTATATTTTGCTAGTGCCAAAGATAAAAGACCACACGAAGTTGAGATGTCATATTATGGTGTCATTGAGGACATATGGGAATTGGACTATACAAATTTCAGAGTTCCTATCTTTAGGTGTAATTGGCTTGAAAACAACAAAGGAGTTTTAGTGGATGAGTTGGGTTTCAAATGGGTAAATTTTGAAAATATTGGTGAGAAAGATGAGCCATTCATCATGGCAGAATAAGCAAAACAAGTATTCTATATTGATGACCCAGCAAATAAAAATTGGTCTGTCGTTCTTCATGGAAAAAGACATTTTATTGTAGGTCCTATAAATGAAGAAGAATACTACAAAAAGTATGATGATTCCAGCCCATTTTCAGTTGGTTTGCCAAGTGTAAATGTTGAAGATAACACTGATGAATACTATAAACATCATGACCATGCTGAAGGAATTTTACTTGGCTAACAACTCAACCAATACTAGAGGCATGTATTCTTTGAATTATTTATTTTATTATCATTCAAGCACGTAATCGTTTACATATACATCATATATCATTCAACCACTTGTGCTTTTATTATCACTTATGTTTCTTTTATCATGTATACTTGCAGGTTCTAAAATGGAAAGTGAAGATGAACATTCTAAGCATGAGCACCATGAGGATGGTAGTGGTGATGCTAAGAAAAGTAGAGGTCCCACACTGATGCGTAGGCTGCAGGAGCTCAGGGCCAAAGGGGAGAAATTGGAAGTCCAGTTTGATGTCACAGGAGCACCTATTGGGGAACATGCTAGTGCTTTCAAGCATTACGTAGGGGCGATCGTGCGCAGTATGGTGCCAATAGATATAGAAAATTGGCATGATGTTTCTAATGCCTTAAAAGACCTCCTATGGAAATATATATATGTGAGTGGAAGTGATATTATTTTAATATGTTTTTGTTTATTGATTCTAATTTAGTTTGCTTGGAAAGAAATATCCTTTTTAAGAAAACATTATTTCTTGTTTTGCATGTATAGGGTGTTTTTCATCTAAATGAAAAAGATCACAAGAAAAAAGTGCTACAACGTTGTGGTGTACGATGGAGGGCTTTTAAGACATATCTCAAAAGGGAATTTATAGATAACTCAATACAAAAGAAGAAAGCAACATATATGTATATTTTTATAGATCCTGAGGTGTGGAAAATATTTGTTGTAGTTAGGAACATGGAAGCCAACCAAAGCTCTGGATTACAAATGTTGATCAATTTAATAGATGATGCAACTGGGAGGGACTTTGACAGTTATATTTTTCTTGATGATATTATAGAGTTGTTCTGGTATGATTGTTTGAATACTCCGATAATAGAAGTATGGATAAGGTAAGGATCTATCAATATAGAAAATTCCAATACACATTTTAGCTTATTTCTATATATGAAAAAAATTACAAATGTTTTACAAGCATTTATATACTGAGACCACAAACCTTGATATAAGAAATGTTGGATTCTTAGTTCCTTCAATCACTAGACAAGTGGAGACATATTGAGGATGTGAATGATTACTTCTCTACTGCATTCAAATATATTACTAGTGAGGGGAAGGAAATTATCCTAATTCCTTTTAACATCCAGTAAGTATTATTATTCAATATAATTTTAATAATGAATAAAATTATTTATTTTAATGTTTGTTTTATTCTTACTCAGAGCTAGACCTTGGGAATTAGTGGTGATTGTCCAAAAATTGATGACTCTTTATTATCTTGACCCAATGGGTAAAACAACAAGTGGTCACAAACTGAAATTTCCAGCTATGGAGTAAGCATAAATTTAGTCAATGCTTCAACATGATATTTCTATTTAGAATTTCTATTTTACCAACTATCGTTTAATTGATAGGGGTATAAAGGCTTTTCGTGAAGCTGGAGGACAAATACCCACAAAATTAAAGACATTGACTTTGAAAAATATCAAGGTAGCTACTTTGACAACTGCTTAGTCTTATATGTATTAATTTTCAACTATTATAGTCTTATCTCAACTCCTATTTATAGTAGTTTACTAACATTAAGTATAATTCTTTATTTGTAGTGTCCTATAAAAAATAATGATTGGGCTTGTGGCTACTATGTAATGAAATATATGCAAGCTATTGTCAAACAAGCATCACATGACATTCAGACTATAGATCAGGTAATAAAGAATAACATCATAATTTTACAAGTGATTGTAGCCATTTTATAAAATATTAGCATGTGCATTTTCAATTATAGATCTTTACAACTCATCCTTACACACGTGAGGACTTAAATGAATTCCGAGAAGAGTGGTCAGATGCTTTTCTAAATGAAGTCAATATAGCATTGGATTAAATATGTCAGCTCCATTTAAGTATGTGGTTTTAGTACTCTTTCATATTTACTTTTGTATCTGGCATTTAATATCATCTTAGACTTGCAATCTATCATTTTGTAAATTATGATGTGATTATGTGTAACTCAACTGAATATATGAATCATTTTTGTTATGAATGTGTGGTTTGGAATGGTGACGGTTGAGCATCAATGCTCCCCTATCCCAGAATATATGAATCTTCTTATTCTTCTATTCTATTTCTATTTTTGTAGATTTTTTTAAAAAAATTTGTAACTTCTAGCGTCAGTTTTCTTAAATAACCGACCCTTAGCCTTCTAGTGTTGGTTTCACTAAATAACCGACCTAATAGGTTATGTATAAGCTCGGTTATTTATAAACAAATTGACCCTAAAGATTGAATAACCACTTCAGTGTGCACTCCTCGGTCGACAATTTTGTCGACTGAAATATTTTCGATCGACAATTTTCTCGACCAAAGGTCTATCATTTGAAAAATTTCTCGACCGATAAATCTATGATTCTTCAGACAATACTTTCTTGGTAGACAATTTCCTCGATCGAAATAATCTTTGTTGAAATATTTCTCGACCGAGACAGTTTACAGGGTCGGCTTTTTTGGAATAACTGACCTTACATGCTCTTCTTTCTCGCTTGAAATAATCTCGGTCGAAATATTTCTCGACTGAGACAGTTTATAGGGTCAGCTTTTTTGGAACAACCGACCTTACATGCTCTTCTTTCTCTCTTGAAATAATCTAGGTCGAAATATTTCTCGACCGAGACAGTTTACATGGTCGGCTTTTTTGGAATAACTGACCTTACAGGCTCTTCTTTCTCGCTTGGGTCAGATTTTTTACAACCTCTTGCATCGGTGTTTACTCTGTAAGGTCGGTTTTCTTTGGTCAAGAAAACCGATGATATAGAGTGAATTGTATAGCGATGGCCACTTAGGGGTCAGTTATAAAGTGACTCTACAGGCTTAAAAAAACCGATGCTACAGACCATTCATATACTATTGATTTTTCTTATTACTATCTCATACCACACTTATTGTTGGAGTTTTTCTCTTCTTATGTGAAATTCACGCATTAAACCATTCTAATAACATAGATTTATCTCTCTTTTACCATATCATCTTCTAGAGACACAGTTTCAAGAACTTCTTTTTATGTTATTTACATTCATATTTAACTCTCATGGTGTAAGATCTTTTTCTTTAATCACCAAACACATAGGTTTTTGATGAGTTAAGATATGATTAATAACTTTCTTTAGTGGTAATAGTAGTACATTTTCACCATTATTTCTTATTTATTATGCTCTTTGGATTGTTTCAAACTGACTACTTGGTCAGACTAATCAGAAAGATAAAAATCAAAGAGTTCTACACTTACCTTTTCTTCAATAATTGAATACTTGACCAGGGCATCCAAGTATTGAGTTTAGGCAATATTTACTATGTTCGTGTCATGTTCATCACTTAGTTATCGTAAAAATCCACAGTGAACCCTAACCTTTGATGCCACCAAATGTTGAAACCCACCACACAAAATGAGATTAATCAAAACTAAAACATGATTGATAACTAATTAATCATATCACTAAAAGGGCCATAATTAAAACAAAATAAATATTATTAAACATGTCCAAGAACATTTACATAAAGGCCCAACATGTTACATAAAAGCATATACTATACCATGTATCTTTACAACTATATCATGATCTCTATCAAAACTGGTATATAGAAGGTGTTATCCACATATACATCATGTCCAAACAATAGGATGTTATTGAAAATTTGAGTCCATGGAAAATCATCTATAAAACCTTCCCACCTGATCTGAGAGTATAGGGATGACTCAAGGACATAGTAGACAACTAGGGAACCTACTTCTATGTATCTCCAAACAGCTCCTCCTCACTACCACAGGTCTGAAAGTGTTGTTGATGATCACCTAAAAATATGTGGTGACCCACAAGGTGAGACCCATGTCCCAATGAGAGATATAACTCTCAAAAACATTTATTACTTACTTTAGATGATTGTAATTAAACAAATAAAGTAGATAATATGGAGGAATTGAAATACCAAATATAACCTTTACTAAGAATAGTTACAACCAAAGTCTTATTTGCATGATTGGAATATTTCCACAATATACAAAAGATTAGACATAGCTAACACCATAAGAATAGTTGATTTCTCTTACTGCATTATGCATCATCTAAATATAATTTTGTAACAACTGATAATATTTAACCAATATATTTACAAAAATGCCTTCTCAGAAGTGTGGGCAACAAATTGGGGTGTCAGTCCCTTCTGGATGGAAAAGCTAATAGATCTAAAAATAAAATTATTGGATGTAGATGCATGCAACATAAGATTCCTACTACTTATGTTTTGAAGACATTGAAGGAGAGAAATTGAGTTGTCAGTAAGAACACTGAAGTATCAAAGGTGAAAGGTAAAAAATGACGGTGATTAGCCTTACAAGCATCTCTATGTTTATGAACCTTCCGTGTAGCAATGTTAGAAGATGCTTGTCCAACTTTAAATTTATCAGAAACGATGCATGCCAATGTGGAAACACCAGTGAGTTCAACACAGGTGTGTCTTCCATATGTCCAATAAAATAATAAGATACTAGTAGGTTGTTGTGAATGCAGACCAACTGAGTGTGTGCCAAGGAAAGCAATAGGGGCTTCCTTCAGGGACATTATCCCAACACGGGGGAAAAGGTCAAAAAGGGAATCACGAACAACATCATGTTGTGACTTACGTGTATGACAATGTACAACATGATCACCAAAGTCTTCAGGGTCTGCAAAGTTAGAGAGAGAGAAACATTCATTTCCAGGATATAAAGGGATCATAAGATGATACTGGAGGATAGCTTGAGACTCTACCAGAGACGTAAACAAGCCAAGGTCATCAATGTGAACAACAAGCAAGTAATCTTGTGCATGATCAGCTTATAGAGAAGCAAGAATGGCTTGTTGTCGCATGGATAGGTCGCTTGTGGTGATTTGTTGCATAACTATTTTTTAGTAAGTGTATGCCAAAAATGATTGGGTCATTGGTGTGGAAGAAGGCGTACGTGATAGTCTGGACTAGCTAAAAGATAGGAAGATATTTTATATGAGTGCATCTATGGAGGATAAGGAGATATCACCAGAAATAAAGTCATCCTCTTGCAAGATATAATCTTGAAGATCCTATGTGTGGGTCTGAGAGGAAACATAAGCAATCTAGAAGACATTAAAGGAAGAATTCATTTCCTAACCCCTGAAATGCATGGGAATAGTAGTCAAGCGCTACTGTAGATTGCCAAACCATGGATTGTCACCAACCACAATACGTGTAAGGCATTGGCAAAGACCACGATCCAAATCATCTGTCACAAAAGAAATTGAGGTTGGGGATTCATCTGAAGATCAGACAACATCTTGGGCATCACAACACACTAGCAGAGAAAAATCTCACATTGTGGATCATGAAATAAGGTCAATGGATCCATCGTAGAAAGATTTTTGACCAAACATTTTCTGTAGCAAATCCCTACCAAAGGCTGGGTCCTTGAAAATAGGACCACCAAGAATCTTCACTCCATGTTCAGGTCGAGATATGTCTACATGAAACATACCCACACCTAGATCTCACCTAGGATTAGTAGACAGAAAAAATATTTTTGTCTTCTTAGTATTTAGATGAATACCAAAGGATGGGCCTTGTGATTGGATTAAAGAGAATGCCTTGGAAACCTCTTTAGTATCACCAATGAGGGTGGCATCATAAAGATAGAAATTGAGAAGATTAAGGTGACATTAATCCTTTACTTGCAAGATTAGAGGATGGAGAGCCAGTACAAAAAGAAGAGGCCCCAATGAATCTCCTTATTGGGCACCGACTGCAGAGAGAAGATGTTCATCTTGATCCATATAGAGGAGAGAAAGGAAGTTATAGCAAAACTCCACACAGTGTACAATAGCAAGACAATGAAGATGAACCTCCTGAAATATGACTGATCTACCAACCATATCAAAGGCATTACTGAAATTAATGAGGGTCATTGTGAGGGTGGTGGAATGTTGTTGGTCAAGGACAAGGCAAGTGACTACATGAAGGAAGGCTTCAGTGACCCCAAAAAACCAACACCAAACTAATAGTCCTTTAGGTAAGAGATAGTGTCTGATAAGACACCCTTTGATGCAACCTTAGAAACAAGGCAACACCAAATCGTGCCCACTGCTATGAGACAAATGCCATTGTTTGGATTGAGAAGAGGATTCAAAGGAGGAATGGAAACATAGGGTTCCAGGGAGATAGGACAGTGACCAAGAAGCCAAATATTGACCACAATTGATATTGCATTCAAGAACTCATCTTTAAATGTTGTTGTTATCCCACACATGACATCAATAAGCTATTGTGCATGGAGTCCATTGTGAGCACAAGTAGTCCCTTTTTGCAAGTATAAGATGATATCTTCAACCATAACATGATAGGACACAAAAGGAGAGAAAGGGATATAAGAAAGGGGTTGCACCATAAGTGAAGTTAGTTGAGGGTGCTTAGCTTCAAGATATAAGAGTAGCAGTGTTGTCTGGGGCAACACCACTAGAGGATAGAGCATGTATTTCTAAAGAAAAATGTCCATCCTTAATCTTATATTTGGATCAAGAAAAATGTCCATCTAATTATTAAAAGAGAAAAGAAAGTGTTACCATCCAATGTGAATCGTAGTGTAACCCTAATAGATATGTTTCATGACTTAATTACATCTTTTATTAAGGCTTGGGGAGTTTGAGGCATACCACTAAAACTTCTATCTAATCACTGTGAAGTCACAATCAGATTTGTACAAGATCTAGGAGAGTAGATATTGTAAGATCTCTTACCCTCTGTCAGTACGAGTCCACTGCAGTGACATGTACATACATTTCAGTCAAGCTACAATTAGCATACTCTACCCTGGGTACACATGCCACAATTCTAGAAACCAAGGTGTTCAACCCTATCATCTGAGGTATGAATGCTTCCTCCCTCAATCACATCACATATACATATATTTAATCATCTGACACACGGCCTCGACTACTCTATAAAACATTAGGATCTGGATGACAAGGATATACCCTCCCTGCACCCACATATACTGAACAGTATGCGACTCTAAGTTTCCCTTATGGAGTACTCATTTTATTATCCAGCAAGTCCTGACACTAGAATAGTTCTACGCCATAGGGAACTACATCATTAGGGTTTTACTTGATTAGTTAAGCTAATTGGGTGAATTTTGGTTGCATCAAACAAGTTTACCTACAATCAACTACATTGTTTATATAAAAATCATTGGTATATAACAACTCCAACATATATAAAATGTATGAAATATATTCCATATCATAACATCATAATCTATAAGTCCAATTTCATCCTTGAAAAGGACTAACTTCCATTAGGATTAAAAAAAATCAACAAATTCCATTTTTGAATAGGCTATATTCGCATCAGGGTCAAAGCATGCCAAAAGTCATTCAGGCTAAAACAACATTACTAGAAGCAAGATCATCATTACCATTCATTACCCTGCCGAGGGTTTAACATATCCCCAAAAAAACCTATCATATTCAGACCCAACATAAGGTTCATCAATCATAAGAATTATGTCATTCTCAAGAGTAAACACAACAAAGTTATCTTTAGCAACATTAATTGTTTTCATTCATCATTTCAACATTAGCAGAAGATAGAGGTATTAAGCCAACACCACATAAATAATACAAGAATGATTCAACATTCTGGATTGGATTTGTATCACAATTCAACATTGATAGATGAAGCATTTTTTCATAATCACACATAGGAATTACATAGGTTAACCATTGTTTCATTAAGACTCTTCGATAAACACATAGGTAACCATCATTTCATTAACACTCTTCTGTAATCCACGAATTATTTAAACTTATACAGAAATACCATCTGTTCATTCTTATACTTAGTCAGAAACATAAGTTCCTATACTTGGAATCCCCATCAAATTGTTGATGTACCTAGTCAAAAGAAAACTGATGGATGGTTAAAGCATTTAGCCAAAAGGATAACCGTTAGGTCACTGATGAACTCAATCAAAAATAATACCATTGAATCATCAAAATTAATTAGACAAAAACATAACATCGATTCATTAATGGACTTAGAAAAAACATAAACATCGGTTAATTTATGTACTTAACAAAAGGAATTCATTGGTTCAAAGATAGCAAAACCATCAGATCATGCTCTATGTAAAGCATCATTTTATTCACCAAGTAAACTCATCAGTTCATTAGAATATATAGAAGAAGAAAAAACAAGACCATCGGATCATTAGGATACTTAGTTAGAAGAAAATCCATCGAATCATGAGAGTACATGGTTAATATTCGTCCATCAAATTATTAGAGTACTTAACCAAAATCAAAATCATCACATCATGGTCAGCAAGATCATCAATTCATTTACTTAACATCACCCTTAGATTATTGACTTACATATCCATTCATTCCTTTACCATGTAGTATAAAAGTTTCCCACTCTAGGTAACACCATCACCTCCTACTTTAACAAAACCATTGTTCCAATGATAAGTAGATCATTTGATTTAGAGACTAAGTTTAACCATGTAGGGAAATACAACATCAGGAAGACAACGGAAACAAAAACTTTACTGACATATTTCTCATTAACCAATGGATTGCATCAATAACTATGTAATGGAAAGGATGGTTTCACAAAGATATACCTGGTCCTGGAGCAAGTCCAATGACCATGCTTGTCGATGTAGATGTGCACTCTTTCTTAAAGGGTGTTTGTGCAGCTCCTGGTTGCACTAGAACTCATTTCACTTCTCCCCCACAGACAGTAGACCGAACGTAGTCGGCTGTAGCAACTCGTGTTATCATAGATTGTTGACTGACGTCGCCCTCCTTAGCGACATGAAAATGCCACCTTTCCTGTAGAGTAGTCCACATGGACCAAATAAAACTCATGTTGTCTTGCTAGAACAGACACAAAGGAGTTGTCCCTCCCATTGGTGTACTAGTCACAAACCTACTCTCCCACAACAATGACCCTCAGTTGTTTCTCTCGCATAGCTATCCCTCCCTAGTCGGGTAGGACTTTCTTGGGCTCTCTTGGTTACCACAACCAGAGAGGACAACAATTGCCATAACAACTAATTCTCAATTGTCTGTGTTGTATTTTGGGAATCCCTTGGTAGCCCTCTATTTATAGATGGAATTAGGGTCATGGTATTTAATCTATGTGGGAGTGGAAGGGGTCAGAAGATCTTGAATTTCTACAACAATTTTGGAAGCCTCGCAACCTGCGACACTCCAAATAGTCATCTGGTACACCTAGACGATCTTCTGGTGTGTGATACATTCATCTAGCCTTGCGAGATAGTCATCAAGAATTGTGAGATGGTTGTTCGGCACTGTGAGACGGTCGTCTAGCATTTTCCCAATCGCATTCCACATTGGCAATTCGATTCAAGTAATATTACATATTAATGCCTTACACCAAAAGCATTGTGTAATCAAAACAAGTTTGAGAAACTTCTAGAATGTTCGCTCAGCCCAACTGAGCCATCTCACCCAGGTGAGACTCCCATTTCTCTTACCCAGATGCCCGTGTGGTAGGTCGAGTCGAACCAATTGGTTCAACTGGTCGACTCATAGAGAAGAACTCAGCCAATTTAAATTATCATCAGCCTGATGTCCCAAACAGCCATCTCAACTCTTGAGCCGATCTTTTGGTATCCCAAATGGTCATCTCACCCCGGGAAATGACCATCTGGAAATATAGACATCATACATAACTGATTTGTTGCATGAATTGAGTACCTAAACACTTTAGTAATCCATCCAATCATCATTCAAGATCAAAATCCTCTTCTAGATGAGTTCAACTGTGTGGGAGCCTATAGGTCCCATATTATGTTGCCAGTGAATGTCCATAACAAATTATTACAACACAAGCAATGAGCATTGTCTAGTCACCCATAATTTCTACCTAAATAAATGGAAAGTTGGAGAAAAACTTTAACCTACAATATCTGCATAGTGTTATAGTGTTTGTATAGTTCATTTGTCACTGATATAGAGATTGCACTAGAGGCATGGAGCAGTCATCCTCATTTTTATTCAATCTTTTTTCTTGAACCAGAGCAGACTATCTGAGATATATGTAAGCTCAATATCACATATTGACTCACATGTGTGTGGCCACACATTTTCATAGTCTCGCTAATAAAGAGGCCTTGGATATAATATTCCCTTAGGAGGGACAAATCCCATCTCTATCACTTACAGTGAGTCACAATGTGTCACAGTCACCCAATCATCACCTTTATAACAACCCATGTTTCAAGATTGTGTTTGATGATGTCAAAGCATACTAAATGACATGTGATGAGTGTAGTGATTTCAGGTCTAAGAACCACAAACACCACCATCACTATAAGATGTGATTCTGATTTACCTAGTTAAGGTTTCCATGTATCACTCTTATGGTGGGTCTATCCGATACACTTTTATCTAACATGTATATGTGTGCTTGGTTTGATATCACCATATCATTAATAGTGAGATTTTGTCATTAACCAACTCGCCCTCTGATCTTATGTTTCATTGTTGTTTATTTACCTTCTACAATAACAACCGATCAGGGACAAAACAAGAATGCATATACTCATAGCATCTATACAATCTCATTGTTCAGGTCCTCAACCTGAAGACATACAATCATTGAGTAATATAATTCTCTAGAGATTTATTGTGTTATTTGAATATCTCAAAACTTAATAGATATAATAAATTGGAAGCTTGCCTTTATTAATAATCAAATCATATACAAGTTAAGCCATTACAATCATCATATGATTTGCTCCAGGGCATACATATCAACATACCCCCACTTTCACTTAGAGACAATCACCCAGAATCTTATTTCGAGCCACCAAACTTTAACATCATGCTTCTTATATGAAAATGTTTTAGATAAGATATCAACATCATTGTTCTCAGTTTGTACACTACAAATATTTACATCTCCTCACTGTACAACGTCTCATACGAGATGATACTACCTTTGTATACGCTTTAAGTGTTGGGTTCCTTAGCTTGTACAACAGCTCCATTGTTGTCACAATATAGCTCAATTGCATCGTTGATGCTTGGAACGACCCCAAGTTTTGTAATGAACTTCTTGAGTAACTATTCCAACTTACAACTCTATTGTTTAGGAAAAACACAAATCCTGATTGTGATTTATAATAATCTTTTACAGTATGGAAGCTTGCACCAATGTAACCTCTTACCACCAACTCTTCCTCTCATTCATACAACAAGATATGATCCTTGGTCCTTCTCAAGTACTTGAGTATTTTCTTCATGACTATCTTGTGAGCATCACTTGGATCTGACTAATATCTACTCTTCATTATTAGGGCATATGAGATGTCTGGATGGGTGCACAACATCACATACATGATGGATCCAATTTCCAACACATATGGAATCACACTCATGCGCTCCCATTCTTCACAAGATATGGGACACTAAACTTTAGAGATGGTCACTCCATGCAACCCTGGCAGGTTTCCTTTCTTTGAGTTCTCCATGATGAACCACTTCAACACTTTGTTAATGTATGTGCTTTGACTGAGTCCAAGAAGTCTTCAGGATCTATCTCTATAGATATTTATCCCCAATACGTAGGATGCTTCTCCCATGTCTTTCATAGAGAATGTATTTCCAAGCCATGTCTTCACCTTTTATAAAGTAGGGATGTCATTAACCATCAAAACAATGTCATCTACATACAATATGTAGAATACTACCATGATCCCACTAACCTTCTTTTACATACAAGGTTCATCTTCATTTTAAATAAAGTCAAACTCCTTGACTGTCTCATCAAAATGAAGATTCCATCTCCAATATGCTTGCTTCAATCCATAGACTGACCTTTGTAGATTACATACTTTATTTGCAAACTTTAGAATTATAAAACCCTCACGTTGTGTCATATACACATCTTCAAAAAAATTCCCATTAAGGAATGTGTTTTAACATCCATTTGCCAAATCCCATAGTCATGATAAGCGCAATAGAAAGCATGATCTTTATGGACTTAACCATGGCCACTGGAGTTTGTCATAGTCAAAGCCTTGAAATTGTATGAAACCCTTTGCAACCAATCTTCCCTTATAGGTTTGAACTTTTCCATTCATGACGGTCTTCTTCTTGAAGACCCATTTTCATCCTATGGGTTTTACCTCTTCAGGTGGATCCACCTAAGTCTATACTTTGTTGGTATACATGGATTCCATCTCAGATCTCATGGCCTGAAGCCATTTCTCAAACTTTGGTCCCTCAATAGCATCTTGATAGGATATTTTCTCATCATTTATTACCAATTCACTACCTTCCTAAGTCACAAGATATCTATATCTCTCAGGTTCAAGGTGTATCCTATTAGATCTATGAGGTTAATGTGTTACTTGAGGAATTTGATATTACACAACAACTTGTGAGTCTCTTTGTTCCTCTTTTACATCTATCGGTACAATGATCTCTTATTGGTCTTGAACCTCTTCGAGATCCACTTTCCCCCCCCCCCACGGATTCCTTTGGAAATAAATTCCTTTTATAGGAATTTAACATTTTCGGCAATAAGTATTTTGCTGTCAGTTGGGTGGTATAAGTAGTATCCCCATGTCTCTTTGGGATATCCAATAAAATAACATTTATCAGACATATGGACAAGCTTTTTAGGAAACATGTTCATAACATAAGCTTCACATACCCAAATCTTCATGAAATACACAATGGGACATTCCCCATGCCATATCTCATATGGTGTCTTTAAAAAAAACTTAGATGGTACTCGATTAAGTGTAAATGTGGTGGTTTTGTAACATCCTAGGATTTGAGGCCTCGGATAAAAAGATCTTATAAGGAATGATTGGACTACCCATATCACCAAGGTGCACCTCCTTTTCTGGGAGCCCATCACTAAGAACTCCATAGTTAAGCGTGCTCAGCTTGGAGTAGTACTGGGATGGGAGACCTGTCGAGAAGTTGATCCTGGCATGCGCGTGAGTGAGGACAAAGCATGTAGTTAAGGCTAGTGGTGGTCTGTGGGGATAGTCGTCATTCTTGAAACTTCACTAGAGCCTTGGGCAGTGGGCTCAGACATTACAAATGGTATTAGAGCCAATTCCCCTCTAGTAGGTGGGGCCTGCATGGGCATGGCATGCCAGTCTTGAGCTGTGCGGTCTAGGCATGTAGGAAAGGGTTATCCATGATTGACATAGACACCCTTGTGATGGTATTCTGTGATCAGGAGCTGGGTGTCCATGGGCCATTATGGGTTTGCACTGAAATGGGGAAGAGATTATGAGGCCTTATAGTTGATCCTTGATGAGGACGTCAAGAGTCTAAGTGGGGGAGATTGTAACATCCCAAGATTTGAGGCCTCGGATAAAAAGATCTTATAAGGAATGATTGGACTACCCATATCACCAAGGTGCACCTCCTTTTCCGGGAGCCCATCACTAAGAACTCCATAGTTAAGGGTGCTCAGTTTGGAGTAGTACTGGGATGGGTGACCTGTCGAGAAGTTGATCCTGGCATGCGCGTGAGTGAGGACAAAGCGTGAAATTAAGGATAGTGGTGGTCTGTGGGGACAGTCGTCATTCCTGAAACTCTACTAGAGCCTTGGGCAGTGGGCTCAGGAATTACAGGTTTCAAGATCATACCCACAGAAGAAAGTTGGAAGATCGGCAAAACTCATCATTGATCGCACCATATCCAGTAATGTGTGATTCCTTCTTTCTGACACACCATTATGTTGTGGTGTTCCAAGTGGATTCCATTGTAATACAATATTATGAGCTCTCAGCAGATCCTCAAACTCTAGTCTTAAGTATTCTCTACCTCGATCAGATCGAAGTTCCTTAATACTTTTGCCAAATTGATTCTACACTTTATTCATAAACTCTTTCAACTTTTCAATAGTTTCTAACTTATGTTTCATAAATGAACATAACCATACCTACTGAAATCATCGGTGAAGGTAATGAAGTATTGATAACCACCTCTAGCAATTGTTCTGAAAGGTCTACATACATCAATATGTATGAGTCCTAATAGATCACTAGCTCTCTTAGCGCTACCACTGAATGGAGTCTTGGTCATCTTTCCCAACAAATAAGATTCACATCTCTATATTGATTCAAAATCAAAAGAGTCAAGATAACTATCTTTATGGAGTCTAGATATGAGATTCTCATTTATGTGCCCTAGACGACAATGCCAAAGGTATGTTTGGTTTGAGTCATTGACATTTTGTCTTTTCACTGGGTTGCTCCAGGACCAGGTACATCCTTGAAACCATCCTTCCCATCTTATAGTTATTGATGTGATTCGCTGGTTTATGGGGAATATAGTAGTACAATTTATGTTTTTGATGCTTGTTCTATAGCCATATTTTCCTATAGTAGTATCAGAGCGAATGTCAATTTACTATATTTTAGGATAACTAATATGATCGTATTTTTGGTTTTATCATTTAATAATTGCATCTGATGTGAATAATTTATTATTCATTCAAATACCATGATAATACCAAACTAATATAAATATATATATGTATATATGCAATTTACATACGTCTCCCTAAATTGACGGTGGATGTGTAGTGTGGTTATGGCCAACAACCCTAATTGTTTGTGCATGTTTGTGTGTTTGGTTAAATGTGTTTTATCTCAGTTTGCATATTGAGCATCTATCTTAACTTCCAATTGCAAGAGTATTATTATGTCCTACCTTAACTCCCCCCTCGAATGTAACTCGAGGTTTCTAAATAATCATGTCCTAGTAGGATAGTTTACTTTCCTATTACGACAAAGAAGAAGGACGCTCAAACCACACCAACTGACCATCTCATAAGTGAATCGACCGGCTGGAGGACCGAGGAGGGCCAGAGGATGAGTCGAACCGACCGACTAGTGGGGTCAACTGATCAGGTGGAGGATCTTGTAGATGGTGGATCACTGGACCAGATGAACGGTGTGATGACCAACCGACCAACCAGGAGGTGAGATGATCAGTTCAAGGGTTGAACCAATCAACCCAGATTAGCAAGCACATATATTAATCAAAAATAGGTTTCTGCATGTCATGTGGACCCTATATTGTGGTAATTCATTATGGCTCCAAAGAATTACATTAGGCTGGCCATAAACATCACCTTTTGTTTATTGCATGTTTTTGTTGTAAGATATAGAATGTATATGATATGTACTATATATGTGGTGATTGGACAAAGTATATGTATTTATGAATACAAACTCCCTTGAATAAAATATCAAGTCTAAGGTGCTTTCCGTAAGCAACACACATGAAAAGCTTGATCGACCCAGCCTGGGTGCACCCTAGTGTGGTGCGTCGTCTATCTCATAGAAGTGTGATGATAGATATGTGGGTCTGCCCTAGCAGGGTGCATAGTGTATCATGTTGACTTATGGGTCAGTCTTAACTAGATGATATTAATTTGATTAAGAACCTAGAAGTATACATATCATCAATGACAAAGAGTTGTGCATATCATCTATCAAGAGTTGCATATGATGCCAATGGAAAAAGTTTCCTACCTGATAGAATCAATTTGTGGGTGACAACCCTAGCTGGCTCATGATTTTAATATGAATTAAGGATCTTGGCCCACAAGAAGGTTGTACACATCAATCTTTCGAATTAGTAGCGAGGGATATCAATTTGAACAAAATAGTGGGAGTGATAATTAATAAAAGGCCTAAATAAATATCATCAAATATTTTTCAAATGAAATCAAATCAAAAGGATTTTTGGCAAACATAAAATTGTCTCTTGTAGAATCAAATCATAAATAAATCATTGTTGCAATCAAAGGATAATCTAAATGAGATATATTTCCATATCTGGTTCAGGACCCTGAGAAATGTTTTGCATGATATTGAAACACCAGTACCAATAAAATCCACATCATACTCGTCTAAGTTGGATGCTTACTTGAAGCATGCCAACAAAGTTATAGACATAAAGAACCTTATGATGGGATGTATGAACTATGAGTTGCATAAACAACAAGATAAGCATGAAAGGTATAATGTTTCTTAGGCGCTATTTGAGTGTAAACTGACTGAGGGAAATCCAATAAAGCCTCATGTGCTCAATATGATTTGGCATATGGAGCATCTAGAAAGTCTAAATTTTTCTTTAGGTCAAGAGTTAGCCATGGATATGATTTTTCAATCATTGCCTAAATCATATAGCCATTTTATCAAGTGTTACAACTTGAGTAACATCGCTAGACTGTTGTCTAAGTTGATTGACATGTTGATATATGTTGAAGCACAAATGAAGAAGGAAAAATCTATGATGGAGATCAATGGAATAGAGTCCAAGGACAAAGGAAAGGCCAAGAAGTGTTGTGGGGCTAAGCTAAGGTCCAAGTCTTCTACACTCAAAAGGAGAAGGATATAGAAATTTGAATCAAGGGATAGAGATCTCTACTTCAGGTATATACATAATTGAGATTAAATTCACTTTCCTCATATTGGGTATTAGATGCCAGATGTGGATCACACATTTGCTCAAATGTGAAGGATCTGAAAAGAAGTAGACCTTTAGCTAAAGGTGAGGTTGAATTGTGCATTGCTAGTGAATCTAGAGTTGCTTCCAATGTAGTTGGAACCTATGAGTTAGATCTACCCAATGGGATTCTAATAGAGTTAGAAAATTGCTATTATGTACCTAACATTAATAGGAACATCATATCTATATCTTGTTTGGACAAGAAAGGATTTGAATTTCTTATACAGAATGGAAGATGTTTTATTAGTAAAGATGGGATCTTTTATGGCAGTGCCCAAATGTATTATGGTTTATACTTGACAGATCTAGAGACAAGTGTGTATAATGTAAATACTAAAAGAGAAAAACTCAATTACGCAAATCTAACATACCTTTGGCATTGTTTTCTAGGACACATAAATGAGAAACGCATCTCCAGACTCCATAAAGATGGTTATCTGGACTCTTTTGATTTTAAATCAATAGAGACATGTGAATCATGTTTGTTGGGCAAGATGACAAGGACTCCCTTCACTAGTCGAAGTGAGAGGGCTAGTGATCTATTAGGACATATACATACTGATATATGTGGGCCTTTTCGAACAACTGCTAGAGGTGGGTATTAGTAATTCATTACCTTAAATAATGACTTTAGTAGGTATGGTTATGCTTACCTAATGAAACATAAGTCAGAAACTCTTGATAGGTTCAAGGATTCTATGAACGAAGTACAAAACCAACTTGGAAAAAGTATTAAGGCACTTCATTCTGATTAAGGTGGAGAATACTTAAGCCAATACTTTTTGGAACTTCTATGAGCCCATGGGATCATATCTTAGTGTACTACTCCTAGAACACCACATCACAATGGTGTATCAGAAAGAAAGAATCACACATTACTAGATACGGTGTAATCAAATATGAGTTTTGTTGATCTTCTGACTTCCTTTTGGAGACATGCTCTTCAAACCGCAATGTTTACTCTTAACCATGTACCATCTAAATCAGTTCAAAATACACCACATGAAACATGGTATGGGAAGCATCCCAATGTGTCTTTTATGAGGATTTGGGGGTGTGAAGCCAATGTTAGGAAAATATTTCCTGAAAAGCTTGAACCCAAATCAAATAAATGTTATTTTTTTGGATATCCCAAGGAAACTAGGGGATAGAACTTATACAACCCAACTGACAACAAAATAGTTGTTTCCAAAAATGTCATATTTCTAGAAAAGGAATTTATTTCCAAAGGAAACAGTTGGAGAAAAGTAGAACTCGAAGCAGTTCAAAACCAGAAAGAAAACATTGAACCAATATATGCATAAGAGGAACAAAGAGCGTCACAAAGTGTTGTGGAATCTCAAATTCCTCAAGTAACACAGGTAGCTCGTAAATCTAATAGGAAATGCCTTGAACTTGAGAGATTTGGATATCTTGTAACTCAGGAAGGTGGTGAGTTATTGATAGATGATGTTCCAACAACCTATCTAGAAGCTTCTAAGGGACCAGAGTCTAAGAAATGGTATGAGGCCATGAGATTTGATATGGAATCCATGTATACCAACAAGGTATGGATCTTTTTGGATCCACCTGAAGGGGTAAATCCCATAGGGTGCAAGTGGGTCTTCAAGAAGAAAAACAACATGGATGGTAAAGTACAAACCTATAAGGGCAAATTGGTTGTAAAGGGTTTCAGACAAGTTCAAGGTATTGACTATGACGAAACCTTTTCACCAGTGGTCATGGTTAAGTCCATCAGGATCATGATTGTTATTTTAGCTTATCATGACTATGAGATTCGGTAGATGGATGTTCAAACTGCATTCCTTAATGAAAATCTTCTCAAGGATGTGTATATGACACAACCTGAGGGTTTTATGAATCCAAAGGATGCAAATGAAGTTTGTAAGCTACAAAGGTCAATCTATGGGTTGAAGCAAGCATCCTAGAGTTGGAATCTTTGTTTTAATGAGATAGTCAAAGAGTTTGGCTTTATTCAAAATGAAGATGAACCTTGTGTGTACAAGAAGGTTAGTGGGAGCATAGTGACATTCCTCATATTGTATGTAAATGACATACTATTGATGGGGAATTAGATTCCTTCTTTATAGATGGTAAAGAACTAGTGGGGAAGTACATTCTCTATGAAAGACTTGGGAGAAGCATCTTGGGGATTAAGATCTATAGAGATAGATCTAGAAGGATTTGTAAACTAAGTCAAAGCACATACATTGATAAAGTGTTGAAGCAGTTCAGCATGGAGAGCTCAAAGAGAGGAAACCTACCCATGTGACATGGATTTACCATCTCTAAAGCTCAATATCCCAATTCTTGTGAAGAAAGGGAACACATGAGTTTTATTCCATATGCATCAAGAATTGGATCAATCATGCATGTAATGTTGTGTACCCATCTCAATGTCTCATATGCTTTGAGCATGACAAGTAGATATCAGTCAGATCCAAGTGATGCTTACTGGAAAGACATGAAGAACATCCTCAAGTACTTGTAAGGACTAAGGATAAGTTCTTGGTATATGGCGGAGTGGAAGAGTTGGTGGTAAAGGGTTACACATATGCAAGCTTCTATACTAATAAATATGATTATAGATTGCAATCTAGATGTTGTGTTGCCTAAACAGCAGAGTTGTGAGTTGGAGGTGTTCCAAGCAAGAGATAGTTGCCAATTCTACAATAGAGGCTGAGTATATTATTGCATCAAGTGCAACAAAGGAAGTTATATGGATCTAAAAGTTCATTTATGAACTTAGGTTTATTCCAAGCATTTGTCACACAATTGAGCTATATTGTGACAATAACGAAGCTATTGAACAAGCTAAGGAACCCATATCGCATCAGCATTCCAAGCATATACAATGGAGATTCCATCTCATACGAGAGATCATACAATGAGGAAATGTAAAATTTGCTGAGTACTGACTGTGAGCAATATTGTCAACCCCTTGACATAGGCACTTTTGCAGCAAAAGTATGATGGTCATGCTAGGTCACTTGGAATAAGATTTGTGGGTGATTGTCTCTAAGTGCAAGTGGGAGTCTATTGGTATGTATACCTGGAGAGACAATCACATGATGATTGTAAAGGCATAATTTATAAATATTTTGATTAATAATAAATCCAAGCTTCCAATTTATTATGTTTTATTAAATTATGAGACAATGAATCAACATTTTTAATATCTGAAGAATGAATGATACCTAATGACATATGTTTTCAGGTTTAGGACCCGAACAATGAGATCATATGTATGTGAAGAGTTAATATATTCTTGTTATGTCCCTAGTTAGATGTTATTTTAGAAGGTTGATAGATAACAATAACACATATGACTAGAATGTGTGTTGGTTGATGACAGAATCTCATCGGTCATGATATGTGATATCAAACCAAGCACATAGATACATGTTAGAAAACAATGTATTGGGCAGACCCACCATAAGAGTGACACATAAAACCATTACAATGGTAGTCATAGTCAGCTCTCATAGTGTTGGTGGTGATTGTGGTTCCTAAACTTGAAGTCACTATACTCATCACATGTCATTCGGTATGCATTGACATCATCAAACATAATCCTGAATAAGGGTTTCCATAACGGTGATGACTGAGTGATTGTGACACATGGGACTAATTGTGAGTGATGTAGATGGGATTTGAACCTCCTATTGGAGTATGATATCCTAGGCCTCTTAATAAGTGAGACTGAGAAATGCATAGCCATGCACATGTGAGTCAATATGTGATATTGATCTTACATGTATCTTAGACAGTTTGCTTTTCTTCAAGGAACAAGATTGAATGTTGAAGAGGAAAACTACTCCATCCCTCAAGTTCAATCTAGATATTCGTGACAAAGGAACTATACTAATAGTATAACACCATACACAGATTGCATATTGAATTTGTTCTCCAACTTTCCATTTAGTTGGGTAGCAATGATGTGCGACTAGGCACATTTCATTGCTTGTGATGTCATAAGATGTTATGGACATTCACTGCCAACATAATATGGGACCTATAGGGTCACACACATAGGTCATGTCCTAGAATAAGAGTTTGATCTTAAATGATGATTGGATTGATTACTAAAGTGTTTAGGTATTCAATTCAAGCAACAAATCAACTTACTAGACTCCCAACTAATCAACTCATGTGATGAAATGACCATTTGAAGTGTTAGGTTGATTTGATATTGCATTGGCTGAATTCTAGTTGATTTACGGTGCAAAACAACTGGTTCACTTAGTCAAATGACCGGTTCGTGGTGCAAGACAACTATTTTTCTGAGAAAAACACATGGCTCGTGGTGTAATTTGATTACATCAAGGATTAGCATTGACGTCATTACGTGCATTAATTGGAATAGAATTTCCAATTCATATGTGATTGGTAAACATGATGAAATGACCAGTTCTCTAGCCGAACTGATTGGTTTGCATGCCAACCAACCAATTTACTTTGCAAACTGATCGTTCCACCATTCACATGTTGTGAAAATTTGTGATTCTGGTCCCTTCCACTCCCACACAGACTGGGAACCCAGACCCTAACCACTCCTATAAATAGAGGGGCACTTGGTGCTTCCCAAAACACAACTCAATTTTTTATGACAATTGTTGTCCTCTCTAATTGTGGTAACCAATAGAGAGCCCGAGCAAGTCCAACCTGATAAAGGGAGGGATACTAAGGGAGAACAATTATAGGAGAGAAAGTTGGTGACTAGTACACCAACGGGAGAGACAGATCCTTCATGTCCATTCTAGTAGGATGAGAGGAGTTCTAGGAAGTCTATGTGGACTTCCATAGAGGTGAGGTTTCTTTTGCCCATCACTAGGAGGATAACTTCAAAATGTAGTTTGTAGAGGAGCTATTGTAGATGTTGTCCAAGTCTGTTGACTGTGGAGAAGCTACAAATGAGTCCTAGTGCAACTAGAAGTGATGCATGACTACAAAGATGAAGATATGTTGTTGGACTTGCTCCAGGACCAAGTATATCCTAAAAACCATCCTTCCCATCTTATATTTATTGATACGATCCACTGGTTTATGGGGAATGTGGTATTAAATTTTTTATTTCCACTCCTATTCTATAGCCATATTTCCCTACACCATGGTGAGGAGTCCTATCCAAGAGGTGCCTATTGTTTGTGAGTTTGAGGATGTGTTTCCTGATGAGTTTCCTAGAGTTCCTCCTCCTAGAGAGATTGATTTCAAGATCAATTTGGTTCCTAGTACACAGCCGATAGCACAAACATCATATAAGATGGCACCAACTGAGATGCAAGAGTTGAAGAAGTAGTTGTTGGTGTAATTAGGGAAGGGCTTTATCGGATTGAGCACTTCCCCTTGGGGTGATATTGTGTTGTTTCTTCAGAAGAAGGATGTTTCGTAGAGGTTATGCATCGATTATCAATAGTTTAACAAGGTGAAAATCAAGGACAAGTATCCTTTGCCACATATAGACGACATGTTTGATCAATTGAGAGGTGCTACAATGTTCTCAAAGATATATCTAAGGTCAGGATACCATAACTTTTGGATCAAGGCGGATGACATTCCAAACTCAACTTTTAGGTCTCAATACGGTCACTATGAGTTTGTGGTTATGCTATTTGGGCTAACCAATGCCCCAGGAGTGTTCATGGATATGATGAACCAGGTGTTCAGAAATTATCTTGACCAGATCATAGTTGTGTTTATTAGTGATATCTTGATATACTCCAGAGATAGCCATCAACATTATTATCATCTAAGACAGGTGTTCACCTTGTTGCACAAGTTGTATGCTAAGTTCAGAGAGTGTGATTTCTAGCTAAAAGATGTGTCTTTTATGGGGCATGTGATATCTGATGAAGGTGTTTGTGTGGATCCCAAGAAATTTCGGTCAATTTTAGAGTGGTAGCAACCTAAGACACTGACGGTGGTTCACATTTTCCAAGGCCTGGAAGGCTACTACCGTAGGTTCACTAAGAACTTCAGTGTTTTTGTTTTACCCCTAATGAAGTTGACCAGGAAAGGTGTGTCATTTGTCTGGGATCACAATTGTCAACCTTCTTTCCATCTTATGAAGGGGAAGCTAACTCGTGCACCAGTGTTAGTGTTTCTTGAGAAAGAGAAATGTTATATTGTTTTTTGTGATGCGTCTAAGAATTTCTTGGGTTGTGTGATGATGCAAGATAGAAATGTTATTTCTTTTTCTTTGCGACAACTTAAGAAACATGAGGAGAGCTACCAGACGCATGATCCAGAGCTTGCATATGTGGTCCATGCTTTGAATATTTGCAGACACTACCTTCATGGAAAGAAGTGCCAGATCTTCACCGACCACCAGAATATACAGTACATCTTCTCAAAATAGGAGTTGAATATGTGGTAGTGACGCTGGATGGATTTAATCAAAGATTTTTATTTCACCATAGACTACATCTAGGGAAGGTGAATGTGGTGGCAGATGCTTTGATCGTGAAGTCTTCTTTGTCATCCTCTACTGATAAGCAAGGCATGTTGGTGTCTCTTTGCCAGACGAATGTGAATTTGGAGGTCTCCTTGTTGCCAGGCTTGTTTTCGTAGATATAGGTGATTCCTATGCTGAGGCAACAGATTAGAGATGCATAACATAGTGATATTGTGATATGGCAGATATGACCAAAGTTTGGTAATGAGAAGTGTGATGGCTTCCAGGAGTCAAAAGACGGGACAGTGTGTTACCACGATATAGAAATTTTTTTTTTGAGGAAGAACGGGAATCCCTATGAATGGGACTCCCCGTCATATATTAGCTAAATCACTAATTACAAAAGGCATAAAGTTCGAAGGAAAATGCTGAGAAAAGGAAAACCTATCTACTTGGCCCCTACGGGCAGCATTTGCTACCTCGTGAGCAACCTTGTTACAATTACAACTAATATAACTAAAACTACAAAAGGAAAATAAATTCTTCAGGTGGATAACATCTTCAACCATGGATCCAATGTAGTCTTTCCTGAGACAGCTACTGTTGCATGCATGTATGATTTCCTTGGCATCTGATTCCACTTCTATTCTTTCCAGGCCTTTCTCCTTTGCCCATGACATCGCTTCCCTGATTCCCATGGCTTCCGTGAGAGCTATATCCCCCCGGTCATTACCCTTGCCCCCATCATCCCTACAACTGCTCCCCTTTGTCCCTGGACACTACTCCAAGTTCCGACGACCCCTCCTCCCCACACGAGGCATCCACGTTAAGCTTAACGTCACCCTGTGCCGATCGTTTCCAGCTGCTCACCCCGGCGCTGCTGGACGCACCCCTACAGTCACCGTCCCTCTGCTGGCCCCGCCCGTCCGCATGGCCTGTGCTGCCACTTCCGCTCCCGCCCTCAGCTCGACCTTCATTGCTGCCATCATTCCTGCCTCTGTCCACGTCGCTTCTAACCCAGCTCATGGCGCAACGAAACAACATGCCCATGTTGGCATTACCCGACTGGAAAACGCGGATGCACCGTCCACGCCATATAGCCATCATTGCTGCCACTACTACCTTCCTCTCTTCCAATGCCATGTCATGCAAAGCAGCCTCCATAGTTGTTTGAAGCTCACCATCCTTCCTGTCCTCAATCCATTGTCGGATCTCCCTTGAAGTTTGGTCCCATACCTTCGTTGCATTCAGACACCTGAATAACATGTGAGGAATGGTCTCCTTTTCGGACATACAAAGAGTGCATGTTCCGTCTTCCGTACAGTGCCGGTCGAGAAGTCGTCCCCTAGTAGCAAGCCCACCCATGCATATTCTCCACAAGAAGTGAGCTGTCTTTGGACTCCAACCATCCTTCCATACCCTCCTCCATATCTCGTCTCCTATCCGATCATTGTAATTCCGAGCTTCCTCCACCCCAAGAAAACCCATCCAGTATGCTGACTTGATAGTAAACTCCCCATCCTTAGACGGCCACCACATCAATGAATCCTTGGGCTTCCTACGGCTGATCGGAATTGCACATATTTTCTTTGCAATGTTGTCTGGTACAGATTCCCTCACCTTGTTCTCATCCCATCTTGTCCCGTCCTCCGACATGAGCTCCCTCACTTTGTAGTAGTCTGGGCTGCCTTCATGTTTGAACCTTCCAAGTGTATCCCCCTCCTTCGGAACCCACCTGTCGTCCCATAAATCTATGTCCCCTCCGTCCCCCACTCTCCATTGGACTCCCTCCTTCAGCACTGCCTTAACACCCCATAAGCTCCTCCACACATGGCTCGGGTCATACCCCCTTCTCGCCTCCCAAAACGACGTCCATGGAAAGTATCTCGCTTTGAGCACCTTCGTGACTAGAGCCTCCGGATGGCAAACTATCCTCCATTCTTGTCGTGCTAGAAGGGCTTGATTAAAGGTATGAAAATCTCTAAACCCAAGCCCTCCTTGCCGTTTTGGTTTACATAGCTTCTCCCAACTCATCCATGGGAGCTTCCTCTCCTTCTCCTTTGCTCCCCTCCAAAATCTCGCCACCATACGCTGTATATCCTCCATAATACCCACATGCAGTTGGAACACACTCATAACATAGGTGGGAATCGCCTGTGCCACCGCCTTGATGAGGACCTCCCTCCCTGCTTTTGACAACAGTTTCTTGGATCAGCCCTGCAACTTCCTCTGTATCCTTTCTTTTATGAAACTGAAGACCTGCTTTTTTTATCTGCCCACCATTGTAGGAAGCCCAAGATAGCAAGCATGTCTATCCACCGCATGTACTCCCAAGAGAGCTCGCAACTCCTCTCTTCTACTGCCTTGTACCCCTTTGCTGAAACCACAATATAGAAATGGTTCCTTATGTTAATAATCTGAGGAAGCTAGTTCTAGAAGAGGCTCACTCTTTCATGTATGCTATGCATCCAGGTAGTATCGAGATGTACCACAATATGAAAGATTTGTATTGGTGTCCTTGCTCGAGGAAATGGGATCATATCACAATGGACTTTGTGGTTGGACTTCCAAGGACATCCAATGGTCACGATTTCATCTGGGTGATAGTTGACAGGTTGACCAAGTCAACATACTCCCTCCCTGTGAAGACAATGTATATTGTTGAGAAGTTGGTGCAAGTGTATGTTGATGAGATAGTTTGTTTTCATGGTATCCCAATGATGATAGTGTCCAACAGAGGTCCTTAGTTTACTAGTATCTTTTGGGAGCGTCTGCACACAACCATGGGTGTACCTCAAGGTCTCTCCTTGGAAAGTCATTTTGAGGTTTGGGAAGTTCGCTCCCAGTTATATGGGACCTTACCCTATGGTGGAGCATGTTGGGAAGGTGGCTTACAAGTTGGAGTTACCACCCGAGTTGCATAGGATGCATCCAATTTTTCATGTCTCTATGTTGATGAAGTGTCATCCTAACATAGAGATAGTGTTGTATCCTATGGAGGTTGAGTTAGAGGAGGATGTATCAAATGTGGAGGGTCATGTTTTGATCTTGGATCAGAGGGTGAAGAAGTTGAATAAGATGGATAAGGTTTTTGGCATAATCGTGGTGTGGAGGAATCCACGTGGGAGTTTGAGGAAGATATTTGTAGGATGTATCCATCTCTTTACGTGTAGGATTTCGGGGGTGAAATCCTTGTTAGGGGCTTATTGTTGTAAGACCCCTGACCTAGCTTAGTGCTTGATCTTGCTTGCTTTTCTTAATAAGATGCTTAAACCTTAATGTAATCTCTTGAGACGACTTAATAACATGTGACACATTTATGTTTACAGTTTGGTCAAGTTTGGTTGATTTTTGATTTGGTTATGCTATATGTGTGTTTTTTTTACCAAGTTCCAATTTACCCATGTTGAGGGTTTATCTTGCAATTTATAACATGTTGGTTGTGCCTCCTATGTTTTGGTATCATGAGAGATAGAATGATGCATAAGGGTGCATTGCTGGACTTTGGTTGATGAAGTGGCATCATGTGTGTTGAGCTAGGGTTTGCATGGATGCTTGGGTTGATGGTGGTGTCGACCATGTTTGTTGATATTTGAAGTATTGCGATCGAAATGCTTCTTGGTTGCATTTTGTAGTGACCCATAGGCCTTGTCCTTGATCTTGGTCAAAATGTTTTATCTCGTGTTGATGTGTTGTGGCCCTTTGCTTTAGGTGTCATGGGTGGCAGTCATTACCATGATGAACTTTGGTTTTGTTTTGACCGAAAGGGTGTAGTGGACCAAGTAGTCGCTACATTACCTTAGTTTTAACAATATTTGGTGCATGCATACCTTGAGTGCCTGCATGGCCTAGGTTTGTGAAGGACAAGTGTAACATCCCTGACCTGGGTTAAGGATTAACCCTAGAGGTTTTTCTTAAGTAAGTCATTTATATTCTTGTCTTTATCTTTTGAAAAGCATTTAAAGCTCAAGAGGAACTTATGTTTCAATTTTAGTCCTTTTTGAATAATGTTGAAACAATGTTTTACTTGTTTTGGACTAAAGTGCAAATTACCCAAGTTGAAGGGTTAACTTGCAAATATTACATGATAAAATGTTCCTCAAATGTTGAAGCATCATAAGAATGAAAATGATGCATAGGTATGGCTTGTGGTAGCCTGAGCACCAAGAAAGAGCTTATTAAGCTATGTTTGTGCATTAAAGCATAGTTTTGATGCAATGTGCAATTTACCCAAAACCTAGGGTTCAATATGCAAAATACCACTTCTAGAGAGTCCCTAATATTTCTTGGTATCAATTAGAGACAAGAAAATTATAGTGGCATCTCATTTGAATCTCTTTGGAGGAGAGAGAATCTTGATATTAAAATAATCAAGATTTAAGCATAATTGAAACCCTAATTCAATTTAATGCAAAAAGAAATATATTAATGAAAGTGCCCTTCAACCAAAAATGTGATGGTTGAAATTACATAAGAATGAACGTCCTTTTTCTTGCAAAGGCAACGAAATATCTAAAGTGAGTGGAGAGTCCACTCACATTAGTTAAAGAAAAAGTAATATCCACTCAATTTTGGATATTATTATTATATTGATTAAGGTGCTTAATTTGTTTTCTTTAATTCATGGATAATGAAGAGGAATTACAAGCTAGGGGAGATGGATTCGTATTCAAGGGATGGAGGGGAGTATGTGGCACCAATTTTGGGAGTTGAATGAATTATTTATCACTTTCTCTCTCATTGAAATTCCCTTATATACATCCCATTTTCAACCCACATGAAAGGCTTTTTCGATTCCATTTTCTTTCCTTTCTTTGTCCGTGCACAAAGAATCTTAGGAGCAACAGGACAACATGCCCCAACCTGTAGGTAAGCTCCATAGTCATCTTCAACCTTGATTTCATGGTGGAAATCGAAATTCAATGCTTAATTTCTTCTTTTCTTCATTCAATCTTCAACCTTAGCCATTCATTTCACTCAAAGACTTTAGTACGAGCCTTTGGAAGTTGAGGAAGCTTCATTCACCATTGAGGACGTGAATCTTGAAGCTTGGATTCAATCTTGAAGGCGGGTTATATAACTTGAACCCTTAAATGTCATTATTGCTTGCAATTTATTCATCATGTGTTGAACCTTTCTTCTTCCTCGATTTCATTTTGATTAGTTGTTGAAATCACCATAAGAATCACAATTGATTTCGAATGTTTGAAGCTTGAAGATGATGACATCATTTTAAGCACACACCTCAACAAAGGAAATTGCAAACGGTTTTGAAAACCGATTGAGTTAATTCGGTTTCAAAACCAATTGAGTTGATTTGGTTTCAAGACCGAATGGGTATTTGAACCCAAGATCGAATGGGTAATTGAACCCAAGACCGAATGGGTAATTTACTTCAAGACCAAATGGGTAATTAAACCCAAGACCGAATGGGTAATTTACTTCAAAACTGAATGGGTAATTGACTTCAAGATCGAATGGATAATTGAGTTCAAAACCGAATGGGTAATGGATCTCAAGATCGAATGGGTAATGGATCTCAAGATCGAATGTGTAAATTGAACTTCAAAATCATTTGGGTCTATTGCTGATGTGAATGATGAAGATCCAATGGCTCAAATTGATTTAATGGATTCAAGAATGGGTGATCCATTGATTAAAAACCCTAATTGGATTGATTTGGTTGAAACCCTAAATCGATTGAGTCAATTTCAATGTTGGATGGCGCAAACGGTCTCAAGACCGTTTGAGGTCAAACAGTCTCAAGACTGTTTGAGGTCAAGTGGAGTCATGGATGGATGGAGATCCAAGGGTTGTAGTTTGATGTACTTTCAATGGTCTCAATATTGGATGATTCAATGAGTGCAAAACCTAAAGTCAATTGGTTGATTGAAGGAACACCTAGATGACCCCTTTCGGTTTCTAGATGGTTTGGACCAAATGGTCTTGAAACTGTTTGAGTCCAAATGGTCTTGAGACTATTTGGGATCAAACGGTCTTTAGACCATTTGGAGGACAAATGGTCTCAAACTGTTTGATGTTCAATCGGTTTCAATGATGAGTTGTTCATTCATTTTCGAACCATTTAGGGTTAATTATATTTAATTCAAACGGTCTCAAACTGTTTAGAAATTGTGAGATCAAGACTGTTTGATGGTCTAACGGTATTAAGACCAATTGAAGATGTGGATCAAGAACGTTTGTAGGTCAAGCACCTCAAGACCATTTGAAGGTCAAACATCTTAAAATCATTTGAAGGTTCAAAAGTATCAAAACCGTTTGGAGACCTATTAGCCTCAAAGCTATGAAAGATCAATTAACCCTATGATTGTTAATGATGTACCTCAAAGATAATTACAATGGTTGTACCTTTAAGGTACTAGGGTGATTAGTATCCTTAGAAGGGTTAACCTTTGATGCTTATGAAAGTAATATCTAAATACATTATGCTAACCCTAAATGTATGTACTTGAATGAAGGGTTGACCTAATCTAATCAAACTTGAAGCAATCAACATCCTAGAGAGGATGAGAGAGAGAGAGGAATTCATACATGTATGATAATTATGTAGTGGACAAGCCTCAACACTTTCAACACAAATAAAATATGTAGTTAGGGTATGATCCTTAATAAAGAGGTCATGAAACCCTAATTGAGAATGTTGATGAGCCCTAACCCTAATTTAGGGCAATGTTAGGTGAAACCCTAATCTAGTGTAATGTTATAACCCTAATCTAGGGTGACGATATGAGTAATCAAAATTCATGGTAAAATAATGAAAAACCCTAATTTAAGAGGATGCTTCATGAAAACCCTAATAGCGGGTAATGCCACATGAAACATTAATTTGGGGAAAAGTTATAAGGAACCTTAATTTAAGATAATAAACTCTAATCTAGGGTGATTCCATGTGAAACCCTAATCCAGGGTGATGCCATGTGAAACCCTAATCCAGGGTGATGCTATGAAATGCTATATGAAACCCTAGCCTAATATAGGGTGAACATATGTAAAACCCTAATTTTGGGTTATAGTGCGTGAAACCCTAATCTTGCGATAAACCATAACCCTAATTTTGGCCTATGGGTTGAGAAACCCTAATTTTAGGTAATGTTGTGTGAAACCCTAATATAGGGTGATGTTATGTAAACCCTAATTGATAAAGATGGGAAACCCTATTCCTAATAATGGAATAGTGACTAATATATTGATAAGTGAAATATCTAAAGTGGTTGATAATGGATAACCTTATAGCATCAATGCCTTAACTCGAGATGAGTCCATATCATTGAAGATCGTTGAACAATTCAAATGTGTGACTTATGTCTAGTACACTACATGATAAATGTGATGAGTTAGTGCATAAAGTATTAAAATGGGAAATACCCTAATACAAGATATGTTGATGAACATAAGTAAGATAAAGGTGACAAGGGAAGTGATACATCAAGACATGATAGATATCACATCCAACACCTCAAGATTGATACATTTTGATGTATCCTAAATCCAATATACTTGGATGAGTAATACATGAAGTGTGTCATGTCAATTGTTGCATTGAGATGTAATGCACTTTGATAAGTGTAGGCTATCAAACCTTAAGAAAAGGTTAAGCCAAGTTAATAAAGTATGATGTAATCATATTCTGGTAAAGTTGAGAGAGGAACTCATATCTTGTGTTGATAATTCATTTAATGATAAATGATGAGAATAAGTAAGCATGATTGAATACTTATGTTATCAATGTTGGCTCCTAGTTGTGTGGAGCAATGAATTAGGGATTGATCATTAAATAATATGATCTTGAGAACCTAAATGGTTAATAATGGAAAATCCTAATCAAAGGTAATATTATGTATGAGAAACCTTAAGTGATAAGGAAATGAAACCCTAACCCTAATTATGGGAAGGTTGTAAATCTTTTATTGCAAAAGCCTTGTTAGGCATGTTAAATATTTGTATAAAAGTATAATGATCAATGTCCTTGTGAGCCATGTGAATCGGTTGTTGCCTAGTGAGAGGTGATAAGATGTGCAATGGCCTTGTGAGCCATGTGAATAAGTTGTTACCTAGTGAGACATAACAAGATGTAATGGCCTTGTGAGCCATGTGATAATTTGTTGTCTAGTGAGAGGTGACAAGATACTTAATGGGCCTTGTGAGCCATGAGAGATGCTTGTGTAGTAAGTATCATGTTTATCTTGGTCAGATGACCGAAAGGTAATAGTTATCTGATAAATGATAACCATGTTTAGTGATGAACTAAGGGTTTGAATACCCAGATCCAGTAAACATGATGATGATGTTGAGGGATGTGAATCCCCAGAAATGAGATAAGGGATTGAGATCCCAATGTTTTATAAATCTTTGAAAAGTACTTGATAGAAGTATTACACATTCTTTTAGTATTTGTTATAATAAATTATGTTTGAAAACATGGTTGATGCTAAAAGAATATGGTAATACACTTAATTAATCAAGTGGGATCTTATCATGTAGTACCATGGCCATATAAACATCAGCGTCAGAATTTGCTAGATGGTGAAATGGGTTGCTCACCGGCATAACCTGAAATGCATATTTTTGAATATGCGGGGGTGATGGGTGAAAATATATGTACGCCCTAATGGAGGAATTGATGTGAGATAAACATTAAATCTCTCAATCCTTCATTATATATGTCAGGGTGGATGTATCACTAATCCCCTGATAATGGGATGGATGTATCATGAATCTCCTGACAATATTAATGCCGGATGGATGTGAGATAAACATGAAATCTCTCGATTGTGAAGAGAGTACAGCCGCCACTATAACTCTATAGCGAAGTTGCTAGTATACCCTAGAAAGCTATTTAGCAGAGACACAAGATGTTCTACTTTGAATCTCGTACTGACCGAGATAAGGGAGGTCATGGCAGTCGGCTCTTCCATTGACCTTGTATGGCACCGATTTCGACTTCGCAATAGTCAGTTGGAGTATGAGCGGTATACCTCATCTCCTCACGGCACAAGTGTGATTGTAAAATGTAATCAGCTGTATAGCATTTTTTCTTAAGGATTGAATATGAAAATCATTGGTTGATGTTACATTTCTTTTATGCATCTTTAGCTGATAGATGATATATTTATGTTTCCTTACATTCCTTGCATAGTAGATAGATGATTTATAATCTACCATGGGTAGATGTGATGTTTTCTTTAAGAAAGAAGATTATCTTATTCTTTTCATACAGTATTAATATTGTTGTTAATATAAAAGAACCCCTGCTCAGTTTATTACTATTTATCTATAATAATAATGTTTCTGGCGGAGAGTTATATCTCTCGCTGGGACAATTTCGATTGTCTCACCCCCGTGGGATCCAACTTTTTAGGTAGATGTAGAAGAAGATGCAGAAACCCTATAGGAGGGGGAGAGCAGCATTAGCCATAGTGACAGTTGTAAAACTCCTCGTGGAGACTCTAGATGTCATATTTTGCATAGAGAGTCCTATGTGTCGTCTATGTACTCTCAGGTCCTCGGAGTTAGTAGTTAGTACTTTGAATGAATCAATCTGAGATTTTGGCTTGATGCCTTGACGTTCTTATGATGCTTGTGTATAGATTTAACAGAGAAGTTGATGCTTGTAATTCTCAAGAAGGAATGGTACAAGATATATACTTATGAACCAGGATGTAAATGAAATATAGTGGTTCTTGATAAAAGAGTTTTCCTGTGTTTGGATCTCTTTCAAAAAGGTTTTGTTTTTAGTGATTTTCATTAATCCTTTGTTGATGATCGCTTCCGCTTAGTTAATAACATTTTGTTCGAACAGTGCGTCACAATTTAGTGGTATCAAAGCTCTAGGTTCGCTGAGTCTACAGAGACATAGGATTAAGGTTGTTGAGTCTATTCTAGTGTCTTCCAGTTTATCTGATAGTGTCTTCTACTCATATAGGAGAAGAAGAACTTAAAGATGTCTGGATCACACGAAGAATATGCTACTGAGAGCAGCAATGTTGCACCAACAGAAGATGTGAGGGACCAGGAGAGAGAAGAATGGATGCCTAAGAATCCCCAAGATGAACCAACTATGATAAGGAATCCTTCTTTTAATATCACTATTGGGCAGGTTAGGATTGCAATAATGCGTATAGTGGACCATATATTAGCAATACAACCTAGATTACCAACCCCTAATGATGAAGTTTTGGACTCTAACAGGATTCTTGCTCAACATCAGCATGTTGAAGCAATGAATATTGATGAAAGGAATAGGTTACAACCTGAAACCAGGATTTGCCACAAGTGTAGGCAACCTGACTGTCTAGAAAAGGATAATGAGAAAAGAATTAATAAAAGGCCTATCCAAACTCGGGATCAGAGGCCTAGTAGTTCCAAAAAGGGGAAGTTTTTGGTACCCCCGATACAACCAGGGTCTAGTGCACTAGGGAAAGGGATACCCAGAAAGGATAAAGGACCTTTTAGACCATATCAAGAAAACAGAACATGTCACCAGTGTAGATAGATAGGACATCTAGCAAGGAACTGTCCGGTTGGAAACACAATGGTAACCCAACCACTGAGGCAGAGACATCAAGGTCATAGGAGGAAATAGTTTTCTAGTGACATTCGAGGATGTGGACAGACGTCCCAGGCAGGATCAACTGCATTAAATAACAAAGCACAAGGTCAACATTAGGCAACGGTAAGATTCTATGAAAATAATCATCCTGAGGCAATAAACAAACTACGAGGTGAGATAGGTCAGATAAAATAGTTACTTCCTAATATATCATTTCATGATTTCATGTGTTAAATATAAGAAAGTAGTTGTTTTTGAGCTTCCTTTGACTAGTCATATGAGGACACAAGGAAGATGAGGACTTATATTTTACTCAGTATAATCCTTATGATAAAGAAAATGAGACAAAGGAGATGATCCCTGTCTGATAAATCCTATGTGTATAGTAATGATCTTTTCCCATGATGTGGAAATGGGAAATGTGATAAAATCACAAAATGTTCATAAATATGTTAGACAATAGCAAAGGAATGAGTAATGACATGTAATTATCCTTATAATTCCTATGTTGATAGCAAGGAATCTAGGATGAAACAAGAGTAAATGACTCATGAACAGCTTAAGGTTCATGCTATAATGAGAGGAGATGATAATCCTTTCTCTTTGATAAACAACCCTGGATGATGATGGGGTGATAAGAGGAATATGTTTCTTTGTGTGCTCTTCTTTTTGGGACATGGAAATCAAGTGAGTATTATGACACATTTGATGTTCATGGATTAGAAATAATCCAATGATGGATACTTAGAAAGGTATCAGTTCATCTTGGACTTTGGTTCCAAGATAAAGATATGTGTAATAAATAATGTCCCAAGATGGAAGAATGATGAGGATGTGATGTGTTTTTGACACATGTGACATATACCAAAGTAAGGAATTCTGGTATCTAAGAAATATCAGGTGGTATGAGAAAGTAAAAGTATAACTTCTAATTAGACGATATATGCTGGTTACCTGGAATGGGCAACTGTGAAATCAGTCTAATTACATAAAATAGTATGGACATCACTTTTTAGGGGTTTATGCTCCACATAAACATAACATCGATAAGGATGTATTAATTGAAGGAACAATTGTAAAATCATTGTGGGAGAAGCTTATCAAACTAAAAATAATTCTTTAAGATACCTCTAAGATAAATTCTTAATTGACAGGTAACCTCCCCTTATGACAAAAGTATGTACAATTAATAAGATAGTTGGTACAAGTAGTATGAGAATTTAGTGTTGTGTCAACAGATTGGATGGCACAACAGATGTATGATGATACTTGTAGTCACAAGTGGGTGATAAAATGTAACTTTGGTCTTTCATTGGAAGTGAAATGCTAGACTAAATAAGGAATATGGAAGACTCCTCAGAATCAAGAATCATGTCACAAAAAGTTATAAGTTGAGAAAGGTGATATATCAGTAAGATTTGATACCTGAATTAAATAAGGTGTGTATAATGTTTCTCTGACTAAGAAAAGCATTATCTCACACAGAGTTGACTCTACAGTCAATAATGAATAGGACAGTAGAGTATGTGTCATGTGTGACTAATTCTTTGATAACCCTGTGTGGAAGAACTTTGTATTGATCAAAGTTCTATGACATCTCCATGACATTAAGATGTTATGTGGAGACTTAATGATATGATGAATAAATAATATATGTCTTCTTTTACCTGGGATTTCGGGGACAAAATCCTTGTTAGGGGTTTATAATTGTAACATCCCTGAACTGGGTTAAAGCTTAACCCTAGAGGTTTTGCTTAAGTAAGTCATTTATATTCTTGTCTTTATCTTTTGAAAAGTAATTAAGGCTCAAGAGGAACTTATGCTTCAATTTTAGTCCTTTTTGAATAATGTTGAAACGATGTTTTACTTGTTTTGGACTAAAGTACAAGTTACCCAAGTTGAAGGGTTAACTTGCAAATATTACATGATAAAATGTTCCTCAAATGTTTAAGCATCATAAGAATGAAAATGATGTAGAGGTATGGCTTGTGGTAGCCTGAGCACCAAGAAAGAGCTTATTAAGCTATGTTTGTGCATTAAACCTAGTTTTGCTGCAATGTGCAATTTACCCAAAACCTAGGGTTCAATATGCAAAATACCACTTCTAGAGAGTCCCTAATATTTCTTGGTATCAATTAGAGACAAAACAATTAGAGGGGCGTCTCATTTGAATCTCTTTGGAGGAGAGAGAATCTTGATATTAAAATAATCAAGATTTAAGCATAATTGAAACCCTAATTCAATTTAATGCAAAAATAAATATATTAATGAAAGTGCCCTTCAACCAAAAATGTGATGGTTGAAATTACATAAGAATTGACGTCCTTGTGCCTTGCAAAGGCAGTGAAATATCTAAAGTGAGTGGAGAGTCCACTCACATTAGTTAAAGAAAAAGTAATATCCACTCAATTTTGGATATTATTATTATATTGATTAAGGTGCTTAATTTGTTTTCTTTAATTCATGTATAATGAAGAGTAATTACAAGGTAGGAGAGATGGATTCATATGCAAGGGATGGAGGGGAGTATGTGGCACCAATTTTGGGAGTTGAATGAATTATTTATCACTTTCTCTCTCATTGAAATTCCCTTATATACATCCCATTTTCAACCCACGTGAAAGGCTTTTTTGATTCCTTTTTCTTTCCTTGCTTTGGATGTGCACAAAGGATCTTAGGAGCAACAGGAGAACATGCCCCAACCTGTAGGTAAGCTCCATAGTCATCTTCAACCTTGATTTCATGGTGGAAATCGATATTCAATGCTTAATTTCTTCTTTTCTTCATTCAATCTTCAACCTTAGCCATTCATTTCACTCAAAGACTTGAGGACGAGCCTTTGGAAGTTGAGGAAGATTCATTCACCATTGAGGACGTGAAGCTTGAAGCTTGCATTCAATCTTGAAGGTGGGTTTTATAACTTGAACCCTTAAATGTCATTATTGCTTGCAATTTATTCATCATGTGTTGAACCTTTCTTATTCCTAGATTTCTTTTTGATTAGTTGTTGAAATCACCATAAGAATCACAATTGATTTCGAAGGTTTGAAGCTTTAAGATGATGATGTCATCTTAAGCACACCCCTCAACAAAGGAAATGGCAAACAGTTTTCAAAACTGATTGATTTAATTCGGTTTCAAAACTGATTGCGTTGATTCAGTTTCAAGACTGAATGGGTATTTGAACCCAAGATCGAATGGGTAATTGAACCCAAGACCGAATGGGTAATTTACTTCAAGACCAAATGGGTAATTGAACCCAAGACCGAATGGGTAATTTACTTCAAAACTGAATGGGTAATTGACTTCAAGATCGAATGGATAATTGAGTTCAAAACTGAATGGGTAATGGATCTCAAGATCGAATGGGTAAATTGAACTTCAAAATCATTTGGGGTCTATTTCTGATGTGAATTATGAATATCCAATGTCTCAAATTGATTTAATGGATTCAATAATGGGTGATCCATTGATTACAAACCCTAATTGGATTGATTTGGTTGAAACCCTAAATCGATTGAGTCAATTTCAATGTTGGATGGCTCAAACGGTCTGAAGACTGTTTGAGGTCAAGTGGAGTCATGGATGGATGGAGATCCAAGGGTTGTAGTTTGATGCACTTTAAATGGTCTCAATATTGGATGATTCAATGAGTGCAAAACCTAAAATCAATTGATCGATTGAAGGAAACCCTTGATGACCCCTTTCGGTTTCAAGGTGGTTTGGAACAAACCGTCTTGAAACCGTTTGAGTCCAAACGATCTTGAGACCATTTGGGATCAAATGGTCTTCAGACCGTTTGGAGGGAAAATGGTCTCAAACTGTTTGATGTTCAATCTGTTTCAATGATGAGTTGCTCATTCGTTTTCAAACCATTTGGGGTTAATTATATTTAATTCAAACGGTCTCAAACTGTTTAGGAATTGTGAGATAAAGACCGTTTGATGGTCTAACGATCTTAAGACCAATTGAAGATGTGGATCAAGATTGTTTGGAGGTCAAGCACCTCAAGACCGTTTGAAGGTCAAACATATTAAAATCATTTGAAGGTTCAAAAGTATCAAAACTATTTGAAGACCTAATAGCCTCAAAGTTATGAAATATCAATTAACCCTATGATTGTTAATGATGTACCTCAAAGATAATTACAATGGTTGTACCTTTAAGGTACTAGGGTGATTAGTATCCTTAGAAGGGTTAACCTTTGATGCTTATGAAAGCAATATCTCAATACATTATGCTAACCCTAAATGTATGCACTTGAATGAAGGGTTGACCTAATCTAATCAAACCTGAAGCAATCAACATCCTAGAGAGGATGAGAGAGAGAGGAATTCATATATGTATGATAATTATGTAGTGGACAAGCCTCAACACTTTCAACACAAATAAAATATGCAGTTAGGGTATGATCCTTAATAAAGAGGTCATGAAACCCTAATTGAGAATGTTGATGAGCCCTAACCCTAATTTAGGGCAATGTTAGGTGAAACCCTAATCTAGGGTAATGGTATAACCCTAATATAGGGTGATGATGTGAGTAATCCCAATTCAGGGTAAAATAATGAAAAACCCTAATTTAAGAGGATGCTTCATGAAAACCCTAATTGCGGGTAAAGCCACATGAAACCCTAATTTGGTGAAAAGTTGCAAGGAATCTTAATTTAAGATAATGAAACTGTAATCTAGGGTGATGCCATGTGAAACCCTAATCTAGGGTGATGCCATGTGAAACCCTAATCCAGGGTGATGCCTTGTGAAACCATAATCCAGGGTGATGCTATGAAATGCTATATGAAACCCTATCCTAATATAGGGTGAAGATATGTAAAACCCTAATTTTGGGTTATAGTGCGTGAAACCCTAATCTTGGGCAATAAGATGATAAACCATAACCCTAATTTTGGCCTATGGGTTGAGAAACCCTAATTTTAGGTAATGCTATGTGAAACCCTAATATAGGGTGATGTTATGTAAACCCTAATTGATAAAGATGGGAAACCCTATTCCTAATAATGGAATAGTGACTAATATATTAATAAGTGAAATATCTAAAGTGGTTGATAATGGATAACCTTATAGCATCAATGCCTTAACTCGAGATGAGTCCATACCATTGAAGATAGTTGGACAATTCAAATGTGTGACTTAAGTCTAGTACACTACATGATAAATGTGATGAGTTAGTGTATAAAGTATTAAAATGGGAAATACCCTAATACAAGATAAGTTGATGAACATAAGTAAGATAAAGGTGATGAGGGAAGTGATACATCAAGACATGATAGATATCACATCCAACACCTCAAGATTGATACATTTTGATGTATCCTAAATCCAATATACTTGGATGAGTAACACATGAAGTGTGTCATGTCAATTTTTTACATTGAGATGTAATGCACTTTGATAAGTGTAGGCTATCATACCTTAAGAAAAGGTTAATCCAAGTTAATAAAGTATGATGTAATCATATTCTGGTAAAGTTGAGAGAGGAACTCATATCATGTATTGATAATTCATTTAATGATAAATGATGAGAATAAATAAGCATGATTGAATACTTATGTTATCAATGTTGGCTCCTAGCTGTGTGGAGCAATGAATTAGGGCTTGATGATTAAATAATATGATCTTGAGAACCTAAATGGTTAATAATGGAAAACCCTAATCCTATTCAATGGTAATATTATGTAAGAGAAACCTTAAGCGATAAGGAAAGGAAACCCTAACCCTAATGATGGGAAGGTTGAAATCTTTTATTGTAAAAGCCTTGTTAGGCATGTTAAATATTTGAATAAAAGTATAATGATCAATGGCCTTGTGAGCCATGTGAATAGGTTGTTGCCTAGTCAGAGGTGACAAGATGTGCAATGGCCTTGTGAGCCATGTGAATAAGTTGTTACCTAGTGAGACATAACAAGATGTAATGGCCTTGTGAGCCATGTGATGATTTGTTGCCTAGTGAGAGATGACAAGATACTTAATGGGCCTTGTGGGCCATGAGAGATGCTTGTGTAGCAAGTATCATGTTTACCTTGGTCAGATGACCTAAAGGTAATAGTTATCTGATAAATGATAACCATGTTTAGTGATGAACTAAGGGTTTGAATACCCAGATCCAGTAAACTGAGGGATGTGAATCCCCAGAAATGAGATAAGGGATTGAGATCCCAATGTTTTATAAATCTTTAAAAAGTACTTGATAGAAGTATTACACATTCTTTGTAGCATTTGTTATAATAAGTTATGTTTGAAAACATGACTAATGCTAAAAGAATATGGTAATACACTTAATTAATCAAGTGGAATCTTATCATGTAGTGTCTTGGCCATATAACCATAAGTGTCAGAATTTGCTGGATGGTGAAACGTGTTGCTCTGCGGCATAACTCGGAATGCATATTTTTTGAATATGCGGGGGTGATGGGAGAAAATATATGTACGCCCTATTGGAGGAATTGATGTGAGATAATCATTGAATCTCTCAATCCTTCATTATATATGTCGGGCTAGATGTATTAGTAATCCCCCAATAACGGGATGGATGTATCAAGAATCTCCAAATAATATTAATGTCGGATCGATGTGAGATAAACATGAAATATCTCTATTGTGAAGAGAGTATAGCCGCCACTGTAACTCTATAGCAAAGTTTCCAGTATACCCTGGAAAGCTATTTAGCAGAGACACAAGATGTCCTACATTGAATCTCGTACTGACCGAGATAAGGGAGGTCATGGCAGCCGGCTCTTCCATTGACCTTGTATGGCACTAATTTCGACTTTGCAATGGTCAGTTGGAGTATGAGCGGTATACCTCATCTCCTCAGGGCATAAGTGTGATTATAAAATGTTATCAGCCGTATAGCATGGTTTCTTAAGGATTGAATACGAAAATCATTGGCTGATGTTACATTTCTTTTATGCATCTTTAGTTGATAGATGATATATTTATGTTTCCTTACATTCCTTGCATAGTAGATAGATGATTTATAATCTACCATGGGTAGATGTGATGTTATCTTTAAGAAAGAAGATTATCTTATTCTGTTCATACAGTAATTAATATTGTTGTTAATATAAAAGAACCCCTGCTCAGTTTATTACTGTGTATCTACAATAATAATGTTTCTTGCAGAGAGTTATATCTCTCGCTGGGAAAATTTCAATTGTCTCACCCCCGTGGGATCCAACTTTTTAGGTAGACATAGAAGAAGAGGCAGAAACCCAATAGTAGGGGGAGAGCAACATCAGCAATAGGGATAGTTGTAAAACTCCAGATGGAGACTTTGGATGTCATATTTTGTATAGAGAGTCCTATGTGTCATCTTTGTACTCTCATGTCCTCGGAGTTAGTAGTTAGTACTTTGAATGAATCAATCTGATATTTTGGCTTGATGCCTCGAGGTTCTTATGCTGCTTGTGTATAGATTTAACAAAGTAGTTGATGCTTGTAATCCTGGAGAAGGAATGGTACAAGATATGTACTTATGAACCAAGATGTAAATGAAATATAGTGGTTCATGATAAAAGAGTTTTCCTGTGTTCGTATCTCTTTGAAAAAGGTTTTAATTTTTAGTGATTTTCAGTAATCCGTTGTTAATGATCGCTTCCGCTTAGTTAATAACATTTTGTTCAAATAGTGCATCACAACAAGTGTCCTTAGAGGTTTCAGTACCTTTACACCTCATATCCCTCACCTCTCTCCTACCCTTGGGTACTTATACCCCTTATTTTGCATGCGAGTAACCTCTTTAGATCTCTCTTCTTTCTCCCTTCTTGCTTGGAGTTTGACCTTGTTCTTGGTGGTATAAGGGAAGGTGTTGAACTTGAAGAAGGTGGTCATTTTCCCCTTACATATGGTGATCTAGGGTTGGAGCTTGTTCCTTTGTTGATTCTTTGGTGATCTTTGTTCTTGGCAAGTGGTTTATCCTTATTGAACTCATTTTTCTTAAACCCTACCCCTCTCTTTATTCTCTTGGCCAAACCATTGTTCTCCATGGTGGTTTTCTTGAGGAAATTCTCTACAACAGAGGTTGAATTCATAGTTCTCTATATTATTACATGAGTGAGGAAAATATCTCCTCTTTCCTCTTTCTTTTTCAGCCTATTTCTTGTTCTCTTTCTCCTTCTATCTTCCTTTGCTCTTAGTTTTCTCTTCTTCTCTTGAGGTGATATTGCTTGTACGTGGAGTTGATCTGAGCTTGGTGTTTCCTTCTCACTCTTGGAGCTTCGTGGCTTGGGAGTTGATCTTCACCTAAAGGTGGGTTATATAACTTTCCCCTCTTCTATTATTGCACATTATCTTGTTTACATGTTACTATTTTATTTCTAAAATGTGATTATAAGTTGATGAATGATGCTACCTTTCTTTAGGGTTTAAGATTATTTAGGGATCTTTGCATAAATTAACTCTTTCTCTTAACCTTAATTCTTGTGCCTGAAATCTTAGTGATAATTAAGATGTTGGTTTTGCATGTACATGTTGAACAATTGGTTTCTCCTCATGTTCATGGTTCTATTTTTCTTCTTGATGATATGGTTTTTTTGGATACCTTGGTGATGGAATGTTGTTTTCCCTCTTCATCAATTCATGGTTTCATTTTCCTCTATGTTGATGATGGGATTTTAGGGTTTTGATGTTTTTCTTCATGAGGTTTACATCATGGATGCTTCGGATCCTTGATGTTACACTACCTATTTAGAGTATGTTGTCGTTATGGTTTTTGTTCCATGGTGGTCACTACATATGCTGACCTTAATGGTCATAATTGTCTTTGACCTATGGTCTCTAGGGTGGTTTGGTCACAACAACCCTTAACCCTAATTTGTTTTGGTCGTTATGCTTGAGATGATTCTCTTGTTTTGGTCGAAATGATCATGGTTTGATGGATGGTTGCTAGGTTATGGTTGTTTGGTCGCAACAAACCCTAAACCTAATCTCTCTTATGGTTGCTACATATGGTTCAACTTGGTTGGTCACTAGAAGGGTCTAACTCTAGTGGTCACTATGACACCCTAAGTCTAGTTGTCACAATGGGAGTCTAGCCCTCACAGGGTATAATGGTTTCATCTAATATGGTCACTACCCTCCCTTTTACTCTAGTTTGGTCGCTATGTGTTGGCTTCTACACATGTGTGTGGGTGTTTTGATGGTCGCTATGGTTTTCCCTAACCCTAGTGGTTGCTAGGGAAGTTGATGCCTAGTGGTTGCAAGAGGGATGTTACCTTACATGGTTGCTACACTTTTCTAGTTCAATGATCATTTGGCTAAGGTTATGATGCTTAATCTAATTATTTCCAAGAATGTGGGAAGTGATGACATTTAGGGTATAAGGTTAAGTGTTGTTAGGAGGAAACACTAATCGGCTAAATATGAGAATCCCTAACCCTAATCCTTGAGTACATGATGTAATGCTTATCTTGCTTAAGTTACTAGCATGTAATGAAGTATATATCTTTCTACTTGTTGTAACCTAATTGCAAGTTGAATTAGCATCATGACTAATGATTATTGTAGTGTCATGCATGTGAAACATAAGTGGTGATTATGAGCCTTGATGAGGCATGGTGATATAATGATAATGCTCTCTTACATGAACTATGAGAATGGTCTAATGATCTTAGTGATGATTTAGTGCCTATTTTTGAGGTGACATCATCTAGTGATGTGATGAGGGATTAGTTATCCTATGGTGATATGATAATGGTGATAGCCTTGTGTATGGCGGTGAGACATGTTATGTGGTGATGCATAAATTTATGCTCAAGACATTAGATATCTTCTTTAAGGAGAGGGACCCAAAGGGGATCCACTCCCTACTCAAATTTTGAAGAATAGAACCTCCAGTCCAAACACACCAAAAGATATGTTGGAGTGCGTGTAAAATTTTCAAATCTTATTAATGATATTCAAAACAACCAAAGTATAGTAGTGGAATAAAAATTATACTAAATTCAAATTATCACAAAGTTACAAAAGAACATCATAATATCCCATAAAGGGTTTACATGTAAGATACATCATATGGATCTAAATAGAGGGAAATCTAAACAATAACAAGTTTGTATTCAAGCTTTAAACTCCTTAAGATAAGTTCATATCTTCATGCCATGTCCTTCATGTCCTTCACCTAGGGTTGGAAGCATACCCAAGCAAGAAGGGAAAAATTGAAGACATCAACGAAGACTGGTATGTGCATACTAAATGGGAAATTGAACAATATATATGGAATAATAGAAAACAAACATAAAGACTTCCCATGAAAGAGAAACATACTACCCAAAAGGGAATCAGATAAATGAATCACCATCATATGATAAAGGAAATACTTGCCATAATCTAAAACAATAAAATTGTGCCACATAAGCATGTATCAAGAATTAGGGCACACACCCCATATCATCAACCTACATACATGCGAGATAAACACAGCCCTAGAACAATATAAAGACAAAGTTGTGAAGTCTTGCAAACTTGAAACCTGATAGAGATGACATACTGCCAAACTCCCAATATATATAAAATGTGAGTCAAACCTCATAAATTTAAAACACGAGTATGGGGCCACCTCCATCCCAAAAATAGTAGGAGCATACCACCCTGGGTAGGAAATACACATCTGTGAAAAAACCAATGAAATTACACTACTCTAGTGCTACTGAATCACATATCATGTTAAATGTAGAGGCAAGTAGAAAGTATGGTCAGATTATCCACAAGTAGATACCATAAAAGTGGCCAACATATACATCTACCTCACAAGTGGGAAAAAGACATTGCATGTCATCATAAAGAGTTCCATCATGAGCAAAGCATAAGAAAGAGACCAAGAGAATGTCCAAATATGATCACAAGATCAGTAACAAATAAAGTAGTTCACATGACACCACAACGAAATTACCCACTAGTGACATTTAATATAGTCACATTTATCAAAAAGGCCATTATATTGTCATTTGTATAGGCATTTTTTCTTTTAATGACACAATATGCTCTGAATCTAATGTTAAATAATAATCTCAATAATATAGGCATTTGTACATTTTAATTGTGACAGTTTATAAATGCCATTCCTATCATGGATCCATTTACTAACTATATTATAATTTGCCCTCCTCGACACGGTACAACTGGGATGTTTCTTCGTTACAAAACCCTACGCGATGTTTCTACCCTCTTATCACCTAAATACGATGATGAAAAGAAGAAGCCTAGAAACCCTCCACCGTCTCTCATCGTCGCATGCCCCTTTTTCTTTCATTGACAATTTCACCTCTGTTGGAAGGATGGCTGATTGTTCTTTTCCATAATCACTATATGCAACTCGTAACAAAAGCTTTCATGATGGCATGTCGTTTTCGGCGATGGGATGTGAAGGGGGGCTTGGAAAGTGGTTAGCATTGATCTTGTTATTGTAATATGCATAATACACAGTAGAATAATTTGTCTCCTTTCAGCTCTTGATCCCAATCACTTTTTAATTCACCCATACACATCTATACCTTAATTTACTGGGCGGAGACGATGCATTTTATTGCATTTCCACGGTCCCTAATTTTGTCCCCAAGCGAGGTAGTTCAGTTTGCTAGTTTGTGCAATTTCGAATTAGCACTAATTTGTACCGCCTTAAAGAATTAGAGAATAAATCAGCGGATTATCTACATGACGCTCATGTTCGCAGGTGTGGATGACTACTATACATAAAGCTTCTAAGTAGGGGACATATATTATAGTATAATCATAATTGATCTGAGCAAGTGCTCTCTGGATACCGTGCATCTCTAATCATAAGTGTTCTATCAATCATTTTATATTGATAACTGGAAATATATTTTGATCCTTTTTCTCTGAACAATTACTATTCTATTCGTTGAGGTTCAGAATTACTCTATTCACTCATAGTGAGTGCTTAGAAAATATCATAACAAGTTTAGCTACGAAGATGACAATGTTGTAGGTCAAAGGTGGTTCATAAAGGGTGCATATCATATCTTATATGTTTGTAATTTTGCTACTTGTTGTCCGTATACTGAACCTACCATGAATGCTAGAATATAATCTAAGGGGATTGTATAAGGTGTATTCCAATGAAAACACATTTAGATTGAATTTTTAGTTAAACTATGTTTATGACTGAATATGTTGGTAAACTATGTAATATGTCATATTCCTCTAACTATATGTAAAATTTCACTTCACAAAATATTGCATAGACACAAATATATCTTGGCATACAAAACCACTAGAAATGTTTAGCCATGCCCCAAGAAAGGAGTATGCATTCTTCATCAAATTTTCCGCATTTGAATGACTAAAATATGTATCACATGCTCTAAATAATTTTTTTAGCTATAATGTTTTTCGTAAACTATGTATACATACCTTTTCCAATCCCAAATGCATCACTCATATCTATGCCTTTCACTAGTGCATTTAATTTGAAGGACTTGTAAATAGGTTGGTGGTAGGTATGGCTATTTATTATAACACTCTGCTAAAAACTATTGGGAGGTAGACTTACATATGACATTAACCAAAAAGATGCACTGATAACGTCCAGGAACTCGAATTTCAACTCTGGTGCCACAGATTCCTCGTAAGGACCTGATTCAAAGAAGATCCTCCTTTAAAAAAAACTCCAAATAATTCATACTCGTTAGATATCTTTCTCAAAAATTAGCATATATACTTTCTTTCTCAGCAATTAGCATATATACTTAGACAAATTAATAGCAAGATTATTAAATCAGTCTAATTCAAATTTAACTGCTGAAATGAATTTTTGTGTGGTAGGTTTTATTAAAACATTGTGCTTGCCTTTTTCTCTTTTATTTGTCCATGGATAGCTTGTATTATTACATGAAGATTAATATAAAACTCTATTATATGAGTATGATAATTAATCAGTCAACGGATCCTTACTTAGAATAACTATAACCAAATATTTATTTTCTAAACCACAAACGCTCTACGATCATGCTTATAATCACCCTAGTCTAACTAGATCACATCCAAAACATTTTTCATCAGAATGCTACAATATTTAGTTGTCTTAACTTAAATGAAGGGATATAATAAGAGCATAAATACTCTATTTTTAAACATCTTCCAAATCTGAATTAATTAGTACATGTAGTTGGTTGAGAGAATTATGAAGTCATCCATAGACCATAACTAAATTAAAAAGCTTGCCACCGAGCATTATTATCAACACTATTATACTTCTTTTTGTTTACAACAACTATTTTTCTAATGTATACCTCTGCATAAATTTATCTTCAAGGTAGTGGAAAAGAATGACATTTATTTTGTTTATAGCAGTTACAAGATAGTTTTACTTTAATAAATAATCAAGGTACACATACATTATCTATTCCTCTATTTCCAATATAACGGACATTACATATATCTTCATTAATGATTAGATATGATATGTACTATGTCCTTGAGCTTGATCTCTCTAAGTAAATATAGATAGATAATTTTGATATAATTACATATTGTATTGTTTTGACTTCATCCCATTAGTCATATGAATGAATTGTAATTTTTAGTGTGTGGGTGTGTCTATCTTGATGAGACTGAATCCATCCTCAACTACCTTATATTTTATTATATATTAGGGGCTTTGCCATGCCAAGGGAAGAAGCAGACTAGCTTACCCAAGCCTTGTAAACTGCTTACACAACTCCTTAGTTGGTGCTAGGTGCCTCATACATGGATGTCAATTCTTCTTTGTTTCTCATCAACATTACTGTGACTTTATATTGTAGTTTTTAGTGTGTAATCCTAAAAGATTGTCATATATATTTTTAAAAAGATGTTATGTCCAAGAATCAATGGACGTTTGAGGGCTTCCCCTTGATTAACATTGGACCACAGTTTGATGTTGTGAATCTCTTTTGATCAACAGAGTGGTAGACATGTTGGTTAGTAGTAGTAGTATGTCTAATGTGGAAGGCATCTTTTTATGATCATATAACTTAAATACTATGTCATGATAATATCATGGTTTGAGTTAGATAAAATCTAGTTGTATTGGGCTATATATTGTTAAGTTTATACCCACTACACGGTCAAGAATGGAATTGAGTGGGTCAATTTGTTTGAAAGATGGACATTGACATGTCTAGATCAGAGTAACATATGATAGATGTGACCACATGTAATATGATGCAATTCAACTCTTATAAGATACAACTTACACGAAAAGTACCAATGAGTTGATGACCCAAACCTAGACATTAATATCGTCCAACGGTGGGTTAAATCAAGTATTTCATCTTATAAATAATATGTTGATTTACGAGAAATTTAAAACAACACTAAAAAAGAGTAGCAATACAAAACACTAATGATTTTGTCAAACCATATATTCTCCATAGTGATCCTTGAACACAAAAGCCTCTAACATGACATCTATATTATAATTCTGATAAGGTGCATGCATGTATATATATATATACATATACATATATATACATATATATATATATATATATATATATATATATATTACTTTCTTCACTCCTTTATCATACTCTAAGGAATAAAAGGGAAGTCATTTCTAAAATCCAATTTTGCATCTACCTCATATATTCATGAGAAAATCTTTCCCAATCATCAATCTAGCATATAATTTTCTTATCATATGGAATTTTGTAACACTTCATTCTAAATTCCATTCCAATAACACACTTTTGTATGAATACATGTGACATATTTGATCATGACCTATTATCTACCTTTAAATCAAAAACTTGCTTAGAAAGTTCATTGTTTCATGTACATAGCACAAGCCTCTATTTGACATTTTGTGTGGTTTGGATTGACTATACGATTCTCTTTTGCACTTTCTATTGAGGTTTTTATTGTCCAAAATTTCTTTTCTCTTGAGGTAATGTTTTATTGACATGTTTCATGAGTTCAATGATGCTTCAATTTCTAACATTTATTTATCACAATCTGATTTGGATTCAGCATCTAGTGTGACTTACAAGAATCATATTGTACTCTGATTGGTGTTAGACCTATTTGGTTCTTTTTATTAACACAATATGCTAATACACAATATGACATTTGAAAATATACTTCTCAGATCTAACCAGGATATTATTTATCTACATATATTATGACTTGTACTATCCATGTACATTGATTATATAAGATGCATTTTTGGGCATTCCTAAATAAAAATTTGGAATAAACAATCTCAACTTGACTGGACTAAATCCAATGTTGGCTAATAAATTGTAATGATTTTTTCTTTCTATATTGTCTTGGTCTACTTATAGTTTCGTTCGTGTCTGGGTTTCAATGCTCCACTTTCCACGTTGACATAGTCCAATGCTCAACCACCAGTTGTATTTGAAGGGATAAATTCGAAGTCAATTGATGATATTCAAGCATTTTATAATGAAGGTTTAACCTCCTATGTTTTTCAATATATACAAATATCATTTACGTGTTCAACTTTTGATTTCCTTCTACCAAATCCTATCATTAGTGAAAAATCTCTGTCTATAATCTATGAAGCCTTTCACTTCTTTTGTTACTACATTATATATTTGATATTATATATATATATATATATATATATATATATATATAAATATATATATATATAAAGCTTCTACTTCTTCCTGCATTTGTTTCTTTCTTTTATAATCATATCCCAAATTTCAAATAAATAGGTGAATCTTCCACCTAATGCTATTAAGCAATTGGAGGCCAATGAATTGAAAAATCTATTTTGAGGGTCATGTTTCATATAAACATATAAGGATGGTGTGTTTATAAAAATATGTAGTCCTAGTTTTCTCTTAAACAAAATGGTTTTCAAATGTAAAAAAGTATGCTTAAGAATTAATTAGGGAGAAACAAGGCATCCTTGAACTTAGGCAATGTGCACGGTTTAAATATGCTAGTGTCATAGTTCCAAAGGTTGGCTCCCAGCTTTCATTATACATCTTAAAGCTATATTTCCACTAGAATAAAATATTTTAAGTTAGGTTCTATTTTAAAAAAAAACTCTCATTTATGACAAATATACATATTATTTTAGTTGAATAATAAAATACTTTCTTTGGTTGTCATCTTTTATGTTATGTCAATTTCTAGATACACATATATGTATATAATGTCTTTTATTAAATTTAGTGTATGCTCATTCTAGGCACCGGTCAATTCAATGTGTTTTTTAAAGTCAGAACCATTAGGTGTAAAAAGCATGATAACATTGGCTTCATTAGTGAGGGATAATTAGGTGTGAAAATCTCTACTATGTACATACACAAGAACGTTCAAACTATGAGCATCTAGGAGTTCTTTAGGTTGAAAAAATACCATTACTATCAATAACACCTTCTTAACTACAAGTTATCAACCAGACCCAATATTTCATAAGTACACTGCCATTAAGGAATCATTGTTGCAACATACAACATTTTGATCAGAAAAATCCCATGATGTTTTGAACTTTACAATATTTAAACTTTATATCTCCTAGTTAGAACCATGGTCCATTCACCACGTCACACCCTTACTGAAATACAGTAGTAATTGTTTGTAATGATACAATTTTCTTCTAGGTTGCTTCCCTATTAACTATTTCCTTTGCCACAGGGAACCTATAGTGTTAAGCTACAAATTTCTACAAGTTAGTAGGTAATATAGGGAATAATGACTTTTGTAGTTGCAATTTTGACATCTTACCTTGGTTACAACATATGTGGGATGGTTTGGTTCTTTCCTTGAAGACATTAAAGTAGAACATGTGATATGCTTTGAATAGATTCAACACTTGTCTAATATATTCATTCTAATTTTTTGTTGTTAAGTTTAATTATAACATGTTATGAAAAAACCATTTCTCTTATCAAGAATACATTGCTTTTTTGCCTTTCCATTTTGTGATCCATCATTTTTAAATATCTACAGACAAAGAGTTAATTTTTATAGTGCATCCATTTTCTTACCGTTGCAAGCCAAATCTTAGAGTCACATTTCCTTATGAAACTGGTTTCATAAGCATTACTAATCACATAGTTGGGTATTGAAATATTTCAATGCCTTCTGTGAAATGTGAGCTATTACACCATATGTGAGAATATGAGAAACATTGTTGCATTTCAATGCCTTTCATGAAATAATTTAGTGTGATGATCATCATAGTTATACTTATTATTTAGTAAGCTTGTTGCAACATTGCCCCATGTGTAAGACTTAATTAGTTATTTCCTTTAGCGGGTACTCACTATTGATATATGGTTCTCAGTTTAGTATTATCACAACATATGTGTATCATAAGAGGAGCATCTAAAATCAGTGTGCAAGTAAATACATGTCATTGGATAGTTAGATCATTTTTTACTTTTCTATTCTTTGATCCTATACTTGTTTAGCTAATTTATAGGATCAAATGTTCACAGCTTCACTTGACAACAATACTCTATCCCAACTGGAATGTGTTGGTTGTGTCCTCCCAAATGCGGTCGCATTTCATGGAAAAACAGAGACACTCCTAGTTGTAGCCCAGAGCATAAAATAGGGGGATCCATCTTCAACCTCAAAACCCCCACCAAATTCACATACACAATACAAGAAATATGCCCTAGATGTCTGGCCATGACCATCATGAAGTGGAAAAGGAGAGCAGGCCATTACAGACTCCCATACCCCTCTTGTACTGCTACATCTAATTAAGGCACCATGAGGCAGGTATATGAACATGTCTTGAATGATTTTACATATCTTTACCTTAATCTAACCATATTTCTTGGTTACACACAGGTGAGAGTGCACCCAATGAAGTAGAGGGGATGATCCTAGTAACCGTCCTTCCTCAAATTGATCCTCAAGAGGTACCTACTACTTCAGTTCATGATATGAACCTCTTATTTGTCTTGTACAAGGGGTTTTAATCTTTATTTACTCCCACAATGCTCTATATATCAATATCTTAAATTGATTGATTTAGTGAGTTCTATGTCTTTATAGTGCAGTGGAATTCACTTATCATATGCCTTATATGATGAAATATCAAGTTCTATTCTATTGGATCAATATGTAGACAGAATGAATATTAAGATCTTGACATCTTCTTGTATTTTGTCTTCCATCGCAGAAGCTTCCAATCCACCCACATTGGATAGCATTAACACTAGAATGGTAGGTTGTGCTGGTGAGTAAAGCCTTAATCGCCTATCACTCACTAGATAGGGTGATGACAGAGTGGTTGTGGGAATTTGTATGTGATAAGTATCTATTACTGTCTTATTTTTCTTAAGTTTGACTATTCACCTATTGTTCCTTTATGCCTCACCTGATTACTAGGTTTCATAGATGATAGATGACTATTTTCTCCAAAAGATGTTGTATTCCAAAATGAAGCTTCTGTAGATTTTTATGTTCTTGTTATTGGATCTTTAGTATGGTCTACTCCCTGCTACCTAATAAAACTAGTTCATACATAGTTTTTCATAATATATTTGATAAATTCTATTGTACTAACCATATATCCTTGTAACTTTCCTATAAATAGTTGCAAGGTTATTTTTTTATATTTTAGTGTTGATTGTATCTTTAAAAATGTATTGATGAAGGTATGTGCATCTCTAAGACATGAGTTCCCCCTCTATGATAGGAACCTAGAGTTGTTGAGGTTGTATTTTCTCAAAGTTGTACCTAATTAATTATCAAGAAAATATTATGTAAGCTTAAACCATATTTGGATGTGTTTCTCATACTGCATAAGCACACTTATATTTTTTTCTATGATGGCCACATTAACTAAATGCTTCATTTTGTTTCTTTGCACACCAAAATAAGTGGAACATTTATGTGTTGATTAATACATTGATGAGTGGGTTACATGCTCTAAAGAAATAGAGCATGATTTGGTCTTTTCCCAGTTTTCTTGAGGAGGATCCCAAGTTCTTAAAGAACGATGATGTAGGATTTATGATGATTATTCCTACCAAATACAAGTTCTTGCGATCAAGTCAAAAGGATGTAGAAACTATTGTGTTAATTGGAAAATGTTGTATGAAAGAGTGTCTCATCGGTGTTGTATTTTATAAATGGGGGCAAGGTAAAATGTCCTCCACATGTAATTTTTATTTGGTTATAAATAAAGAAGATTGATATTCAAATTTTATAGTTTTGAAAATGTGAGTTAAAATTGCAATTGGTGTTCTTCCAGAAATCTTGGTTATGAAGTAAAAAATGAATGGATAAAAGTCTTAAAAATGACATTATACACAATTAGTATGCCATTAGTGGCATCTTTTATATGTCATTATACTCAATAATAACACTTTACTAAAACATTTTAATACATAAAAGTGGCATTTGTATAAAAGCCAGTTGATGTAGTAATGGTATTTTTGTAAAATACAAATGATGAGTTAGTGCATTTATTTGGTATTTATGGAAGGCCATTAAAAGTCAACATTCAGTGGCATTTATGACATATGCCACTATCTCTCTAGTGGCATTGGTACTATAGGCATTTATTTAAGTATCAAAATGTGCCACTAAATGTAACATCCCTGACCTGGGTTATGAGTTAACCCTAGGTGTTTTGCCTAATTATGTAATTAAGATACTGGTGATTATCTTTAGGCATGTAATTAAACTCTTGAGGAACACATATTTCCATTTCTGCCCTAATTGAACAATGTTTTAGTATTGTTTTGTAATATAGGGACCTATGTGCAATTTACCCAGTTAGAAGGTTTAACTTACAATTTGCACATGTTGAGATGTTCCTCTGATGTTGAGGCATCATAAGAATGATTATGGTAAAGTTTGAAGGATTTCCCAAGCTTGAGCACCAAGGTGCAGCTGTGGAAGCAATCCATGTGCTTGAAACCCTGGTTTTGGGGTAAAATGCAATTTACCCAAAATTTGGTGAGCAACTTGTAAATTTCATCTTCTAAAATATCTTTTATAACTTTTGTCATCATTTAGAGTAGAAATGATGAAGAGGGCACTTCATTTGAATAATCATATAATAAAGAACACCTTTGTGATTAAATAATCAAGGAATAAGTATAATAGCTCTTTTATATGTATACTTTAGTAATGGGTTGATCTTCTTTGCCTTCAATTCTTGACCTTAGAAGTATATTTTCCTTAGAAATAAGGGGTAGGGACGAGCAAAGGAGAAATGAAGGAATTAGATGAGAAATGGGATAAAGTAGAAGCTTTATGGAGAAATTTCACCCAAAATATATATATACCACTTCCTTTGCAAGCAAAAGAACGTTTCTTTCATTCCCTCACTTATTCCCCTTGCTCAAACCGACTAAGGCAGAGCTCTGGAGCATAGGAGAACGACCAGGGAGTTCAAGGTAAGTTTGGATCATCCCTTTTGCTTGAATTTATGGAGGAAACTCGATTTCAAGGTTGAATTCATGGCTAGCTCACCTAGCTTTATCTTTCTAGCCATTCCTTTCCAACTTTTCCTTGGAGAATTCACCTTGGCCGACCTATGGAGCTCAAATACGCCATTAAAAACCTGAAGCTTGGAAGCTTGGAGCTCAAGGAACAACCTTTAGGTTGGTTTTATAACTCTAAACCTTATGCTTTGATTATACATCTTTTTCTATGCATATAGTTGCTAGTTCTTCTTCTTCCCTATCTTCCCTTGCATCCTTGCAAGACAAATCGTGAAGAACTGCTACTTTTCTTGAGGTAGAAGATAAGGGCATTAATTCCTATGCTTATCCACGGATTTCCACTTTACCAAACGACCTCCACCAATTTCCCATACGATTTACACAACCGTTTGTTGGGCAAACGGTTTCAGGGGCGTATGAAGGCAAACGGCCTTCAAGACCATTTGGTCGCGTTGACCAAGCGATGACCGTATGGGAATCTTGTTTATAATTATGTAGGTTAATCACCCACAACATTTGAGGGGTTAACTCCAAAGGAATCGTGAGATATAAGCAAATCAATTAGCAAATCCAATTGAATTAAGTTCTGATTTTCAATCTATTTAATTTGCCCTTTTTGGGCAAACGGTCTCAAGACCATTTAAGATGGTTGACCAAGCATTTACCGTTTGGGATTACTGTTCATAATGATGTTGATTAATGACTCACCAAATTTGATGGATTAATTCCAAACGTGTTATGAGTTGAAGGTTGATTAATAGGGCAAATCCTAATTGAAATCAGTGCTGAAATTCCAATGAGTTAATTAGTGATTTTGGGTTGATTAGCCCAAACGGTCTCAAGACCGTTTGGGGAATCATCCAAACAGTCTCAAGACCGTTTGGGGATCACCCAAGACCGTTTAGAGGTCTGGGGTCAAGTATAGTTGACCAATTGAAGGTCCAAAGGTACCAAATCATATTGCAATTAAGTATTGATGTGATGATCAACTCAATAGATCAAACCTTGATGAATTTTCACTAGAGTCCAAAGGATGGATGGGCAAACGGTCTCAAGACCGTTTGGTGTCAACCCAAGACCGTTTGGAGGTTTAGGGTTAAGGTAATTTGATCAATTGAGGGCCCAATTACAGTGGGTTATTGAAATAATCAAATTGCTGATTTATGACTTAATTAAGGTTCAACCCCTATCAAATCAACTTAGATTTTGATGAATTCTTGGGCAAACGGTCTCAAGACCGTTTGGAGGTTATCCAAACGATCCCAAGACCGTTTGGGCCAAATTTGAGCCCGATTAGAGGTCAATTGATGGGATAAACTTCGATTTGATTCACATTGTTGAGTGTTGATGGTTGAATGTTTATAGACCTTAATTGAACCAACTCCAACCCTAATTGGATATCAGTTGAGGATCAATTGAGTGACCAATTGGTTAAGGCTAACCCTAATTGTTTCAATTGATAAGTGGTTAGCAAGCTTGAGACCAATTGAAGGCTTCAACATAGGAAACCCTAATCGAGTTTACCCTTTGAATCACCTTAGAGGTCCATGCGATCTTGAGTGTTTAGGACCATACGAATTCATGACCGAATGAGTTCATCCGACTTCAGGACCGAATGAGATCATACGACTTCAGGACCGAATGAGTTCATATGACTTCAAGACCGAATGAGTTCATACGACTTCAGGACCGAATGAGTTCATACGACTTCAGGACCGAATGAGTTCAAACGACTTCAGGTCTGAATGAGCTCAAACGACTTCAGAAGTCAAACTATGACTAAACAGTCTTCACCCCATCTTGGGCAAACGACCTCAAGATCGTTTAAGGGTAAATGGTCTTGAGTGTCATGCGGTCTTGAAGTCAACCAAAGCTAAACGGTCTACAACCTTAAACGATCTCAGGATCGTTTGAAGGTTGAAGGTGTGAAACCTATTGGGGACTTTTAAGGATAAGTCTGCCTAATGCCTTGAAGGCTTAGATGGTTTGATGGTTGTTCAACCTAAACCCTAATGATACCTAGGGACATTAAGGGTCAAGTGGTTAGTATATTAAACCATGTTATGATCAATGGTGAACTTTACCAAAATACCCTTTATGGATTCAAGTAGGAAACCCCTTCTTATCATGCAAAACCCAATGGTTACAATGGTGATGACTTGGCTAGGCTTATCAATGTTGATTAGACCTAACCCAATCTAGAGGGATGTAATCATCACCTATGATCAAGAGGAGAGAGAAAATCCCAATTATGGTTGAAATCCAAGTAAAATACCTTCAATATATATGAATGTACATGATTATGGTATGATCCACCTATGTGAGATCATGAAAATCCTAATTATGATAATTGATGAATCTTAATCTTATCTGAGGACTTTAATGATGATGTTTCTCATACATGGTGATGTTATGAGATCAATTCACCAATAGGTGAATAGTAAACCCTAATTGATGAAAATCAGGGAAACCTAGCTCTTGTATGAGTAGGGAGATACAACTTCTTTAAATGAGTTATTATTGTTATCAGTTGATTTAACCATGCAGGTTCCTATATGAGGATGATCATATCCAGGTATGGATGATGATACTATATTTATTGAAAGCATGTTGTTAGCTTTATGAATAAGTGATTTATCCTGATGCCTTGTTAATAGCACCTTATGAGATTGATAGGCTGTGAGAGCCATGAAAACCATCAAGGTCATGCTTTAAGAGATGACTTGTGATGAGAGTACTGAGAAATGATGATTATGTGAGTTAGACTTGATACATTTAGTATTCTACTTTCATAACTGCTGTTCTAATGATTAATGTTTGAAAACATGTATGATGTTAAAAGAATACTAAAATGTACCTGACTAATCAAGTATAATCATACCATGTAGAGCCCTGATCATAGATCCATCATTGTCAGGAGTTAAATGATGGTGAAACAGGTTTTCCTAAGGGAACTCCTGGATCACATACTTTTGAGTATGTGGGGAAAATGGATGTGAATGTCCTTACATCCTAGTGTAGGAATTGATGTAGATGTATCTTAATCTATCAATCCTTCACTATGGGTTATGTCGGGGTGATGTAACACTAATCTCTCAAGGAAGTCTTTTATACCGCAATCGATGAGAGATAAACAAGAGATCTTTCGATGGCGAAGAGAGTACAGAATGCCACTGTGACTCTAATAGCGAAGTACCAGAATATCTTGGTAAGCTATAGTAGCAGAGACATTAGATGTCCTGCATGTTGATCCTCACACTGACTGAGGAAGATGAGGTCATAAGAATCTGGCTCTTTTGATGACCTATGTATGATACCGATGCGACTTAATAGTGATCGGTTGGAGTATGAGCGGTATACCTCATCTCCGCAGGGCATAATGATGTTTGTAAAACATAATCAACCGCATAGCATATCTACTTAGGTTGATCCACGAGATACATTGATTGAAGATACATTACTTAGTATACATGTTCTTCATATTCCTTAAATGTTGTTGTTCTAATTGATAACAATCTGCTGTTGATTACCTTAAAGCTTTTATTGCCCATTTTGTTCTTGAATTGTTATAATAAAGCTTCTGGCGAAGAGTTATAACTCTCGCTGGGACAATTATTTAAAATTGTCTCACCCCGTAGATTTCAACCTTTTTAGGTCATCGAGGTTGAAGGAATCAGTCTACAGGTGGACAGTATCAGCAGCAGCAGCACCAGGAGCAGCAGTAAATCTCAGGTGGAGATTCAGACTGCCGAGTTGGGTAGTTAGATAGTCAGTCCTATGTGTTCTCTGTACTCTCAGGTCCTTGGAGTCTTTTGGTCTGAGATTTTGATTCTGAGTTCTTGAGATTATGTATCATGTTGTATATAATTACTCAAGAAGTAATTATCAAGGATGTAATCAGTTTATCTCCTTTTATGAAAGAAGTTTTTATGGATTCAAGCTCTTATCTCAAAAAGTTTTAATTTTTTGTGATTTTGTCTTCCGCTGTTAATCGAACCGTTTCCGCTACGTTTAAATTGTGTTTATATCGTGGTTTGGAGATCAGAGCCAACAATTAGTGGTATCAGAGCTCTAGGTTCGCTGAGTCTACAGAGACATAGGAAATAGGATGTCGAGTCTATCCTTAGTATTTCTTTCTTATCTAATAGAGTCTTCTGCTCCTCAGGAGAAGAAGATAATTAAGAATGTCTGAACCACACGAGGAGTTCGTGGCAGAAAGTAGTGTTGCTGCACCCCAAGGAGGTGCAAGGAACCTAGAGATAGAACAACCTGTACATGAGCCACCCAGAGAGCCACCTCAGTTTGACCCAGCTGACATGGAAAACCCAGCTGTTCAAACTATGTTCGGGCAGTTTATGACTGCCATGACACACATCACCGACAGGATGCCCATGCCTGCACCTAGGGCACCTGCCCAGCCTGAAGGACAAGGTATCGGTAAGACGTTCGAGCGAATTCGTCGTGTCGGAGCAACCAAATACTTTGGAACAGCTGATCCTGCAGATGTCGATCTGTGGTTGACAGAATTGGAAAAGGCTTTTAGAATCCTCAACATCCCAGAAGCTCAAAAGGTTAGACACGCTGTCTATCTTCTCAAGGGAAGTGTTGGTCACTGGTGGACCATGGAAGAGCAGAAGAGGCCTGGAGTGGAGATCTCGTGGGAAGATTTCCGTCAGGAATTTATCAATAGATATTTTCCAAAGACCTTCCTAGATGAGAAGATCTCTCAGTTTGAGAGACTGAGGCAGGGCATGATGAACATTAGCGAGTATGAAGCTAAGTTCATGGAGTTACTGCGGTTTTGTCCGCACATGGCTGCCACAGAAGAAGAAAGAATCAGATGGTTCGATAAGGGTTTAAATGCCGACTTGACTACTCCCGTGTCTGCCCTAGAGAATCGGGAGATGTTTGCTACCTTCGTTGAGTCAGTCAGAAGGATAGAGAAATCTGTAGTCGAAAAGAGACAAACCCATAAAAGATATCCGGAGTTCCAGAGTTCTTCATCTAGAGACTTTAAGAAGCCTAGATTCTCTGCACCTACACCTCCACCACCCAGAACGAGTGCTCAAACACAGTGGTCACCGAGTAGAGGCAGTGGATGAATCCTACCTCAACAAGAGACTCGTAGTTCAGCATCGATGTCAGTCACAGGATCACCCAGACCACAACAACTGGAGAGGAGCTGTTACAACTGTGGGAAGGTGGGGCATTTAATGAAGGACTGCCGATCTAGGCCTGTTAGTGTGACACAACCTCAGAGGCAGAGTCAACAGGGATCTCAGAGAAGGCAATCTCAAGGAGCAGCTCGAGGACGTGGACAAGCGTCTCAAGTTGGATCATCAACACCACCTCAACACCAGGCGAAAGCAAGGTTCTATGCTATGAACCCACCTGATGCAGTGGTCAATCCACGGGTAGTGGCAGGTCAGATGGAACTTTTATATTCTTATATGTCTAAATCCTGTGTGGTATCTGTTCTGATTGACCCGGGTGCTACGCACTCCTTTGTCACTCGGAGAGTGATTCGTAACTGCAATATGACAGTCAGTCAAGGTGCAGATAGCTTGTTTTTGGAGACTCCGTTGAGTGGGTCTGCCATGTTGCAAGAGGTATGCTCTCCCTGCATTCTCTTCTTTTCTGATCATCGCATTCAAGTGGACCTTATACCACTTGATATGCAAGGATTTGATATAATCCTCGGGATGGATACCTTGGAAAAGTATTGAGTTGTCTTGGATTGTGAATCCAAGCTTTTTGTGTTTGCTGATAAAAACAACACGTGGATCTTTCAAGGAGAAAGGAAGATTCTGCCCACCTGTCTTGTGTCAGCTATGGTTGCTGATAAGCTGATGAGGCAAGGATGTTTTGCATTCTTGGCCCATGTGGTAGATGTTACCAAAGAAGTCTCAACCCTGCTGAAGTTCCTATAGTCAGGGAATTCAAGGACGTGTTTCCTGAAGAACTTCCAGGTATAACACTGCCTCGGGAAATTGATTTTGAAATCAATTTGATCCCAGACACGAAACCTATAGCCCAGACACCGTATAGGATGGCGCCTGCTGAGATGGCAGAACTCAAGAAACAGCTTCAAGAGTTACTTGAGAAAGGTTTTATCCGACCGAGCACTTCACCTTGGGGTGCTCCGGTTTTGTTTGTTAGAAAGAAAGATGGGTCAATGCGGTTGTGCATTGATTATAGACAACTCAATAAAGTAACGATAAAGAATAAGTACCCTCTGTCGAGGATTGATGATCTCTTTGACCAGTTGCGTGGTGCAACCATCTTCTCAAAGATAGACCTGAGGTCTGGATATCATCAACTTTGTATTAAGGATAGTGACATATCCAAGTCTGCCTTTAGGACAAGATATGGTCACTATGAGTTCACGGTTATGTCATTTGGACTAACCAATGCACCAGTTGCATTCATGGAACTCATGAATAGAGTTTTTCGACCTTTCCTCGATCAGTGTGTTGTCGTCTTCATAGATGACATTCTGATTTTTAGCAAGGATGCTCAGCAACATGAGCAGCATCTTCGCCAAGCTTTGACCTTGCTAAGAGAACACAAGTTGTATGCTAAGTTTAGCAAGTGTGAGTTCTGGCTGCCGGAGGTATCTTTTCTTGGATATGTGATATCTGCATCGGGAATTCGTGTTGACCCTATAAAGGTAGAATCTGTTCTACAGTGGGAACAACTGAAGACGCCGACGGAGATTCGAAGTTTCCTAGGGTTAGCAGGCTATTATCGAAGGTTCATTAAGAATTTCAGTTCCATAGCCTTACCCTTGACTAAGTTGACCTGGAAAGATGTTCCTTTTGTTTGGGGTGATAAGTGTCAGCAATCTTTCCAGCTGTTGAAGGAGAAGTTGACAAGTGCACCCATACTTGTGCTACCTGAGCAAGGCAAAGGATATATAATTTTCTGTGATGCTTCTAAGAATGGACTAGGGTGTGTGTTGATGTGGGATAAACAAGTAATTTCTTTTGCTTCTCGACATCTTAAGAAACACGAAGAGAATTATCCGACACATGATCTAGAATTAGTTGTTCTGGTTCATGCCCTGAAGATCTGGAGACATTATCTTTATGGAGAGACGTTTCAGATTTTCTCTGACCATAAGAACCTTAAGTACATCTTCTCTCAGCATGAGCTTAATATGAGACAACGCCGCTGGATGGAATTAATCAAGGACTACGATTGTACGATTGATTACCATCCGGGGAAGGCTAATGTGGTTGCTGATGCCTTGAGTAGGAAATCAGCAACATCAACCATGGAAAGGGCACAACTAAACTCTTTAGTATGATCTAGAAGGGATATGCTTATCTCTTTGAGACAAGACAATGTGCAGTTGAAGGTGTCATTGTTAGCCGGGTTGTTAGCTGAGATGCATATTAAATCTACCCTTAGAGAGCAGATTAAGGAAGCACAGCAAGGTGATACTGTAGTTCAGCAGATTAGATCGGAGTATGGTAGTGAGAAACGAGATGGTTTCCATGACTCAGATGATCAAATAGCCTGTTATCATGGGAAGATGATAGTGCTAGATGTGGACAATTTGAGGAAGTTAGTCCTGGAAGAAGCTCATTCTTCGATGTATGCCATGCATCCAGGGAGCACCAAGATGTATCGAAACTTGAAATATATGTATTGGTGGCTTGGAATGAAGAAGGATGTTGCAGAGTGTGTTCTGAGGTGTCCTGTGTGTCAGAAAGTTAAAGCTAAACACCAGAAGCATGCAGGAACAATGCAACCTTTACCCATACCACAGTGGAAGTGGGACCATGTTACCATGGACTTTGTTGTTGGCCTACCCAGGACAAGCAAAGGACATGATTCCATTTGGGTAGTTGTTGATAGGTTGACTAAGACAGTGCATTTCTTACCTGTCAAGACAACCTACACTACTGAGAGGCTCACACAGATTTACATAAATGAGATAGTGCGTTTGCACGGAGTTCCAACTACTATCGTCTCTGATAGAGGTCCCCAGTTCACTAGTCATTTTTGGGAATGACTTCATAATGCTTTAGGCACCCAGTTAAGGTTTAGTACGGCCTTTCATCCACAGACTGATGGACAGTCAGAAAGGACCATACAGACCTTGGAAGACCTGTTGAGAACATGTGTTCTCCAGTTTACCGGAAGTTGGGATCTACACCTAAGCTTGATAGAGTTTGCCTATAACAATAGCTATCAGCATAGTATTGATATGGCACCTTATGAAGCCTTGTATGGTAGACGTTGTAGATCACTGTTGTGTTGGTATGAGACTGTTGAGCATCAGTTGTTAGGACCTGATCTTGTGCAGCTAACTACAGAAAAGATTAAGGTAATAAAACAACAGATTAAGACTGCACAGGATAGGCAGAAATCTTATGTTGACAAGCGTCGTAGACCCTTAGAGTTCCAGGTCGGAGACAGAGTGTATTTCAAAGTCTTGCCTTGGAAAGGAGTTCTTCGTTTTGGAAGAAAAGGGAAGTTAGCTCCTAGATTTATGGGGCCTTATCCAATCATTGAACGGATTGGAAAGGTAGCATATAAACTAGAGCTGCCACCAGAGTTACAGAGGTTACACCCTATGTTTCACATTTCTATGTCGAGGAAATGTCACCCAGATACCGAGTCAGTTCTACAACCTATGGAAGTAGAATTGAATGAAGATATAACTTATGAGGAAGAACCAGTGTCAATCCTTGATACTAGAACTAAAAAGTTAAAGAAGAAAGATATAAGCCTTGTGAAAGTCCTCTGGAACCACCGTGGTGTTGAAGAAACCACTTGGGAACTAGAGGAGGAGATGAGAAGGAAATACCCTGCTCTTTTCTCTTAATACGTTTTATCGATTTCGGGGACAAAATCCTTGTAAGGGGTGGATAATTTGTAACATCCCTGACCTGGGTTATGAGTTAACCCTAGGTGTTTTGCCTAATTATGTAATTAAGATATTGGTGATTATCTTTTGGCATGTAATTAAACTCTTGAGGAACACATATTTCCATTTCTGCCCTAATTGAACAATGTTTTAGTATTGTTTTGTAATACAGGGACCTATGTGCAATTTACCCAGTTAGAAGGGTTAACTTACAATTTGCACATGTTGAGATGTTCCTCTGATGTTGAGGCATCATAAGAATGATTATGGTAAAGTTTGAAGGATTTCCCAAGCTTGAGCACCAAGGTGCAGCTGTGGAAGCAATCCCTGTGCTTGAAACCCTGGTTTTAGGGTACAATGCAATTTACCCAAAATTTGGAGAGAAACTTGTAAATTTCATCTTCTAAAATATCTTTTATAACTTTTGTCATCATTTAGAGTATAAATGATGAAGAGGGCACTTCATTTGAATAATCATATAATAAAGAACACCTTTGTGATTAAATAATCAAGGAATAAGTATAATAGCTCTTTTATATGTATACTTTAGTAATGGGTTGATCTTCTTTGCCTTCAATTCTTGACCTTAGAAGGAGATTGTCCTTATAAATAAGGGGTAGGGACGAGCAAAGAAGAAAGGAAGGAATTAGATGAGAAATGGGATAAAGTAGAAGCTTTATGGAGAAATTTCACCCAAAATATATATATACCACTTCCTTTGCAAGCAAAGGAACGTTTCTTTCATTCCCTCACTTATTCCCCTTGCTCAAACCGACTAAGGCAGAGCTCTGGAGCATAGGAGAACGACCAGGGAGTTCAAGGTAAGTTTGGATCACCCCTTTTGCTTGAATTTATGGAGGAAACTCGATTTCAAGGTTGAATTCATGGCTAGCTCACCTAGCTTTATCTTTCTAGCCATTCCTTTCCAACTTTTCCTTGGAGAATTCACCTTGGCCGACCTGTGGAGCTCAAAGACGCCATTAAAAACCTGAAGCTTGGAAGCTTGGAGCTCAAGGAACAACCTTTAGGCGGGTTTTATAACTCTAAACCTTATGCTTTGATTATACATTTTTTTCTATGCATATAGTTGCTAGTTCTTCTTCTTCCCTATCTTCCCTTGCATCCTTGCAAGAAAAATCGTGAAGAACTTCTACTGTTCTTGAGGTTGAAGATAAGGGCGTTAATTCCTATCATTATCCACGGATTTCCACTTTACCAAACGACCTCCACCAATTGCCCATACGGTTTACACAACCGTTTGGTGGGCAAACGGTTTCAGGGTCGTATGAAGGCAAACGGCCTTCAAGACCATTTGGTCGAGTTGACCAAGAGATTAACGTATGGGAATCTTGTTTATAATTATGTAGGTTAATCACCCACAAAATGTGAGGGGTTAACTCCAAAGGAATCGTGATATATAAGCAAATCAATTAGCAAATCCAATTGAATTAAGTTCTGATTTTCAATCTGTTTAATTTTCCCTTTTTGGGAAAATGGTCTCGAGACCATTTAAGATGGTTGACCAAGCATTGACCGTTTGGGATTACTGTTCATAATGATTTTGATTAATGACTCACCAAATTTGATGGATTAATTCCAAATGAGTTATGAGTTGAAGGTTGATTAATAGGGCAAATCCTAATTGAAATCAGTGCTGAAATTCCAATGAGTTAATTAGTGACTTTGGGTTGATTAGCCCAAACGGTCTCAAGACCGTTTGGGGAATCATCCAAACGGTCTCAAGACCGTTTGGGGATCACCCAAGACCGTTTAGAGGTCTGGGGTCAAGTATAGTTGACCAATTGAAGGTCCAAAGCTACCAAATCATATTGCAATTAAGTATTGATGTGATGATCATCTCAATAGATCAAACCTTGATGAATTTTCACTAGAGTCCAAAGGATGGATGGGCAAACGGTCTCAAGACCATTTGGAACACATCCAAACGGTCTCAAGACCGTTTGGTGTCAACCCAAGACCGTTTGGAGGTTTAGGGTTAATGTAATTTGATCAATTGAGGGCCCAATTACAGTGGGTTATTGAAATAATCAAATTGCTGATTTATGACTTAATTAAGGTTCAACCCCTATCAAATCAACTTAGATTTTGATGCATTTTTGGGCAAACGGTCTCAAGACCGTTTGGAGGTTATCCAAATGATCCCAAGACCGTTTGGGCCAAATTTGAGCCAGATTGGAGGTCAATTGATGGGATAAACTTCGATTTGATTCACATTGTTGAGTGTTGATGGTTGAATGTTTATAGACCTTAATTGAACCAACTCCAACCCTAATTGGATATCAATTGAGGATCAATTGAGTGACCAATTGGTTAAGTCTAACCCTAATTGTCTCAATTGATAAGTAGTTAGCAAGCTTGAGACCAATTGAAGGCTTCAACATAGGAAACCCTAATCGAGTTTACCCTTTGAATCACCTTAGAGGTCCATGCAATCTTGAGTTTTTAGGACCATACGACTTCAGGACCGAATGAGTTCATACGACTTCAGGACCGAATGAGATCATACGACTTCAGTACCGAATGAGTTCATATGACTTCAGGACTGAATGAGTTCATACGACTTCAGGACCGAATGAGTTCATACGACTTCGGGACCGAATGAGTTCAAACGACTTCAGGTCTGAATGAGCTCAAACGACTTCAGAAGTCAAACTATGACTAAACGGTCTTGACCCCATCTTGGGCAAACGACCTCGAGATCGTTTAAGGGTAAACGGTCTTGAGTGTCATGCGGTCTTGAAGTCAACCAAAGCTAAACGGTCTACAACCTTAAACGATCTCAGGATCGTTTGAAGGTTGAAGGTGTGAAACCTACTGGGGAATTTTAAGGATAAGTCTGCGTAATGCCTTGAAGGCTTAGATGGTTTGATGGTTGTTAAACCTAAACCATAATGATACCTAGGGACATTAAGGGTCAAGTGGTTAGTATATTAAACCATGTTATGATCAATGGTGAACTTTACCAAAATACCCTTTATGGATTCAAGTAGGAAACCCCTTCTTATCATGCAAAACCCAATGGTTACAATGGTGATGACTTGGCTAGGCTTATCAATGTTGATTAGACCTAACCCAATCTAGAGGGATGTAATCATCACCTATGAGCAAGAGGAGAGAGAAAATCCCAATTATGGTTGAAATCCAAGTAAAATACCTTCAATATATATGAATGTACATGATTAGGGTATGATCCACCTATGTGAGATCATGAAAATCCTAATTATGATAATTGATGAATCTTAATCTTATCTGAGGACTTTAATGATGATGTTTCTCATACATGGTGATGTTATGAGATCAATTCACCAATAGGTGAATAGTAAACTCTAATTGATGAAAATCAGGGAAACCTAGCTCTTGTATGAGTAGGGAGATACAACTTCTTTAAATGAGTTATTTATTGTTATCAGTTGATTTAACCATGCAGGTTCCTATATGAGGATGATCTTATCCAGGTATGGATGATGATACTATATTCATTGAAAGCATGTTGTTAGCTTTATGAATAAGTGATTTATCCAGATGCCTTGTTAATAACACCTTATGAGATTGATAGGCTGTGAGAGCCATGAAAACCATCAAGGTCATGCTTTAAGAGATTACTTGTGATGAGAGTACTGAGAAATGATGATTATGTGAGTTAGACTTGATACATTTAGTATTCTACTTTCATAACTGCTGTTCTAATGATTAATGTTTGAAAACATGTATGATGTTAAAAGAATACTAAAATGTACCTAACTAATCAAGTATAATCATACCATGTAGAGCCCTGATCATAGATCCATCATTGTCAAGAGTTAAATGATGGTGAAACAGGTTTTCCTAAGGGAACTCCTGGATCACATACTTTTGAGTATGTGGGGAAAATGGATGTGAATGTCCTTACATCCTAGTGTAGGAATTGATGTAGATGTATCTTAATCTATCAATCCTTCACTATGGGTTATGTCGTGGTGATGTAACACTAATCTCCCGAGGAAGTCTTTTATACCGCAATCGATGAGAGATAAACAAGAGATCTTTCGATGGCGAAGATAGTACAGAATGCCACTGTGACTCTAATAGCGAAGTACCAGAATACCCTGGTAAGCTATAGTAGCAGAGACATTAGATGTCATGCATGTTGATCCTCACACTGACTGAGGAAGATGAGGTCATAAGAATCTGGCTCTTTTGATGACCTATGTATGATACCGATGCGACTTAATAGTGATCGGTTGGAGTATGAGAAGTATACCTCATCTCCGCAGGGCATAATGATGTTTGTAAAACATAATCAACCGCGTAGCATATCTGCTTAGGTTGATCCACGAGATACATTGATTGAAGATACATTACTTAGTATACATGTTCTTCATATTCCTTAAATGTTGTTGTTCTAATTGATAACAATCTGCTGTTGATTACCTTAAAGCTTTTATTGCCTATGTTGTTCTTGAATTGTTATAATAAAGCTTCTGGCGAAGAGTTATAACTCTCGCTGGGACAATTATTTAAAATTGTCTCACCCCGTAGATTTCAACCTTTTTAGGTGGTCGTCGAGGACGAAGGAATCAGTCTGCAGGTGGACAGTATCAACAGTAGCAGCACCAGGAGCAGCAGTAAATCTCAGGTGGAGATTCAGACTGCTGAGTTGGGTAGTTAGATAGTCAGTCCTATGTGTTCTATGTACTCTCAGGTCCTTGGAGTCTTTTGGTCTGAGATTTTGATTCTGAGTTCTTGAGATTTTGTATCATGTTGTATATAATTACTCAAGAAGTAATTATCAAGGATGTAATCAGTTTATCTCCTTTTATGAAAGAAGTTTTTATGGATTCAAGCTCTTATCTCGAAAAGTTTTAATTTTCCGTGATTTTGTCTTCCGCTGTTAATCAAACCGTTTCCGCTACGTTTAAATCATGTTTATATCGTGGTTTGGAGATCAGAGACCACACTAAATACTTTCAGTGGCATTTATTTTATTTTAGTGGCATTTGTGTAATTCTACTAATGAGTATGTTTGTTGTAGTGTGAACCATAATTTTCAAAAATAACAGGATAATGTGTAAGATAATGTCCATAGGACCAAGAAAAATATGAGAATAGGTCATTGCTTAATGTAGAAGAATAGGAGATGCAAAACATACCTTACAAGAATCTAAACACTCCAAAATCAGTCCTAGATCCAAGCCTAGGCCTCCAAAACACCTATAATGCATATATGTTGAATTAGGGTTAGGTTTACATTAATTATTCAAAACCCTAAACATTGCCTTTTTGACATTAGTGAATTCAGTTATCAAAACCATGTAATATTTTAGATTATCTTTTTTTGAGTTCAAAACATATTTCATTATATTTTTCTGAGTTATAGATTATTTGTTATAAATTGTGCAAGTTACTACTTATCTAGGAAAATCCATTAAAATCACATATTTACAACATTGGATTTTGGCTATCAAACCAGTACCATTCGAAAGCCCCTATGTTTCTAATTTTAGAACATATTTTGTTTTATTTTTTGAGTTATAAATAATTAGTTATGAATTTTTGAAAATAGACCAATCAGATAATTCCACGTAAGTGATATGCATCGAGAGAGGGAGAGAGAGAGATCCACGCTCCGAGTTGGCCCAATCAGGGCTGGTCAACTTGGTTAGCCACTCAAATAGGTTAGCAAGTCACATGCACAAAATCAAGAAACAAAATTGGGGTGAAAAGATGAAATTTCCCATGGGAAAGAAAACAAAGAAAAACACAAATGAGGGCAAACCAACCAAATAAGCATAGGACATCTTCTTAATTTTCTCATTCATGTGAGGTGAAGAGAACTTCTAAATCAGAATTCCAATTCATGAATCTGATGAAAATAAAGTTTCATGGCCAATAGAATCCACTTCCTCAGGGTCTTCCAGTCTCAATAACCCATTACCCAGCTTGAAATAGAGTCGGACGTGCCTGGGCTACTTCCTACCATGGTCGGTAAGGTAGCAAAACTAGAATCTAAGAGGAGACCATTTTGAGTGGAACATAGAGAATTTGGGACTCCTATGAGTTTAGTCAGAGGTTATGAAAGAGAAATCCCAAAACATGAAGTCTCAAAATCAAAAGGCAACCTGGATCCCGAAAAAATGCACACTCGAAGGCCAAAAAGGAGGAAAAGGAAGGGCTTGCCTTGGGGACCAAATTGATAAGTTGTAAAGCTTCATTGACATTCAAGACACAATCCCACTCACCCCATCCCAGTGCGATGACTACTAAAGAGTTGATGAACCAGGTCTCGGTGGTGCAGAAGGTGGCCGGAACTAGGGAGACGGGTTGTAGTGTGCGCGGGAGAAGGAAAAGAAGGGGGATTTCTTTCCCTGGGTACCATAGATATATAGTTACAATAAAATAGGAGTCTGATGGATTGGTGAGGTGAGAAGATGAAAAAGAGAAGAACAACATGGGAGGAACAGAGTAAAAAAGGACGACCATAATGGTTGGGGATTTATAGGAGATAAAATCCTAGCAAACCTAGAATGTCCAGATGTGCAATCCTGCAAGGAAACTAATGGGGAAAACACTTCAGGGATTCATGAATGAAAGATCAAGGAATTAAGAGGAATGCATAAGGAAAATTGTGCATCTTGTTTCCTTCCTGGGCCACGGTAGGAGAAGATCTGGCGGTTGTTGGATCGACAGATTAAATCACGAGATCAATTAAGAACTATCAGATCAAATCAGAAAAAGGAAAACATGTGTGACAAGCATATCATCGAGAAACCTTATGAGAAATAAAATTTAAATTGTGTGAAACATTAAACATGGAACCATATAGAATCATATTTAATAGACAAAATATTTATCAAATTAGCCCTTTAAATGCATATTTCTTTCCAAATTTATTTGAGTGTGCAAACAAAATCTGAAATTAATGAAATTTTGCACAGAGGCCAATTAAGGCATTTAGATTCTGATTATTTAATTAGATTTGTCATTTGAGAAGTTTTGATGTGTGAAATAAATCAAATCTTATTTTCTCTTACCTCCATCATTAATGGTTATAAGTTTCTCCAAATTTGATGAAACTTCACCCACAAGTCATTGTAAGTGCCTTGGATACAAATTTGCCATCAATTTTACATGTTGAAATTGAATGTACATTTATTTAATACTTTGAAGGTTTTATACGCTTTCTCTCTCCTGATTTCTCCTTTTAACCAAATAGTCTCCAAATTGAGTGAAAATTTACACAAATACATATTTTAATATGTAGATTATGAATCTAAGATTATTTTCCACTTTTTGAGTCATTAAGTATTTCATTTCATATTTTGGAAGAAAACCACTTTTTCTTTTCTAAATAAAATAGGTGTTGTTATTATTATCTTAATTTTGTAAAACTTGGCCTCCAAGCCAAAACATATCCAAATAAAATGAATCTGATGTTAATTTTAACCAATTTGTCTTCCATTTATGAGTTTTACATCATTGACATTTGTGGTCCATTATTATATTAGTCAATTTATTATTTCATTATTATAATCATTCTTCCAACTGTGTCCCATATTTTTCATATTATCACCAAAGGAATTATGTAAGATTATTTTGTACGAATTATTATGAAATCTACATTTACCCCATGTAACATATTTTATGTGTCCATTAATGATCTAAGCCTGATGTGAGAACAATAGGTTACATTAGGGTGTTTTACTCATACATTAACATGTTAGGATTCCAATTTATCTACTAATGTGCATATCTTTATCCTTGTTTGGATAAACCCAAAGAACCAAGTTGACTATCCTCCAAGACATATGATCAGGGACAAGAGGCTAGGTTTCAGTTTGTTATAGAACTCCACCCCTTAAAAGGATTTCTTCCTTGAAATCCATTGATCCAAATATCAACAACCTACTACTCCCCACCCCTTAAAAGGTTTTACCTATCAAGTCAAACTAAACAACATTTAGAGTTACCCACATCTCTTTTAGTTGTTAATGTTTTAGAGATTTAGGTTGTTCATGTATCCAACTAACAAGTCATAACCATCTAGGGTTGAGTTTTAGGTTCTTGTGTCTCTAACCTAACAACCCTACATAAGCATCCCAAAAGTCATAGGGTACAAAGGCTACTTGGTCCACTGCACCTTTATATTATCCATATATTCCTATTCATTTCTTCATAGCCAAAACTAGGGTTAAGACCCTCTTCCAACTAATTCTAGGGTTTCACTATCCATACATCCAGAAAATCTTCATTGTGACTTAGTTCAAGAAAACTTTGATAAAATCTAGAAAAATTTCTTTTCTACATATAATAGTATAATGAAAAATAATTTTTTTTGGCAAAGAAATCTATCTGACATAAAACAAAATGAGCTCAAAATCAATGCGAGAAACCAAGTCACAATTTTTCCATAATAAGGTCTCCTTATCCTACCATTGCCTCCTCAAGTCAATCCTCATATCATAAAGAGACACAAATCATCCTTAACCTATATGATAGGGTAAGATCACCTAACTCCTCATCACATTAGGATTAACTAAACATCATTATTCTAATGTGAAGAACATATCAACCTTTCATCATCAAAAACAACTTAGGTAGGATCTAGGGAAAACATCTCACCTATGGGAAATATCTAAGTCAAGGGTTCTAATAAGGGAGAGAAAATTGAAATAGTCAGATTCCGACTACCATGGGCTTTGATACCATGCTGTAAGGAGTGAGACCTAGAGGGGATCCACTCCTTACTAAAAATTTGAAGAATCGAACCTCCAGTCTAAACACACCAATTGTGGCATCCAAAACGTGATTAACTAAGAGGAAGTGAATCATGTGCAGTGGATTAACAAATATCACTAAAAATTAAAACCTTTTATAAAGAAATCCATACATTGGAAAACTCTTTCAAAAAGAACCAAAGTAATTCAATTACATTCTGGTTCACAAGTACATCTCTTGTACTATTCCTTCTTGAAAATTACAAGCATCAGCTATCCTGCTCAAAACTATACATAGGCGGCATAAAAACATTGAGGCATCAAGCCAAAATCTCATATCGATTTATTAAACTAACTACCGACTCTGAGGACCTAAGAGTACAGAGACGACACATAAGACTCTATGTACAAGACATGACAGCCAGTGTCTCCACCTGAGAATTCACTGCTATCCCTGTTGTTGCTGCTCTTCCCCTGTTGTAGGGTTTATACCTTTTCCTCTGCGTCTACCTAAAAAGTTTGATTCCACGGGGGTGAGACAATTTGAAATTGCCCCAGTGAGAGATATAACTCTCTGCTAGAAATGTTATCATTACAGTTTAATAAGATAAGACTGACTAGAGGAATCATAAATGTTTAACAGTAGTTAAATCAATGTATAAACAGGTTACAGCAATATTCTTGTTCTAAGCATTTCAGCTATGTCTTGATAAAGCAGCATGTCACTTATTCAATAAGGAATATGAAGAACATGTATAAAATTTATCCGCTATACTAAGAAAGATAACATAATCCATTGATTCTCGTATTTCAACCTTAAGCAATTACGCTACATGGATGATTATATTTTACAATCAAACTTAATGCCCTGAAGAGATGAAGTATACCATTCATGCTCCAACCGACCATGATTACATTAAGCATCGGTACCACACAAGGTCAATGGAAGAGCCGGACTCCACAACCTCAACCTTCTCGGTCAGTATGAGATTATATGGTAGAGACATCATGTGTCAAACTGCAATTATCTTTCCAGGGTATATTGGCATCTTCGCTATAGAGTTATAGCCCGCAATATATACTCTCTTCAGGGTTATGGCCTGTAGCCAATGCTTGGTGTCATATCATGGAGTCATGGCCCGAAGCCATACTCATACTGGGGTATGGTCCGTAACCAATCCCGTACATAGGGTATAGCCTGTAGTCATTTCTATGAGGCATAAGGATATAGTTGCCCAATTACCCCCACATATTCAAAAATATGTGCTCCGAGTTTAACTCATTTCACCATTCAGCAAATTCTGACGATGATGGATCTGTGGTTAGGGCAACTACATTATATGATATCACTTGATTAATCAAGTGTATTACCATATTCTTTTAGCATCAAAAAAGTGTCCAAACATCAATTGTTTTAACAATTGCTACAAAGAATGTGTAATACTTTCATCAAGTATTGTTAAAATCTTTAATAAGACAATGGGATCTCAATCCCTTACCTCATCAGGTGCATTCTCATTTCTCAACAACTCATCATCATGATTATGAAAAATGGGTAATCAAACCCTCAGATCATCAAAGAACACTTGTTACCACTTATCAGGTAACTAAAACACCTTCAGGTCATCTGACCAAGGTAAACATGATACTTGCTACACAAGCATCTCGTATGGATCTCAAAGCCCATTTCATCTCTTGTTACCTCTCACTAGGCAATAAAGCATGTTATGGCTCACAAGGCCCAATAACAACAATAAATGAAACATCATAGCTCATACCTGGCTATGCTCATCATCTCATGATACCTGCATGGTTAGTACATTTGATAACAATTATATCATTTTCATTTTAGCACCATGCTTATACAAAGTAACACAACCTATACCCTTGTTAGGGTTAGGGTTTCCCAATTTATATCGATCAGGGTTACTCATCCCACTATCCATCATTAGGGCTATGGCTAATCATCTCATTACCCAAAATTAGGGTTTCATGTACTATAACCCAAAATTCGAGTTTCATATTACATTACATCACCCTGTATTAGGGTTTTACACATCATTACCCTGAATTAGGGTTTCTTACAACATTTACCCAAATTAGGATTTCATGAAGCTTTACCTTAATTTAGGGTTTCATGAAACTTCCTCTTTTAAATTAGAGTTTACCAATAAAATACCCTGAATTAGGGTTTATCATATGATTACCCTAAGTTAGGGTTACTCCATCACCCTAGATTACGGTTTAGGGTTCATTAACCTTCTCGATTAGGGTTTTATGATCTCATCATCCTAGATCATACCCTAATTACATATTTCATTTTGAAAGTGTTGAAGATTAATCACTACATGATTATCACTCATGTATGAGTTCCTCTCTCTCATCCTTTCTAGGATGTTAATTATTTCAATCTTGGTTAGGTTGAACCAATTTGAATGAAGGGTTAGCATAGTGTATTAATTCATTGCTTCCATAAGCATCAAAGGTTAACCACTCTAAAGGTACTAATCATCTAAGTACTTTACAGGTACAACCACTGGATTTAACTTGGATATATGCTATTTAACAATCAAGGGATTAATTGATACTTTATTGAATTGAATCAATTAGACCTTCAAACGGTCTTGAAGTACATTGTCCTTCAAACGGTCTTGGTTCAAGTGTAACTCAAATCAACCCATTCGGTCTTGAAACCGAATCAACCCATTCGGTCTTGAAACCTAATCAACCATTCGATCTTGAGACTGATTTCATTCATTCGGTCTTGAAACTAAATCAACCATTCGATCTTGAGATGGATTTCATTCATTCGGTCTTAAAACTGAATCAACCATTCGATCTTGAGACTGATTTCATTCATTCAGACTTGAAACTGAATGCTCATCAATTGTTTTGAAACTGAATGGACAATCAAACATTGAGATCGATTAAACCTCAAACTATTTGATATCCTTTGATCCCAAATGTTCCACATCTCCATTTGGTCAATATTTTCATTTGGTCAACACTTTCATTCGGTCAACCCTTTCATTCGGTCAACCTATTCAAACGGTTTGAAACCGTTTCAACATCAATTAGAGTTTTTAACCCAATTGAATTAGGGTCTAAAATTAAGGGACCATCGATTGCTGAATCATTTTTATCTTAATCATATATAACCATTGAATCTTTCTCCAATCATAACATTACTTGACCACAAACTATGGCACACCGATAACAAAAACATAAATTACTTAAGAGAAAGAATTCGTTAGTAGCGGATTACTGAAAATCACTAAAAATTAAAACCTTTTTCAAAGAGATCCACAAAGGAAAACTCTTTCAAAAAGAACCAAAGTAATTTGATTTCATTCTATTTCACTAGTACATATCGTGTATCATCTCATCTCAAGGATTACAACATCAATTATTCTATTAAACTGTATACAAACAACATAAGAACATTGAGGCATCAAGCCAAAATCTCAGCTCGATTCATTAAAACCAACTAAGGACTCTGAGGACCTGAGAGTACAGAGACGACACATAGGACTCTATTCACACATATACAAAACTTGATAGACAGTGTCTCCACCTGAGAATTCACTGCTATTCCTGGTGTTGTTGTTGTCCTTCACCTACTGAAGGGTTCCTGCCTCCTCGTCTGCGTCCACCGAAAAATGTGGATCCTACGGGGGTAAGACAATTGTAAATTGCCCCTGCAAGAGATATAACTCTCTGCCAAAACATTATTATTTTAGTTATTGAATTAACACTAAGTAGAGGAATTATATATTTAACAGTAGATAGATCAATGTCTATATAGATTAAAGAAGTATACTTATTCCGAGCATTTCATCTATAACTTGATAAGTCAGCATGATACTTATTTAGTGAGGAATTAAAGCACATGTATAACATTTATCCTTCTAGGATATGCTAAGCAGAGTAACATCAACCTTCTCGGTAAGTACGAGATTATATGGCAGAGACATCACGTATCAAACTACAATTAGCTTGCCAGGGTATATTGACATCTTCACTATAGAGTTATATCCGTAACATATACTCACTTCAGGCTTAGATCACATGGCTAATGGCTGGTATTGTATTGTAGAGTCATGGCCTGTATCCATACCCTTTTAATGAAGTATTGGGATCTTAATCCCTCATCTTATCAGGTACATTTTTATTTCTTAACAAGTTCATCATCTTGATTATAGAATATGGGTATTCAGACCCTCAATTCATCATAGAATACTTGTTACCACTTATCAGGTAACTTAATACCTTCAGGTCATATGACCAAGGTAATCATGATTCTTGCTACACAAGCATTCCACATAGTTCACAAAGCTCATATCACCTCTTATTACCCCTTAATAGGAAACAAGGCATATTATGGCTTATGAAGCCCATAAACAATTTCAATAATTAAAACATCATATGGCACACAGGGCTCATTAATTTTAGGTTACCTCTCACTAAGCAAGAAAGCATATGAAGGCTTATAAGGCCTATAAAACATTTTCAATATACAGAGCATCATAGCCCATATGTGGCTATGCTCATCATCTCAACATACCTTCATGATTAGTACTCATGATAACATTTATATCAATTATATATCAGTACCATGCCATACAAGGGTTTTCTTATTACATTCATAACTCATCACTCTGTATTTGAGATTCACATAGGATCACTCTGTGTTAGGACTTCACATAGCATCACCTTGTATTAGGGTTTCACATAGCATTACCATGTGTTAGGGTGTCACATAGCATTACCTTGTGTTAGGGTTTCACATAGCATTACCATGTATTAGGGTTTCACATAGCATTACCATGTATTAGGGTTTCACACAACATTACCATGTATTAGGTTTTATTATGTCCTATTACCCAATTTAGGGTTAGCATGCACTATTCACATCAGATTAGGGTTTATCATGTCCTTTTACCCAAATTAGGGTTTACTGTAACATTACATAACATCACCCTGGATTAGGGTTTTGTATCGCATTCATCATCCAATATTAGGGATTTACACATCATTACCCTGAATTAGGGTTTCACTCAGAATTGCCCTAAATTAGGGTTTCTCATGTAATTATCCTATATTAGGGTCACATCATTCCCCTAGATTAGGGTTTCACTCAGTATTTCCCTAAATTAGGGTTTAAGTTCATCAATCAACTCAATTAGGGTTTTATGATCACTTTATCAAGAGTCATACCCTAATTATATATTCTATTCATTTTGAATGTGTTGGGCTTGATTACTACATGATTATTATATATGTATGAATTTCCCTTTCTCATCCTCTCTAGGATGTTGTCCACTCCAATCTCAACCAAATTAAGTCTATTCTTTATTCAAATACATGTAATTAGGGTTATCATAATGTATTGGGCTATTGTATTAATATGCATCAAAGGTTAACCCCACTAAGGGCACCAATCACTCTAGTGCCTTAAAGGTACAACCATTGTAATCATCATTGATTTTCATCATAAATAATCAAGTAGTTGATTGACCTTCAATCACCTTAGACATCTGAACGGTTTTGATTAATTAAATCCCAAATAGTCTTGGTCACTTAGACCCCAACGATCTTGACCAATTAGAATCCAAACGGTCTTACTAAAATAACCTCCAAACGGTCTAAGACCGTTTAGACATCCAAACGGTCTTGATTACATTGGCCATCCAATCGGTTTGAAATCGTTTAGCCAAATCAAGTTGAAACCGATTGGACATATAAAACCGTTTAGACAAAACATTTTGAAACCGAATAAACTTGGGTCTCCAAACGTTTTGAGACCGTTTGGTCCCAAATGGTCTTGAGACCGTTTGATCCTAAACGGTTTTGAGACTGTTTGACCTCAAACGGTCTTAAGACCGTTTGGTCTAAACCCTCTCAAAACCGAATGGACCAAAAAGGTATCCATCAACTAAATCGATTTCAGGGTTTCATTTGTTGAATCCACCTATCAATTGAAACATTGAATTAACCTCAATTGAACCATTAAATCACCCTTCAATTGAACCATCAATTAGGGTTTTAAATTTAAGAAACCATCAATTATAGTTTTAACCTAATTGAATTAGGGTTTGAAATTGAGATGCCTTCAATTGTTGACATTGTAAGACTAATTCTATTGAAATCATTAAATCACCACTTAGCCATGTCATGACCTAACCTCAAATGGTCTTGAGGTCATTTGGTTAACCTCCAAACGGTCTTGAGACCATTTGACTAGTTCTATCATTGAAATTAGTAAAATTCAATTAGGGTTTCCATCATAGAATCGATCATCAATTGAGCTATTGATTGTATTTCAATTTGATATCACTGGATCTTCAACCATCTAATCATACTTCATCATAGACTTTCAAACGGTCTTGGTTGACCTCCAAACGGTCTTGAGACTGTTTGGGTGACCTCCAAACGGTCTTGAGACCATTTGGGTTAGTCAACCCAAAAATTAAATCAATCAATTGAGAATTTCAGCACTCAACCTGATTAGGGTTTGATACTTGATGGACCTTTAACTGATGAACCATTTGAAACCAATCAATTGGATTTAATGGGTCATCAACCATCAACATCAGCATATGAACTCCAAATGGTCAACTATGGTCAACTATTCCAAACAGTTTTGAAACTGTATGGTTTGAAACGGTTTGATGAAACTGTTTGGCTAACTTTATTGAAACTGATTGGACTCAAATTTTGAAACTGTTTGCAATAGATATTTGTGGAGGTGTGTGCTTATGATGATGTCATCATCATCAAGCTATAACCCATGAAGCTTGCTGTGATTTTCATTGTGATTGCATCAATCAATCTAATAAAATTTCAAGAATGATGAAAGGATCAACAATTGATAGAGGTATGAAATCAATAATAACATTCAAGGGTTCAAGTTATATAACCCGCCTTCAATTGAGCTTCACAGCTTCAACCTACACGTCTTTAATGGTGAAAGCAACACCTTCCACTATCCCTAGATCGTCCTTCAGCTTTGAGTGAAAAGGAATGGCTAGAATTGAAGATGGAATGGAGATAAGAAGAAATCATGCATTGATTTTCGATTTCCACCATGGAATCAAGGTGAAAAGAGGTCATGGAGCTTACCAACAGGTTGGGGGTCGTCCTATTGATCCTACAAAGCTCCCTTGGTCGTTTTGCAAGCAAAGAGTGGAAGAGGTTTTGAAAAAGCCTCTCAATTGAGTTGTAAAAGGTGTTTTTATAAGAAATTCAATGAGAGAGAAAATATTTTATAAAATACTTTTAATTCCAAAATTGGTGCCACCTCTCCCCCATTTATTCCTTGCATGCAAATCCATCTTCCCCTCCTTCTAATTCCTCTTCATTATCCATGAATTAAGGAAAAGCAAATTAAGCACCTTAAATCATATAATACTAATATCCCATTTTTAGTGGATATTACTTTTGATTTAACTAATGTGAGTGGGTTCTCCACTCACTTAGATATTTTCGTGCCTTTGCAAGGTACATGCTCGTCCAACCTTATCTAATTTCAATGATTACCATTTTTGTTGATGGGCACTTCGATTAACATATTTATTTTTGCATTAATTTGAAGTAAAGTTCCAATTATGCTTAAATCTTGATTATTTTCATATCAAGATTCTCTTTCTTCCAAAATGATTCAAATGAGGCTCCCCTCTCAAATTATTTTCTCTAAGTTATGCCAAGAATCATGAGGGACCCTATTGAAGTGGTATTTTGCATATTGAACCCTATATTTTGGGTAAATTGCACATTACACCAAAACTAGGTTTTAATGCACAAACATTGCTCAACATGCTCTTTCTTGTTATTCAGGCCCCTACAAGCCATACATATACATCATTCTCATTCCTATGATTCTTCAATACTAGAGGAACATTTCACCATGTAACATTTGCAATTTAACCCCTTAACTTGGGTAATTTGCAATTTAGCCCAAAACAAGTAAAACATTATTTCAACATTATTCAAAAAGGACTAAAATTGAAATATAAGTTCCTCTTGAGCCTTAATTACTTTTCAAGAGATAAGAGAAAGCATATAATCAACTTTATTAAGAAAAACATCTAGGTTTCAGCATAACCCAGGTCAGGGATGTTACAAATTATAAACCCCTAATAAGGATTTCATTCCCGAAATCCCAGGAAAAGGAGAGACATATTTTATTCATTTATAATACCATCAAGTCTCCACATAGCATCTTAATGTCATGGAGATACCATAGATTTTTAATCCACACAAAGTTCTTCCACACAGGGTTATTCTAAGGAATTATTTTTAGCTTGATAAACTTTTCCACCATAATTACAATTGTTTCTTCCATTAGTTCAACCTTATCAATGTTTATGTTTATGTAGAGAATAAACCCCTAACATATGATGTCCATATTATTTTTTGTAACTAGATTGATTTCACAGTTGGCCAATATAGGTAACCAACATAAATCATCTATTATTTCTCAGGTACCATAATCCTTACTTTGGTATTCATCATATGTGTTGAGAACACATCTCATTTTTATCATATTCATTTCTCTATTGTTACCACCGAAGGTATACATTCGCAAGGTATTTCTTTTATTTTAGGACATTGCTTGTTCCATATATCATTATCTTGGAACCAAAGTCCAAAGCAAACTGATACTTTTCTAAGTATCCATCAACGGATTATTTCTAATCCATGTACATCAAATGCCATAATACTTACTTGATTGTCATGTTAATGAAAGGAAGAAACATAAAGGAACATACTCCTATCATTACCCAAGGTTGTTTATCAAAGTGGAAAGATATATATTTAACAGAGGTAATTCACTCAGCAATCGTTTATTTGTTTGGGAAAGTTCACTTAGCAAACCCTATGTGACTGGGAAAGTTCACTTAACAATCCCTAATTAGTTGGGAAAGTTCACTTAGCAATCCCTATGTAATTGGGAAAGTTCACTCAGCAATCCCTATTTAGTTGGGAAAGTTCTCTTAGCAATTCCTATGAAATTGGGAAAGTTCACTCAACAATCCCTATTTAGTTGGGAAAGTTCACTTAGAAATTCCTATGTAATTGGGAAAGTTCACTCATCAATCCCTACGTTATTGGGAAAGTTCACTCAGCAATCCCTATGCTATTGGGAAAGTTCACTCAGCAATCCCTATATAATTGGGAAAGTTCACTTAGCAATTCCTATGAAATAGGGAAAGTTCACTCAGCAATCCCTATTTAGTTGGGAAAGTTCACTTAGCAAACCCTATGTGGCTGGGAAAGTTCACTTAACAATCCCTAATTAGTTGGGAAAGTTCACTTAGCAATCATATGTAATTGGGAAAGTTCACTCAGCAATCCCTATTTAGTTGGGAAAGTTCACTTAGCAATCCCTATGTAATTGGGAAAGTTCACTTAGCAATCCCTATGTTATTGGGAAAGTTCACTCAGCAATCCCTATGTAATTGGGAAAGTTCACTTAGCAATCCCTATGTAATTGCGAAAGTTCACTTAGCAATCCCTATGTTATTGGGAAAGTTCACTCAGCAATCCCTATGTAATTGGGAAAGTTACCTCAGCAATTCCTATATAATTGGGAAAGTTCACTTAGCAATTCCTATGTTATTGGGAAAGTTCACTCAGCAATCCCTATATAATTGGGAAAGTTCACTCATCAATCCCTATTTAGTTTCATTATACTCACTAGATTGTTTCATAATGACTACTTGATCAGAGTAATCAGAAAGATAACAATCTAAGAGTTCCATACTTGCCCTATCTCCAATAATCATATACCTGGCCAGGGTATACAAGTATTGAGATTAGGTAGTATGCACTTTATTTACTATCATGTTCCTCACTTTTCATATCATTATACACATAAGATTTTTTTTTTCATTCCTGGATTTTCATCAGGCATCACTTCTATATCTCATCTTTTATCAAACAAATAAGAGATATTATAAAGCATTTTAAGGAATAGTGAGTAAAATGTAAATTCTCATCTTCCTTGTGTCCTTATAGGACTAGTAAAAGGAAGTTCAAAAACAACTACTATCTTATTTTTAACACATAGAATCATGAAATGAAATAATAGAATGAATCTATTTCATCTGACTTGTCACAACCCGAGGGTTGACTATTGCATCAGATTGATTCATTGCATAGAACCTCATTGTTGCTTGTTGTTGACCATGTGCTTGATTGTTAGGTGTTGATGAACCCGCTTGGGACACTTGTCCACGTCCTCTATTGTTACTAGAAAACTACCTCCGTTGTGAGCCTTGTTGATTCTGTCTTGGAGGTAGAGTCACCATTGAATTCTCATCTGGACAATCCTTTGCTAGATTTCCCGGTTGTCTACATTGGTAACAGACCCTGGTCGCAAAATAGGGTCTGTGAGATCCAGTCACTGATGTTGATGCTATGTCGGGGGCTCTACTCAGACCAATACTACGGTCCCTACCCCTACTTGATGTCCATTGCGTCTGGGTATTGAATCTCGATGGTGATGCCGATGCAGAAAATCTCAGCTTCTTAAAACTTTCAGATCTTTGTCCTTGAAACTGAGTGTATACCTTCTTACCACTAGTTTGTCGTTTCTCGATTTCAGACCTTTCTATCCTCCTTACCGACTCCACAAAAGTGGAAAACCTCTCCATGTTCTCTAAAGCAGACATAGGAGTGGTGAGTTCAGTGTTCAACCCCTTCTCAAAATGCTGAATTCTTTCCTCATCATTAACTGCCATATGCAGACAAAACCACAACTGCTCCATGAACTTAGCTTCATACTCGCTAACGTTCATCTGTCCTTGTCTGATCCTCTCAAATTGAGATATCTTCTCGTCTAGATACATCTTAGGAAAGTATCTACTGACGAATTCTCGTCGGAATACCTCCCATCCAACTTCTTCACCTGGCCTCTTGTCTTCATCTATAATCCACTAGTAACCAGCACTCCCTTTTAGGAGGTACACTGCATGTCTTACCTTCTCAACTTCAGGAATATCAAGGATCCTGAAAGTGTTCTCCAGCTCCATCAGCCAAAAATCAACATTTGTTGGATCAGTTGTACCAGCATAATCTATGGCTCCAACCCGATGAAGTCTCTCAAAAGTCTTGCTGGCTCCATATCCCTCATTGTGGGTTGGTGCCCTAGGTGCATGTGGTGGCATCCTGTCTGCCATGTGTGTCATGGTTGTTAGGAATTTTCCAAATAGAGCATGGAGGGTTGGGTTTTCTATCACAATTGGGTCAATCTGGGGTTGTCCAGGTACATGCCCTTCCCTAATCTAGTCTCTTGCACCTCCTCCTGGTGCAGCAACACTGCTATCAGCAGCGTGTTCTTCGTGTGCTCCAAACATCTTCAAGTTTTTCTTGTGCTCCTATATGAGCAGAAGTCACTATCAGATAAATTGGAAGACACTAGAATAGACTCAACATCTTAGTCCTATGTCTCTGTAGACTCAATGAACCTAGAACTCTGATACCACTAAATTATGGCACACCGATCACAAAAACATAATCTACTTAAGTGAAAGCATTCGTTAGCAGTGGATTATTGAAAATCACTAAAAATTAAAACCTTTTTCAAAGAGATCCACAAAGGACAACTCTTTCGAAAAGAACCAAAGTAATTTGATTTCATTCTATTTCACTAGTACATATCGTGTATCATCTCATCTCAAGGATTACAACATCAACTGTTCTATTAAACTATATACAGACAACATAAGAACATTAAGCCAAAATCTCAGCTCGATTCATTAAAACCAACTATAGACTCTGAGGACCTGAGAGTAAAGAGACGACACATAGGACTCTATTCACACATATACAAAACTTGATAGCTAGTGTCTCCACCTGAGAATTCACTGCTATTCCTGGTGTTGTTGTTGTCCTTCACCTACTGAAGGGTTCCTGCCTCCTCGTCCGCATCCACCTAAAAATGTGGATCCCACTGTGGTGAGACAATTGTAAATTGCCCCAGCGAGAGATATAACTCTCTGCCAAAACATTATTATTGTAGTTATTGAATTAACACTGAGTAGATGAATTATATATTTAACAACAGATAGATCAATGTCTAAATAGATTAAAGCATTATTCTTATTCTGAGCATTTCAACTATAACTTGATAAGTCAGCATGATACTTATTTAGTGAGGAATTAAAGCACATGTATAACATTTATCCTTCTAGGATATGCTAAGCAGAGTAACATCAACCTTCTCGGTCAGTATGAGATTATATGGCAGTGACATCACGTATCAAACTACAATTAGCTTGCCAGGGTATATTGACATTTTTGCTATAGAGTTATAGCCATAACATATACTCACTTTAGGCTTAGATCACACGGGTAATGCCTAGTATTGTATTGTGGAGTCATGGCCTGTAGCCATACCCTTTTAATGAAGTATTGGGATCTTAATCCCTCATCTTATTAGGTACAATTTTATTTCTTAACAAGTTCATCATCTTTATTATAGAATATGGGTATTCAAACCCTCAATTCATCATAGAATACTTGTTACCACTTATCAGGTAACTTAATACCTTCAGGTCATCTGACCAAGGTAATCATGATTCTTGCTACACAAGCATTCCACATATTTCACAGAGCTCATACCACCTCTTGTTACCCCATAATAGGCAACAAGGCATATTATGGCTTATGAAGCTCATAAACAATTTCAATAATTAAAACATCATATGGCACACATGGCTCATTAATTTTAGGTTACCTCTCACTAAGCAACAAAGCATATGAAGGCTTATAAGGCCTATAAAACATTTTCAATATACAGAGCATCATAGCCCATACTCGGCTATGCTCATCATCTCAACATACCTCCATGATTAGTACTCATGATAACAATTATATCCATTATATATCAGTACCATACAATATAAGGGTTTTCTTATTACATTCATAAGGCATCACTCTGTATTTGAGCTTCACATAGGATCACTCTGTGTTAGGACTTCACATAGCATCACCCTGTATTAGGGTTTAACATAACATTACCTTGTGTTAGGGTTTCATATAGAATTACCTTGTGTTAGGGTTTCACATAGCATTACCCTGTATTAGGGTTTCACATAGCATTACCCTGTATTAGGGTTTCACACAGCATTACCATGTATTAGGGTTTATTATATCCTATTACCCAATTTTGGGTTAGGATGCACAATTCACATCAGATTGGGTTTATCATGTCCTTTTACCCAAATTAGGGTTTACTATAACATTACATAACATCACCCTGGATTAGGATTTTGTATCACATTCATCACCCTATATTAGGGATTTACACATCATTACCCTGAATTAGGGTTTCACTCTGAATTGCCCTGAATTAGGGTTTCTCATGTCATTATCCTATAGTAGGGTCACATCATTCCCCTAGATTAGGGTTTCACTTAGTATTGCCCTAAATTAGGGTTTAAGTTCATCAATCAACTCAATTAGGGTTTTACGATCTCTTTATCAAGAGTCATACCCTAATTATATATCCCATTCATTTTGAATGTGTTGGGCTTGATTGCTACATGATTATTATACATGTATGAATTTCCCTTTCTCATCCTCTCTAGTATGTTCTCTACTCCAATCTTAACCAAATTGAGTCTATTCTTTATTCAAATACATGTGATTAGGGTTATCATAATGTATTGGGATATTGTATTAATATGCATCAAAGGTTAACCCCACTAAGGGTACCAATCACTCTAGTACCTTAAAGGTGCAACCATTGTAATCATCATTGATTTTCATCATAAATAATCAAGTAGTTGATTGACCTTCAATCACCTTAGACATCCAAATCGTTTTGATTATTTAAATCCCAAATAGTCTTGGTCACTTAGACCCCAACAATCTTGACCAATTAGACTCCAAACGGTCTTACTAAAATAACCTCCAAATGGTCTAAGACCATTTAGACCTCCAAACAGTCTTGATTACATTGGCCATCCAATCGGTTTAAAACTGTTTAGACCTCCAAACAGTCTTGATTACATTGGCCATCCAATCGGTTTAAAACCGTTTAGCCAAATCAAGTTGAAACCGATTGGACATATAAAACCATTTAGACAAAACATTTTAAAACCGAATGAACTTGGGTCTCCAAACGGTTTGAGACCGTTTGGTCCCAAACGGTCTTGAGGCCTTTTGATCCCAAATGATCTTGAGACCATTTGGACTCAAACGGTCTTAAGACCGTTTGGTCCAAACCCTCTCAAAACCGAATGGACCAAAAAGGTATCCATCAACTAAATCAATTTCAGGGTATCACCTGTTGAATCCACCTATCAATTGAAACATTGAATTAACCTCAATTGAACCATTAAATCACCCTTCAATTGAACCATAAATTAGGGTTTTAAATTTAATAAACCATTAGTTAGGGTTTTAACCTAATTGAATTAGGGTTTGAAATTGAGATACCTTCAATTGTTGACATTGTAGGACTAATTCTATTGAAATCATTGAATCACCACTTAGCCATGTCATGACCTGACCTCAAATGGTCTTGAGGTCATTTGGTTAACCTCCAAACGGTCTTGAGACCGTTTGACTAGTTCCATCATTGAAATTTGTGAAATTCAATTAGGGTTTGCATCATAGAATCGACCATCAAATGAGTTATTGATTGTATTTCAATTTGATATCACTAGATCTTCAACCATCTAATCATTCTTCATCATAGACTTCCAAACGGTCTTGGTTGACCTCCAAACGGTCTTGAGACCATTTGGGTGACCTCCAAATGGTCTTGAGACCGTTTGGGTTAGTCAACCCAAAAATTAAATCAATCAATTGAGAAATTCAGCACTCTACCCGATTAGGGTTTGATACTTGATGGACCTTTAACTGATGAACCATTTGAAACAAATCAATTGGATTTAATGGGGCATCAACCATCAACATCAGCATATGAACTCCAAATGGTCAATTGTGGTCAACTATTCCAAATGGTTTTGAAACCATTTGGTTTCAAACAGTTTGATGAAACCGTTTGGCTAACTTTATTGAAATTGATTGGACTCAAATTTTGAAACCATTTGCAATAGACATTTGGGGAGGTGTGTGCTTATGATGATGTCATAATCATCAAGCTATAAACCCACGAAGCTTGCTATGATTTTCATGGTGATTGCATCAATCAATCATATAAATTTTCAAGAATGAAGAAAGGATCAACAATTGATAGAGGTATGAAATCAATAATAACATTCAAGGGTTCAAGTTATATAACCCGCCTTCAATTGAGCTTCACAGCTTCAACCTCCACATCTTTAATGGTTAAAGCAACACCTTACACTATCCCAAGCTCGTCCTTAAGCTTTGAGTGAAAAAGGAATGGCTAGAATTGATGATGGAATGGAGATAAGAAGAAATCATGCGTTGATTTTTGATTTCCACCATGAAATGAAGGTGAAAAGAGGTCATGGAGTTTACCAACAGGTTGGGGGTCATCCTCCTGATCCTCCAAATCTCTCTTGGTCATTTTTCAAGAAAAGAGTGGAAGTGGTTTAGAAAAATCCTCTCAATTGAGTTGCAAAAGGTGTTTTTATAATAAATTCAATGAGAGAGAAAATATTTTATAAAATCATTTTAATTCCAAAATTGGTTCCACCTCTCTCCCATCAATTCCTTGCATGAAAATCCATCTTCCCCTTCTTAGAATTCCTCTTCATTATCCATGAATTAAGGAAAAGCAAATTAAGCACCTTAAATCATATAATACTAATATCCCATTTTTAGTGGATATTACTTTTGATTTAACTAATGTGAGTGGGTTCGCCAAATCATGGACCTCAAGGGGTCGTTATGGGAATTTGTGCCAATTATGGGCTTTTATAGCCAAATAATAGGCATTCATGCCGTTATGGGCTTTCCTAGCATTATGGGCTTTCCTAGCAATCATGTGCTCTTAAATGGGCGTCATAGAGAGAGATATATATTAATTGTTCAATTTTCCATGTTATAAGATTTATGTAATCAAGAATGCTTAAGTCAAATTCATGTCAAGGTTTTCTCTCAAGTCAAGTATATACGCTTACTTTTTAGTTCTTATAAAATGTATAGTGCCACTTACTGATGTATGTCTCTGTTTTCAGATGGTCATGGGACGAGATGTCCCCAGATTAAGGAGCAAAGGAATTTGAAGTGAGTGCTTCAAAGTAGCAGTTTCCAGTACTTAGCTTGGTGGGGTGCCATCTATACCTTAGAAGATCCAACATCAAGTTTCCAAATAAGATTTATGTCATAGAATTGTTCTACCTTTCATGTTTTAGATTTTAGTTCAAGGATGACATAGTTTATCTTATTAGTTTGCTCTTTCAAAGAACAATGTATGAATCTATATTTCCAATTAATGAACTGTGTTTCATTTAACTTGTTGTCATGCTATCATGCTTTATGACATTCCTCCAACCTAAGTAACCCATGTTATAGACAACATAGGGTTTGCTTACTAATCCAATCTTTAATTTGAAAATAAAATCCCAATACTAAAATTGTCACAGTTTTTTCAAAAGACCCTTGCTAGGGTTATAGGGTTTGGTATATATTAGGGAAGATACTAATTTCTTTGGGTTTCTCATTATTTAGGTCCTACTTTTGAGGAAATCCTAATCATACATATTTTCTATCTTAAGCTCCTTAATTCAACCAACACTATAAATATAAGCATCAAACTTAGGAAATTTGGAATTTAATTGGTCAGAGTTTCAGCTTCAATATAAACATATTATTTCTTTACCAAAATTAGTCACATAAGCATAGAAAATATTTGTATAAGTTAAGAATCATTACCCTACCTTAATCCAGAATTTTCCATTTACAACAATCATAATACAAGGTATATGAAACCCTTTTTGAATTGTGAGTTAAACAAAGCAATACAATTATTTTTAAGATTCTATATTTTTTTATAAAAAATGAGTAATTATGCTTAATGTTTGGATCATGAAATCATTCACTATGATTATTATATATCAGGATTATCTCTATCAATTTGGATGGAATAGAGAGTAATAAATATATAAAATACAAAAGTAGACCACTTTTAGATCCTGGCTAAATGCTGACTAGGCTGGAGATCAGGTGGCCAGGATTGACCTACCCCACTCAGATGATTATTAAAGTGGGAGACCTCGTTATGGGGTCATCTCCATTAGATCATAGACTTGGCTTGATCCATCCATTGTACCATTTCTATCTTCCACAAAGCAAAGCCCTCTTGCACAAGTAGGTATTATGATTGCTTGCTCCTTAGATCAGTTGAGAGAAAGAGGGGGAAGGAGGGTACAAGGAGACCCATGGAGGTGCCACCTCAACTCAACTCATCATGATGAGCTTGGTGAGTGTATTGATTGGAGCCAAGGATATGCGAGGCAAAAATGCCTCAAGCAGTGTTTGTCACAAAATCGTGGAGCACTTGCAAAGTGGAAGCAAGATGAGGGTGATGATGAGGCATGATTGGAAGTGAAGAAGGAACAATGGATGAAGAGGGAGGTGTTGAGAAACTCAAGTGAATTTTTATAGGTGGATAGTATGTGATGAGTATGGGGTTGATTTCCTTCTATGTCAATGTTCTTTTTGATCTATGGGTCAATAGATTTGTCATGCAAATACAAATTTAATTTTCTAGTCAAATACACACATTTATTGTGGTTGATGTGATTATTGAGAAACAAAAATCTCAGTTACATTTTCCTATATTTTCTTAATTGACTAGATGTAGGAGATGAGTCATAGGCCAAAAAATTTGAACCCAAGGGTTCTCTTTATTATCTTATTATGTGTTGTGACCTATGGTTAACTACAAGGTACGATTATTATTAATGATTATTGATGAGTTATCAATTGACTTTTTACTAAATGATATACCAATTAATTATTTCTAAAAACAAGTCTTTCTCATTCAGTAATTCATATCTATCAAAATATTTATCTAAAACTGGCGTGTAAATCTTGACCATGTATGCATGGAGAATTTATAAACAAACTCAAAAATGAAGCAATCCATTCATTCAAACTCTCATGTCAATTAATGAAATGAACCCAAAGGATACCAAAATTTAGGAGTTCCTTGCTTATCTTCTTTGACCAAGTTTCTACTTAAAAAGAAAACTTGTGATTGCTAAAGAAATCCTAATGAGGTAAATAATCAACACATATATTAGACAAATAATTTTTCTCAACCACTAGGAGATACTAATAGACACAAAATTTTATAGTTCTTTCCTTATTCTCGTTAAGGCTAAAGTCAGATTCAAAAAAAATAAGTTACTTCCCCATAACTGACTCTTTTTTTTTAATACTAGAGATTAAGCTTTATTCATACTGCTCTCTAGTGCAGTTCAAAACAGTTCAAGGTTAACATTCGGGTCTGAGATAAGCCAAGGTGGCTTAGATAAGTTCAAATTATAGGGTAAAAAGGAACGTAGGGTGTTTTTGGCTACTTCATCAGCAACCTTATTCAGAGTGCGAGGGACATGAAGTATCACAATCTGAGTATTGGTTCTGATGGGTTGAAATTTCCTCCAGAGTGGCTGGAGATGGTGAGCTGGTGGTTCCTCATTATTAAGTATGCTCACTGCTAGGCTTGAGTCTGAGAACATGATTACATTGGATAGCCCGAGCTCTTGACATAGATCACCTGTGAGGAGAATGGCATGAATCTCAGAAGCAAGGATTGATGATGAGTAGAAAGGTACTCCTCGTCCGCTCAAGCACCTCCCTGTGTTATCAATGATGTGGATGCCGGCACTTGCCTTGGTGGATGTGTGGTTGTATGCCGCATCCACAAAGGTCGATGCATTGAAGGTAACCGGTCTGGACAGAATGGTATGTTTGTTGTTTTCTTTAGATTGCAGATTGGGAACTCTTGAATTTAAGATTGACTGTGTTCGCTGCTTGATGAACTGGACACTCTTATGTAGGTTGAACAAGAGGTTCATATGCACTCTGTCATTTCTAACCTGCCAAAGATGCCATGTCGTCACAATGTTTTGAATGTGAGCATAACTGTCCGCAGTAGCTGATATCAACTGTCGAATCCATTCTTCCTCATTCACATTAAAGAAGTGTGTCCCCATTCCCAAGCTAGTCCAGGTTTGTTTGCTAGATTGGCAGTCCCGCAGACAGTGTAGTAAGCTCTCTGGATCATTTCCACATATGTTGCACGTAGTATCAACATCAATATGCATGTGTTGCTTCTCTGCATTTTTGAGAAGAGCGTCGTGTTGTAGGAGCCAGATGAATATGCGCAGACGGTTCAGAACGTTGAGGTGCCAGATAGTATCCCAGTTCCCATGACTCTTTAATCATTCATTAACTAACATATAATTAATTTCTCTAAGCCACTAGAAAAGTGACCTTTTAGGATTCACTTCCTTGTAATCTTATCTTGACATTATAGAAGCAAGATATTAAAATGGGTAAGTTGAAAGTTCTTTTCTTGGTTTTCAAGTCACCTCCTCTTAAAAATCAAAATAATGGTCTCAAAACCAAAAATGAAATCCTATTTTGTTTAAATTTTAGCTAAGGCTCCTCAAGACGATATTATATCTAATAAAACTTAATTAAATTATATTTATACCATTGAGCCAATGATTGATAAAATATAATCTATTAGTGCTTAAAAGTAAAAAAATATTTATTAAAACTTTATTGCATTAGATAATCTTTTTTAATTACAAACTTAATCGAAAAGGATGGAAATTCATATGTTCTCACATTAGGTTTCCTCACTTATGTAATAAATTGTGGCATCTTCTTTATTCATTCCTTCACAAAAATTAACATTGCAAATATACATATAAAAGTAGGTGTTTTGAATTTTCTTGGGGGGCATATCCCCCGATGCCCTCTGACTCAACCCTTGACACAGACGTCATATAGTCAAAATTTGGATCAGTCACAGATTGAATGTTTGTCATGCTACCGAACTCTCAAGACTCATCCAATTGTGCATGTCACAACTATACCCTTGCCACCTTGTGCATGCCCCAAAATAATCTATATAGGAAAATATTCCATGCTTGCACATCATACCACGATGCCTCATACTTTCTAGGTAGATGAACAATCATCGATGCAGTGCTTTGCTTGAGTAATTAGGTATGTTTTCATGTCAAAGTGGTACTTAATAAGGATGGTACTTATGTTGAAATTTGAGGTATTGAGGGATACTTACAAGAGGTTGTTTTATGTCTAAGACTGATATTTTTCTTACTAGTTATATTCAAATAAAAGTGAGGAACTTTTGTAATATAAGGTTTATACTCATGTTGTGGTTTGAATGATGCTTTCTACGATTATTATACTAGTGCCACTTGAGCATGTGGTTTTGTAACTTTTATTTTGCATATTAAATGCATGCTTCTAATTTGTTTTCCTCTATGTATATTGTAAAATGAGATGATTTATATAATTTGGAGGTACTTTGTTTAAAATTGATGTATTTTATATGTACTCTTATCGTATATGGCTAGTAATATCTATAATATGTGTACTAATAGGCATGGGAAAATATTGTAGATGATGAAATTTTGGTGGCACATATATTATACATGATATATGATTGTATTATTATATCCAGTAGTGTTTGGTATAAATCAACATCATTAAATCAGAGAATAATGTAACGCATTTGTGCTGACACTCAATATCACACCTCGAGATATTGGCTATCGTTATGTATCTTAATTTCCTTATTCATTGCCTTACATACTATTTAATTGTATGTAATACTATTATTTTCATTTAGAGTATTTTGATAAAATGTGAAATAAATTTGTCTTTATGTTAGGTAGTTTTAGTATGATGTGAGATAATTAAGCATATTTGTTTTAAACATTTGTTGTATATTTTCTCATTTTTTCTTTTAATTGTGTGGTTTTTGTCTCCATCATATTGTTTGGAAATTTTCGTGTTTCATTACTTATTATATCTATTGTATTTAGTATTTAGTTTACAATTTTAATTTATTATTCTCTTTTTCTCTTCCTTTTGTACACAGATTGCCTATATTAAGACATTTCTTTCTCCATTTCACTAACTTTGTCACTCCTTAAATTCTCATATCTCCTCCTTCCTTTTCTCTCTTCATTTTTCTTTCCTTAACTAGTCAACACACACGTGCCCTGCATGTGAAAAATAAATTTAGATACAATTTCATTGTAATCATTTTAGGGACTTTTTGTTAAATGTAAAATGAGACACTGTATTTTTTACAATATGAATCATCACAATGACAATGAAATCATATTTTTTTATATTGTTATGCATATGTGCACGATGATAAAAAAGAAAAAAAAGTGATAACATCTCCTTAGTTGAGGAGGGAGAGAATGTGGGGGTAAGAGGGAGATGCGTACGTGGTCAATAGTAATTAGTTGGAGGAAGAGAATTGTGGAGGCTCTATTAACTTATCAGAGACAAATGTGGGATACATGGATTAAAGAAAGAGAAGGACACATGAGTTGTTTGTTACAAAGTGAAGGTAATTTAATAGGAGAGAGGTATTTTAGAAATAATTGGAGAAAATATGAGAAAAATGTGAGAAGAGATTGAATTAAGGAGAGAATGATAACTCAAAATGCTATCTTCTGATTGTCATAAAGTTTAGAATGGTTGATTTGTAAATAGGCAAAAAAAATCCCTCTTTTTATAGTAGTATAGATATCAATTTGATGACCATGTTTATTAGTAATAAAAGTAAAGTAAAAAGATGATATGTTATATGTGGTATGTTCAAAACCATGATATTTTATCAACTAATTAAAATGAGTAAAGGTAGGGGTGGATAATTTGAATAGTCATATCATAGATTTGTTTTTCTAAAAAAATAATATTTTGTTAGTTGGAGAATAAAATATTCTGAATGCATGGTTGTTTGTAACGACGGCCAACAAATTTTAGTTATGAAAGAAAGGAAATAAAAGTAATTGAGAGTTGGTTTGGCCTTGGTATTGCGTGAGTGGAAAATGTGGAGCAGAATCTGCGTATTGGTTGTGGATAATGGGAGTGGGAGGGGAAAGGTAGTTTGTAACAGAAAGGAAAATAACAGAAAAAATAGTAAAAATGAAGTAGGGGAGGAGAGAGTTAAGGAAAGTGTATAATTTTTAAAATATATCAATTTGACAGGTTAGTGACCTTGTTGATTAGTAGAATTTATTCACTATAAATAATAAAAGTAAAGTTATCAAGCTAATATGTAATTGGTGAGAAGAGGAGAATTTCATGGTCAACAGAAGTACGTGTGATTGTTATTTTTGTAATATAAGAAAGAATGAAAATTAGAGCAAGTCAAGTGAGAATATAGGAGATTTCGAAGGAATAAGAAACATATTGTTACAACAACAAATTTGAAAATGTACAATCCCTTTTTAGCGTGAGATGGTGGGAGAGAGGAATAAGGAGATACATATCTAAAAAAATAGTTAGCATGATGAGTATTTAAAAGTGGTGGGACGCGTGGAGTGGGGTGTGAGGGAAAGAAACTGTCTGAGTAGTCATAGTTGTTAGGCATAGGCAACTGGTGATTTATAGGAAGTTGTTAGATAAAAGATATTAATGTTTTTCTTGAAGGTATAAAAGATATTAATTTGATTCACTTGAAGATTTGTGGTAATATCCACGAATCTAGACCTAGTTCTCAAACATATAGGTGCTAACCTAGAGGCTAGGTCAGATCTAGTCTCTAAAAGATGACTAATCTAACCCTAAAGATTATTAATTTCAAGGATTTCTTTATTTTGAGTTGCATAATGAGAAAATGTCAGACTTTGCTATTGTTCATGCTCCAATACCACCTGTAACGTCCTCAAATTTTCTAAAATTTAATCTGATGTGTGACGTCTAAATTAAAACCTCACCTCAGTGAGAATCCCTTGATTTATATGCAACATTTTGATTGAAAAAATAACATATTTGTCATTTAAAACAAAAAAAGACTCTTTGTATGGCCTTATTGATAAGTTGTGACAACTTCCTATCATAGTTTAAAATATTAATACACCACAATATCCAGTCTATATTTTGTCCATGGGAAGAAAACCTTTATTAATGAATCCACTTATATTATTTATGAGATTTATTGATTTATCTTATTGGGTAATGGGTTTTTAGTGCATATTCTATACCCAATCAATATTAAAAGATTTATAAAATCAGCTAAGAAGGAATTCAGATAGAGCCATTATTAAGAATAGGGAAATGACAAGTACTTTTGTTGTAATAAAAAAAATTTAAGTTTTAACCAATTGATAAAAAAGTCATTGTAAATTAGAAATATATAAGACCTATTTTAAATACACACACCGACAAACATACAAATTACATCAATTTTGTCAAGTGAGAATACAACATTTTTAATTAAATAAAAGAATAAAAATGTAATGTCCATCTGGATTAAAAGTTTGCTCATATTATCTATGTACATATACTTTAGTGTCAAATAAAAAATGAAATGCATTAACATACATCAAGTAGTAATTTTGTTTTATAATTTGGATGTTATATAGCTTTTTGTTCACTTCTAAGTATTGTGTTGCAATCAAATGATAATGCTAATACATGAAGTCGGTTTTAATTTGGAAGCCATGTAAATCATAAACATTCCCCTTATAAGAAATGCAAACCATGGAAAAATGTCACCATATTTTTAACTGTACACACATAAAATTCATGGCGTACATGATTCTATTAAACATTGTAGACTCATTTTATTAGTACTTATAACTTGATAGCACGTGAAATTATAAATTTTATCATAAGACCACAGGTTATTCTATGATTTCATGGAATTGACTTGATATATTTTACTAAATAAATAAATATTTCATATACATTCTTTCTTGTAGTGGTTACTATATAGTTTATTCATTCTTTTCACCCAAAAAATGTTGGCATTAAGAAAACCATGATGTTAGTCCCTCATGCAGTCCTAAGGTTAAACATAACCAACTTCTCACACTTATACTTTGTAGTTGCAATATTTATACAATACATATTATCAATAAAGATAATGCCAAAATTTCCAAGGGTTCCTTTTTGTAACCTTATCATAAGAAGAAGAAATCTAGTAAAAAACCCTTTCTTTGTAATGGTTGTTTGACTGAGCACACGAACCATAATTTGTTGTGTTCTATCGCAGCAACTTTGGTATAAAACTATACACAAAGGTGGTAAAAGTTATAAAAATTTGTGAACACAAGAACGTTAGTTCTTGTGGTTGTTTGGTTCGTTAATTTTTAAAAAAAATGAATCATCACTTGGACCACTGTAAATGTCATCACACCATCAATATCAACACACATAAGGGAATTCTACATTAATGTGGTTGCTAACACATAGAGTGCCAATTTAATAGAGAGAGAGGGATACACAGACTTGTACACTAAATAAAATTATCTCTTGTATTAATGATCTAGAAATCGTCACACAGTTAGAGAAGACTAACCATCACGAAAAATGGAGATTCCATCTCTGGAAATACAATTGACAACACGACTGCCTCTACATTGGCACATGGTAAACCGTCTCTACCCACTGACATCGTAATTTATTTGATATTGGTGATGGGCAGGTTGACCGCATTTAAATAAGTACATGAGACATTGTTCGCTAATTGCTTTTATATCCTACACATTGTTGAGAAAAGCCTTGTAGGTGGAAGCAATAAAAATATGTCTTACAAGTTTTGATGGATGATCTTGTGACTTCTCTTGGTGCTATTATTTTGAAGAAACTCCACTAGAGCTACCGTAGTGTCTGCATTTGACATCAACTAATATAGATGTGTATCCAGAGAGACGTAGGTTATATAAGATCATTGAAAATATATAATCAGATTTCAGCTAGATAACTTGGAAAACATATTATTTTTTTAATGACAACATCATATAGGAAATTATATTTCTTTTAAAAAATATATAAATAATAAAAAAGAAAGTGAAACCTGATACCTATCGTGAAGTAAATGACTCAATAGACTATGTGAGAAGTTTAAGATGGCATTGAAATGATGTTGTTGTTGGTCTTTTTTAGTGTTTTGGTGCCGATGATAGTAATTGTGGTTCTATATATACGTTTCAATCTCAGAAATTATATTTTCTAAAATCTAAAAATAGTATGCAGTATTGAGGTTAGCAATATAGCCCAAAGTTACCAGAGGAAAAATAAAACATGTTCAGTAAACATGTTGGAAAGAAAGTTTGAAGGAGTATTACCACTGGCCACATAGAATACATGCTCGCAAACTTGTTTATGGTTGGGTTATACGCATAGCTCGACGTCCTGCTTGCCCCATACCTTGCATGCTTCCTGATACAATGGTTTGTAATTTTCATATTTAATTCTATCTTGCTCTTTCTGTATACTACAAAATACACATTTAAATATGAATTTATTACTTGGTAACATACATGCTAGTCGGAATACTTCATACGCATTCAATCAGATGACATGCTGATGCCTTCTTTACAAAGTGAGTTTATTCTTTATGTTGCGATCCATGCTGTCACAGATGTACTTTAATGAGCATACAAGTAGTTTTGCTCAATGTGGTAGCGCGCACATTAAATGTAATTGAGAAGTAAATTTGGAAATAAACTATGATCTTTTTTATTTCTCTGACATGTCGCCAAAAATAAATGTGTCCCTATACCTTCCAGTTGTTAGTGTTGTCTTGTTTAGATAGTAACGGAAAGTAAATTGGAAAATCAACTACGATCTACTTTTTTATTTCTCTGTATAACTTTAGGATTCCATGTTCGTTACAGATCAGTTATAGAAGGAGGGCTTATTATAACGCTGTCACAACTTAACTTATAATAAACTACAGAAGAAATAAATAAATTGAAACTTTGTGATTTTTAAGTCTGACATACCGTGACTCCGAACAAAACCTGAAGATCAATATAATAGCAGCAACACGCAGGGAAATGCCTACAGAAAAGACAAGACAAAGAAGATCAGTAAGCTGAGAGAAAGACGGTACGAAATCAAACCCAAGTATAAGAAATTGGATGTGCGGCTGTTCAACCCTTGCGACTTGGATACTATCATATGCAGATTCAGATGGGACCAAAGGGAAAAAAATTGCATACACGATGAAGATTGAACAATACTTATACAGACGTGTAATCTCCATAATGAATTGCATACTGAGACATCCAAGATGGAACAGTTTATCGAAGTAGAAAAAAATAATTAAGGCAACGTTTTAAAGATTCGTACCATTAGAAGTCCACGGAAATTCCCCACAGATGTTGATGACAACAGCAAGAACTTGAATCTTGATATATGTTGTGCATCTGCAATATTTAAAGTGCAAGAGGCTAATCAATTTCAGAAGTAAGAATGTAACCGTTCTGAAGGTCATGATTATCACACCTTAATCCTCTCTGTACGTGTTAATGTGTCACATTGAGCAGTTGTCATGGACGATATGTGCATGATGTATAATCCTCAACGAACACCGAACTATTATCACGGGCTGTTAGGTAGATGGAAGAGAGTGGGGTGCGTGGTCTGCGGACGGTTATGCGATGTAGCGTGCAGTGGAGTTTGAAATTTTGGAATGAGTTGAACGTGAAGCATTCGTTGGCGATTGGGAAGTAGGAACGTGAGAATGGTTATGCAAAATGCGACGTGCAATTCAGTTTTAGGTCCAGACTTGGAAAAAGATAAAAGATAAGAAACACTTCAAAAAAAAGGAGTGAAGAGAGAGGTTTAAGGAGAGGTAAGTATTTCAAAACACTGCTTTATGATTGGTCAGAGAGGCCAAAATGGCATTGCATGTAATTAGTTGAAAAAACTCCCTCTTTTTATAGTGGTATAGATTATGGAGATATTCAATCGAGTCGTGTCCGGATTCGTGCCGTGCATACTCCCTGGTGGGTGACGACGAAGTCCAGCGTTTCTATTCATATTCATATTTCTCGCTGCAAACTTTTCAGCGGTTCAATTGGTACGACGACAGTAGTGTAGCCACTCTTGTTAATGTGATCATCTGTCTGACAAGTTTACCTCGCGGAAGAAAGTTCCTTCCGCTTACAGGTGGTATTATTGCAGTTTGGTTTTGATAAAAGCTCGAGGAATTCAACCTCGAGTGAGTTTGTTAGTGCATTCAAAATATCACGTCACCAACTCTCATGACTCGTCCAATTGTGCATGTCACAACTATACCCCTGCCACCTTGTGCATGCCCCAAAATAATCCAGATAGGAAAATATTCCATGCTTGCACATCATACCACGATGCCTCAGACTTTCTATGTAGATGAACAATCATTTATGCGGTGCTTTGCTTGAGTAATTAGGTATTTTTCATGTCAAAGTGGTACTTAATAAGGATGATACTTTTGTTGCAATTTGAGGTATTGAGGGATACTTACAAGAGGTTGTTTTATGTCTAAGACTGATATTTTTCTTACTAGTTATCTTCAAATAAAAGTGAGGAACCTCTGTAATATAAGGTTTATACTCATGTTGTGGTTTGAATGATACTTTCTACGGTTATTATACTAGTGTCACTTGAGCATGTGGTTTTGTAACTTTTATTTTGCATATTAAATGCATGCTTCAAATTTGTTTTCCTCCATGTATATTGTAAAATGAGATGATTTATATAATTTGGAGGTACTTTGTTTAAAATTGATGTACTTTATATGTACTCTTATCGTATATGGTTAGTAATATCTATAATATGTGTACTAATAGGCATGGGAAAATATTGTAGATGATGAAATTTTGGTGGCACATATATTATACACGATATATGATTGTATTATTATATCTGGTAGTGTTTGGTATATATCAACATCATTAAATTAGAGAATCATGTAACGGATTTGTGTTGACACGCAATATCACACCTCGAGATATTGGCTTTCGTTATGTATCTTAATTTCCTTATTCATTGCCTTACATACTATTTAATTGTATGTAATACTATTATTTTCGTTTAGAGTATTTTTTGATAAAATGTGAAATAAATCTGTCTTTATGTTAGGTAGTTTTAGTATGATGTGAGATAATTAAGTATATTTGTTTTAAACGTTTGTTGTATATTTTCTCATTTTTTTCTTTTTATTGTGTGGTTTTTGTCGCTGTCGTATTGTTTGGAAATTTTCGTGTTCCGTTACTTATTATATCTATTGTATTTAGTATTTAGTTTACAATTTTAATTTATTATTCTCTTTTTCTCTTCCTTTTGTACACAGATTGCCTGTATTAAGACATTTCTTTCTCCGTTTCACTAACTTTGTCACTCCTTAATTCTCATATCTCCTCCTTCCTTTTCTCTCTTCATTTTTCTTTCCTTAATTATGGAGATATTCAATCGAGTCGTGTCCCGATTCGTGCCGTGCATACTCCCTGATGGGTGACGACGAAGTCCAGCGTTTCTATTCATATTCATATTTCTCGCTGCAAACTTTTCAACGGTTCAATTGGTACGACGACAGTAGTGTAGCCACTCTTGTTAATGTAATCATCTGTCTGACAAGTTTACCTCGCGGAAGAAAGTTCCTTCTACCAAACACATTGATGTTGGATAAAGTCTAACTAACAATTAGAACAAGTCTTTATTGAACTGTTAAATGATTTCGCGTCTGCCGTAACAACCTCGGAAGCTGTCCCGAAAGGTGGGCGCTGCCGCTGCGTGCGTTGACGTGATTCTAGGTAATGGGGGAGCAATTCCAGAAGAATCCAAGCATATATACAATATTTCACTTGTTATTGGATTTTTTTATTAGAAAACAACAATTATAAGCATCATACTCATTCAACGGAGCAGTTTGTATAAGAACCGACCCCCCCGCCCACGTTTCCTCAAACTCCCTCCATCACTCGAAATCGTCACAACCATTCTGATCCAATTACCACAGATATAACGAATGGCAACTTCTTCTAGCCTGGTACTCCCTCTTCTGCTTTTCGTGTTACTGGGTATTGTTACCTCAACTGCAGCTCAGAACGGCGGCGGTGGGCCGTGGAATGGAGGTAGGCCGCCATACTGGGGAGGGGGGAACGCATCGCCCTACGGCAGCGGAGGCGGTGGTTGGGGTGGCGGCGGGGGCGGATCCCTGACAGTTGGCGGACAGACGTATGAAGCTGGGTGGTCTGGCGGCGGAGGTGGCGGCTATAGCCCCAGCGGTGCTGGCGGTGGCTTCGGCGGGAGTCACTACTTCAGAGCACCGGGTGTCAACATTGGCGGAGGCGGGGGTGGCGGGGAAGGAGTCGGAACAGGCCGTGGTTGGGGAGGAGGTGGTTCTCCGTAAGCTTTCCAGGCCCGATCCCGATAGTGAGTTATGAGCAATCAGAACAACTGAACAAATTGTGACAATTCTACTATGAGATTTCACAAATTGTGGCAATTCTACCTGGGCCGTGTATAATACTGTTTAGTTGATTCTTTAATGTAAGGCTTGGTTATTGCCATGTAATTCTTATTTATCTTTTTCTATAACGTCTTTCCTGTAATAGTCGTTTTACTTGCAAAAATAGAGACACTTTAACCAAATTTCAACTAAAAACTATTCGCATTCGAAGTATCAAATCTTAGTACTTATCTTTTGTCCTTCATGGTTATGTTTAGATAGTTATTGAAAAACCCAATAGAAACACAATCCGGTACATAATTTTCTGTTGTTTTGTTGTCTTTACATTATATTTTTCCTACTTATGTGTACATAAACGTACCGTATAGCTCACTTGTGTTGTAACCGTAGCCACAAACAGGGCCTCGCGTTGTTTGTGGGGAGTAGAGGCTTAGGCAACTGAATGTTTTTGCAACAAGATAGTTTGGTTGGATTGTTTTTTTTTGATAAACACTCCTTATATAATATTCATAATGGCACATTACAAACCGCAGTGTGCTAGAATATCGGTTTCAACAAAACCACAAAAAACAGCGTACAAGGACCATGGATGACTGGTGAAGACACCAGAGGTATTCAACCCATCAATCTAGTATAACAGAGTCTGGCAAAATGGGAGTTTGTCAAAATTCTTCATCAGCAAAAAGGGTGGGGCACCCTTAAAACAAACCCTAAAATAGTGATATAAGCACATATGGCATTTCATGCCTATAACGCTGTTACTTTTCACCGCCGTCTTCCAAAATATGATTGATGGAGTGGTCCTTTGCATGCTTCAGTGAGATCAACATTGAGGTTGTATTGCTCCTTGTGTTGGTTGCCTGTGTTGCAACCTGTAATGGGAAAAATCTCGGTAATGTGTGTCGACCAGTTGATATACATGAGGTAGTGTATGGTTCTCTTTATTGAATATGCCTCTATTGTGTATACTCCATATGGTCCAGATGATGGTTGCAATCAATGTAGGGTTCATGTTATGGTGATCATAGCGACCTCTGGTGTTGCAAAGTCTGTGAAAGATGTTGAGTAAGGGGTTGGCCTAGATAATGGTGGGCACTGGTATAGTGCGTCCATATCTGTCTAGCAATATGATACCCAAAGAATGGATGATGGTTAGATTCCTTGCTATTTTTGCAAAGGATGCATCGAGAAGGTCGATGAAAGCATATGGTTGTCATATTGATGTCAGTGTGCTAGAATATCGGTTTCAACAGAACCACAAAAAACAGCGTACAAGGACCATGGATGACTGGTGAAGACACCAGAGGTATTCAACCCATCAATCTAGTATAACACAGTCTGGCAAAATGGGAGTTTGTCAAAAATCTTCATTAGCAAAAAGGGTGGGGCACCCTTAAAACAAACCCTAAAATAGTGACATAAGCACATATGGCATTTCATGCCTATAATGTTGTTACTTTTCACCGCCGCATTCCAAAATATGATTGATGGAGTGGTCCTTTGCGTTCTTGCTTCAGTGAGATCAACATTGAGGTTGTATTGCTCCTTGTGTTGGCTGCCTGTGTTGCAACCTATAATGGGAAAAATCTCGGTAATGTGTGCTGACCAGTTGATATACATGAGGTAGTGTATGGTGCTCTTTATCGAATATGCCTCTATTGTGTATACTCCATATGGTCCAGATGATGGTTGCAATCAATGTAGGGTTCATGTTATGGTGATCATAGCGACCTCTGGTGTTGCAAAGTCTGTGAAAGATGTTGAGTAGGGGGTGTTGGTATATGTATGCCCGTAGAGCCGTCCCAAGAGATTGCATGGATTCGGATATTAATTAATCAATTAATGTGATTATTTGGTTAATTAATTAATTCCGGAATATTCTAATTAATCCACGAGCGTTTTAATTAACGCAACGTTTCTGTTTACCGATGGGTTTAGAAAACCCTATTTCCCTTCGTATCCGGTTTAAAGGAGGATTGACGACCGATATCTATATAAGATAGATAGACGCTTTTACTTTACGCTCACGCACGTAAACCCTAGCCGTCATCGTCCTTAGGAGAGAAAGGAGAGAAACGCGCTGCTAGCACGCCGCCGCAGAGACACGACTCCTTCCCGTCGGCTTGGGAAGCGCGACGTGGAGTTTCGTCCATCCGCGTGGATGAAGTAGAGACGCAGACACCTTGACGCCTGCGTTCGGAGGACGTCGACGACCACTTGTACGCGCCACGAGCGGCGTACATCACTGCCACAAAAGAGCGCCGCCGGATCAACCTGCGAAAACGAACAGGAGAGAAGTTCCGTCCGTGTAGGTCAGCAGCGTTGCACTGTCGTGCAGTGGGACATCGCCGGACTTGCTCCGCGATAAGGTATATCCCGCAAATCTGTTTCTGAATACGTTGTTGTTGACGAGATCATGTTTCGGGTTGCGTGGATTTTATTGCTTCCGCCGCGCATGTTTTCTCCACAAAACCCAACAGTGGTATCAGAGCAGCTTCGATCTACGACGTATTTAGATTCGTTTCGATATGATCGAATCGATGTATACTGTTTTTATGTTGCATACGATGCAAATTAAACATGTTAATGTGCAAATCTAAACCTAATTCCACATACGCCACATGCTATTGTTTTTGACGTTTTGGACGGGGTCGACTATGGAAAATATTGATTTTCCTTAGTGCACGGAAGTAAAATTCCGTAGACCTTTCAGGGAAAATATTGATTTTCTTTAGTGCACAGAAGTAAAATTCCGTAGACCTTTCAGGGGCTCTGCCCCTGAGACCCCATGAGGGGCGGCCTCCCTCGACCCCCGCATAGGGGCGCTGCCCTGTGTACCCCGCATTGTCTGCGTGGGAGTCAAAAATTTTATTTAATGGGAAATGTCCCGCATTAAAAGTACTGCAATTTTAATATGTATATACGTATATGTAGTTATACCTATGATAGCATACACGTCTCCTTTAAAATCTGTTTTATGTGGTGAGTGCATGCACGGTTATGGCCTAATATCCCCTTTTGTGAATGAATGTGGATGCCAATCTTGTGGATATGTTTGTTTGTGAATTCTATGGATGTATAATGGTTACATATGGATCCTTTGTATAAAGTATTCGGCTTGCATGCCGAGCCTCATCTCTTATTTCAAAGTGTAATTAATTCTTTCCTTTTATATTTGTACTCACATGATGTAATAGAGATAGGATTAGTTTTAATTTTTGTAAACTTGATGTAAGGAGGCCCTTTGAAGATCCAACTCCAAGGAGTGTCCACGGAGAAGCACCATGAAGATCTAATTCCAAGAAGCAACCTGAAGATCCAACTCCAAGGAGCGTCCATGGAGAAGCAACAAGAAGATCCCATTCCAAGAAGAAACTTGAAGTTCCAACCTCGCGAAGCATACATGAAGTTGTTCATTATAATGTTGATCATTACATGCTTATAGGTTGATTCACAGGTGTTGCATGAGATGCATAAGACCATAGGTGGACCGTAATCCTTTGTTGCTCCAAAGGATTACAATAGTCTGGCCATAACTGATGTATTTGTGTTTGTGATTGCATGTCTATCGTTTGTGGTTGTGGATATAGTAGTATATGATACGTACCATAAGTATGTGGTGTTTGGATATGTATATATATTAATAAAACCCCTCAATTAATAATATTAAGTTTTAGTTGCCTTCCATAAAGCAATACACATGAAAAACTTGATCGACTATGTGTGGGCACGCCTCCGTGTGGTACACTGTCTATCTCGTGGAAGTGTGATGGTGGGTGTGTGGGTCTGCCTCCGCAGGGTGCACACTCATCGTGTTGGCTTATGGGTTGAACTTAACTAGGGAACCTTGATAGGATCAAGTACCTAGAGGCACATAGATGCATCATGGTAAGGAGTTGTGCATGATCATCTATCCAAGAGTTGTATATGATGCAATTGGAAAAAGTTGCCTACCTTAGTATTTGGTCTTTGACGCCAGCGTTGGCTGGGCATTGATCCAATTATTTTGGGTCTTGGCTCACTAGAAGGTTGTGCGTTGCAATCTTCCGAGTTGATAGTGAGGGCTATCAATTTGAATAAAATAGTGGGAGTGTAATTAATTAAAGGCCTAATTAATCTCATTTATCAAATCTTTACAAGTCAAAATGTTTTGGACTAAATGCAAATTTTTCTTTTGTAGAAATCAAATGGCAACCAACACTCACACTTTCTCGTTGCGATCGGTCCTTGAGATGGACAAACTTACCGAAACCAACTTTCAAAACTGGTTTAGGATGCTGAGAATTGTTCTCACACATGAGCATAAGCTCTATGTCCTTGAAACACCAGAGCCAGAGGAGCCCTCCGTAAATGCGCCCAAGGCTGAAAAGGATGCTTACAAGAAGCACCTTGATGATGTCGTGGATGTCAAGTGCCTGATATTGTGCTCAATGAACTATGAGTTGCAAGAGCAACATGAGAACATGAATGTCATGGAGATGATAACACATCTCAAGAACATGTATCAACATCAAGCAAGACAGGAGAGATATGATGTCTCAAAGGCTTTGTTCAAAAGCAAGTTGAAAGAGGGAGACTCAGTTGGCACCCATATACTCACCTTGATTGGGTACGTGGAAAGCCTATCCAAGCTGGGATTTCCCCTAGGTCAAGAGTTGGCCACTGATGTGATTCTACAATTGTTTCCTGAATCATATAATCATTTTGTCATGAACTACAACATGAACAATTTTATCAAGCCGTTGTCAGAATTGTTAGGCATGTTGAGGACAGCTGAAGAACAGATGAAGAAAGATAAGCCCAAGTCTGTGATGGTGATCAGCAAGGCAAAGGGAAATTCAAAAGGCAAAAGTAAGGCTAAGAAAGGTTCTAAAGCCGGGCAGAAGACAAAGTCATCCACGCTCAAAGCTAAAGGTGGGATCTCCAAAGAAGGCAGTTGTCACCATTGTCATTAGCCTGGACATTGGAAAAGAAATTGTCCTCTCTACCTGGAGGAACTGAGGAAGAAGAAGCAGGGGATAGAGATCTCCACTTCAGGTATATAAGTTATTGAGATAAACTTAAATACTTCTTCATCATGGGTACTGGATACCGGATCTGGATCTCACATATGTTCTAATATGCAGGATCTGATAAGAAGTAAGCCTTTACGAAAGGGCCAAGTCGAGCTGCAGGTTGCTAATGGAGCAAGAGTTGCTTCCACCACAGTTGGAGTTATTAGTTTATCTTTGCCTACGGGCCTTGTAATAGAATTAGAGAATTGCTATTATGTACCTGCCATTAATAGAAATATTATTTTTGTATCTTGTATGGACAAGAGTGGATTTGAATTTCACATTAAGAATGGAATTATTTCTATATCTAAAGATGAGATCTTTTATGGAAATGCCCCTATGTCTTATGGTATCTACTTGTTAGAACTTGATACTAGCATATAGAACATAAATACTAAAAGGTTAAAACTTGACAACTCAAACAAAACATTCTTATGGCATTGTCGTCTTGGGCACATAAACGAGAAGTGCATATCTAGACTCCATAAGGATGGCTATCTAGACTCTTTTGATTTTGAATCATTAGAGACATGTGAGGCATGTTTATTAGGGAAGATGACCAAAATTCCTTTCACTGGACACAGTGAGAGATCCAGTGATCTTCTAGGGCTCATACATACTGATGTATGTGGACCGTTTAGATCAAATGCTAGAGGAGGCTATCAATACTTTATTACCTTTACTGATGACCTCAGTAGGTATGGCTATGTGCATCTTATGAAACACAAGTCAGAAACTCTTGAAATGTTCAAGAATTTCATGAATGAAATAGAGAAGCAACTTGGTAAGAGTATTAAAGCACTCCGTTCAGATCGAGGTGGCGAATACTTAAGCCAAGAGTTTGAGGACCTTCTGAGAGACTGTGGTATTGTATCACAATGGACTCCACCTGGTACACCACAACATAATGGTGTGTCAGAAAGAAGGAATCGTACATTATTAGACATGGTACGATCAATGATGAGTTCAGCCGAACTTCCAATATCGTTATGGGGATATGCTCTTAAAACTACAACGTTTACACTTAACCGTGTACCTTCCAAATCGGTTCAAAAGACACCATATGAGATATGGAATGAGAATTGTCCCAATTTTTCTATGTTAAATATTTTGGGATGTGAAGCTTATGTTAGGAAACAATTTCCTAAAAAGCTTGGACCCAAATCGGAAAAATGCTATTTTGTTGGATACCCCAAGGAAAATCGGGGATACTACTACACACCAACTGATAACAAAGTGTGTGTTGCTAGGACTGCTGTATTTCTTGAAAAGGAATTTATTTCCAAAGGAATTAGTGGGAGGAATGTAGAGCTCAAAGAAGTTCGAGACCAACAAGAAAGCAGAGAAACTGAGGAGGTACATAAGGAACATGAAGACTCACAAGTTGTTCTGGAATTTCAAGTTCCAAATGTAACACAGGAACCTCGTAGGTCTAGTAGGACACGACTTGAGCCTGAGAGATTTGGATTTCTTGTGACTCAAGATAGTGACGAATTGGGCATAGCAGATGAGACAACTTCCTATCTAGAAGCTACTAAGGGACCAAAATCTGAGAAATGGCTCGAAGCCATTAGATCTGAGATGGAATCCATGTACACCAACAAGGTATGGACCTTGGTGGATCCACCCGAAGGGGTAAGACCCATAGGGTGCAAGTGGGTCTTCAAGAAGAAGACTGACATGGATGGAAATGTTCAAACCTATAAAGGTAGATTGGTTGCGAAAGGATTTCGTCAAATTCAAGGTGTTGATTATGACGAGACCTTCTCACCAGTTGCCATGGTTAAATCCATCAGGATCATGCTTGCCATTGCATCTTATCATGACTATGAGATTTGGTAGATGGATGTTAAAACAACATTCCTTAATGGGAATTTACTTGAGGATGTGTACATGACACAATCTGAGGGTTTTATCGATCCAAAGGAAGCCAATAAAGTTTCTAAGCTACAAAGTTCAATCTATGGATTGAAGCAAGCATCTCGGAGCTGGAATCTACGTTTCGATGAAGTAGTCAAAAAGTTTGGCTTTAATCAAAATGAAGATGAACCTTGTGTTTACAAAAGGGTTAGTGGGAGCACAATCGTATTTCTCATATTGTATGTGGATGACATACTATTAATGGGAAATGATATCCCTACTCTTCAGACAGTAAAAGGTTGGCTAGGGAAGACCTTCTCTATGAAGGATTTAGGTGAAGCATCCTATATACTAGGGATCAAGATCTATAGAGATAGATCTAGAAGGCTTCTAGGCCTAAGCCAGAGCACATACATTGGCAAGGTGCTTAAGAGGTTTAGCATGGAGGGTTCTAAGAGAGGTAACTTGCCCATGTCCCATGGGGTTACGATATCTAAATCCCAATGTCCTAGTTCAAGTGATGAACGGGCACGCATGAGTAAGATTCCATATGCATCAACAATTGGATCTATCATGTACGCGATGTTATGTACTCATCCTGATGTGTCGTATGCTTTGAGCATGACGAGCCAGTATCAGTCAGATCCAGGTGAATGTCACTGGACAGCCATAAAGAACATCCTAAAGTACTTGAGAAGGACGAAGGATCAATTCTTGGTATACGGTGGTGAGGAAGAGCTCGTGGTAAAGGGTTACACCGATGCTAGCTTCCAAACTGACAAAGATGACTACAAATTGCAATCTGGATTTGTGTTTTGCCTTAACAATGGAGCTGTGAGATGGAAGAGTTCCAAGCAAGAGACAGTTGCGAATTCTACAATAGAGGCCGAATATATTGCCGCATCTAATGCTACAAAGGAAGTTGTGTGGATCAGGAAGTTCATTTCTAAACTTGGAGTGGTTCCAAGCATTGGTGATGCAATTGAGTTGTTTTGCAACAACAATGGAGCAATTACACAGGCTAAAGAACCAAGATTGCACCAACATTCCAAACATATTCTACGACGGTTCCATCTCATACGAGAGATCGTACAACGAGGAGATGTGAAGATTTGCAGAGTACCTACAGAAAGCAATGTGGCTGACCCGCTCACAAAATCACTTTCACAACAGAAACATGACAGACATGTTCGATCACTTGGATTGAGATTCATGAGTGATTGGGTATAAGTGCAAGTGGGAATCTGTTGGTATGTATGCCTATAGAGACTATCATTCGATGATTGTAATGAGATACTATGTAAACGATTTGTAATACTACATTGATCATATCAATAACGGCAAGTTTCCAATCTATATGTTTGTGTTTTATATTGTGAGATGACCATAAAACTTATAGATGTCTATAGAATGATATACTCAATGACATATATCTTCGGGTTGATGACCTGAATAGTGAGATCATAGGTATGCTAAGAGTATGTATTCTTGTTTTGTCCCTAATCAGTTGTTATTGTGGAAATATCCATAGACACTAGTAACACATAAGATTAGAATGTATGTTTGTTGATGGAAGAATCTCATTATCCATGATATGGAGATATCAAACCAAATACATATATACTTGTTAGAGAACAGTGTATCAGATATACCCACCTTGAGAGTGACACATGGATACCATGATTGGTAGTTAGAGTCACATCTCATAATGATGGTGGTGATTGTGGTTCTTAGACCTGAAGTCAGTACACTTATCACATGTCGTTCGGTGTACTTTGACATCATCCACCGTGGTCCTGAATAAGGATTGCCATAAAGATGGTGCTTGGGTGCACTGTGACACATGGGGATGACTGTGAGTGATGTAGATGGAATTTGTCCTTCCTATAGGAGTTTGATATTACAGCCACTTGATAAGCGAGACTGAGAAATGCATGGCCATGCTGATGTGAGTCAATATGTGATATTGAGCTTACATATATCTCAGACAGTCTGCTCTAGTTCAAGGAACATGGATTGAACATTGAAAAGGATAACAATTCCATGACTCGAGTTCAATCCAGACATCAACGACAAAGGAATTGTACAATCACTGTAACACCAGTCATGAATGATATGTTAAGTTGTTCTCCAACTTCTCCAATTACTTGGGTAGCAATGAAGTCTTACTAGATACCAATCATTGCTTGTGAAATCATAATATGATTATGGATATCACTGCCAACGTAATTTGGAGCCTACCGGGTCACACACATAGGATGTATTGGAATAGGAGTATAATTGTGGATTTGATTGGAATTGCTCTGAATCACATTGATTACTAAAATGTTTATGTAATGGATTAGAATAATATTGGAGTGACTGGCTCTAAGTGCAAGTGGGAGTTTGTTGGTAAATGTATGCCCGTAGAGCCATCCCAAGAGATTGCATGGAGTCAGATATTAATTAATCAATTAATGCGATTATTTGGTTAATTAATGAATTCCAGAATATTCTAATTAATCCAAGAGCGTTTTAATTAACACAATGTTTCTGTTTACCGATGGGTTTAGGAAACCCTATTTCCCTTCGTATCCTATTTAAAGGAGGATTGACGGTCGATATCTATATAAGATAGATAGACGCTTTTAGTTTACGCTCATGCACGTAAACCCTAGCCGTCATCATCCTTAGAAGAGAAAGGAGAGAAACGCGCCGCTAGCACGCCGCCGTAGAGATACGACTCCTTCCCGCCGGCTTGGGAAGAGCGACGTGGAGTTCCATCCATCCACGTGGATGAAGTAGAGACGCAGACGCCTTGACGCCTGCGTTCGGAGGACGTCGACGAGAACTTGTATGTGCCACGAGCGGCGTACATCACTGCCGCAAAGGAGCGCCTCGGGATCAACCTGTGACAGAGAACGAGAGAGAAGTTCCGTCCGTGTAGGTCAGCAGCGTTGCACCGTCGTGCAGCGGGACATCGCCGGACTTGCTCCACGATATGGTATATCCCGCAAACCTGTTTCCGAATACGTTGTTGTCGACGAGATCCTATTTCGGGTTGCGTGGATTTTATTTCTTCCGCCGTGCATGTTTTCTCCACAAAACCCAATAGGGGGTTGTCCTAGATAATGGTGGCACTGGTATAGTGCGTCCATATCTGTCTAGCAATATGACATCCAAAGAATGGATGATGGTTAGATTCCTTGCTATTTTTGCGAAGGATGCATCGAGAAGGTCGATGAAATCATATGGTTGTCATATTGATGTTAGTAGGGTTTTTGTCATGGTCGATCAACCATAGAAGTATTTGGACCTCAGGGTGTGTGCCATATGATATTGTAAGCCATAATGTGTCCTCTAAATGAGAAGAACATGTATGTCAGCTTGGCAATGTATTTATTTCCCCAAGTCCAGATGATAAGGTTGGATGCATTGTTCTCTAAATGCTCTAGAGTGTCCAGGTAATTGAGGGGCCTGACCATTGGTGCAAGAAGGTTTTAAAGAGGTTGATCCTGTGTGAGCCTAGCTTGGTTAATGTCTGATTGTTAGTGATCTTTATGACAAAGTCTGGTATGGTGAATGGGGATATTTGGAGATTTATAGGTCTGAGTCCATGCCACCATGGATCTATCCAGAATTTAGTATTGGTGTGGTGGTGTGGTGGTACACAGATGGTATTACTGACTATGTGTATAGTGCATGGCAAGTGCTTCCATAAGGCAGATGTGGTGTGTGGTGCTTTAAATGACCATGGTAATTGGTGTTTGAGGTATTCATCTACAATGATATTGGTCTAGAGTTTATCTTTCCTCTGGCATATGGATACAATGATCTTTCAAATGAGACATAGTGCTTGGAGTTTGAGGTTGATGATACCCCAACCACCCTCACTCGTTGGACTCTAAAATGTGTCCCAATTGGCCATGTGTAGTTTCCTCTCGTGATGCTTCCATAGGAATTTGTGGTGAATTTTGTCGATTGCATGAAGGATCGTGGCTGGTAAAGGTATGCATGACATGTGGTATATGATGATATGTGTGAGGGAATAGTTGATTAAAGTAAGTTTGCTGGAAATGGAGAGGAAATTGCTCTAACAAGATCAAACATGTCATTTGTATTTGTTGCTGATAGTGTGGTCCATGATGAGATAGGGATACACGATAGTGAGAGTGGTAAACCTAAATATGTAATGGTGAAGGTTTCATTTTTGCATCCTAGCATGTCTCTGAATATATCCATATCATGTTTATTTACCATGGATCTGATAATGGTAGATTTTGTGTGATTGATTTTGAAAACCGAGAGATGTGATAATATAACCAAGATTATGATGATGTTGAAAACTTTAGTTTTCTCAGGTTTGATGAAGTGAGTGTGTCATCCGCATACTAGATAATGTTGTGCATACAACCACTGGGTTTGTTAAGTGTGTGGCCAGATGTGGCTAAGTCAATGAATGAGTTGAGAACTAAAGTAACAATGATGAAGAGATAAGGTGATGGTGGATAACCCTTGCCTAAGTCTATTTTTTCTCTTGAAGTAACTGAATGGTGTGTCATTGATTATTGTGGAGAAATCACGTGTATGAACAAGTGGTCGTATCCATGCAATCCATTGGTCAGGGATATTAAGGCCATTCATACATTGTATGAGGAAGGCTCGGTTGATGTTGTCAAAAGTTTTTTCAAAATCAAGCTTAAGGCTAAGAATAGGTTCGTTGATGGCCCTACATGTGTGAGAGTCTCCTGCACTATGATGTAGGTGTCTTGTATGTTCCTATTAGGTAAAAAGGCACATTGACGTTGGTCTATGACTGTCTTTCGAAGTTGTTTCATCTGACAACTCGAGAGTTTTGATATAATTTTGTAGGAGGAGTTGATGAGGCTGATGGTACGGTAGTCTTTGATGGATGTGGGGTTGTTAGTTATGTGGATGAGAGCAACATCAGCATGGTTGATATATTTAATCAGGAAGTCTATATTGAAGTTTATATGTATATGTGACAATAGTGCAAAAAAATCTGGTTCAATGATGTCCCAAACTGTGTGGTAGAAGGATGTGTCAAAGCCATCTGGTCGATGTGACTTGTCTAAGTTGAGGCTCCTCATGGCATCAAGAATCTCGATATGTGTCAATGGGTCTAGGAGGTTGTTAACCAATGGGATTTTCTGGGAAAAATATGGTCCCATAGGACTTCCACTAGTTAATTAGTGTGTGGTCATTGTTATAAAGAGTAGTGTAAAAGTCAACTATGTCTGAGGTAATGACTTACCTGGAGTAGGTGATGGGGTCCAATCCATCAAAACTAGTAACAATTTTTCGGCTATATTTGTTGTTGCAACAGCCATGGAAGAATTTTTTATTTTATCACCTTCTTGCATCCATTGGAATTTTGCATGTTGTTTCTAAAGGGTTTCCTCAAGGGATTTATGTCGGAGGATGTCTTCTTTGTGAGGTTGTGGGTCGACCTCTTGAGTAGGATTGTTGAGGATGTTCATCAGTTCTTGTTCCTTCTTTTTGATGTTGTTATGGATGGATCCAAAGCTCTGTTTGTTCCATCTATTAAGTGTATGCCTAAGGAGTTTGATTTTGTGATGAATGGTGTAGGCCAAGTTGCAAATGGGGGGTGTTAGTTCCACAAATTTGTGATAAGGGAAATTATGTTTTGGTGTTGTGTCTAGAATCTTTCAAAATGAAAAGGTTTTGGACCCAAGATAGATGTTGTGTGTCTAAGAGGATGGGGAGGTGGTAGGATAGGCTAGAGGCAGCAATAGAGGCATTTGTTAAGAGGTGTTTTTGGCACATTGGTTGTTACAAAGGAAACAATCCAATCTAGCTTTGTGTTGCCCAATGTTCCATGTCCATGAGCCATTGCAAGTGTGTAAGTCCTTGAGGTTGTGTGAGGAGATGAAGTCTTGGAATAGGGTTGAGTGGCGGGGAAGAGGTGGTAAGTCTAAGATATGATCTTGGAAATGTTCATGGGGTTTGGTAATTAGATTGAAGTCTCCACCTATAATCCATGGGAATGTCATAAGAAGATTGGAAATCTCTTTCAGTTCCAATAGGAAGGGTTCTTTGTTAGGCCCCAGAGGTCCATACACACCCGTGAAGTTCCATGGTGTGTTAAAGTTTGGTTGAATTGGTGAACTGCTACATTGCATAATCCAAAAAGGATTTATAATTTTTTAATATTGAGCTAGTAAAATCATGGTATGACCTGTTGGTCAGTTTGAACCTGATCGGATCAACTTGTCATAAAAATATATGCTATACTGGTAGTAGATACAATACAAGCTCTATGAATCTACAAATTGACAACTATATAAAATTGAAACTACAACTTCTCTCTAGGATTCGCCGATCGGTCCGTCGTCTCCCAGCTCGGTAAGCCCCTCCTCAGGTGAATCTCCCATCGTCTCTCTCCTTTCCCCCTCTCATCAGGGTTTCATATCATCGTCTGGTTTGGGTCTCAGCTCCACTGAGACTTCTCTTCTACCATCTTCTCAGTTGATACGGCTGAAAAGTTCCATCATCAACCCTTCAGAAACCGCCTGTTCTAGGTTTCATGAACCCAGGTTCCTCAATTACCTTTCCCCCTGCCCCCCTTCGAATTCAGTTGGCAAAGGTTTGTCTTTACATCAGTTAACCTCATCTTTGGGTTCTCAAATTATACTTTGCGACAATAGATTCTTTCAGCATCATCGTTTCTACGCCCGAACAGATAAAGCTTTCATTTTTGCTGGATATAGTCTCTATCCTCCATTCCTCGTGCCATAAAATTGATCTAGAAACATGCAAACAACATCACATTTATTACCCATCTTCATTCTCTCTGTCAGACACATTCTCTTTCCCCGGACTTTGTGGGTTTCAAGGATCTCATCTGCTCACCGTCTGTTCTAGAAAGTCGTAATAAAAGCCCCACCAACCTTCGGTATTCAACATGAGAACAGGGGGCGTCATCACCATTGCTTCATGCATAAAAGGGCATTGCATGCAAAAATTGGGTAAGATCAAATCTTTCCGCCGAGCCCTCCAGAATCACAAAACCCTCTAGTCCAGCAACATCTCGAAAAACCCATCTTCCTCTCTCAACATGAACTCACGCTTCCCCTTCCTGGAGATCCATCTCTCCGATCAAACCTACTCATCAACTATCCCACTACCTAGAGCTTGGATTTACCACAAATATGACATCTCCCCTAGAATCTGCATGATAAACATTGGTCACCGATCATTCTAGGTTTAACTTTCATGGTCTACCCCACCGGAAACAACCTGGGGAAAGAAATCCCCCTTTCTCCTCATCTCGGAAGGCTGGAAAGAGATGTGCTTGGAGCTGAATCTACAGTCGGAATGGTCTATGGTCCTCCAACCTTTTGCTGACCGCACCTTTCGTGCCTGGGTTCGTGATTTCTTACATGAGACACCACCTTCTCTTGCATATCTCTACAAAATAAATGACCAAGATGTTTTCTTCTTCCTCAGACTCTGCAGACCAACTCTTCGTCAGGGCATAATACCAACCCCCTATGGGTGTGAAATCTTGGCCCATCTCCATCTCCTCTGGATCAGAAGATGAAGAAGACGAGATCTCATCTCCTCTGGTTCAACAACAGAGCTCCATAGCTGAAAGGTATAAACTTTTTCCCTCTCCATCCATAAAAAAATGTTTATGGTTCAAAACTATCGTCCTTACACAAAACCCTCCATCCTTTGTTCTCTACACCCAGGGATATCATCCCTAAGAACATCAATCATTTAAACCTCTGCTTCCTGGTTCTGGGACATGCAAAATCTTCCGCTCTGATAAAAGACACTTTAGAACAAAACCCCACCGCCCAAATATGGAAATTGGTCCCCCCAGGAAACCTTTTCGTGCTCTTTTCTGCTCCCTCTGCCACAGTAACAACCACTCTTCTTCCAGGTGTTTCTCTCGACGCACTTGCTTCAACTGTGGTAACCTTGGGCACATAAAAAGGTTCTGTTTGGCACGACCTTTCCTCAATAGGTTTGTCAAACAGACATTTCCCCACCGATCTAACATGCACTCACGCTCAACATGATTACCCCCATTCCAAAATAGTTCAGTGGTCCCAAAACAAACTTCCACCGACTACTGGTCAAATGTTGTACCTCCCCTCAATCATTACCATTCAAAATATCCTTTTGCATGTCTAGTAGATCTCCCACTGGATCATGCAAAAAAAACAAACCCTAGCCTCGTAAACTCAAACTCTTGGACATCTCCTATTTCAAAACCCTACCCCTCACCAAAAACCCCTACCAAACATCACACACATCAATATATACCTCCATCTAAAACCCCTTCCGTCAAAACTCATAGTGTCAACCTCTCTCCCTCTCCTCCAACCATGAAGACACCTGACTTTCTTGAGTATGCGATCGCCATGGATCTACCGGCAAACTCTATGCGATTACTCAAGGTTTTTTCCCTCAGAAGTATTCTTGTTACGATAGAAAATAACCTGGACAATAATCCTATCAATGTCCTCGATATCACTAGAGCTTTAGCTCTCCTTCTCCCGGGCCAAACCATTCTCAAACCAAAAGTTTTCTCACCCACCCAGCTCATCTACACTATTTCTGAAGGGACGAAGATTAACCATATCTTCAACCAGATGCTTACAATACCTTGTGGATCTAGCTTTATCATGGCACGCCTCTCCAAATGGTCCGCCGATACAGGCTCCTTCCCTGCTCCTGCTGGTGGTTCCGATTGGGTAGCCATCTCAAACCTTCCTCCTCATATGTGGGAGCTTGAGATTTTCAGAGGTATCGCCCATTCTATTGGTGCTACACTTCAATACATTAGTCCGGAAACTCTCCATCCCACCCAATTCATCAAAGCCTATTTCCTTTTCATGGTTAAAGCAGCTATATCCCTTCCTCCTTCTATCAACATCAGGATAGGAGAATCGATTTACCATCTGAAGCTTGCTGCAGAGCACCCCACTGTTAACAACACTACTTTCTCTGAGCTTTCATCACATCCTCCTTATTGGTTTAGCCCAAACAAAGGGAAAAACCCCATCCCTCATGCCAGAGTTCCTCCTACCAGAAACCAAGTCTGGATTAGGAAACCTAAAAATTTTTCTGAAAGTTCTTACCCTCTCCAAAACAAAAAAAGAAATAGATCACCTGACCCCTCCCTTCCTGCTTCCAATATCAAACCTAGCAAAAACTCATGCCCATCTACTTCATCTACGAAGGAAAGTTGGCATACCCCAAACAAGGAAACTAAAACTTCTAATTTTCAAGAATCATCTTTACAAAACAAGAATACCTCGCTGCAGAGTTCGGAGCAGGAGAGCCCTATACAAAAGACAAACTTAAACTACTTGCAAAAGATCCTACAACCTGAACAAGCCAACATCAACGGAACCAACATCATCAACAGGGAAAAGAGAGGTAACACCCCACCCTGCTCAATCTTTTATGATTCTCCTGTGCCATCACTATCATCATCTCTATCACATAAAATAAAAAATAAGTCTGTCTCTATAGATGATGTTGCTTCTTGGTCCAGCTCAAAAAGTTTTACTACATTTGCAAACAAGATTGGCTTTTGCTTTGATAAAAAAGATGACGCACAGTATATGTTAAATAATCTAGAATCATTTATGGGTTGGTCTAAGAAAAGCTGCTAACAGTTTTCCTTTCTACCTGTTATTTTTCTCGATTTTCTTTTCCTTTATCATGAAAATCTCTACTTGGAATATCTGTGGTGCAGCCAACCTACAAAGAAGAAAAAAATTATGTTCCCACATTTACAAAAACAAAATAGATTTAATCACCATCCAAGAAACTAAATCCCTTCTCTCTCCCTTCGGCCTTAAAACCATTGGTGGAAATCGAATCTCGAACTGGATTCAGCTTCCACCCAAAGGTTTTAAAGGTGGGATCCTTGTGGGATACAATAATCAGATCCTTGATTTGCTAAACTCCTCCATTCAAAATTTTTCTATCAAGATTGATTTCAAAAATCTTGATGACGACTACCTTTGGTCCTTCACTGGATTATATGGGGAACCAGGATATGACAAAACATCCTTCCTTGAGGAGTTGCGCTGTCTCTTCTCAAATTACCATCAGAAACCCTGGGTTCTTGGTGGTGATTTTAATCTTGTTACCCAAATATTGGATAGGATCAACTCAAATCCATCACCCTCTCTCATGACAGTTGCTGACAAAAAATTTAAACAGATGATTTCTAACCATTCTCTCATTGATCTTGTTCCCACAAATGCCTTATTCACATGGTCTAGAAATCGCTCCTTTGCCCGTCTCGATCATTTCATTTGTTCAAACCTTTGGGAAGACAAGCATCCACTCTCTTCAGTTTATATCTCCCATCGCACCATTTCTGATCATTTTCCCCTAATCCTTGAAACTGCCTCAATCTCTTGGGGATCATGCCCCTTTAGATTTGAAAACAATTGGCTTCACATCAAATTTTTTTCCAAATCTTGACTTGAGAACTGGACTCTAGCTAACTCACAAACAACAAACATAGGTTTACACATTTTAAATAACACAAAGCACATCAAAAATCATATAAAAAAATGGATGATTCAAAACCCCTCGACCTTAACTGATTCTCAGAAAGACCTTGAAGATCAACTTCTCCTTATTGAAAAAGACCCTTTATCCGATCCTGACTTGATCCTCTCCATTAAAGCTGATCTTGACCTCATAAATAATAGAATCGAGTCTAAATGGAGACAAAGGGCCAAAATTACGTGGGCTAAAGAAGGTGACAAGAATACTAAATTTTTTCATAAAATCTGCAACCAAAAGTTTAGAAATAATGCCATATCTCATCTTTCGATAAATGGCAGGCTCACTTCACATAAACAGACCATCATAACCCATATAAAAAACCATTTTAAAAAAATCTTTAACAATAATCACAACCCTTCAGGCCTAAACAACCTCCATTGGCAGTCTATTTGTGAAAATAAAACAACAAACCCTCATGACCTCATTAAACCATTCACTCTTGAGGAATTACAATCTGCAATCTCTGACCTAGGGAAAAACATATCGCCTGGTCCAGATGGCCTTAACGCAGAATTCTACCTGGCCAACTGGCAACATTATAAAATAGACTTCCTTGCCTTTCTTACTGCCTTCCAAACAAGTTCAAACCCTCATAACATCATGAAATACATAAACAAAACCTTTATTACTCTGATAAAAAAAATAAACATGAACTTATTTCACACTTTCGTCCTATCAGTCTCATTAACACCTCCTACAAAATAATTGCAAAAATATTAGCTAATAGGATAAAACCTCTCATGGACGAAATCATCCCTCTAAACCAATCCGCCTTTCTAAAAAATAGAAGCATCCATGATGCTTTCTTAATGGTCAATGAAACCATCCATCTTTGTCATACAAAAGAAACCCCCCTTCTTGCCATTAAACTCGATTTTGAAAAAGCATTTGACTTTGTCAATTGGAATTGCCTTCTTCAATCTCTTAAAGGTTTTGCTTTCCCTGACAAATGGATTTCTTGGATCCATGCTTATATATCTACTAACCACTTCTCCACTATCATCAATGGCGTCCCTTTTGGCTATTTCCATAATTCAAACGGACTCAGACAAGGGGACCCACTCTCTCCATACCTTTTCATCATTTTAACCACCATTCTCTCACGTATGCTTCACTTGGGAAAGCAAAATGGTCTCATTTCATCCCCTGATGATTGTATGGAGAACATCATTCAATTTGCGGATGATACCATCATCTTCTCCACACCTGATTTTTCCTCTGTCCAGAATATCTTTAGGATCATTGGTCTTTTCTCCTATATCTCTGGATTAAAAGTTAACATTAAAAAATCCTCCATTTTTGGGGTAAACATTCAACATTCCACTCTGGAGAACCTAAAATACTTTCTAAAGTGTAAAACAGAAGATTTTCCGATCAAATATCTCGGCCTTCCCATCACTCCTTATAACATAACAAATGCCATCTGGAAACCTATTATTTCAAAAATAAACAACAAGCTCACCTCTTGGGAAAACAACTTCCTCTCTCTCTCGGGTAGGCTCACCCTGCTTAAAAGTGTCATTACTCCTATAACTACCCACTTCTTAAGGTGTATACCCCTACCCTCAAAAACAAAATCCATACTTGACAAAATCAGGAGAAATTTCTTGTGGAACAATGTTAAAAAGAAAAATAAACAAGGGAAACACTATCATTTAGTTAATTGGAAAACTATTTCTGCTCCCATTGATCAAGGTGGCTGGGGCATTATAAATATTGAAACTCACTCCCTCTGCCTCATCGCCAAAGTCATAGATTGTCTTATCCAAAACAAGAAGAAAATCTGGACACATCTTATCAAAAATAAATACTACCAGCACTCTCCTCCCTGGCACCATATCCAAAGGAAAACTACTTCCCCTCTCTGGAAATTCATAAATAAAAATATCAACATTCTTTCACAAATCATAAACATTCCTTCTCATTCCCATAAAAATATTTCTTTCTGGTCTGACCCATGGTTTGAAAAAAACTCTGTCGTAAATCTTAAAACATCTTGGATAATTCCAAAGAATCTACATAACATAAAAATCGATAAAGCCCTTGCTCTTATAACCAGTAATAGAACAAACTCCTTAAAAAGATGTGTTCTTTCCCAGGTCAGCCAAAATGATTTTAGAAATCTCACTAATACCTTGGAAAATGACATCTCAAACAACATCACCTGGAAATTGGGGAAAAATTTTTCGGTCAAGCTTGCATACAATTTTCTCAGCATTAGAGGTATCTCTCCATCATCAACAAAGCTTTGGAAAGAAAAATGGCCACAAAAATAAAAAACATTCTTATGGCTTCTTCTTCACAATAAATTCTTACAGGTGAAAATATCTCAAGAAAGGGTTATGTCGGACCATTCGGATGTGTCCTCTGCGAAAAAAATAATGATTCAGTCAGCCACATCTTCTTCAAATGCACTTTCTCACAACACATTTTTTCACACTTCATGCGAAAAAGTCTTCCCGACCTCCAGGAAGACATTTTCCCTATAAAAATCTCCCCCTCAAGAAGCTTCAGAAAATTCAAAAGCAACGATATCTTCATCACAATTTGCTGGAACCTTTGGAAGGAAAGAAACAATAGAACATTCAACAACGTCAAAAAATTGGCAAAAATTATCATTCCTCAAGTAGAGGCCGATCTTCACATCCTTACTAAAATGCAGGTAAACTAACAGATGAAAGAAAGGATGATTCGAATGAAGGTGAATCCGAAGAGACTTTTCTCTGCGATCTAAAAGCTATGGTGGATGACGAGGCCGAGGTCAGTTTGGTGCAGCAGCTCCTGTGACACTATCAAACTCAAAGATGGTTCGAATCAATTTAACATTTTGGATGCAAAAACTTTATAGGAGGTTTGTCTTAAGGGGAGCCTCCCCCCAGCTAGCCAAACTTTGCCTCTTTCTGCTTCTGTTTTCAGTTTCTCTTTCAGTTCTTTCTCCGTTTAGTTGCTCCCTTCAAAAACAATATGTGGGTACTTCACATAAGCAGGTCTTCGCTTGCTTGTTGTGCTTTTAATATAAACATTACCATTCCTCAAAAAAAAAATTTGAAACTACAACACTTGTTGGTGCTTATTACACATTTTTGTCACATTTAATCATGAAAAAACCCAATCATTTTTACTAACAACATATGTTGACATCTAACTATGTTTGTTAATTAGTTTAAATAGCTACACAAACGCACACATATACACATGAGAATAGACACACACATAAACATACTGAAGATAGGCACACAAAAAGATGAGAGAGACTTCTATATTTTGTTAGGGTAATCTAATTGTGGGATCTGATCTCCAAAACACAAGATAAACATAGCGGAAGCGATTTGATTAACAGCGGAATACGAAAATCACGAGAAATTAAAACTTTTCAAAAATGAGATCTTAAAAACCTGAAACTCCTTTTATAAAAGTAAGATGAACTGTTTACATCTCTGATAAATCACTTCTCGAGTGATTATATACGTCATGATACAAAATCTCAAGATTTCAAAATTCTCAGATCAACAAACTCCTAGGACCTGAGTGTATAGAGACGACATAAGACTATTCTGACTACAAGACTAGACAGCACAATATTTCCACCTGAAGTCACTGCTGCTCCTGAATTTGCTGCTGTTGCTACTGTCCACCTACAGATCGGTTCCTTCGACCTCGACGTCCACCTAAAGGTAGAAATCTACGGGGTGAGACAATTTTAAATAATTGTCCCAGCGAGAGTTATAAGTCTCCGCCAGAAACTTTGTTAAAAGCAATCAAAGGAATATCATGAGCATGTAATTTAGGTTACCCTCAGCAGGCTTGATACTCATCTTTATTTAAGGAATATGAAGAACACGTATACTAATGCTTGAACAGGATATTAAAAACAAGCAATGTAATATCAATCAATGTTCCTCGTAGTTCAACCTAAGAAGTTATGCTACGCGGTTGATTATGTTTTACAAACATCATTATGCCCTGCGGAGATGAGGTATACCGCTCATGCTCCAACCGATCACTAGTAAGTCGCATCGGTATCATACTAGGTCATCGAAAGAGCCAGATTCTCATGACCCTCAACTACCTCAGTCAGAATGAGGATAAACATGCAGGACATCTAGTGTCCCTGCTAATATAGCTTACCAGGGTATTCTAGTACTTCGCTATTAGAGTCACAGTGGCATTCTACACTCTCTTCGCCATCGAAAGATTTCATGTTTATCTCTCATCGATGCGGTATAAAAGATTCCCTTGGAAGAATAGTGTTACATCATCCCGGTATAAACATATAGTGAAGGGTTGATGGATTAAGATACATCAACATCAACTCCTACACTAGGATGTAAGGATATACACATCCATATTCCCCCACTTACTCTAAAGTATGTGATCCATGAGTTCCCTTAAGAAAACCTGTTTCACCATCATTTAAATTCTAACAATGATGGATCTATGATCAGGGCTCTACATGGTATGATTAAACTTGGTTATTAGGTACATTTCAGTATTCTTTTAGCATCATACATGTTTTCAAACATTAATCATTAGCATAGCAGCTATGAAAGTAGAATACTAAATGTATCAAGTCTAACTCACATCAATTATCATTTCTCAATCGTCCAATCACAAGTCATTTGACAAGCATGACCTTGATGATATTCGTGGCTCTTACAGCCTATCATTCTCATAAGATGCCACTTATTAGGCATCAACATATGTCATTATTCATAAAGCTAATAACATGCTTCCAATGAATATGAAATCATAATCCTTACCTTGATATGATCACCATCATGTATAGAAACCTACATGGTTAATTCAACTGATAATAGTAAGAAGTACATATCAAGAGTTGTACCCTTATATTCTTACAAGGGTTAGATTCCCTGATTTTCATCAATTAGGGTTTACTATTCACAATATATGTCATCACCCTAGAATTAGGGTTTACTATTCACCTCATGGTGAATTAATCTCATTACATCACCATGCATGAGAAACATCATCATTAAAGCCCTCAGATAAGATCAAGATTCACCAATTACCATAATTAGGGTTTCCATGATCTCTCATAAGTGGATCATACCCTAATCATGCACATTCATGTATATTGAAGGTATTTTACTTGAGTTTCCACCATAAATGGTACTTTCTCTCTCTTCTCACTAGTAGATGGTGACTACACCACTTAGATTAGGTTAGGTTAAGTCCCCTTTGATCTACATAAACCAAATCACCACTATCAAGTGATTCGGGTTTGATTAGAACAAGGTATAACTCAATTAAACCTCTCAGGGGCATTTTTGGTAAATTACCCATTGATCATCCTCATGGGTCAATTCATTAATCACTTAGTCCCTTAATATCTTAAGTTACCATTATGGTTTAGATTAGATCATCATTGAACCATTTACACCTTCAAGTGATTAAGTATAATCAACCTTGAAAATCTCCAATTGGTTTAGGGTTTGATCTTCAACCTTCAACCCATTTGATTCTTAAATGACCTTGAACTCGTTTAACCTCAAACGACCTAGAACCCATTTGGGTTGAAATGAGTGTAACCCATTTGGATTGAAACGAGTGTGACCCATTTCAGTTGAAATGAGTGTGAACCCATTTGGATTGAAACGAGTGTGACCCATTTCAGTTGAAACGAGTGTGAACCCGTTTGGATTGAAACGAGTGTGACCCATTTCAGTTGAAACGAGTGTGAACCCGTTTGGATTGAAACGAGTGTGACCCATTTCAGTTGAAACGAGTGTGAACCCGTTTGGATTGAAACGAGTGTGACCCATTTCAGTTGAAACGAGTGTGAACCCGTTTGGATTGAAACGAGTGTGACCCATTTCAGTTGAAACGAGTGTGAACCCGTTTGGATTGAAATGAGTGTGAACTTACTTGGGTCCAAACTGCATGAACATAAAAGGTGACACATATATTATGTTTTAATAAAGTTTCCTATGTTGAAGCCTTTACTTGGCCAAAGCCATGTTAACCACTTACAAATTGAGTCAATTAGGATGAGCCTCAATCAATTGGACTCCAATTTGACCCTTAATTGAAGGCCAATTAGGGTTAAGTCTAACTCAATTAGGGTTTCCAATCGGCTAATCATCAATTCTCAACAATGTGAAACAAATTGTAATTGAACCCATCAATTAAACTCCAATTGGGCCTAAACTTGGCCCAAACGGTCTTGAGATCGTTTGGATGACCTCCAAACCATCTTGAGACCATTTGCCCAAAGTTTGACCAAAAATCTAAGTTGATTTGATTAGGATTGAACCCTAATTAGGTCTAAAATCAGCACTTTTATCAATTCTTCAACCTATTGAAATTGGACCTACAATAGATCAATGTTCCTTAACCCTAGACCTCCAAACGGTCTTGGGGTGTCACTGAACGAGTGTGAGACCGTTTGGGTGAACCTGAAATGGGTTTGAACCCGTTTGGATCCTCCAACCCAAAACTCAACAAGATCAATAATTAAAATCAGCAATTTCAACCCGATTAGGGTTAGGGTGTTGAAGCGCCTTCAACTCTCAATTGGTTAGGAATTAGATTATAATTATTTGTAGGAAAGAAATTAAATACATTATGAACAGACCTTCAAACGGTCATACCTTGGTCAACCCTATGAAACGGTCTTGGGGTCGTTTTGATCTAAACGATCTTGCAGGATTGTTTGAGATCAAACGAGTTGAACCCGTTTGACCTTAAACGAGTTGCACCCGTTTGGACCAAAAGGGTCCAAGGTCGTTTCATAAAGTGACCTAGGAATCCACGCCCATCATCCTCAACCTCTGTTCAGGTCGGTTCCTCCACCGTTTTGCTTACAAAAGAGCAAGGAAAAAGGGAGGTAGAAGAAGAACTATTCATAGAAAACAAGAACAAAGATATGCATAACAAAGCTAAGAGTTTAGAGTTATAAAACCCGCCTCAAACGTGGTTCCTAGAGCTTCCAAGCTTCAAGCCTTTAATGGCGTCTTGAGCTCCATAGGTCGGCCAAGGTCAATTCTTCAAGAAAAAAATGGGGATGGTCGGCTAGAACAAGGAACCTAAGTAAGAAAACTAGCAATTCAACCTTGTAATACAATTTCCTCCATGAATCCAAGCTAGAAGGTGGTGTTCTCTTACCTTAGAACAGGTTGGTCATTTCCCTGAGCTCTAGAGCTTTGCCTTGGTCGGTTGGGAAAGATGAGAAGTGAGGAAGTGAAGGAAAACGTTTGCTTGGTTTGGAAAGAAAGGTGCTTATATAGTTTAGGCTGATTTTCACCATAAGGACCTCTAAAGCATGTAATTCTCATCCAAGTCCCTCCTTATTTCTAAGGCACGTTCAAGATATCAAAACTTAATAAAATCACATCAAAACTCAAGATCTAAGGGTAAAGAAAACCAATATGCACACTAAGGTATATATATATATATATAAAGGGTCTTCTTACTCATACTAGGTGTTTCCACTACAAAGATCATCCTTCTTATCCAATTATTTAATAGAAGTTCCCCTCTCATCCTTTCTTCTCTAAATTATGTCAAGAGTCATAAAAGATATTCTAGAAAGTGTATATCACAAGTTGCACCCCACATTTTGGGTAAATTGCACTTTACACCAAATTTAGGGTTTAAGCACAAGGATTGCTCCACAAGCTGCACCTTGGTGCCCAAACTTGGGAAATCAATCATACCTCATCATATTCCTTCATATGATGTTTCTTTATTAGAGGAACATCTTAACCTGTGTAATTTGCAAGTTAAACCCCTTACCTGGGTAATTTGCACATAGGTCCCTATATTACCAAACAATACTACAATCATTGTTTAAAAGGGACAGAAATGAAAATGTATGTTCCTTAGGAACTTAATTACATGCCAAAAGATAATCACAAAGATTTAATTACATATCTTAGGCAAAACACCTAGGGGTAATTCATAACCCAGGTCAGGGATGTTAAAAATTATCCACCCCTTACAAGGATTTCGTCCTCGAAATCGATAAAACATATTAAGAGAAAAGAGTAGGATATTTCCTTCTCATCTCTTCCTCTAGTTCCCAAGTGGCTTCTTCAACACCACGGTGATTCCAGAGAACTTTTACAAGACTTATCTCTTTCTTCTTTAGCTTTTTAATTATGTTATCAAGGATTGACACCGGTCCTTCCTCATAAGTTATATCTTCATTCAATTCTACTTCCATAGGTTGTAGAACTGACTCGGTATCGGGATGACATTTCCTTAGCATAGAAATATGAAACACAGGGTGTAGTTTTTGTAATTCTGGTGGTAACTCTAGTCTATAGGCTACCTTTCCAACCCGTTCAATGATTGGATAAGGCCCTATAAATCTAGGAGCTAACTTCCCTTTCCTTCCAAAGTGAAGGACTCCTTTCCAAGGCGAGACCTTGAGATACACTCTGTCTCCAACCTGGAACTCCAACGGTCTACGACGCTTGTTAGCAAAAGATTTTTGCCTATTTTGTGCAGTCTTAATCTGTTGTTGTATTACTTTAATCTTTTCCGTAGTCTGCTGCACAAGATCAGGACCTAACAATTGATGTTCACCAGTCTCATACCAGCATAAGGGTGATCTACAACGTCTTCCATACAAGGCTTCATAAGGTGCCATATCAATACTATGTTGATAGCTATTGTTATAGGCAAACTCTATCAAGCTTAGGTGCAGATCCCAACTTCCTATGAACTGGAGAACACATGCTCTCAACAGATCTTCTAAGGTCTGTATAGTCTTTCTGACTATCCATCCGTTTGTGGATGAAAGGCTGTAATAAACCTTAACTGGGTGCCTAGTGCTCTATGTAGTTGTTCCCAAAAATGACTTGTGAACTGAGGACCTCTGTCAGAAACTATGGTGAGAGGAACTCTGTGCAAACGCACTATCTCTTGAACATATAACTGGGATAACCTTTCAGCAGAATAGTTTGTTTTGACAGGTAAGAAATGCGCTGTCTTAGTCAACCTATCAACAATTACCCAAATGGAATCATGTCCTTTGTTTATTCTAGGTAGACCAACAACAAAGTCCATGGTTACATGATCCCACTTCCACTGTGGTATGGGTAAAGGTTGCATTGTTCCTGCAGGCTTCTGGTGTTCAGCTTTAACTTGCTGACACACTGGACACCTCAGAACAAACTCAGCTACGTCCTTGTTCATCCCAGGCCACCAATACATATCTTTCAAGTTTCGATACATCTTGGTGCTTCCTGGATGCATAGCATACATTGAAGAATGAGCTTCCTCCAGGACTAACTTCCTCAGGTTATCTACATCTGGTACTATCATCCTCCCATGATAGCATGCTACTTGATCATCTGATTCATGAAAATCTTCTCGCTTCTCATCACCATACTCAGATCTGATCTGCTGAACTGCAACATCAACTTGATGTGCCTCCCTAATCTGCTCTCTTAGGGTGGGTTTGATATGCATCTCAGCCAACAACCCGGCAATCCATGACACCTTCATCTGTACATTGTCTTGCCTTAAGGAGATAATCATATCTCTCCTAGGGCATACTAAAGAGTTTAATTGTGCCCTATCAGAGGATGATGTTGCTGATTTCCTACTCAAGGCATCTGCAACTACATTGGCCTTTCCTGGATGGTAATCTATTGTACAATCATAATCCTTGATTAACTCCATCCAGCGATGTTGCCTCATGTTAAGGTCATGCTGAGAGAAGATATACTTAAGGTTATTATGGTCTGTGAAAATCTGGAAGGTTTCTCCGTAAAGATAATGTCTCCAGATTTTCAAGGCATGAACCATAGCAGCTAACTCTAAATCATGTGTCGGATAATTCTCCTCGTGTTTCTTAAGCTGTCGGGAAGCAAAAGAAATCACTTGTTTATCCTGCATCAACACACACCCGAGTCCATTCTTAGAGGCATCACAGAAAATTATGTATCCTTTGCCTTGCTCAGGTAGTACAAGCACATGTGCACTTGTCAACCTCTCCTTCAACAACTGAAAAGACTGTTGACACTTATCACTCCAGGCAAAAGAAACATCTTTCCGGGTCAACTTTGTCAAGGGTAGGGCTATAGAACTGAAGTTTTTAATGAACCTTCGATAATAGCCAGCCAACCCTAAGAAACTACAAATCTCCGTCGGTGTTTTTGGTTGTTCCCACTGTAGAACAGATTCTACCTTTTTAGGGTCAACACAAATTCCCGAGGCAGATATCACATGTCCAAGAAAAGATACCTCCGACATCCAGAACTCACACTTGCTAAACTTAGCGTATAGCTTATGTTGTCTTAGCAAAGTTAGAGTCTGACGAAGATGATGTTCATGCTGCTGAGTATCTCTACTATAGATCAGGATGTCATCTATAAAGACAACAACACACTGATCGAGGAAAGGTCGGAAAATTCTATTCATGAGTTCCATAAATGCAACTGGTGCATTAGTTAGTCCGAACGACATAACTGTGAACTCATAGTGACCATACCTTGTCCTAAAAGCAGACTTGGGTATGTCACTGTCCTTAATACGAAGTTGATGATATCCTGACCTCAAGTCTATCTTCGAGAAGATGGTTGCACCACGCAATTGGTCAAAAAGATCATCAATTCTCGGCAAAGGGTACTTATTCTTTATTGTTACTTTATTTAATTGTCTATAATTGATGCATAATCGCATTGATCCATCTTTCTTTTTAACAAACAAAACCGGAGCACCCCAAGGTGAAGTACTCGGTCGGATAAAACCTTTCTCAAGCAACTCTTGAAGCTGTTTCTTGAGTTCTGCCATCTCAGCAGGTGCCATCCTATACGGTGTTTGTGCTATAGGTTGGGTATCTGGGATCAAATTGATTTCAAAATCAATTTCCCGAGGTGGTGGCATACTTGGAAGTTCTTCAGGAAATACATCTTCAAATTCCCTGACTATAGGAACTTCAGCAAGGTTAGGACTCTTCATGGTGGTATCTATCACATGGGCCAAGAATGCATAACATCCTTGCCTCAACAGCTTATCAGCAACCATGGCAGACACAAGACAAGTGGGTAGAATCTTTCTCTCTCCTTGAAAGATCCATGTGTTGCTCTCATCAGCAAACACAACCTGCTTGGATTCACAACCCAAGACAACTCTATACCTTTCCAAGGTATCCATCCCCAGGATTATATCAAATCCTTGCATATCAAGTGGTATAAGATCCACTTGAATGCGATGATCAGAAAAGAAGAGGATGCAAGGAGAGCATACCTCTTGCAAAACAACAGATCCTCTCAACGGAGTTTCAAGCAACAAGCTATCTGCCCTATGTCTAACTGTTATATTGCAGTTACGAATTACTCTTCGAGTGACAAAGGAGTGCGTAGCACCCGGGTCAATCAAAATAGATACCACACATGATTTAGACATATTAGAATATAAAAGTTCCATCTGACCTGCCACAACCCGTGGATTGACTACTACTTCTGGTGGGTTCATAGCATAGAACCTCGCTGTCGCCTGAGGTTGAGTTGGTGATGAGGATCCAGCCTGAGACGCTTGCCCACGTCCTCTAGCTGCTCCTTGAGACTGCTTTCTCTGTGATCCCTGTTGATCTTGCCTCAGAGGCTGTGTCACACTGACAGGCCTAGACCTACAGTCCTTCATCATATGTCCCACCTTCCCACAGTTATAGCAACTTCTCTCCAGTTGTTGTGGTCTTGGCGGTCCTGTGACCAATATTGATGCTGAACTGTGAGTCTCTCGTGGCGGTAAACCTTGTCCTCTATCTCTACTTGGGGACCACTGAGTCTGAGAACTCGATCTGGGTGGTGGAGGTGTAGGTGCAGAGAATCTAGGCTTCTTAAAGTCTCTAGATGAAGATCCCTGGAACTGTGGATATCTCTTTTGGGTTTGTCTTTTCTCGACTACGGATCTCTCTATCCTTCGGACTGACTCAACAAAGGTAGAGAATCTCTCCCGGTTTTCTAGTGCAGACACGGGAGTAGTCATGTCATCATTCAAACCCTTCTCAAACCTCCTAATCCTTTCTTCATATGTGGTAGCCATATGCGGATAGAATCGCAACAACTCCATGAACTTAGCCTCATACTCGCTAATGTTCATCATACCCTGTCTCAGTCTCTCAAACTGAGAGATCTTCTCGTCCAGGAAGGTCTTTGGAAAATATCTGCGGACAAATTCCCGACGAAAGTCTTCCCACGAGATCTCTATAGGTACATTTCAGTATTCTTTTAGCATCATACATGTTTTCAAACATTAATCATTAGCATAGCATCTATGAAAGTAGAATACTAAATGTATCTAGTATAACTCACATCAATTATCATTTCTCAATCATCCAATCACAAGTCATTTGACAAGCATGACCTTGATGATATTCATGGCTCTTACAGCCTATCATTCTCATAAGATGCCACTTACTAGGCATCAACATATGTCATTATTCATAAAGCTAATAACATGCTTCCAATGAATATGAAATCATAATCCTTACCTGGATATGATCACCATCACGTATAGAAACCTGCATGGTTAATTCAACTGATAATAGTAAGCAGTTCATATCAAGAGTTGTACCCTTATATTCTTACAAGGGTTAGATTCCCTGATTTTCATCAATTAGGGTTTACTATTCACAATATATGTCATCACCCTATGGTTTAGATTAGATCATCATTGAACCATTTACACCTTCAAGTGATTAAGTATAATCAACCTTGAAAATCTCCAATTGGTTTAGGGTTTGATCTTCAACCTTCAACCCATTTGATTCTTAAATGACCTTGAACTCGTTTAACCTCAAACGACCTAGAACCCATTTGGGTTGAAACGAGTGTAACCCATTTGGATTGAAACGAGTGTGACCCATTTCAGTTGAAACGAGTGTGAACCCGTTTGGATTGAAATGAGTGTGACCCATTTCAGTTGAAACGAGTGTGAACCCATTTGGATTGAAACGAGTGTGACCCATTTCAGTTGATACGAGTGTAAACCTGTTTGGATTGAAACGAGTGCGACCCATTTCAGTTGAAATGAGTGTGAACCCGTTTGGATTGAAATGAGTGTGACCCATTTCAGTTGAAATGAGTGTGACCCATTTCAGTTGAAATGAGTGTGAACCCGTTTGGATTGAAACGAGTGTGACCCATTTCCGTTGAAACGAGTGTGAACCCATTTGGATTGAAATGAGTGTGAACTTACTTGGGTCCAAACCGCATGAACATAAAAGGTGACACATATATTATGTTTGAATAGGGTTTCCTATGTTAAAGCCTTTACTTGGCCAAAGCCATGTTAACCACTTACAAATTGAGTCAATTAGGATGAGCCTCAATCAATTGGATTCCAATTTGACCCTTAATTGAAAGCCAATTAGGGTTAAGTCTAACTCAATTAGGGTTTCCAATCGGCTAATCATCAATTCTCAACAATGTGAAACAAATTATAATTGAACCCATCAATTAAACTCCAATTGGGCAAAAACTTGGCCCAAACGGTCTTGAGATCGTTTGGATGACCTCCAAATGGTCTTGAGACCGTTTGCCCAAAGTTTGACCAAAAATCTAAGTTGATTTGTTTAGGATTGAACCCTAATTAGGTCTAAAATCAACACTTTTATCAATTCTTCAACCTATTGAAATTGGACGTACAATGGATCAATTTTCCTTAACCCTAGACCTCCAAACGGTCTTGGGGTGTCACTAAACGAGTGTGAGACCATTTGGGTGAACCCCAAATGGGTTTGAACCCGGTTGGATCCTCCAACCCAAAACTCAACAAGATCTATAATTAAAATCAGCAATTTCAACCCGATTAGGGTTAGGGTGTTGAAGTGCCTTCAACTCTCAATTGGTTAGGAATTAGATTATAATTCTTTGTAGGAAAGAAATTCAATACATTATGAACAGAACTTCAAACGGTCATACCTTGGTCAACCCTATGAAATGGTCTTGGGGTCGTTTTGATCCAAACGATCTTGCAGGATCGTTTGAGATCAAACGAGTTGAACCCGTTTGACCTTAAACGAGTTGCACCCGTTTGGACCAAAAGGGTCCAAGGTCGTTTCATAAAGTGACCTAGGAATCCATGCCCATCATCCTCAACCTCTGTTCAGGTCGGTTCCTCCACCGTTTTTCTTACAAAAGAGCAAGGAAGAAGGGAGGTAGAAGAAGAACTAATCATAGAAAACAAGAACAAAGATATGCATAACAAAGCTAAGAGTTTAGAGTTATAAAACCCGCCTCAAATGTGGTTCCTAGAGCTTCCAAGCTTCCAAGATTCAAGCCTTTAATGGCGTCTTGAGCTCCACAGGTCGGCCAAGGTCAATTCTTCAAGAAAAAGATGGGGATGGTCGGCTAGGACAAGGAACCTAAGTAAGAAAACTAGCAATTCAACCTTGTAATACGATTTCCTCCATGAATCCAAGCTAGAAGGTGGTGTTCTCTTACCTTAGAACAGGTTGGTCATTTCCCTGAGCTCCAGAGCTTTGCCTTGGTCGGTTGAGAAAGATGAGAAGTGAGGAAGTGAAGGAAAACATTTGCTTGGTTTGGAAAGAAAGGTGCTTATATAGTTTAGGCTGATTTTCACCATAAGGACCTCTAAAGCATGTAATTCTCATCCAAGTCCCTCCTTATTTCTAAGGCACGTTCAAGATATCAAAACTTAATCAAATCCCATCAAAACTCAAGATCTAAGGGTAAAGAAAACCAATATGCACACTAAGGTATATATATATATATAAAGGGTCTTCTTACTCATACTAGGTGTTTCCACTACAAAGATCATCCTTCTTATCCAATTATTTAATAGAAGTGCCCCTCTCATCCTTTCTTCTCTAAATGATGTCAAGAGTCATAAAAGATATTCTAAAAAGTTTATAGCACAAGTTGCACCCCACATTTTGGGTAAATGGCACTTTACACCAAATTTAGGGTTTAAGCACAAGGATTGCTCCACAAGCTGCACCTTGGTGCCCAAACTTGGGAAATCCATCATACCTCATCATATTCCTTCATATGATGTCTCTTTATTAGAGGAACATCTTAACCTGTGTAATTTGCAAGTTAAACCCCTTACCTGGGTAATTTGCACATAGGTCCCTGTATTACCAAACAATACTACAATCATTGTTTAAAAGGGACAGAAATGAAAATGTATGTTCCTTAGGAACTTAATTACATGCCAAAAGATAATCACAAAGATTTAATTACATATCTTAGGCAAAACACCTAGGGTTAATTCATAACCCAGGTCAGGGATGTTACACTAATTTGTACCATTTCTTAAATTAAAAAGAGGAGTGCTTGTGTTCGTCCAGTTCCTCATACATGCTAAAGATCATCTGGCCATACACCAGAACATCAATAAAAAACAAAAACTCTTATTTAAAATATAAGGGCATGTGACTCTTTATACTTGTAAGTATCATATTCTCTATATACATAGGGGACTCCTCTCCTAGTTGAAAAAAAAACTCATTATATTGGTGGGTATATTGTGAGTAATATGCTCCACTAATAGGCATCCAAGGCTTCTTACCCAAATAGCTATCTTCAAAGATGCCCTCTTGGCAGCCATGTGTATATAAACTTCCTTCACTCATAGGTGCACGAACTTGGTTCAGAGTTCCTCCAAAAACCTCATGTGACACCAAGGTATCTCTATAGACCCATTGAAGAGCCTTCCTAAAAAAGGAAACATGTTTTAAGGTGTCAAAAAACAAACCTTCCATTGTGACATGGTGGATGACCTGATGGATTTCTTCTAGAAAGCATTGGTATCAATTTGTGCCATGGACTGGTTTGGTTTACACCAATCTGAACCAACCTCTACAATCTCTTAGAACTTCTCCAAGAATAGTATCACCTCATGCATTTCTCTTAGTAATGTTCAAGTTAACCTTCCTCTATCCCGGGGCAGGTGGGTGTCATTTCTCCTATTTTGTGATCTTCCTTTTCCTATTAGTTCCCAAAAAAAAATCAATTCATTAATTCATTCATTTCTGAGTCCAGTCTGGCTTTTGTAAACCAAACATGCTTAGTTGTTGCCCTTATCAGGTTGCATATGGATTTACTCCATACTACTTGATAGGGGAAAGGTTTTCTAGTGTATATCCTTGAACAATTTCATGCCCAAAGGTCCTACCGATCATTTGCAGGAGAGTGCTTCTAACCCATCCCACTAAAGATGTGAGAGAGGCTAATTGCCAACAATAAATCATCGGGTTTCTCATGTTGTTCAAGTTCTTTGGATCTCTATCCTAGTCTGTGTCTTTAAAAGCACATCTCCATAGCACCACGGTAGTCTCACCTTTCGTGAAAAGGTGTTCTGTATCCTCTTCCTATTAATGTGAACAACATTCACGTTTAGACACCATCTCCACCTTACAGTGTCTAATTCTGTCATCCAAAAGAATCACATTCTCCAAAAGCCACCAACAGAAGACATTAGTGTGGGTTGGCAGAGTCATGCACCAAATCCATCTGTTCACCTTCATATATGTGGAAGATATATGTGGTGTAAAGATCATCTTGGCACTCTTCATAGAGAAAATGTTGTTCTCATTGGGTTACTAAATGACTAAGTCCTTGTTTATTCTCACACCTAGCTCCACCTTGCGTATGTACTCCAATCCTTCTTTGTCTAGCCATTCACCCAGTTTGACCCAGTCCCAACCTTGTTGACATCACGTATGCTATTTTGGCATCATGGATCAGATAGTGTCCCTCCCCGATATGTGTTAGTAGTTCACATTCACACCATATGTCATCTCAAATGGAAATGTTTCCTACTCCAATCATCCAGCATGAGTGTTGAATAACAAGAGGAATGCTTTGCCAGACGTTCTTCTAGAACAAGGCTGTAAAATATCCCTATTAAGACCAAGTAGATATAGTGAATCTAGGCTCCCGCTGGCATGAGAATTTTTCATCTAAAGAATTCTGCATAGATAGAATCATCTTTGAGTATCTTCCATGTTGCTTTTGTTAGGGTTTCATGTTGCATAGTACTAAGCATGTCAATGCCAAGGCACCTTCTACTTTAGTTTTAGAAATGGTTTCCCACCTCAAGTAATGATTCTTATTTTTTCCTCATGAGATCCCCAAATAAAGTTACCCACTTTTTGTTCAATGGATCTAGTGATCTTTTTGGGTACTATGAGTGAGATAATACTAGAATCTGGAATTGAGTTGAGGATGTGCTTTGCTAGAGAAAGACACCCAACAAAGGATAGGATCTTTCCGCTCAACGGGTTGGTTCTCTTATCAATCTTTTTAACCAATTATTCACACTAGTATACCCTTATTTGGCCTATATGAAGTGGAATGCCCAGTTCAGTCATGTGTCCCTACTATTGTGTGAAGCCCAACATAGTGGTAATATCATTGAACCTATTGCTATGTTGCATCATAAAGTTGGATTTAATCCTATTGATTCTCTATCTTCTCACCCCTTCCTATTTATCCATGAGTCACTTGAACTGGTCCATTGATTCTCATTTACAGTTGGTGAAGAAGATCACATCGTGAGGAAACATATTGTGGGATGGAGCTACTCCACATACTCTTGTATGGTAAAAGTTGATTTTGCCCTTGATAACTACTTGGTGCATGGCTCTATTATGAAGGTCCTCAAAGGGAATGAAAAGACATGATAAGAGAGGGTTTCCCTATTTGAGTCCTTGGTGTATTGGGAAAAAACCCTCCTAAAGTCCTTAGAGGTTAATTTTCATCCAAGAATCCTTAAAATACACAAGATCTATGTGTGAACCTAAAGGCTAACAAGGTCTTTGTTAGCACCTCCCATACAACCATGTTATATGCTTCAAACATGTCAACCTTCACCACAATATTTCCATTCTCACCACCATGGTTGAGATCATAAAGAAGCTCTCTTGCCATTTTGCTGTTGGTGGAGATATCCACGTCCTTGATAAAAGCATTTTGCTCCATGGATATCACTCCAGGGATGATGGGGCTGCTCCTATTGACTTGAACTCTAGATAGGACACATATCGAACATTTCTCCACACTGATAGGTTGAGAACATTGTTGAATGGATTTTGGGATTTCTAATTTGGGTATGAACACCATTCTACAACACTTGAAACTTCAGTGAAGAGTTCCACCATTGATAAAGAAGGCAGCCAACTTAACTAGTTTTTCCTTTATGACACTCCATGCAAACATGTAGAATCTCCTAGTCAACCCTTTGGGGTTGGGGGAACTATCTGCTTCCATCTCCTAGAACACCTTGTGAAGCTCATCCTTCATTGGTGGTCACATACATGTGTTGTTGTCTTCATCAAAGACCTTCATTGGTTTATGTTGGAGAATGATATCAAGTGCTTTTGTGTCTACCTCGATCCTATCATTAGAGGATATGTTAGAGAAAAAGAGGACTACAGTGTTCAACACCTGGTATGTGTCTCTCCATGAGCTATCCTCTTGTTTTACATGATAGGTGTGCTCTATTCCCATTATGGCATCGACATATGCATGGAAGAATGTGTTGTTTCTGTCCCCAACTGTGAACCATTTGACTTGATCCTTTTCCTTCTAGAATAACTCCTCTCTGTCCAAAGCCACCTCAAGATTAGCTTTTGCCACAACCAGAGCGATGCAATGCTCATTTGTGGGATCTAAGTCAAAGGCTCATTTAATCGTCTCCACTTGGTTTTGTAGGTGCTTGATTTTCTCGTGCACATTACCAAAAACTATATCATTCCATTCCTTGACACTCACCTTCAATTTTTGGAGCTTTATAAAGAACATGTAGCTAGGTCTTCATGGTCTTCCATCTTTCATTGTCCCTGAATGAATCTAAGCACATCACTGTGTCATGCCACATGGCGTGGAACTTGAAGCCATAGCTTTGTGTTAATCAGGTATTTTAGGCATGGCATCAATAAGTAAGGAGAAGTGATTAGTCTCCTCTAATATAAATAAGTATGTCAATGAACACTCCATATCCAAATCCTTCCAAGTGTTGTTCACAAAGACTTTGTCTAGGCATCACCACATTGATGGATTTCCTTGTTGCTCATCCACTCATGTGAAACCATTCCCCAAAAAGGTGGTTTTTCATAGATGAAGATCCCATGCCCACTGGTTAAACTCTAGCATAGACCTCGATCATGGGGTATACCTCCTCTTTTATCCTCTATCATGGCCACTGTGTTGAAGTCCCCGTCTATGAGCCATCTATTTACACCCACTATGATTGCCACCCCATTAAGCTCTTTCTAGAAGGCATGTCTCTCAATCACTGACAACTCGTATGAATGACAAATACAAAAAGGATAGGGCCGTCATCATATGATTCAAAAGAAGTAATTAGGTGTTGATGTCTTATGCATGCCATCTTTAGATCCCTATTAGAATGTGTGAAAGCCTAGATCATCACGGTGCTCTAGCCATTCACCCTATCCCAATCTAACTGTGTATCTTACCAAGCTTTCCACCATAGGTATTAGCATGTATTAAGGTCACAACTCTAAAATCATCTACTCCAAGATTTCCACAAATTCCTATTTGTGTCTTCTCACCAAGCTCTTGAGGTGTATCTTTGTTTATTTATTCATTATACCCCTTGCGTTCAATATGACCAATGGATCCACCAACATTTGGACTCTAATTGTCAACACAAGTGACCAATTAGGAGTTAATCATTGATCCCATGTCCTTGATACTGAGAATGAAAACCTCATTTCCACATCACCTCATGTACGGTTCCCTTGTTCCTCCTGCATCGTTGAGGAATAGTGTCCCACCTCTCTAAGATTGAACCATAACTATGAGGGGATGACCTTCTGTGTGAATAATTAGTAGATAGTGGGGGTGGTAGGTTTTTAGGACAAAACCATTCAGACTAAGAGGGGAGATCCTCCACTATTTTCCCTCCTTGTCAATTACCCATTGGGCCTTAGGCATGTTGATCATTTGCACTAGCCCATTCCAGGATGATGAAGAGACTCTTGAGACAACATCCCTACCACATGCTCCCTATTCTCAAAAATTTAAATTTAATATATTGTCCCCCTCTCTCTGGACCCACCCTCTGGTAATGTGAGTCCTAGATCTGGTGCCTGGTGAGGTAATGGAGGTGGTGGTGATGTGGGAACACAACTTCCATATCTCAGAAGGCCAAAGGTATATTTTTGGAGGCCTTCACGTGCACCAACTTATGTCATCGTGAGCTTCCTACTTGTTCTTGAACGTAGATTGATACCCAGATTTAGAAACTCGTGCCCTCCACTTGGACCCTAATGAAAAATGGAATGTCCTCTTAAAGGCGTCAGCTTTGATCAAGATGTCACCCACCTTATATGGTGAGCACCTCCATCGTGCCACCCCTCTCAAGACTCTGAAAGGTGCTACGAGCTTCATAAACAAGGTGTCATCCCTACAATCCATGGCAGCCTCTTGGAATAGGATCCACCAAGAATCATGTCTGATGGAGGTTACCTCTGGTCACCACTAGAAGAAGAAGTATTCTATATGTTTGATCCTTCTAGCTCCTAAAGCTATCACCTTTATGGTAGTGCTTGGTTTGTCGAAGAACAAAACTTTGCAATTGCATGAGATCTTAAAGATATCTATCAGCTCAAGATAGTCTGTCCAGACCTAGTTGACAATCTCATGACATGAGGTGTCACTGACCTAAGTGAAAATGATGACATCCTTTGTAACTCATATGGCTTTAATTTTTTTTCTCCAAACCCTCCTAGATGGTGATGACACACACTTTCCAAATGGGGTTTGGGTGTGCCACACAAAATGCTTATTCATAGCTTCTCCCTACAATTGGTTTGTCAACCCATGTCCATCCCCTCTGCCATCTCCAAGCATCCATTTTCCCTTGTACTTTGAGGGGTGGGTGGAATCTTTGTGACTAAATCCACTACACAAATAGCAAGACCAAGGATTCTTTCATGGAATACACTAGTGCCCCTTCTTCAAACACTTAAAGAATCTACCATTTTGGTAGGTGGGTTGCATGTTATTACACGCTGCATAGCCCATGCTCTATTGATCCATTGCAATTTGCTCCTTTTTGTTCCTCTAGTGGATCCCTTGTTTCCATCCATCCTGGTATGCATCACTAGCATCTCTTGTATTTTTATTTAGAGTGTTTTCACCCTCTTGTCCCCCCTCTTCACTAGAGTAGGAGGACCTATTATGTGTTCCAACTTACCAATGTTTAGAGGCCATGTTTGTTGGGGTCGTATTATATGAGGGAGTAGCTTCCTCCGTTAAGAGGGATGGAGGTTGTGAGAGGTAGAAGCCTCTGTGTCAAAGTGACACAGAAGCTGAGGTCAAGTTTGTAGCTAACAATTGTGAATTTTTAGATTGTTTTGAAAATTATTAATGTATAGATTTCATATGGACTTAGACATACATACATACACAAATTTATATGAACATAAATATTATAATAGTTGTATGTATATATTTGTATGCAAACATACAACAAGATGAGTATATATATACATATATATAATCATGGATACGATTGCTGAATTACGATGGTCCCTGATTTATGTACCCAGGTTTGAGCCACATAAACAAGTTCATTACCCTCTCAGACAGCAACACTCTATCATTCTAAGGATGTAAGAAATGTTTCTCTCTTAAATCCATATATATATATAGGTTGTTCATTCGTTGCCCGGCGGGTAGCCAGAATTTTCGCTACCCGCTGGAGTAACTCGGGTCAAAAGAGTAACTATATGGTATGATGGAGTAACCCGTCTGAATAGAAAGAGTAACTATATGGTATGCTGGAGTAACTCTGAGTGCAAAAGAGTAACTACGCAGAAAATATACAGTCAGTAATATATATGGACGGGTTTTTTGATTTTGGGGGGGGGAATGATATTATTTTTTGATCAAAGTTTTTGGAGAGCTAGACAAAATTATCCTCTACAATTGATAAAAAAATAAAAAAAAATATCAGGAAGTGTGAAAATATATATATATATATATATATATATATATGTGTGTGTGTGTGTGTGTGTGTGTGTGTGTGTGTGTGTGTACATATATACAATCAATAATATATATGGACGGGTTTTATGATTTGGGGGGGGGCAAATGATATTATTTTTTGATCAAAGTTTTTGGAGAGCTAGATAAAATGTTCCTTTACAATTGCGAAAAAAAATAAAATATCAGGAAGTATGAAAAAAAATATCAGGAAGTGTTGCCGGGTAGCTACCCGTTAGTTACCCGTCGGGTATTAAAGATAAGCCCATATATATATATATATATATATATATATATATATATATATATATATATATATATATATATATATATATATATATATATATATGAAAATCATTTATGTGTATATGTCCATATATATACATATAAAAACTCACCTTGAGTCAATCAATTCAACCGGTCAGCCAATACTACCTTTGTAATCAATGGATTGACCTAGATATTTTCCTATTTGTGATTTTCATATTAGCACGCCGTCGTCATTTTTTATTGATCCAATTAGACTAATCCAATCAAACCAACTCAAATTGGTGTGATTCAATCTCAGTATGACCACCAATCAATATTTTTAGAACTAAACTAGTAGTCAGACCAATGTAGAATCATATATGTTTGAATCATGTTAAACCATAGTAGTCGAACTGGTTGTACCAAAAATGACATCAACAATATATTGAACCTAGAAGGCCACCATAACAACATGCAATTAGAGGTCAGACTAGTCGAATTGGTTAAAGAAGACACGTAGATATATAAATACTATATATACATAAACATATGTTTGTGACCATTTCATATATGTATCACATAATAAGTTTTTTTTTGATGAATACCTTTATAAAAATGAAGGGTATACTTCATTTTGTTGGTTACTTAATATCATTTGAAATTAGTCATATTTGCTAAACAACAATAATTAACAACGTGTCCAAAATGTTAGATTAAGTTGAATTTCGTCCATGTTGAAAAGTAAATTTACTCTAACACAATAAGTAACAACACACCCCTGTAAAATATAATAACTAAATACCATGTTCACAATTGTCAATTGTGGTTTACGTCGACACACCTATAATATTCAAATTTAAAATAAGATACAAAATACATTTTATATGGATGATAATAAAAATACACAAACACCATCATTTTTCAAGTTTTCAACCAAACATTACACTTCCTCACCAAACAAATATTTCAATCATATTTACTTATAATGGGTTTCTGAACTGTATCCTCCAACAACTTCAACTTCTCAAATCCCATAGGAAAAATGGAAAGGGTTTATCATTGTAATCGTTTTTCTCTTTTTTTGTGTGAAACAACATTGGTTTTTGGATGTTTGAATATTTCCTTTCGTATAATTGGAATTTGTATAATTAGTTAGGAGGATTAAGAGTTGTATTTTTTCTTTTTTCTTTTATTTTTCTTCTACTAGTTGAATCACTCATTCTATTTAGTTAATATCCTCAAATTTGGTGACTTTGATATATATTAATATAAGTCTTGTTTTGATAAGAAAATTCACTAATCAATAGAATAACAATGTATCCACTTTGTGGCAAGGGTACAACCCATGTCCCAAGTGAGGCCATGAGACTATTTTCTTTGCAAATATGTTCTTGTGGCATAAGTTTAAGAAATTATAGAGTCATGAATAAACAAAGAATAATGGCTTTATGGTTTGTTAGGTAATTGAAATATGAGATAATATGCAAGTTTCCAAAAGAAAATAAGATATGTGATGTTTTAGATAACTAATAGGTAATTGTCTAATCATGAATGACAACAGAAGTTTTGAAGCATCAAATAATAATATCTTGGTCTAACTTTTGGTATACTTGAAGATAATAACAAAAATAAGATAATTCTAGAATTTTGGATAAAAGGACTTTCCATGTGGTGTGGGTAAGTAAATTAAATAAATACATAAAGGGAAAGATTCTACTATGAAAGATATCATAAAAAATAAAAAAATTGTATGTAAGTCAAGAAAGGCATCAATGAGTTACCCTCCAAGTTTCATATCAAAAGTTGGCTCCTAGTGGTCTATAGAAAATAGGTACGGATGAGGGACCTACTTGAAATTAGTAAATGTTTTTCTCTTGTTTGAAGAGAGAGAAAATGACATCTAGAAGCATCCTCTTGACACCAAACCTGGGTACATGTGAGGTTAAAGGATTATATGAAATATTTTCAAATTTGGGATCAATTGGAGTAGGTATGAGAGTGTTATGGGTTTGCAAATTTTTCTAAAGTGAATGGTTAATTAAATCATTGTGACATCTATCACATTTAATTATATTCCAAACCTTAGGAATGTCCCTTTTAGATCACATGGCTTGGAAGCCATCAAATCTAGAGATTGCAGTCTCCGATTTGTCACCTACCTCTATCCAAATAGGAAACTCGACTACAGTGAGTAGTTTCTCTTTCAGTCTCTCTCTCTAACATCTTCACACCGACATCAAGAAATAATCCCAGTAGATTTGGGAGGTGAAACTCATACCTAGGTTTCCCTAATTCCATGTGGGATTGGGGCTTCCCCTTTTTTCTATTCTGGACTTAGAACTCTAGTAGAGATGGGTAGACATCCCTGCCTATTTAATGCTTAAAATCCCTCAAATGAGAAACAAGAGGAGTGGACTACAATCCCAACTTCACATCAGACCCTTCTCTTCCTTCAATTATCCCCAGAGACAACACTATATTGTTTTCCCTGGACCCTCCCTCCTTGCTCTTACTGGCTCGTGGTTACCACCGCCTTGGCCACCATCCTTCACCATTGATGGGTCGAGCAACTTAGGCTAGGATGGGCGAAGGTGTCTGCAATGAAAATTTTTCGTTGCCAGGGCTTGAAAGCATGGAGTAAACTTTAGAGTTGATTTTTTGTCCATGATGGGTAGAAGTGGGTGACATTGTCTGAATTAGAAAAAGGGTATGGACAATATTACATTTCTGCCCCCAAAGTCAACAAAGCAAGATATGGATTTTCCTATCTTTTAACCCCAAATCTTGCGCCAACCACGCTAGCACGTGACACCATTGGGTGTAGCCTCATTGGTGGACCCTGCAACTTAAGTAATACAATTAACATGCTAATTCTTGGCATGGCTTTCCCCAATTCATCAATATATTATTTATTGGCAAAAATTGTTGTGATAGCTAGGATTATTGGATCAAGACAAATTATATATGAAAGTTGATAAGGGTAACATGTAGAATATGAATAAAATGCTTTTAGACCCTAAATATGCTTTTATTTCCAAAAGTTCCTTGGATACATGTTTAGTGTGTGATTCCTACATGAAAACCCTAGATTGGGATATTAAATTGTTGAACACATTAAATTCTCTCAATACATGTTATTATATGATATTGTTGAACATAATGGAACCTAGGGATGATCGTGATAATAATGATAAGTAATTAGGGTTTCTAAAATGAATAATCGTGTATATGTTATATTAGGGTTTTGAACTAAGTTTCATAACTTGTAATAATCTTAATGAATTTAATCTGATCTAAGTGTTCATAATGAGAGGTATGATAGAGATAATAATTACGATTTCATCTAACTATTAATATGTGATGGAATTAGAGTGTGTACCCTTATTATTTAACAAAACCCATGAAAACCTTAAGCCCTAGATTAGGACCCAAATAGGGTATAATTTGTATAATGTGATGGTGACACTTTAGGATTTACTTACATGCAGATTAAATGTCGATTGCTTGGATCTATTAATTGGATTTGTTGAACATACTTGAAGTATATATTGCATGGTTCTATGTTGATCTATGTGGTTACGATTATGACTACTCGCAATAATGATTTTGGGGGTTTGTCGAGCATTTCTTGAGATTAATGAAAAATAAACTGTGGGATGTTTATTTACATTCTGTTCAATTATAATGCTATTATGAGTATCACATAATATAAGATATCATATTTTGAACCCTAGGATGACATCTATCAAGGGGTGATAAACATGAGCCTAGACCAGACAATGATCACACCCAAGATAGCATATCAACTGTAGTTTAGAATTATGTTTTGAAATTGCCAGTTCTTATTTGCAAGTAATTGACCGATTATATGTTGTTATGTACTTGAACACTTTTGCATGCACCCAAAGTACACAATATAGTGATATACTAATCGTCATTTTGTTTCACACTATTTTAGGTAAATGCAATATATGAAGGTAACAAGAGATGATGAATCAGATGAAATCCACTGAAGACAAAAAGTTGAGTAAAAGTGGATTAGTTATATACTTCTTCTCATATATATTAGTTCCATGCTATAAATTCATGTAACTCCTTAGAGGAGAATCTTGTAAATAATATTTATGAATTAATGGAAATAATTTGATATTATTTGTTATTTGTTAAAATTTGGATCTTGGGAATCTTGTAATGACTCTCAACTTTAAGCTCCTTTCTTAATTGGGGGATGCTAAAAAGTGAGATTGTTACATTTGGAATCAGAGTCCCATATTTTTCAAATAATATTTAGTAGTCTATAGTTTCAAGTAATATATATAAATGTAAGGGAAGTTATTATGGCATTACCTGATGGTGATGTTGTCTAGAAAGGATAACGGTTTGGGAGCTGGCAATATTTTCCTTCGCATCATTAAGTTTGTATACAAGGACTCCCTTATCCAATGTGCTACTGGCCTAACTAGAACCTAGGATTTTTTAAAGTAATGTTTCCTCTAAGTCTTCTCATCGTTAATTTCATCGACTTCTTATCCTATTTCTTAATAAACCTTAAAATATACTTTCCTCCTCATCTTATGTCAGGGTTTTTGAGAAGAAGTGGAATTAAGGCATCCTCCACCAATTAATGAACATGTAATGTTGAAATAATGATAGAGTACAAAAAATATTTTATGGGTTTTTCCTTGCAAGGTTAAACCCTAGATGAAGCTAGTGTTGGTTTTAAAAAACCCTAGGGAGGTCAAGGGATATGAAAATCGCATAGTGCAGGAGTAATCCCTAACCTAAACCCAAAACCCTAATCCCGGGGAAAGGGAGTAGTGTGGGTGAGATAGTAACCCTACCTTATGAACCCTAATTGGGGAAAAGGAATAAGAAAGTTCATCACTATATAAGTTTAGGTGACCCAGCTTCCCATGAATGCATGTACATGGAGAAATTCATGCATGATGCATGTGAAAGATTTGAATATACATATGAGACATAAGCAACCAAAGATTACATAAAAATGAAAATTCAACTTTTAGGGTTGGTTTCTCAACTTGGGGTGGTTCAACCCAAGAATGGGAAAAAAACCTATTGGGGAGGAAAAACCCTAACCCCATGGTGCTAGGTTGTGTCTAGAAAGCATAACCTCCTCTTGTGAGTCAAGAAGACACCCCAGGTTAGGACCTTCCTTAGAAGGGTGAGTTGACCAATAAGATAAATGACTTAGGTAACGTTGAATGTCACCTAAAGTATACAAAGCATGAAACAACATATTGAGCATAACTCTTGAACCCAAGTATGCCATCTTTACTTAACAAAAATATAGTATGCCATCTTTGAGGGAAGGTCACAAGGAGGTCATGCCCCAGATTGGGAAGGTCGATATGACACCAAGCCCCAGATGGGGAATGTGGCATGAGTCCATAGTGTAGATGACCAAACCCCATATAGGGAACGTCACAAATGGCTCAAGCCCTTGATTGGGAAGACTGACATGGAACCAAGCCCCAGATAGGGAAGGTGGCCCAAGTTCATTATGTAGATGACTATGACCAATCTTTAGATAGGGAAGATCACAAAGGGGTCAAGCCCCAGATAGGGAAGGCCAACATGTAACCAAGCCCCAGATAGGGAAGGTGGCCCAAGCCCACTGTTGGGACCTAAAGAGAATAATGAGTACCCTAAGAGATGAATGAAATTCAAGTTAAGGAATTACACATGAAAATAATGTGTTCTCCATAAACCCTAAAAAGAGAAGAGGCTTAAGTCAAACTTAAGGTCAAGTAGCGAGGATCAAAGGTACATAAGACATATGAGGTTAGGAGATGATCATTCCCTAAGTGAAAAATACCATGGGTTTAGGAGATATTCATCCATGTTTACCCAAGGTCTATGGGTCAGGATATTGGCCACCTTCATGAGTTCATTAGGCCCAAGGGGTAAATGTGAAAGTCACTCCTTAAGTGCATAAGGCCCATGGGATCAAGAGGGGATCACTCTAAAGGTACTTTCACCCCAAGAGACCTTAAGGAGGTGAGTAAGGATGATGGTACATGATATGTAGATGTTAATAATACATGAGATCATGTAATAATGTTGATATGAGAAAATCACTTTCATTGTAAGGGCATGAAAGTTAAGAAAATTGTGGAATTAAAAAATATTATGGTTTGGAGTGTTTGTTCAAGATGATTCAACCAAAGCTAAACATTTTAAGTTAATGTGTGGAGACACCACCTCTACTCTTGGAATGGGGTGAACTTTGCATTGGAATGTAGTCAAATGCTTATTTAATCTTATTATGAGTGAGAGAGATCATGTAGACATGTGTTATTCTTAAAATTGTCATATCATAATGAATACCTTAATTTGAGTTTAATTCCATAATCTAGGGTTTGAGATGTTACCTCACCCTTATGTGTAAATGAATTATGTGTCAGAAACCTAGGTGAAAAGGTAATCACCAAGAAAATTGAAATCACAAGTGGGAATGTAATCACCAAGTGATAATATCATGTAAGTACTAAGGATGTGGACATACCTTGAATTGAATTCAGGTACCAATCTTAGTAATAATGTGAGCAATTTGCATATCAATAAAATTTATTAAAGATATCTAAGCAGGGTTTATAATCCTAAGGTTTGAAGCCGAGGTGAGTTGTTATTCACCTTAACCTTACTAGGTGTGAATATTTGGGGACAAAATTCCATTTAAGGAGGGGTGAATATAATATCCTCATATTTGGTGAATTTGATATATATATATATATATAAGACTTGTTTTGATAAGAAAATTCCCTAATTGTAACCAATAGAGTAACAATGTTATCCACTTCGTGGCATGGGTTCCACCCATGGCCCAAGTGAATCCCATGAGACTATTTTCTTTAAAAATAGGCCCTTGTGGCACAAGTTTAAGAAATAAGAGACTTTGTGCATAACTAAAGAATAATGCCTTTATGGTTTGTTAGGTAAATGGAATATGAGATAATATACAAGTTTTTAGAAGAAAATAAGATGTGGTGTTTTAGATAGTTAATGGGGTAATTTTCTAGTCATGAAGCAACACAAGTTTCAAAGTATCAAATAAGAATATCTTAGTCTAACTGTTGGTATAGTTATATATTAACAAAAAAAAAAGAATTCCAGAATTTGGGATAAAAAGGACAGTCCATGTGGTGTTGGTAAGTAAATTAAATAAATACATAAAGGGCAAGTTTCACTTATGAATGATATCCCAGTAAATACCAAAAATTATATGCAAGTTTAGAAAGGAATTAATGAATTGCACTTCAAGTTTCATATCAAAAGGTGGCTCCTAGTGGCTTATAGAAAATCATGAAGGATGAGGGACCTACTTGAAATAAGTAAATGTTTCTCTTGCTTGAAGAGAGAGAAAAAGGGCATCGAGAAGCATATTTTTGACATCAAACTTGTCTAGATGTGAGGTTAAGTATTATAATAAATTATATCCAAAATTAGGATCTATTGGAGTAAGTATGAGAGAGTTATGGGTTTTGCAAGTTTTCCTAAAGTGAATGATTAATTAAATGATTTTTACATCTGCCACATTTAATTATATTCCAAACCTTATGCCCAAACCTTTTAGATCACATGGCTTGGGGGCCATCTGACTTGGAGATTGATGGTCTCCAATTCATCACCTACCTATAGATGAAAAGGAAACTCAACAACAATAAATAGTTTCCTTTCGATCTCTCTCTCACAGATTCACATCGACATCACAAAATACTTCCATTAGATTTTGAAGATGAAATTGAACCCATTCACCCCTAGGTTTCGATAGTTTCATGTGGCATTGGGTCTTCCCCTTTTCTTTTGTTGTGGATTCAGAACTCTAGTAGAGATGGGTGGACATCCCTGCCTATTTAAGGCTCAAAATCCTCAACTGAGAAATGTGAGGAGTGGAACATAAACCCAACTTCACATAGGACCTACTGTACCTCCAATTTTACCCAAAGACAACACTATATCATTTTCCCTGGAACCTCCCTCCTTGATCTGACTATCTCGTGGTTAGTGTCACCTCATCCACCACTATTCACCGCCGATGGGCTGAGCGACTTTGGCTAGCCCAAATGAAGGTGCCTACATTACTAATTTTGTCACCAAGGATCGAAAGCATGGAGTTACCTTTGGAGTTGGCTGCTGTTAGAATTGAGGTCGTGTTGTTTGAGGTAGAAGAAGGGGACAAACAAAATTACATCTATGCCCACAAAACCAACAAAGCATGGTATGGGTTTTTCTATCTTTTAAGCCTAAATTTCAATCCAACCACACAAGTGTGTGACACCAATGGGTGTGGGCTCATTGGAGGACCTTGCCATGTAAGTAATACAATTATCATGTGAATTACTGACATGGCTTTCCCCGATTGGTCAATAAATTATTTATCTGGTAAGTAGTAGTAATTGCTAGGATGATCGGATCAAGACAAATTATATATTAAAGTTGATCAGAAGAACATGTAGAATATGAATAAAATGCTTTTAGACCCTAAATATGCTTATAGTTCCAAAAGTACCTTGGATACATGTTTAGTAAGTGACTAGTACATGAAAACCCTTGATTAGGATATTAAATGTTGAACATGTTAAATGCTCTCAGTACATGTTCTTATCTGATATTTTTGAGCATAATGTAATCTAAGATGATCATGATAATAATGATGAATAATTAGGGTTTTTAAAGTGAATAACCATATATATGATGTATTACAATTTTCAAACTAAAGTGAATAACTTGTAATATCCTAATGAATTTAAGTTGATCTAAATGTTCATAATGAAAGATATGATGGATCTAATAATTTGAATTTCACATAAGTATTAATAAGTGATGGAATTAGGGTTTTTCCCCTTATTACTTATCTAAGCCTAACACCACCCTAAGCCCTAGATTTGGACCAAAATAGGGTATAATTTGTATAATGTGATGGTGACACTTGAAAACTAACATACATGCAGATTAAATGTTGATTGATTGGATTGCTCGAACATACTTGAAGTATATACTGCATGATATCTTCATGGTTCTATATTGAGGTACGTGGTTATGGTTATGAATACTCACAATATCAATTTTTGAGTTTGTCGAGGATTGGTTAAAGATTGATGAAAACAAACTTCTAAATGTTTGTTTACATTTTTTTCAATTATAATGCGACTATGAGTATCACATAAAATAAGATATCATATTATGAACCGTAGCACTACAACAAACATTCACATTAGTGGCCTTTTAGAAATGCCACTGACAAAAATAAACGCCACTAAACATTTTAGTGGCATTTGTTGACACTTAAAAAAATGCCTCTAGTACTAATGCCACTAGAAAGATAGTGTCATAAGTTGTAAATGCCACTAAATGTTTGGCTTTAGTGGCTTCCAATAAATGCCAAATAAAGGCCACTAAAACATCAATTGGAATTTATAAAAAAGCCACTATCCATCAATTGGCTTTTATACAAATGCCAATATTTTGTATTATGTTGGTGTATGAAATGATTTTTTTGGAGTGTAATGGCATATAAATAAAGTAAATAATGACATACTAGTTATGTATTACTACATTTTTATGGATTTTAGTCATTCAATTTTTAGTTCATTATCATGTTTTCTAATTTGAATGCCAATTGCAGTCGAACTCAATTTTCCAAAAGTATGAATATTTTTTATTTATAATCAAATGACAATTACATGGGGAGGACATTTTACCTTGCCCCTTATATTGAATACAACACCATTGATATACTTTCATACAATATTTTTCTATTTAGTACAATAACTTCTACATCATTGGATTTGTTTCTTCCCTGATATGACTATTTACTTTTCAGCATGCCGACTTCAAAGCTCCTTCAGGAAATAGCTTTACATTATGGTGGAATCCTTGAACCACCTCCTAGAACCACTAGATAACAGGTGATGCATTGATGTAGACAGAGTATTCGGTATTTTCCCTCACTTCTTATACTCACTACTACAGAAATGGCTTATAAAGTCACTTTTCAAGGTGTCGGTTGTATAAATAAACCGACACCTAAACTCTACAGTGTCGGTTGATAACATAAACCGAAATCCAATTATGAAGGGCGACCAGACACGGGTACCACTTTTATTAAGTGTCGGTTCACCTTTTCCCCATTGTCTCTGTTTCATTGCGTCGTGCGCTAGGTATGGTGATTTGCCCCGATTGCTCCCCACCGTCATTGCCGGTTGGCTCCCCCGCGCCGCCGTTCATCTCCTCCCGCACCGCTCGCAGCCGTTGTCGTCGCCGCCGCTCGCCGCTCATCACCACAGTTCTCCTCTGATCCTCGCCGCCGGCGCTCTCCTCTGCTCCGGTGCTGCCAGCTGCTCTCCTCTACTCCGGTGCTGCCAGCTTCACCTCCAGCTGCTCTCCTCTGCTCCGACCGGGCCTTCTTCCTCTGCCCTCAAGGTACACCGGCATCTTCCTCCTTCCTTCCTCCGCCTAGGCTAGGTCAAGCCCTGCAGGTGCCATGGAGCGAAATCGTCAGGTGCCCTGCTGGGTGTTTTTTTAATTTTTTTAACCCTAGACCCTAATCCACATTATACCAATCTGATAGTCCATGATAGAACAAAGCATAATGATGTTGACTGCAACTTTGTGCGTCATGCTATTCTGAATTAAGTGTATATTTACTTCATAATTGAATGTTTAAGTAAGTTATATATATCTTCACCAAACCTCTTTCGGAAACTTGTTTCATTGTTGAGTATATTGAGAATCCTAATCACCCTTCTTGCTTAATGATGAACTGTAATGCACACATGTGACATGCTTGGAATGTAAATGATGAACTTTTCCCTAAATTGCCAATCATGCTTTTAAAGACATCAATAATCACCCTAACTTGAAGAACTAGGATTTTAGGTATAAGAATGACAACACATTATTTGTTGGCCTAGAAACCCGTCCAAGATTTACTCATTAGGAGTAAATCTTGGATAGTCCCCGATTTGGGACTGTTCTTGACCACCTAATCTCACTTAGGATGTAAGTGTATAATGTGTATTGGGTTTTCAAGAAAATTTCGGTAGCATTTCCCCGTTTATTCTCTAAGTACATATGTACTTGGAGAACAGTGGGGAAATGCTGCCGAAATTTTCTTGAAAACCAAATACACATTATACACTTACTAGTGAGATTAGGTGTTCAAGGATGGGATAGGTGGTACATGTACATTTATTATATATAAGAATGACATCACATGTATTTGTTAACCCTAGACCCTAATCCACATGATACCAATCTGATAGTCTATGATAGAACAAAGCATAATGATGTTGACTGCAACTTTGTGCGTCATGCTATTCTGAATTAAGTGTATATTTACTTCATAATTGAATGTTTAAGTAAGTTATATATATCTTCACCAAACCTCTTTCGGAAACTTGTTTCATTGTTGAGTATATTGAGAATCCTAATCACCCTTCTTGCTTAATGATGAACTGTAATGCACACATGTGACATGCTTGGAATGTAAATGATGAACTTTTCCCTAAATTTCCAATCATGCTTTTAAAGACATCAATAATCACCCTAACTTGAAGAACTAGGATTTTAGGTATAAGAATGACAACACATTATTTGTTGGCTTAGAAACCCTCCAAGATTTACTCATTAGGAGTAAATCTTAGATAGTCCCCAGTTTGGGACTATTCTTGAACACCTAATCTCGCTTAGGATGTAAGTGTATAATGTGTATTGGGTTTTCAAGAAAATTTTGGCAGCATTTCCCTGTTTGTTCTCTAAGTACATATGTACTTGGAGAACAGCGGGGAAATGTTGCCAAAATTTTCTTGAAAGCGCAATACACATTATAGACTTACTAGTGAGATTAGGTGTTCAAGGATGGGATAGGTGGTACATGTACATTTATTATATATAAGAATGACATCACATGTATTTGTTAACCCTAGACCCTAATCCACATTATACCAATCTGATAGTCCATGATAGAACAAAGCATAATGATGTTGACTGCAACTTTGTGCGTCATGCTATTCTGAATTAAGTGTATATTTACTTCATAATTGAATGTTTAAGTAAGTTATAGATATATTCACCAAACTGCTTTCGGAAACTTGTTTCATTGTTGAGTATATTGAGAATCCTAATCACCCTTCTTGCTTAATGATGAACTGTAATGCACACATGTGACATGCTTGGAATGTAAATGATGAACTTTTCCCTAAATTGCCAATCATGCTTTTAAAGACATCAATAATCACCCTAACTTGAAGAACTAGGATTATAGGTATAAGAATGACAACACATTATTTGTTGGCCTAGAAACCCGTCCAAGATTTACTCATTAGGAGTAAATCTTGGATAGTCCCCGCTTTGGGACTGTTCTTGAACACCTAATCTCGCTTAGGATGTAAGTGTATAATGTGTATTGGGTTTTCAAGAAAATTTCGGAAGCATTTCCCCGTTTGTTCTCTAAGTACATATGTACTTGGAGAACAGTGGGGAAATGCTGCTGAAATTTTCTTGAAAACCCAATACACATTATACACTTACTAGTGAGATTAGGTGTTCAAGGATGGGATAGGTGGTACATGTACATTTATTATATATAAGAATGACATCACATGTATTTGTAAACCCTAGACCCTAATCTTGTTGTAATATATACTTTTTTTCTCTTTGATCATAGAGCTTTACAATTTTGTTGTGATATATACTTTGTTGTAATAATGTGAACTTTACAATGTGAGCTTTACAATTTGAATTACTTTACAATGTGAACTTTACAATTTGAATGTGAATTTGCAGATGGCTGACCATTCTCCTGATGACCGTGCTAATGATTACTGTGAGGGTGAGGACATCAATGCGCCGCCTCACAATGTAAGCTTTAAAAATATATCATATATTTATATCTATATCTCCATTTATAATTATATCTTATAAATGTGATTATTTTGTCAAATTTTAGGTTGATGATGCACAGGTACCATCTGAAGCACTTGATGCACTTGATTAACAGCACCAAAAAGTTGACAAGAGAAGGGGCATCACTATGATGAAGAAGTTAATTGCGCAAAAGGGCAATGGACCCAAACTTGTTGTGGATTTTAATAATGCAGGAAATGCATGTGGTGTGAATCGCAATTCATTTATTTCATATCTTGGGTTTGTTACTCGTAGCCATTGCGGTTGTCGCTTAAATTCTTGGCATAACGTTTCTAAGGAGAAGAAAGACTTAATATGGAGGGATTTATGCGTGAGTTATTATTAATTTGCAATTTTATTTTGTAGATTACTAAATTTTTGGATACTAGTTAATAGCAATTCTATTTTGCATAGTATATTTGAATTGGATGAAAAGCTGCATCGTAAATGCGTGATGCAACGCTGTGGGAGAGTCCTAAGGAACTATAGGACAAATCTCACCTGAGAATACATAAAAGAAGCTGACAAGAGGAAGAAGACACCCACTGAACATTGGAACTTCCTGGACAAAGAAGAATGGGATGTGTTTGTCGCTTTAAGACAAACTGATGAATTCAAGGTATTAAGCGTCGGTCTCAATCTCATTAATTAATATATGTTGTATTCACCTATTCAAGATTAACATTTAGTGTTACTAACCAAATCATTAATGTGCATACTAACTAGACCCTCAGTGAGGCACAAAGATCAAGGCGTGCACTGAATGTGCATGACCACACAATGGGTCCAAAGGGGTATGCAGGCATTCACCAAAGACTACAGTTTGAGGCTACTACTCAGTCTGCTTCTACTCAGGAGTCCTCTACCACAGGTAGCACACCTCTGCCTCGCCATGATGTCTGGATAGCTGGGAGGAAAAATAAGAAGGGAGAAATAACGAAGGCCGCAACTGCTGAGGTGGCTGTAAAAATGGTAAAATACAACTCTTACAGCAATCATTCGAATATTGACTATTTGTATTGTTTACTTAATTACAAATTTTTGTTTTGGCGATTAGAGGGAGCTGCACGAGCTGAGGAAACAAGGCAAGTTCATCCCTGAGGGCACAAGGGATGAATTGACAGTTGCTCTGGGTAACCCAGAGCATCCTGGACGTGTTAGGGCTGCAGGCACTGGTGTGGGCATCAATGCTTTTTTTGGGCCATCCCAGCGCAAACATGTCCCAAAAGCAGGACTTTCACAAGAGGAGGTAACATATTCTTTCTTTATAATGTTACTGTAAAAGAGAATTCAATAATTAGAAGCTAACGTTTCTTTTATCCATGTATAGGTAGATAAGCTAGTTGATAGGAAACTAGAAGAAGCAATGAAAAAGTGACTGACATCTCAGACTGCCACTTACCAGACAGTACCTACTGCAGGCTCTACTCCTCCTACTCCTACTGCAGAGGTTGGGAGTAATCCTATAGAACTACCACCTAGCACATCCGCTGTAAGTATTTTTATGACATAGTAACTAGTTTTTTAATTCAAGATGATATGTATATATGAAATTGTAGTCATTTCAAAAAAAGATGATATGTATATATGTATATAACATTCTTTACACAAAAAATTGTAGGGGTTGAAGCCATGTCGTCTAAAAAGTAAAGAATTTGTCATTGCAGAGGCGTCGGCTTACCCATCCCTACCAGGGGAAACGTTTCACGGGTCTCCAGTACTAGCTAGTTGGATTCGTGTGAGCCCGATACATATATTCTCACAGTGGATGGATCTTCCATTGCCATATGCGCACCCAGATTGTGAAACGCTTGGTGAGGCAGTAGGCGGAGTGATATTGTGGCTAAAAGAGGATATCCTCTTTACTGAAAAGGTATGGTAAATTTACATTACGTTCAATTGTTAGTGTGTGTATATGATGGCAGTTGATCTAAAATTATATATATATATAGGTTAAAAAGAAGACACCCACAGCATCTAGGCCTCCACTTCCACCTCCTACATTACCTAGTTGGGTTCCACATGACCTACCTGTCCCTTTAGGTCCTAACTGTAGGGGTATGGAAATATGGTTAGGCGAACATGATATAAACTCCCCTATAACTGTTTCTTCTGATTCAGATTCTACAGGTCAGTCATACAAAACAAAACTATTTATACAAGATATTTTGGAGTTGTTTCGATATGATTGGATAAATACATCTATGATAGAGCTATGGATAAGGTGAGATATTCTTTATACATCCATATACCTTGTGTATGATCTGGTGATCTGGTTTCTTATTTATTAATGCATGTGTAATTAATACATATTTTGCAGCTACTTAGACAACATATGTGCAGATTTTGGATTCAAACATGTAGGGTTTTTGATTCCATCTTTGATTAGTCTAGTAGCTAAAGACCCTACGTCAGTTCAACAATACTGCTGTGAGGCTTTTTCAATTTTTGCTGTAAATAAGAAGACGGTGATAATGGCTCCATTCAATGTAGAGTAAGTTTACTTTGCTTATTATAATTTGGACTAAAGAAAATTACATTTTTATTGTGGATTTTGAGTTATTAATTTTTAACTTTTTTACCTCTAGGGGTAGGCATTGGGAGTTACTGGTTATTGCCCCTGAGACGTTCACTGTGTATTATCTAGATCCTAAGGGGAGTAAATTGAATACAAGATTTGGACACATAATGAAAATGGCATTATTCCGGTGAGAAATATTTCATTTTCATATCCGTTAACATATGTTATTACATTACTATTTAATTGCAATGTTCTGTGTTACATTAACATGTAGGGGTTTTGAGGTGTTCAAAAAGGCTGGAGGAAAGGTCCCCACGAAAAAGAACCAGCCAATAACTTGGAAGAACATGAAAGTAAGTTCCAGACTACAATATATGTATATATATTATTTATGTGAACAATGCTTAATTAGTTGTATTTTTTAATATTTTGTATGTTTGAATTTATAGTTTGCTACACAATACAACGGATGGGCATGTGGATACTATGTCATGCGATATATGCACATGATTATCAAACATTCCGCGCTGGATATCGAGTGTATTGCTCAGGTATTATATAGTCTCATTAGATAATATGATCTAAATATATCAATCTTATTTATAGCTCATTAATTATATATATACATCATTCTCTTTACAGGTTTTTAAAGCTGACCCCATTACAGGAGAGGCCTTACCAGATGAAAATGCTCCCTATACGATGGGAGAATTAAATGAAGTAAGAGAAGAATGGGAAACAACCATACAAATAGTGGGGGCTTTAAAATATAATTGGGATCCTGATAGCGAATAATGACTAAACAATGATATTTTGTAAATGAATTTATGAATTATAATATATGTGTGAATGTTTCTACATGTCTGGATGTTTCTACATGTGTCTGAGTGAAAATGAATGAAAGTGTTGGTTGCTATATGAATGTTTCTACATGTGTGAATGTGAATGAATGGAACTACAGATTGCTAGCTACATGAATGTTTCTAAATGTGTGAAAATAAAATGGAACTACAGGTTGCATTGCTAAATGCATTTGTGAATATTTTTGTTGTTAATTTTGCAGGTTTGTGGCCTATTGTCGGCTGATATAAATGGATGTCGTAAAACCTACAGTTCATAACTGAACTGAACATGTTTCTCATCCTGCGACCAGCCACAGCAGGTCTGCAGACTGACAAAAAAAAAACAATAGGCGTCGGTTATTTGTAAACAACCGACACACAATGTTATAGTGTCGGTATTATATAAATAACCGGAGTCTATTTCTTATGGCGCGAAGATATATGGCGTCGGTTATTTGTAAAAAACTGACACTGATAGTGCCCAAGATGGCGCCCTTTCTGTGGCGCGAAGGGTTTGGGCATCGGTTTCTTATCTAATAACTGACGCCTATAGTCCCATGATGGCGCGTTTTCGGTGGTGCGCGAAGAGTTTGGGCATCAGTTTTGGAACCGACGCCTAATGGGTGAGCTTTTAGTGTCGCCCACATAGGTGTCACTTAGAAACCGACACTAAAGGCTTTAAATAACCGACACTAAAGGTAGGTTCTGTAGTAGTGACTACAATAAACCATAAGACAATTAGAAATTAATATAACCACACAACTGCAAAGTGTGGATATCAGACAACATATACTTACAATCAATATCTACAAGTCCACTAATAAACAACTCCAAGTCTGAACCAACAGAGATCCACCTAAAGAAGCATCCAAGTGCAGTATAACTACATATTTAAGTGTGCATGTGCATGCACGCATGTCCTTGTGCATGAAAACCTATCAAAAGATACAAGTTCTATGTTAGTGAAGATGTAAACTACAAGAATGCATCAAACATAGATACAGTGTTTCCTTGTACTTTATATAGGATGCCTACCTAGATAATGGATAAATTGTAGCTAATCGAATACTTTATTCTCTAGATGATCAGGACAACAATTTCCTAATTCACACATAATATTCTTGTTATTCTTTTAGGCATATCTCAAGATGGAGCTCTCCAACATTAGCAATGATGTTCTTACCTGATTCACTAGTGATAAATACAACCATTATATCAAGCATAGATAATTAGCTTAACCTTTAACGAGCTTGGGAACACCAGATGCCACTTTACAATACACCTAACTGAAGAAATTGATAGCTCCATTACCCTGATAAGATGAACTCATGGGTTATTGTAGATTTTTTTCATTGGGATAGAGGCAATGTTCAATAACACAATATATACATTCCTATTTTTGGGAAGTTCCACAAGGAACTTCCAAATTGACAAAAGTTGCAGGTCATGTCTATGAACAAATGTAAAATGCCCAATGGTTGCATGTCATTATCATCAGAGAGAATCAAATGAACACATCAGATAATATCCAGTATGTGCCAAAGGTTGAAGAACAATATTATAAAGAATAATTAAAAAATGATCAAAAAGTACGTATAAGACGAAGTGGACACATGATATGCAGATCTAGTTCTGAAGGAATTCCTTGACAATGATAACTGTTAAAGATAGATGATAGATAACTAGCATGGGCATTTGACCACATGGATAACAAATTAACAACTACATAGTTGCAAGAAACAATAATTAGTAATAGTAGTTGGCTATATAACAAATTAACAACACCATAGTTGGAAACACCAGTCCAGGATCTGCAACAAATGAGATATTTGAATAAATAAAAGAAAAATGATGATATGGAAATACATGTAAGGTTTTACAAAATAGGAAAAACTTCAAAGGCCTTCTCCAGAGTAGATTTGTCACACAATTAAGGTTATGTCTTGCAGTATCTTAGGGACCATGGAACAAAATATGGCTACTTATCTTCCAAAATATACTAAAAGAAGAAATTTGAGTTGCCTTAGTATTCAGTATGCCCCATGCTAGAACATGAGAATGGATGTACCAGGGCGATTCTATGTAGTGCAATCAGATTGTTTACTACATATACCGAGCTCTTGAGGATCATATATTGTCACCTCAAATGATGGTATCATTTTGGATATTTGACATGGTACAATACAGAAATCCGATCATCATTAACTTGTATATTACTGATATTTGGATAATGAATCTTCTATGGAAGAATATCATTGTGCATGATTGCTCAGATTCATAGAAAACAGTGCACTTGGTAAAAAAAGACAATCAAACAACATACCATAGGCAATGTCGAGGTGGAATGTGGTTGTTACAACACCCTTTTTATGGCTACTAACAATGGCTGACGAGGAGGTGCAAATCAGGTTGTGGGCATCATGTTTAGCTGCAGAAACAAGACAATGTTCATTTGTGGAATGAGTGCAACCATTGATTATTGCATAGGGTTTGAAGCTTTGTGCTTTGGATCACATCAAATAGTTTCTAGCTGTCCAAATTGAGTTGCTAAAAACACTAGATAATATCAAGTACCTGTTGACTAATTTGAAGGTAATATTTCTACTCTGCTAGATGGGATCCACGAGATTCAAAATGAAAAATAGATGTCTTCTCCATTCCATCCCTCATCAGTGACATAAACAATGTAGAGCACTAGAGAAACTCAAATCACCAATGATAGGTTGCCATAACCTATCATTGGTAGTTCACTGAACAACATCCAAAATAGTTGTAGAGAAAAACTCTTAAATGTGGTGATTTGGCATAGGTAGGCAGAGTTGTCATAGCAGACATGTAGCTAGCAATGAATAGAACCAAAAGAAAGCTCATTATACTTATATTAAATTCAAAGGCTTGGATGCACGATTTCTAACACTAAAGAGCTTCAGGAGATAAACATGGTAAAGAAGGCATATATTCAAAGCATCACTCCAATAAACTTGAAAACTTACCCATGTTAACTCTTTAAATGCTACAATTCTTCATGTGGCAAAGAAGGCCAATTGGATATAAACAACATCGAATGACTGTTCATTGCAGACATTTAGTTGAAAAATAAAATTAGAAAAGTCAATCGAATGACTGTTCATTGTAGATATTGAGTTGAATAAGAAAATTAGAAAGGTATAATCATTACATGATAATAATGGTGATTGAGTGTTTCAATTTCCACAGGGACTCCTACCATATTTCCATCTTCACACCTGCACAAGAAAAAAATGAAGAAATAATACAAACCATTGTTGCTTTCAGAGTGTGGTGTGCCTTGAAGTCACAAGAAAACATTACAAATGCCTTAGCTTGGTTTAGTAGTGCAGAATAGAGTGTCATCATTATAAGATACCGTTCACTAATGAGCATGCATGTATCTATATCAAGCGAAAGAATAAATGTGATATTTAAGTATTAACCTTTTGAAACTTTTGGAACAACACAAAAGATAAATATTCAAAAATTTACATTCAACCTACTATAGAACTTGTTGAAGCGTAGTAGTGTAATCTGCCCAGGTTAATAGAAGTCTGAGTGAAGATTTTAAATGTCTACTTCCTTGAAGTTGTTACAGAATTAACAATGTAAAGTTACCAATCTATAGAATACTAACAGTAGAATAATTGAGAGGAGGGGGAACGTGGTTGTTACAGAACTCTTTTTATGGCTACTAACAATGGCTGATGAGGAGGAGCATATCAGGTTGTGGGCATCATGTTTAGCTACAGAAACAAGACAATGTTCATTTATGGAATGAGTGCAACCATTGATTATTGTAGATGGTGTGAAGCTTTGTGCTTTTGAGCACATCAAACCGTTTCTAGCTGTCCAAATTGAGTTGCTAAAAACACTAGATAATATCAAGTACCTACTGACTAATTTGAAGGTAATATTTCTACTATGCTAGATGGGATCCACGAGATGCAAAATGGAAAATGGATGTCTACTCAACTTCATCCCTCATCAGTGACATAAATAATGCAGAGCAATAGAGGAACTCAAATCACCAATGATAGGTTGCCATAACATATCATTGGTAGTTCACTGAACAATATCCAAAATAGTTGTAGAGAACAAAGCTTGAATGTGGTGATTTGGCACAGCTAGGCAGAGTTGTTGTAGCGGATGTTAGCTAGCAATTAATAGAACCAAAAGAAAGCTCATTACACTTACATTAATTTTGGAGGCTTGGATGCATGATTTCTAACACTAAAGAGCTTCAGGAGCTAAACATGGTAAAGAAGGCATATATTCAAATAATCACTCCAATAAACTTGAAAACTTACCCATGTTAACATTTCAAATGCTACAATTCTTCATGTGGAAAAGAAGGCCAACTGGATATAAACAACATTGAATGACTATTCATTGCAGACATTTAGTTGAATAAGAAAATTAGAAAAGTCAATCGAATGATTGTTCATTGTAGATATTGAGTTGAATTAGTAACCATGGAGTGTGAGGTTTCAGTGATTCATTTAAGTTACAAAAAATCAAAGAATACTCACAATTTCAGTGAGATAGTGAGGAGATGAAACAAACTCAAACCACTCTCCAGTGGGGATTACATAATCATCTTTTCCATGCCCTTAACGAAGGGACCCCTGTTGATAGTAGAATATATAAAGTGATATGTTTATTAGTTGGAATTGCCAAACAATATCATGAATTCAACAAGACGTTCACCATAGCTAGAACTAAAGGCCAATATACAAATGCTCTGATTTGGAAAATCATAGACAAAAATTTGCAAATTTCTGTTAGGTAGTTTAGTATGGCTCATAGACACTGAAACAAATAAAGAACAATGGGTTGCCTATAGTGAGCATAGGAAAAGGATTAGCAATTACATTAAAGTGTAAATGAAAGTACATCAAAGAAATATTCAATCAAGACCATGTTAACAAGGTTAACAAATTAGTGGAAAATGTAGTTTTGCTATGAATCTTTGGAGGAAGAAAAGAAACCTCGGAGAACAACTAATACAAAATTCAACTAGATACAGCTACATATCACATTTCACAAAGGGAAAGAAATTTTGAGATATATTATAGAAAAACTTACAAGAATCTGGTGGCAACAAAATTAATGTATCCAACCCCACATGAATATAGCTGCACCAATCCGTTCTGACAAATGCCCAACAAATTCTTCATACATTCACTATAGCAGATATTAAGAGGTAGTGTTCCTTCCTGGACGTTGACTAGAGTTCCATTAATATGACTGCCTATGTATCACCATGATTTACAAATACAAGAACTAGCAACAGACAGTGGCATTGTGGTATAATAACTAGCATTATTAAACAAAAGGCATTAGCGAACAGTTCATGTCGTCACATACATTCATCCAAAAGGTTTGCAAGAATGTAAACAATTTTAGATTTAACTGTTCATCACTTAGAGATATTTTCCCAATACCACTAACATCTGTGTATTACTGGTAAAGTAAAAGAAAGTTCTTTTTATACTTTAAAAATCTAGTTAACTGTCATAAACGACATAACTTGAAGTAATCACCAAAGCATATAGGCACCACAGGAACAAAAATCTTCTATGTTCACCATTCCCTTAAATAGGAGCACAATAACACAATTTGGCTGTTTCTTGGTATTGGAGTCCATGATTCAATTGTGAGACAAAAAAATATACAAACCAGTAACCAAGAGATAAAAGTCTACATGTTTCTTTCTAAATTTTTTATCAATTATCAAGATAGCCAACATTGCTTTTGATGTGATGTGATATCAATTTCATAATCATATAGCTATCAACAATTCACTGTCTTGGAGTCTGAGATTCTCTTATAGCAATTACATGTTTCCACAGTTTATTTCCATGCTCATGTTGTGATGGTCATGTGTGTATCTTGTGGGATTGCAGTTACTCAATAATAACCCTTTCAATCAATCTGATCTGCATCTCTTGCATTATAGCTAATTGTCAAACATGTCCATCCCGTTACTTGAAGTTAGGGAGCATCCTATGATATGTTATGATCAATAAATTCGAAAGCTTAGACATGTTAAGGAAGAGTGGTTAGTCTGCTACAAGGGTTCATTGGCACACTAAGAAAGTTCAGACCTAAGATAGGTCACTTGCCACATCAATAAGTTAAGTAGAAGATCATTTAGTTGTTAAAAGCAGTTATAGTTGGGAAGTAGGGTTGATATGTTCAAATTTAGTGGGAAAAAATGAATGTAGGTAGGGATGTTAATAAGTTCAAATTAGAGAAACAATTTCCTAATTCCCTTGTTATACCAATTATCTATTCCTAAATAGACTATTATTTGCTATCAGATTAATAGCATAAATAGGTTAACACCTCTAATGCTGCAAACAAATGAAACTAAATACACAAGCATGCCAAGTGGTTGGATGACTATGAAACATGGACCAGTATTGTCAATGCATTCCTCTTTCCACTTCCAGACTGTTGAGGCAACTATCAATGTACATATTCTTTACCCATAGAAATTCTAGTTTATCATAACAAATGTATCAACTTTGACCTGAAGATGAGTTTGGGTAACTTCTTAGCAAAGTTTCAGGCTTGAATAAGAAAATTAGAAAGGTATAATCATTACATGATAATAGTGGTGATCGAGTGTTTCAATTTCCATGAATGGAAAACTAATGTACAATGCAAGATAATTAGTATCATGACATGATCTTGTACATATAATGGAAGAACTACCTAATAGTAGGCTGAAGCAATCACTGATATATTAGAAGAGGCATGACTTTAGTCTGGTCAGACTCAGTGACCTGGCCATAGTGTTGTTGCATCTCAATGTATTGTGACATCATTTTGTAATGATGTTAGTCACAATGTAACATGACTAAGGAGCAATAAATAGAGGAATAAGCTCTTTCGTCTTGCAATGACAAGGACTTTGCATACAATATCTACATGAGACCAAGTACAAGGAACAAAGATAGTAGAGCAGGGTACATTCCTTGTCATTTAAGCTCAAACTCCAAAATATATATGTTGATACATATGTTTAAGCAAGAAAATGGCAAACATTACTTTAAAAGGATCATCCTACAGATAAGAAATGCATACTAAGACTGTGATACGAAACTTTAGGGAGCTTACAAAATATCTATAAAGTGAGATAAATCTTAAGCAATATTAACCAATTGTAGCTTCAAACTAACCTGCATACATCAGGTAGTCGAGTTTAGTATCAAGCCTCATAAAAAATATTGATGGTCCATTCCACACAAAAGATAGATAATATTGCAACACCCAAGACATATCTATCAGAGGAAGGCCTTCACCTGAAAAACACCAGGAAAATTGAAAGAATCCCATATCGAAGCTCATCCACCATAACTAGAAAAAACAACAGCTTCAGACTTGAGCATTAATAGATAAACTTGTAACAAAAGCACCCAAGTCATCATTCAGAGGTGAGACGGGAGACCTAGGATCCTCATATTCACCACTAGGGAACTGGATTGTTCACACAAAAGAAAAGTATAGAAGAAGGTAGATATCTCATTTGTAGATCATTGAAGTTGGAATAGATAAGCTGATATGTGACTATTGTCTAATTTAACAAGAAATATACAATTCTGAGGGAAGTAAAGCAATACCATTAGATAGGATGAATCCACACAAGACAAATAAGATGAGGAGAGTAAGATCACCTCCTGTGCTAGCAACAATCATGGACATGTAGACACTAGCAATAGACAAAAGAGCCACACAACCATCAGTTGGACCAAGAAGATGAGGAGAAATTGTTTGAACAACCTGTAACAACAATCAAGCAAGGCCATTTCCCAACAATGCCTTAGGTTAATCAACATATTCTTATTTATGCAATGTATGAAGGAATAGATACATACAATCATATAAAGTGTACTACATCCTGCATGATCATGATTGGCAACACACAACTTACTTTCCAATCTTCTACACTAGCAGCTACTTGTCCCCAACTTCCACACCTACTGTTAAAATATTGCTCATATCCACTAAGGTTATATATCCAATAAACACCCAAAAGCCAGGGAACCACAATAAAAACTGAAGCAAATGAAGCATCTAATAGAGAAGCATAGAATGCCCTGCAAGTATCAAACCGAAGCATCTAACAGAAACACACTTTCACTACAGATCTAGGTTTTGAGAACCTAACCCAAAAGCTCAACCATTGCTCATATGTAAATCTCACAAACAAGATGCTCAAACATTGCTCATATCTGAAAACCACAAACCATTCATAGTGCATGTATTTCCCATAATACTAAGATTCTCCATAACAAAATTAAAAGTAGGTCAAAACAAAATAGGATTGTCATTTTTCAACATTGTCTACGACAATGGACATGAAACAACATTATTTGGATCTTCATATACTAATAAAAAATTGTATTAAAGAAAAACAACTATGTCATCTCTTTTGACAGTATCGAATAATGCAATTATCTTTTTACTTCATGTCCTATAGCAAATGGAAATGACTTCAGATACTACTTTTGGTTTCAATTATCTAATATTATAAGCAAGAATTTATGCTCACCATGGTAATATATGTGTTTTCGACCATGCTATGATGTTGCCAACAACATCATAAATAGATTGATACTGCTCATAAGGTCTCACTAGAGTATCGTTGCCAAAAAAAGCAACCTCTAGAAAAACACCAACAAATGATGTGCCTAATATTGCACCTCCCACACTTTTCATGAGGTCAATCTCAGATACTCGACCTAATGCAATTCTAGCATCTGGATCTGTGAAACTTAGCAGATACACATCCTAGAAACAAAATATAATTTACATAACAAATTTATATAAACGTAAAATGAAGAGCAATTTACACAAATACAAACATACTTGTCCCTTCTTAAATGATGAATGTCTTATTTGGAGTGGAGTTTGCCTTGAAAAGTTTGTCTGCATAATAATTTTATTTTTGACATAAGACCAAAACAGTCAACATGGAAAATAACTGATATTACACATCATGTAAAAAATGTATTCATACTTGGCCAATGCCAACATGTTGTTCTTGATTGTTTTCTACTCTAGTTAAGGCAAGTAATTCCTCTAACATATGGAATAAAAACTATGAAATGAAACACCAATGGGTTCTCTGATATAGACATGGTATCTCTTATAACCATGCTTAGTATCTTGTTATCTCTTTGTGTTGTTACTGCCTTCTACATATATATTGCTTGTGTGAAACTATGTTCCATTCTAGGAACAGACACCCTGGTCAACTCACCTTTGAATGTGAAGCCATTAGGAGTGTGAACTTAGGGTAACAAAAAGTCTCATGATAAAGTCAAGTCAAGATTATTAAGTCTTAGCATGTAAACAAGTAGATATGCATCAAAAATAGACATTTCAATATATTTGTGTAACAAGGACCAAACTAGGGCTTTAAAGTCTTATCAATGAGCTATTAGGTGAGGTATTCATACATGATCAAGATTTCATTTCCAAGATTATCAAGGGTAGTACAAAGTTCAACACTTAGTTCATAATTGGAAGTATCCCTATATTATAATCTTGTGCTCAAATGATCAACTTTAGATAAAGATTAAGATATAGATCCCACAAAAGGTTCCAAAGTATGAAATCAAAGTTTGATCATTAGTAGAATCCATTACCACAAGATTTGATTAAATAAAAATAATCAGACTTCATCATTTTTAATGAGTGTAACTATCAAAATTGATAATAGTGAGTTTAGATAATGTAATTTCTAGATCTAGGTTGTAAGTATCAATAGTTACTATAAGGGGTAGATCTAGAAGCTTGGATTCATAATCATCTAAGTTAGATTGCTAACATAGTCAAGTAACCGGAAAGGTTCATAATAAATAGATCAAGTTTAGATAATGATCCAATTTTTCATTTCAGAATCACCAACAAAGACCCTTGCAGGAACTTTTAGAAGAGGGTTTGAAATTAAAACTTAATAATACCTTCATTATATCCTTCTCATTATTGCATTTGAAACAAACTATGATATCATGTATTTCAATAAAGCGTGTGGGAGATATGATCAAACAATGATATCTCGAGTGAGATAGACCTTGAGAATAAGAGATAGATCATGCTACCATGTAGGCGTGATTACTAGTCATCAACCAAGATGATCAAAGCCACGCGATAACACAAGAGAGTTTTCAAAAGGCATGGTTGAGTTTGTGGGGGTGCGGTGGAGTCGAAGAAATGGTCTATTTATAGATATGTACACCTTGGGTTAGGTTTTTGAAGTTTTTTTCAAGAATATCAATGGTGGTGCCATATTTGGAACATCAAACTTCATGAAGAGTCAATTATAAGAAAGAAGTTATACATGAACCTGTTGTGGATTCTTGAGACAAATTCAACACACCGTTAAATGTTCAAAATGGATCACAAATGAGGGAATTTTGGGTTCTTGAAGATCTAGGGTTTTCCCCCACCCATAACTACTATACTAGCAACCTAAGGTATGGATGACTTTACCCCAGATGGTTGGGGAAGTATGCCTAAACCCTGCCCATTTAGTTAAAATAAAGATCATTTTAATTGCAAACTCTGGGAATTTATAGAGGGATATCAGAATATCCTATTGGAGTGAATTTTGGATACAAAGATCACAATATAGTTTAGAACAATAAAAATATATTTGAGATCCAAATGATGAAGTAAAGAAACAAGTAAATTAAAGTGTATAATTATATTCACAAGGTACAGTTATGCATGAAATTCTCAAAACTCATCAAAAGCATAAAGTATACTCAAAGGGATCTAGATCAAATTCTAGCTCATTTGGAAAAGGGAATCTAGATATTCAAATGTGTATCATTTCACAAAATAATGTAAATAACTTGAACCAATAACCCAATTTGACTTTAATTATTGAATAATTTATTCGACCCAACAAATGAGGTTTGATTGGTATGAAATTTAATATAACCTTGAATGCCATCTAACAATTATTCCACCTAGTTTAATCCAAATATGAATTTGTTTATCTATCCAAATAAAAATTTACTTAAAAAATCCATTTCTTGATTATTATTCAAACAGTCTACAAAAAAATAAAAATAACATACATATAATTCATAATTAAATATTTAATCAAAGATTCAGGTCATTTAGATACACCACTAGTACATATACGACCTACAACGTCAGTTAAAATAGGCCTATTCATCAAATTTATCTTGACACCTAAGTGGGTGACACTACAACTAAGGATCTTCGTTCTGTGTCATTTTCAAAGGAAAGGTATAACCGAAAACAAATACTCAATGTCAATTATTATGAAAATACAAACCAATGACACAGAGATATTAGTGTCATGGTATCGCTATGTGTCATCGGTTCTACACGATGGAACCGACACTAAACATAGAATCATAGTCATTTATTTTTTTATAGAAACTAATGTCACATAGACCTACTATGTTGTCAATTTGTATTCGAAGAACAAATGATACAGAGTGATAACACCACTACTTGGAGAATTGGTATCACGGTTGTGCTGTGTAGCACAATCATGTCATGGGTTGGGTGCCATGGTTGTCCTGGGAGGAATGGTCATTTTAGAATAATTGTGTCATCAAATTTATATATCAACCAACGTCGCATAGACCCTTCTATGTCAACAGTTCATTTTTGAAGAACTAACAATGAAGAGTGATACCACAAGTCGGAGGCTTGGTAGCATGATCATGCTAGGTATCACAAGCATGTTGCGGGATAGATAGAATGACCATGTTGGGTGACACAACCATTTTATAATAGATGTGCCATTTATTTTTTTGCAAAACTGACGTAGCAGAGCTATAATGTTAGTGTTTTATAAAAATCGACATGATAGGTATGTTTTATTATAGCAGGTCTACACACATGCTATCCCACTATTCAATAGGATGAAGAACCTACAGTTCACTAGAATTGCATGTTCCATGCCGTATTCAGATCAATGACATGCCAACATACCTTCAAAAACTACAATAACAAACACATAATAATAGTCCACATCCACAAAGTTCATTCCACACATGAATTTACAATTGTATGCACACTTAATTTTATTCTCATGCACAAACACAATTCTGAAAACCACGTACAATTCCATTCTCTAATTTCCTTCTCACCACATGTATAAATGCAACTCTCATTGCATTCATTCCTCTTCACATTCATTCACACCCATGTGTATCTACACACATCATTAACATATGCACCAAGAATTCACTTGCTTCAAAATTTAAATTTGCAAAAAGTCATAACCATCACATTTACATATAAATAATGACATTAAAGTCTAAAAAACTCAATTTCATCTCAATCAAATCTAAAGTTGACTTCCATAACAAAGAACTCTTCCCACACTTCTCATATCTCATTCAACTCTTCTTTTGTATATGGCTCTGTCATGTCAAGCAACTGCAAAGAGAATCCAATAGTTCATGAATTTGATTTGATTATTTTTATATTATCAAATGAGATTATTTACTTATGACAATCAATACTATATAGATTACCTTATGTATACATTGGATGACTAGTGTCGTATGTCTACAAATTAGGTCCATATACCACATCACGTAGTATTTGTATGCCTGATTATTATCTGGTATAGGGGAACTATAGATATATAGTTGTGAAAAATGTCTATTAAATAAAAAGTAAACATAGTTGGCATATATATGCATTGGAGTAAAAAAACTACCTTATCATTATTTTGAGTTAATAACTTCCTTTCCTTTTCTCTGATCCTTTTGAATTCTTTTCTACCCCTATAAGTAAAAGGTATGCATGTAATTGAATTAGTAAATAGTAATGTTGATGGAGACATTAATATATGTTGACAACTAATTTTTTTACTTATTTAGCTAATGTTATTTGCATTGCATATCCTCCTTTGCCACCTGAATGATCTAGATAATACATAGATGGCATCTCAGAGACAACTACTAACAACTCCCGATGCTTATAACTAAGTGAAAAGAAGGAAAACAAAAGAAAACTCAAATTTCATAATGAAGTATATTTCATAACTCAAAATTGTAAGCAAAGTGTCTGAAACCTAGCCAACATTAAAAGGATCTATAATCACACTCTTTCCTATAGTACCAAAATATTTAAATGTGACAGAGAAGTAATCATTAACAAATGTCGGGTCTTTATATACATGACTAATAAATGATTGTACTAGAGATATCGGATTGGTTAATTTGCACTACCCACACACTATATATAAGTAGTTGCAAACATATATGTATTTATTAATATATATATGAAAACAAATCAACATATATTTTCACATATATAGAATGAGGTATTTATCCATAAGAACTCAGCATATCCAAAGTTCTATAATGGTTTTATTCAACCAATCATAAGTAAACATCTCCATATATCTATCAAGAATACACTAATATCATGATCTTGACCTACAATCCTCTTTGATATGGAACACCATAGTCAACGCTTCATCTAAATATTGTGACCATAGTGCCAACCCCCTACATTTAGTCCTTCCATTTGAAGTCTTTCATAGAAGGATAAACTCCATACCAAGATTCTATTGTTGTTTCCACTTTGCTACAAGTAATAACCTCTAGATATTGCCCAAAAGAACTATGATACTTCCCAATGCGATTTCCCATTTCAATAAAGTCAATGACCAACTTCAGAACTTTACCCCTTAGTGTTGTACCCATTAGGGTGAGGGATAGCTCCCTCATTGAGAAGGTTAGTGGTGACCATATAGGAACCCTAACAGATATATATGAGTAGGAAAGAGCACATACCTACATAGAGGAGAGTGGCAGGAAGGTTGGCAGTAGGTGTTAGACCTAAGCCATATGGGTTATAACTGATGAGCATGTAGAGCTTGGGATAATCCTAGCCGAACATAGGTTTTGGATCATACGTTTCACCCAGGTAGGTGTAGACATGTGTCCTTAAGAGCTTGACCCATCTTCTAAGAGAGAACCTCTAGTGGTAGGACCAGTTATAGGTTTAGCTCAAGAGAGAGGGAAATATTGATGAGGTAGGTTGGAGACCTTGACTCTGAGATATTAGGAATCATGAATGTTGGGTATTATATGACCTGGAATGGATGAACCTGAGTGGATAGATGTGGTTGCCTCATGCATTATCCTTGGAGGCTTGTTGTACCTTGGACGCTTTTATAGGAGATAAACCCTGAGAAAGAGAAAGAGGCTTCTTGAATTGATGTACATGTGTTATGGGTGCCTACCTTTTAGCTATAGGATGGAGTGTTCCTTAGACCCTGAAGAGGTGTGGTAATAAGTTGTGATGCCTCACACATAGTTGGTTGTTTTTGTGTAGCACTTTAAGGGTTTTCCACATACAAGAGTGTTAAGAAGTATATGCCCTATCTGGTATCAATTTGGTTCATGTTGGAACAGCTGAGCATATAGTTCGACAGATGATGCATAAGTGTCAAACCTAGGGTTCCTAGACCTAAGAGGGGAAGTAGTATCCCATGGTGTACATGATGCTCACAAGGAAGTATGAGTTCATGGAAATCGAGCATGGCACCCCCATGTTTCAGAGCAAAGGAAACCCTACTGGAAAGGAGATATGAGTTGATGAGCCGCTCACATAGGTTGGTGATATATGCATGTATGATATTGGTACAACCTTTAGGAATGATGAACAAGTATGACATACCAAGGAACTTAGCATGGTTTCATAGGTTGTCTTATTTCTAGCTATGTGTATAAGTATCATGATAGGGACAAGAATGCACATGATGATGTAAACCTTGGAAGTAAGAATGTTTTGTGACCTTTGTTACTATCAAGAGATAGTTTTCTCCCATCCTGGAAAGGGACCCTTCTGTAGTATGAGTATGAACTTTTGATTAGGTTTGAGATAACCTGAAGAGGTCACTTATAAGAACTTGATCAACTAAGAAAAGAGCACATAATATGACCAAGGATCTATAGACCCATATGTGATCATCTCTAAGGGACATGAGGATATGTTGCCTTGGAGGTAACATGTTTGGGGCCGGACCGAGATAGTAGGCCACCATGATTCCCATGAAAGGATGTAAGTTAACCATGAATGCCTAGAGAGATGATGGAGATTCAGGTGAGGATTCAAGGATGAGATGTGCTTGAGTATCAACACAGAAACTATGAGCTATGATGAAATCCTAAGTCAACACTAAGGTCAAGTAGGGATGAAACTAGTGAGAGTAGGAGTTGTTTGTTTCCTGAATGCACAAGACCATAGGGTCAAGAGGTAACATCTACCTTTTCCCAAGGCCCATGGGCTATGAGGTTTGCCACCTTCATGAGTTCATGGGTCCTAAGGGGTAAAAGTGAGAGGCACTCCTTAGATGCATAAGGGTCAGATCACCCCAAAAGTACCAGCACCCTAGAGACCTTGAAGTAATGACTAAAGATTGTACATAAGAGAGATGTTAAGATCCATAGGTGATGGGAAAAGTATTCCCATGGGTGTAGACACATAATGGAGATGTTCATGGTGAGGAGTCAATTGAAGTATGTTTCAAATTAGATTGGAAAGAGTGATGGTGATGTGTGATGCACCATCTCTACTCTTGGAACGGGATGAATTCTATATTTGGACTGCAGCCAAATGCTTATTTCCTCTCATTATGGGTATGAGAGACGGGACAAAAATGCATGCAATATACTAAGGATAAAGGTAACATGAGTTGAAACCAATCTATGGTGATGAGTATAGAAGAAATACCACACTCGTGGGTGAATATATTGGATAGGTGATTTGAGAGCATAAGAAGAACAAGGGTAATATAAGAACATACCAATCTAGACTAGTTTGGAATCTTTGAGTTACCAGTTTGGGTTTGGTAACTGAGATGGTGAGCTCAAAGTTTTCTTGACTCAGTTAGACCTAAACTCAATATGAGAATGTTGAGTGGATTATATAGACGTTTATGTCTTCACCATCTCCTAGTATATAAGGAAACTAATGTGGTAACATATACTCTTAACTGAGACACATCTCATGTGTATAGTTGTCTTGTCTAGCCGATAGAGTTAAAAGAGGTTGCTAGGTGGACCCTGTGACCATAGGCGGACTAGACGTATGTGATTAACAACCAGATACAACCATACCCGTTGGTCCAGTTGGTGGTTACTTTGTTAGCCAACCCAAACCTTGATGAGATAAAAGGGTTGTTTTAAGAACCACAGATATACCTCTCAGGAGAAGAAGGTGGTGAAACCCGCTACTAGAGTGTTTTAGGGTTTCTAAGGAGTCAACCTTGAGGAATCATGTCATGCAAGAAGTTCATGATTTTAGGTACTCCGTGGTACTACCTAAATGGTTAAGGTTTGTAGTAGTACCTTGAAGACATGCATGAAGAAGTATATAGAGTTGCATGTGGCCTATCGCCATACATGCCAGAGGGTGAAGGCCATACACCAGTAACCCAATGAGTTTCTACATATAATGAGGAGTCCCATAAAGGGAATGGGAGTATACCACCATGGATGTTATGGTGAGTCTCATATGGACCAAAAGAGGTCAGGATGCAATATGGGTTATGGTAGATCGCCTTACCTAGTTGACCTAATCCATTTCCTAAGAGAGATCACCGCTAGTGTGACATATTTGGTTGAACTATATATATGAGAGAGAGATAGTTCAACTACATCATGATCCGATTTCAATGTCTTGAGCATGACCTCAAGTTCTCTTCCATGTGGTAGAAGTAGGTACATGAAGGATTGGATGCTAGATTGAAGTTGAGTACAACATATCACCCCCTGACTGATGGACAATCAAGAGAGTATGAGCCAGACTCTACAAGATATGATGAGACCATATGTGCTCATTCAAGGTGATTCATGGGAGCAGTTCCTGCCCCTAGCAGAGTTTGCTTGTTATGATAGCCACCATAGACAATATTGGGATGTATGAAGCTCTAAAGGGAGGATGTGTCGGCCATCACTTCACTTGGATAATGTTGGTGAGAGGACCTTGTGAAGGTTAGAGAGACCATAGTGTATGCTGATGAAGTCACTTTGATTGAGCAATGGCTGAGTAAGACCAATATTGATAGGAGTTGTGAGTTGATGTGAAGCAGACTAACATGCAATTCACTTTGGGTGAACATGTGTTATCAATACTTGACCCCTCTAATGTATAGTTGAGATAGCGGAGTCCCCAATACATGGGTCCATTTGATATGGATGGGTGGAGTTGCTTATGTTTAGCCTTACCCATCATGATAATATGATGTATGATGTGTTCCATGTGTCCGATATAGAGCACTATGTGAGGTACCTGAGCCATGTGTTGAGCATTGAACCTATTGAATTCCAAGGGAGGCTAACTTACCCTGAGTCACCTATGAGGGTACGAGATACTGAGGTGAGAGAGAACTCAGGAGTAAAGAATAGAAGATGATAAATGTTCTTTGGAAGCACCATGGAGAGGATGAAGCCACATGGGAGCCAATGATGGACATGGGAAAGTCTAATCTTGATTATTTTTATGTTTGGTGGAATTTTGAGGGCAAAATTCCTATAAGAGGAGAAGGGTGTTACAACCCCAATTTTTGGGTTCATATGGTTGGAAATGCAATTTCCTCAATAAATGTATGACTATGGGAACTGTATGATTTATGTGTATTGAATGGATTTCCTTTACAATATTTCCTTTGTGCATGTGATTTCATTGATCATAATATGTTAATGAGTCCAATATGTTTAAAAGAACAAGAAGAAATCTGTTACGACCCCACCTTCCAGTAACCCCCAATTAAGGGAGACCGAGAAGTAGAAGCCGCACCCATAATTTCCGGATCAAAGGTTCGACACTTAACCAAGAACAATTATTAAATTTTAACAGACTAAACTAAAAAGCTGTAAGAAAATAAAATTTCGCATACCTTTTTGAAAACTTGGATCTCTAAACTTCTATCCACATGGATTCCACTCTAACTAATCATCCTTGTATTTTACTTCATGCATTTCACAATATGTCAATTTACTGTTTGTCCTTTTGGCTTGTACCTAAAATGCCGACAAACAAAACGTCGGTCAGCCGAAGCTGGTATGTGGAGGAAACAATAATCATGTAAATATGTTAACAATATAATCATTCAATTAATCATTTAACAACCAAGATTACATTTTAGATATAACTTCATGATCTAAGAGTACCCTATCCTCTGTGTTGTCCCCATTAAACCCCTCATGATCCACCTATCAAGTGAACCAGTTTGTAGGGTTGAGTCACAGGGAACTACTCATAGGTAGACCACTCCTTAACTCAGGGTATGCTAAAGAGTCTCATGGCACTACACGAAGGTAGCCTAGAGTCTAACTCACGGTAACCTAGACCTTGTTCTAGGATTACCCTTTTTTTATCCTTTTCAAAGCAACAGAGGTGGACCTGGATCTAGCCAGTTATATATGCACATTTATAGTAATAATCATAATCACTTTATAGTTGCATTAAATAAATAGACATCCAACAGTTATTTTCAAGCAACCGATAAAAATTCGGGAATCGCCGTGAAACTAGAGCGATTATTCATAAGCGTAACCACATACCTGTCAGGCCGATTTGAGACAGAATAATCCATGCAAGTAAGAAATCCAAGCAAGCAAGCACGCATATCAAGATCCTGAAATAATTATACAATTTCCTTTTATTACTCATGTCATCAAGATCTATTAAACCTAGCTTGCATCCTAGGGTTTGTAGTCCACTTTTAGGGTTTCCATTGCAATTTGGGTTTCCCTTCATCTTGTACTATTTTAAACCATAATTTAATGCAACTGATCACCAACCCTAATTATCTCAACATCTAATCCTCTGTTTCAGACTAAAGGCATAATTAACCATTAAATAAGCCCATTAAGCCTCTTTTACATTAAAGCTACCATTTTTTATCCTTTTTGTCCATGACAAGATCATTATGCTCATTTATCATTAATTCACAGTTCATTATGGTCTAAGACTCAATTTGCCATTAATTCTACCTTTATCCATTAGAAAACCCTAATTACTATATTAAGGGTATTTATCCACAATTAGGAACTTTTATACTTGAAATAGCTTAGAATTATCATATCTCGACTTTAATCATTATTTTGAACAATTAAAGCTATTAAGAGTCACAATTACCATCATTAGGGTTTCAAGGCCCATTAAAGAATATTTATGCACGTGAAACTCTAAATTAAACCAAATACGTGCAAAGTTCATCCTTTTTGTTCTTAATGTACCTTTTTGCAATTAACAGGTTAATATCAACTTTAATCATCTATTAAACCCTACTAAAACATTAATCATCTCCAAATAGGGTTTCTTAATCTAATTTCAATGCACTTTTCATCAAAGTAACATACGTTTGTAATTAGGAATAGAATCAGGCTTTAATATCATTTTTATTGGATTCCTCTCGTTTTCCTGATCAATTTTCATATATAACATGTCTTTATTCGACCTACCAAGAAATACTTATGAATTTCCAAAGAACTTACCTTTTGGGCCAATTGCAAGGCGCCACGTGTCCCTTGTATTTCTTCTTTTGGCGAATAAATCTTCCTTGGCCTTGCGGATCTTCTCGCTGGGTTTGATTACCTGACAACCCAATCCGTGTCGCCCGTCATTGTCTCCAAGCCTGTGCTTGACCTGCCCCTTTGTTTACTCTGTAAAACAGAGCACTCGCAGGGTGGGGCGAGCCGACGACCTCCTCGCCACCGCGGTGCCCCCCTCCTACCTCAGACCAACACAAACAGCTACTGCCACCTCAATCACCCATCCATGGCTCTGACTTAGGCCGCTGCATTTCCGAAGCCATGAAGAGCATGGGAGCACTCTTACTGGCAGAACCAGGGTAGCTAGAGGCAACGTTGATCCTGGGACAACTGGAAGAAGTAGGGAACCCTCTCTCGAGTTCACAAAGCCGTCTTGCATCTCTCCACCCATCGCAGGAAGGGGGCAGAGCCCCTTATATAGATCTGGCCTCCATTGTCCATGGAGTCCTGAAGCAACTGGGATTTGGGCAAATCCCGTTCTCACACGGAACCAGCTCAATATTAGGATCGTTTAATTCCATTTCGCCTTCTGAACCCAATGGGACAAGTCCTAGATCCGTTCGTTCCTTGTGTGTCAAGTAAAATTGATTTGCAAGTCTCCTTTACTGTTCTTTTTCTAATCTGAGATGAAAACCAGATACCATTGGATCTTGATCCAATGGCTAGCAAGCCTCAAATTAGAACATCAATTGTGACATTTAATGTTATCCTTTACACTTTAGGAAACTTGCAAAATTCATATCTCCCAAACCGTTTATCCAATAGATCCCAAATTTTGAGGGAAAGTTAATAACAACTTAATCTTTCATCATGCAAAACTTGGGCTCATTATTCAAATAAATTGGGTCATTTTCTTTAGTTGCAAGTGATCACTCAAATATATATATATTTCTAACATATTTTCTCTTTCCTTTGCCATTAAATTATTATCTTGAATTCCTTAGACCTTAAGGAACCTTATATTTCGAAATCCTTTTTATTGGATACTCATTATCCTTCTAGATGCATCTAAATGCATTATTCTTCATTATCTTGTTTTCTTCTTATTAAAATATCTCTTTTTGAGAATTTCTCTTTATTTCTCTTTTATTTTCCTCATTGGTATTCCTTTTATCATTCAGAATCCTTGGGATATGACAAATCCACCAAGGATAACTCAATTATACCTCTTTCCCCATATTTTCCACATTTATCATTATTTTTAGTTTCTTTCTTAATAAAGAAATACTTAATTTATCTTTTCTTTTCTTATTGCATTCTCTATGAAACATTGGACTCCTTGGAAATCAAGGAACCCAACATGCATGAAATCCTCTTTGTATGTTCCCTTCTATAGGTTTCCATATTTTCCTTTTCTCAAATATTCAATTATTCATTTACTAATTGAATTTTCTTGTTATGTGCGCCCAAGCAGTAAAGCCCACAACAAAAACATCAAGGCTATTGTAAACGAAATCCACATATTCAAACAAATTGTATCATTATTTGTTCAAATATCTTTAATATGAACCCAAAATTAGGGTTGTAACATCCTTCCCCTCTTATAGGAATTTTGTCCTCAAAATTCTATCAAGCAAACAAATGATTCAGGATAAGACTTTTTCCATGTCCATCCTTGGCCCCTATGCAGCTTTACCTTACACATGGCATTTCCAAAGAACATTTATCATCACATATTCCTTTCTATGAGTTCCTTCATCCTGACATCTATAAACTGCACAGGTGACTCAGGCCATTTCAGCCTCCCTTGGGCTCACTTGGTTCATTGCTCCGCACATGGTCGAGGTACCTCACATAGTGCTCTAAATTGGACACATGGAACTCATCACACATTACTTTATCCTGAGGGGTAAGATCAAACTTAATCTTCACCACCAATCCATCTCAAATGGACCCATGTCTCGGGGACCCAACTTCCTTAGCTGTAGCTTAGAGGGGTCGAATTTTTCATGTCACATATTCTTCCACAGTGAACCACATGTCAATCTACTTTGCATCTGCTCATGACTCTCGTCGTCTCTAAGCTCCTTTCATCCATTGCACGATCAAATCGACTTCATCTACACACATTGTGGTCCTTTTCTAACCATCGTGTGGTCCTTTCACCAACTTCAACTTACTGAAGTGGTGACCGACACAACCTCCCTTATAGAGCTTCTTTAAATCCCGATACTGGCTATGGTGGTCATCTTCACATTTTTCATAGGACAAGAATTGTCTCTAGCTATCACCCTAAATGAGCACATATGCTCTCATCAGACCCTTTAGTCTGGATCATACTAACCATTAGTTAGGGGTGATAAATCGTACTAACATCGAGTTCTTCATGTACCTACTTCCACCATTTGGAAAGGAACCTTTAGGTCAAAATCAAGAACTTTTGAACTCGCTTCATGGTGTAATTGAACCATCTCTCTCATGGGTAGTTCAATCAGAACTGACCCTTCACAGAACTCTTTCTTTCTCATGTCATCTAGGTAAGGCGATCCACCATAACCCATATTGCATCTTGACCTTCCTTGGTCTAGGGGAGACTTATCACAACATCCATAGTGATGAACTCTCGTTCCCTCTCAGGGACTCTATTATCCTCTATGTTGATACACTGGGTTACTGGTGTTCGTCCTTCACCTCCTAGATTGCATGGCCACATACCCCATACAACTTCATCTTAAGCATCCAAAGTACCATTGTCACTTACTATCTTGGTAGTACCATGGTGTACGGTGATCTTCAATCATGATTTCCTGTGTGTCGTGATTCCTCAAGATCGATACCTCAGAAACCCTAAACCACTCTTATCGGGGTTTCATCACCTTCCTTTCCAAATAAGTGCACTAGAGGTTTTACAACCATCCTTTCATTGCAACAAGGCCTAGGCTGGCTAACCAAACAACCATTAACTTGTTCAACAGATCTCGTTACATCTGAGTATTAGCCAAACATATCTCCTTTCCAAACTTAGGGTTATCCTAACAACCTTTTCTAGTCTCTAGCCAAACTAGGAAACTATATCTCAACCATAACATCCACTACCACTTCACATCCTTAGGCATTAGGTAATGTTGAAGACATACACCTCCATGTATTCCACTTATTGTCTCAGCTCAAAGTCTAAGTCTATCTTCATTAAGAACACTCTCTAGTTTCATCATCATGGTGATCAAACTCCACCTGGTATAACTTGTAAGTACCACATAGCTCATGATAAAACATTCTCAAAAGATGACCACATTATTCCTTTTATTGTTTACAAACCATCAATGTATCATTCACTCCACCAAGGTATGCTATCATCTCTGTCCTCATACCTCATAGCAACGTTTCAACTCGCTTCATCTTTTATCCTTGGTGTATGGCACACGTACTGTCCCATCTCTCCCTCCCATAATAAAAGGAAATAAGCATTTGGTGGCCGTCCAAACACAAAGTTCTTCCTGTTCCAAGAGTAGAGATGATACATCCCACATTGCCAGTACACCGTGAAACTTATGTCTCTACATCACAATCATCTTGATGTCAAAGTTACTTCCATGGAAAACTGGTCTCGAACCTACTTGGGTTTACACACAATCCTTGGTCATCTCCTCTAGGTCTATAGGGTGCCGACACTTTTGGGGTCATCCCTCTTCCCTTATGCATCCATAGAGTGTCCAACTCATCTTCCCTTTGGGTCCCATGAGTTCATGAAGGTGATCAATCTCCTAACCCATGGCCCTCAGACAATGATAGCTATTACCTCCCGACCCTATGGTCATGTGCAACTAGGGAATTAGGCAACTCCTACTTCCATCGGTCTTATCCCTACCTGACCCTAGGATAGACTTAGGATTCTATTACAGTACATGTTCAGCTTAGAACCTTACCCAAGCCTTCATCATCTCTCTCTCTACATTCTTGGGCTGACTCCCATCCTTTCATAGGGTTTTGGCAACCTGCGTACCTTGGTCAGGCCCCATACTGGTTACCTCCATGGGAACACATCCACATGCACATAGAGATGGCTATCTATGGGTCTACAAGTTCATTCTCATACCATGTACTTTTCACTTAGCTTCTCAAGATCCTATGAGACCTCTTTAGGTTACCTTAAAACCACCAAGACTGGTATACACCCTACAAGAGGGTCTCTCTCTCAGGATGGGAGGAACTACCTCATCACAACAAGGTCACAAACGCCCTTAGGTCTAGGGTTTACATCCACATGAGCATGCTCAACCCAGCAGCTACCAAAATACAAGTAGACCACCTACTAAACCATGTTAGGTCACACTTGTTCTCATCCTCAACATTGGATCAAGATCATACTTTCCCATGTCATCAACTTAGTTGTGAGGGGTTCATCATACCTTAAGGGGTTTCTCTTTCCTCTAAACATGAGGAGTACCATGCTCGAATCTATATAAACTCAAATCTCATCATAAGCATCTGGTACACTACTTCTCCTCTTAGGCCTAGGAACCTTAGGTTCACCTTTGGGTATCCAACTGCATGCTCAATCTCTTAACCACGAATCCAACATGTCCCAAGTATGTCATGTACTCCCATGATCCTTTTATTCAAGCAGCACCTTAGGGTTGAGTCTTCCTCAAGGAAAACCAACAAGGTATAAGGCATCATAACCTATTACTAAACCTCTCAGGTCTAAGGAACTATGCTTCCTATCTCAGAAGGTAAACACCTATACTACAGGAAGAAGCAACATCCTCTCTCTAGGGTTCGGTTCCTCTAATGGCAACCAAGATATCACCATCCTCCAGGGATCATGCATGAGGCAACCACTATCATTCACTTAGGTCGCATCATCCTCGACTCCCCACTGTTCCTCATATCTCGGGGTTTAGGCTTCCAACCTTCGTGCTTGGTTCCTGCTTTCTCTCTCTCTCTAGAGATAACTCCACATCCAATCTTACTAGTAGAGGTCCTCTCTCCATGAAGGATCAAGCCCACAAACATACCTCTACGTGGGTGAAGCCTAGGCTCGAACTTATGTTGCTCAAGATTATCCATATCCCCTTATGCTTATATCATAAGCCATCCATCCTGTCCTTCTTGCCAGGGTTTTAACTTACTAATCATACTACTGATGTACACTGGGTGCAAGCTATATCCTACTTGTAACAGCCCATAAGGTTTCTATAGGTTCTTCTCTAACCTCACCCATGAAGGAGCTATTCTTCGCTCAAACATGCATGACCCTTTTCAGGGTTGCGTTGCCAAAGGTGCTAAGTCATCCAACTTCTCATGGCTCGTATGGAAATCCAAAGGCATGTCCATCCAAACAAACAATCAACCATGACATCTAACTCATCATGTCATCTCTCTCTCTAACTTCCACTCAGGGTTAGGGTTAGCATCATCCTCAGAGGATATGCTAGGTCTCTACCTCCAAGACTAACTCTCTCTCTACTCATCCTCCTGCCAAGGAGGTCTATACTCAGGTCTCTCGTGAGGGCAATGACAACTCGTGTCATACGACTTAAGCATGTATATATTCTTTTTACTCTTACTATATTAAGCTTATGTCCATGACATCTTATTTACGTGCTTTTTATTAATTTGGTGGAGGATTCCTTAATCCTTATCGACCTTACCCATACCTCAAGAGGGTGAGGAGAAGAGAGAAAACCCTAATCCTTAAGGTCCTTAACAAAATTTTTGATGAGAAGGGATGAATAAGATGAGAAAGTCCTAAAAGTATCTTATTTCGATTCATACCCTAAGACTTTGGCCAGGCAGTCACACAGATTTGGGAGTCCTCATATTCCGACTAGCGGTGCGGAGGAAAATATTGCCATCCCCTGATCATGATCCTTTTCTAGACACCTCCGTCTTTCGAATACTCCTCTAATAATTCCCTTGGGTTCTATGGAGTTTGTAAAATTTAATAATTATTAATGGTTAAGTGAGGAACCTAGGCTCTGATACCAAATGTTACAACCCCACCTTTTGGTAACCCCCAATTAAGGGAGACCAAGAAGTAGAAGCCACACTCATAATTTCCGAATCAAAGGTTCAACACTTAACCAAGAACAATTATTAAATTTTAACAGACGAAACTGAAAAGTTGTAAGAAAATAAACTTTCTTATACCTTTTTGAAAACTTGGATCTCTTCACTTCTATCCACTTATGGATTCCACTCTAACTAATCCTTCTTGTATTTTACTTCATGTATTTCACAATATGTCGATTTACTGTTTGTCCTATTGGCTTGTACCTAAAATGCCGACAAACAAAATGTCAGTCAGCTGAAGATGGTATGTGGGGAAACAATAATCATGTAAATATGTTAACAATGTAATCATTCAATTAATCATTTAACAACCAAGATTACATTTTAGATATAACTCCGCAATCCAAGAGTACCTTATCCTCTGTGTTGTCCCCATTAAACCCCTCATGATCCACCTATCAAGTGAACCAATTTCTAGGGTTGAGTCACATGGAACTACTCATAGGTAGACCACTCCTTAACTCAGGGTATGCTAAAGAGTCTCATGGCACTACACGTAGGTAGCCCATTTTCTAACTCACGGTAACCTAGACCTTGCTCTAGGATTACCCTTTTTTTTATCCTTTTCAAAGAAACAGAGGTGGACCCAGATCTAGCCAGTTATATATGCATATTTATAGTGATAATCATAATCACTTTATAGTTTCATGAAATAAATAGACATCCAACAGTTATTTTCAAGCAATCGATAAAACTTCAGGAATCGCCGTGAAACTAGAGCGATTATTCATAAGTGTAACCACATACCTATCAGGATGATTTGAGACAGAATAATCCATGCAAGTAAGAAATCCAACCAAGCAAGCACGCATATCAAGATCCTAAAATAATTATACAATTTCCTTTTATTACTCATGTCATCAAGATCTATTAAATCTAGCTCTCATCCTAGAGTTTCTAGTCCACTTTTAGGGTTTCCATTGCAATTACGGTTTCCCTTCATCTTTTACTATTTTAAACCCTAATTTAATGCAAATGATCACCAACCCTAATTATCTCAACATCTAATCCTCTGTTTCGGACTAAAGGCATAATTAACCATTAAATAAGCCCATTAAGCCTCTTTTACATTAAAGCTACCATTTTTTATCCTTTTTGTCCATGACAAGATCATTATTCTCATTTATCATTAATTCACAGTTCATTATGGTCTAAGACTCGATTTGCCATTAATTCTACCTTTATCCATTAGAAAACCCTAATTACTATATTAAGGGTATTTATCCACAATTAGGAACTTTTATACTCGAAATAGCTTAGAATTATCATATCTCAACTTTAATCATGATTTTGAACAATTAAAGCTATTAAGAGTCACAATTACCATCATTAGGGTTTCAAGGCCCATTAAAGCATATTTATGCACATGAAACTCTAAATTAAACCAAATACGTGAAAAGTTCATCCTTTTTGTTCTTAATGTACCTTTTTGCAATTAACATGTTAATATCAACTTTAATTATCCATTAAACCCTACTAAAACATTAATCATCTCCAAATAGGCTTTCTTAATCTAATTTCAATGCAGTTTTCATCAAAGTAACATGCTTTTGTAATTAGGAATGGAATTAGGCTTTAATATCATTTTTATTGGATTTCTCTCATTTTCCTGATCAATTTTCATATATAACATGTCTTTATTCGACCCACCAAGAAATACTTACAAATTTCCAAAGAACTTACCTTTTGGGCCAATTGCAAGGCATCACGTGTCCCTTGTATTTCTTCTTTTGGCGAATAAATCTACCTTGGCTTTGCAGATCTTCTCACTGGGTTTGATTACCTAGAAACCCAACTCGGGTCACCCGTCATTGTCTCCAAGCCTGCACATGACCCGCCCCTCTGTTTACTCTGTAAAATAGAGCACTGGCTAGGTTGGTCGAGTCGGCGACCTCCTCGCCACCATGGTGCCCCTCCTACCTCGGACCAACACAAACACCTACCACCACCTCCATCACCTGTCCATGGCTCTGCCTTAGGCCGCTGCATTCCCGAAGCCATGTATAGCATGGGAGCGCTCTTAATGGCAGAACTAGGGTAGCTAGAGGCAACGTTGATCCCGGGACAACTGGAAGAAGTAGGGAACCCTCTCTCGAGTTTGCAAGGCCCTCTTACATCTCTCCACCCATCGCAGGAAGGGGGCAGAGACCCTTATATAGATTCAGCCTCCATTGTCCATGGAGTCCTGAAGCAACTGGGATTTGGGCAAATCTCGTTCTCACACGGAACCAGCTCAATATTAGGATCATTTAATTTGGTTTCGCCTCCTGAACCCAATGGGACAAGTCCCAGATCCGTTCGTTCCTTGTGTGTCAAGTAAAATTGATTTACAAGTCTCCTTTACTGTTCCTTTTCTAATCTGAGATGAAAACTAGATACCGTTGGATCTTGATCCAATGGTTAGCAAGCCTCGTATTAGAACATCCATTGTGACATTTAATGTTATCCTTTACACTTTAGGAAACTTGCAAAATTCATACCTCCCAAAATGTTTATCCAATCGATGCCAAATTTTGAGGGAAAGTTAATAATAACTTAATCTTTCATCATGCCAAAGTTGGGCTCATTATTCAAAGAAATCAGGTCCTTTTCTTTAGTTACAAGTTATCAATCAAATATATATATTTCTCACATATTTTCTCTTTCCTTTGCCATTAAATTATTATCTTGAATTCCTTAGACCTTGAGGAACCTTATATTTCGAAATGCTTTTTATTGGAAACTCATTATCCTTCTAGATGCATCGAAATGCATTATTCTTCATTATCTTGTTTTCTTCTAATTAAAATATCTCTTTTTGAGGATTTCTCTTTATTTCTCTTTTATTTTCCTCATTGGTATTCCTTTTATCATTAGGAATCCTGGGGATACGAAAATCCACCAAGGATAACTCAATTATACCTCTTTCCCCATATTTTCCACATTTTATCATTATTTTCAATTTCTTTCTTAATAAAGAAATACTTAATTTATATTTTCTTTTCTTATTGCATTCTCTATGAAACATTGGAATCCTTGGAAATCAAGTAACTCAAGAGGCACGAAATCCTCTTTGGATGTGCCCTTCTAGAGGTTTCCATATTTTCCTTTTCTCAAATATTCAATTATTCATTTACTAATTGAATTTTCTTGTTATTTGGGCCCAATAGCTAATAAAGCCCAGAACAAAAACATCAAGCCTATTGTAAATGAAATCCACATATTCAAACAAATTATCTCATTATTTGTTCAAATATCTTTAATATGAACCCAAAATAAGGATTGTAACATCCTTCCCCTCTTAGAGGAATTTTGTCCTCAAAATTCTATCAAGCAAACAAACGATTCAGGATAAGACTTTTTACATGTCCATCATTGGCCCCTATGCGGCTTACCTTACACATAGAGTTTCCAAAGAACCTTTATCATCACATATTCCTTTCTTTGAGTTCTTTCATCCTGGCATCTATAAACTGCACAGGTGACTCAGGCCATTTCAGTCTCCCTTGGAGCTCACTTGGTTCATTGCTTCGCACATGGTCGGGGTACCTCACATAGTGCTCTAAATTGGGCACATGGAACTCATCACACATTACTTTATCCTGAGGGGTAAGATCAAACTTAATCTTCTCCACCAATCCATCTCAAATGGACCAATGTCTCAGGGACCCAACATCCTTAGCTGTAGCTCAGAGGGGTCGGATTTTTCATGTCACATATTCTTCCATAGTGAACCGCATATCAGTTTACTTTGCATCAGCTCATGACTCTCATTGTCTCTAAACTCCTTTCATCAATTGAACGATAAAATTGACTTCATCTACATGCACTGTGGTCCTTTTCTAACCATCATGTGGTCCTTTCACCAACTTCAACTTACTGAAGTGGTGACCGACACAACCTCCCTTACAAAGCTTCTTTAAATCCTGATACTGGCTATGGTGTTCATCTTCACATTTTTCATAGGACAAAAATTGTCTCTAGCTATCACCCTAAACAAGCACATATGCTCTCATCAGACCCTTTAGTCTGGATCATACTAACCATTAGTTAGGGGTGATAAACCGTACTAACATCGAGTTCTTCATGTACCTACTTCCACCTTTTGGAAAGGAACCTTTAGGTCAAAATCAAGAACTTTTGAACTCGCTTCATAGTGTAATTGAACCATCTCTCTCATGGGTAGTTCAACCAGATCTGTCCCTTGAAAAAACTCTTTCTTTCTCATGTCATCTAGGTAAGGTGATCCACCATAACCCATATTGCATCTTGACCTTCCTTGGTCTAGGGGAGACTTATCACAACATCCATAGCGATGAACCCCCATTCCCTCTCAGGGACTCTTTTATCCTCTATGTCGATACACTGGGCTACTGGTGTTCGTCCTTCACCTCGTAGATTGCATGGCCACATACCCCATGCAACTTCATCTTAAGCATCCAAAGTACCATTGTCACTTATTATCTTGGTAGTACCATAGTGTACGGTGATCTTCAATCATGATTTCTTATATGTCATGATTCCTCAAGATCGATTCCTCAGAAACCCTAAACCACTCTTATCAGGGTTTCATCACCTTCCTTTCCAAAGAAGTGCACTAGAGGTTTTACAACCATCCTTTCATTACAACAAGGCCTAGGCTGGCTAACCAAACAACCATTAACTTGTTCAACACATCTCGTTACATCTGAGTATTAGCCAAACATATCTACTTTCCAAACTTAGGGTTAGCCTAACAACCTCTTCTAGTCTCTAGCCAAACTAGGCAACTATATCTCAACCAGAGCATCCACTACTACTTCACATCCTTAGGCATTAGGTAATATTGAAGACATACACCTCCATGTATTCCACTTATCGTCTCAACTCAAACTCTAAGTCTATCTTCATTAAGAACACTCTCTGATTTCATCATCACAGTGATCAAACTCCACCTGGTATAACTTGTAAGTTCCACATAGCTCATGATAATACATTCTCAAAAGATGACCACATTATTCCTTTTATTGTTTGCAAACAATCCATGTATCATTCACTCCACCAAGGTATGCTATCATCTCTGTCCTCATACCTCATATAACGTTCCAACTCACTTCATCTTTTATCTTGGTGTATGGCACGCGTACTGTCCCATCTCTCCCTCCCATAACAAGAGGAAATAAGAATTTGACAGCCATCCAAACACAAAGTTCTTCCTGTTCCAAGAGTAGAGATGATACATCCCACATTGCCAGTACACCTTGAAACTTATGTCTCTACATCACAATCATCTTGATGTCAAAGTTACTTCCATGGAAAATTGGTCTCGAACCTACTTGGGTTTACACACAATCCTTGGTCATCTCTATAGGGTGCCGACACTTTTGGGTTCATCCCTCTTCCCTTATGCATCCAGAGAGTGCCCTACTCATCTTCCCTTTGGGTCCCATGAGTTCATGAATGTGATCAATCTCCTAACCCATGTCCCTCAGACAATGATAGCTATTACCTCCCGACCCTATGGTCATGTGCAACTAGGGAATTAGGCAACTCCTACTTCCATCGGTCTTATCCCTACCTAACCCTAGGATAGACTTAGGATTCTATTACAGTACATGTCCAGCTTAGAACCTTACCCAAGCCTTCATCATCTCTCTCTCTGCATTCTTGGGATGACTCCCATCCTTTCATAGGGTCTTGGCAACCTGCGTACCTTGGTCAAACCCCATATTGGTCACCTCCATGGTAACACATCCACATGCACATAGAGATGGTTATCTATGGGTCTACAGGTTCATTCTTATACCATGTACTTTTCACTTAGCTTCTCAAGATCCTAGGATACCTCTTTAGGTTACCTTAAAACCACCAAGACTGGTATACACCCTACAAGAGGGTCTCTCTCTCAGGATGGGAGGAACTACCTCATGACAACAAGGTCACAAATGCCCTTAGGTCTAGGGTTTACATCCACATGAGCATGCTCAACCCAGCAGCTACCAAAATACAAGTAGACCACCTACTAAACCATGTTAGGTCACACTTGTTCTCATCCTCAACATTGGATCAAGATCATACTTTCCCATGTCATCAACTTAGTTGTGAGGGTTTCATCATACCTTAAATTAAGGGGTTTCTCTTTCCTCTAAACATGAGGAGTACCATGCTCAAATCTATGGAAACTCAAATCTCATCATGAGCATCAGGTACACTACTTCCCCTCTTAGGCCTACCAACCTTAGGTTCACCTTTGGGTATCCAACTGCATTCTTAATCTCTTAACCACGAATCCAACATGTCCTAGGTATGTCATGTACTCCCATGATCCTTTTATTCAAGCATCACCTTAGGATTGAGTCTTCCTCAAGGACAACCAACAAGGTATAAGGCCTCACAACCTGTTTTTAAACCTCTCAGGTCTAAGGAACTCTGCTTCCTATCTCAGAAGGTAAACACCTATACCACAGGAAGAAGAAACATCCTCTCTCTAGGTTCAGTTCCTCTAAAGGCAACCAAGATATCATTAGCCTCCAGGGATCATGCATGAGGCAACCACTATCATCCACTTAGGTCGCATCATCCTCGACTCCTCACTGTTCCTCATATCTCGGGGTTTAGGCTTCCAACCTTCTTGCTTGGTTTCTGCTTTCTCTCTCTCTCTATAGAGATAACTCCACATCCAATCTTACTAGTAGAGGTCCTCTCTCCATGAAGGATCAAGCCCACAAACATACATCTACATGGGTGAATCCTAGGCTCAAACTTATGTTGCTCAAGATTATCCATATCCCCTTATGCTTATCTCATAAGCCATCCATCCTGTCCTTCTTTCCAGGGTTTTAACTTACTAGTAACACTATTGATGTACACTGGGTGAAAGCTATATCCTACTTGTAACATCCCATAAGGTTTCCATATGTTCTTCTCTAACCTCACCCATGAAGGAGCTATCCTTCGCTCAAACATGCAGGACCCTTTTTAGGGTTGGGTTGCCAAAGGTGCTAAGTCATCCAACCTCTCATGGCTCGTATGGCAATCCAAAGGCATGTCCATCCAAACACCCAGTCAACCATGACATCTAACTCATCATGTCATCTCTCTCTCTCTCTCTCTAACTTCTACTCAGGGTTAGGGTTAGCATCATCCTCAGAGGATGTGCTAGGTCTCTACCTCCAAGACTAACTCTCTCTCTACTCAGAGGATGGTCTGCGTCGAAGTAGCCACCTCCGCCAGTAAGAGAAGGGCCGATTGACTTTGGGAGATCTAGTTGAAGGTAGTTGTGAAGATAGATGCTAAAATCCATCTTCAGATCAAGGAGTCAATGCCCTAGTTGACCACCTGGAGGCTGCTCGTGACGCATGAGAACACCTCACTAGGAAGAAGATGAGAAAGGAGGAAAAGTCCTCCGTACCCTTGGCCTTGTTAATGAGAGGGAAGGGCAAAAAGGGGTTTTGGCATGTCTGCAAGGGAGCAAGCCACACCCCAGTGTGGCTCTAGGTGGCACACAACCACTGGTCCAGCCGGGTTCAATGTGGACACAATGAATTCAAGGTAAGCGTACACGTGGCATCACTTAATTGGTCTATAATTGTTTTACTTTGTGAAAATCGTAATAAATGATTGGTAGCTCGTATTGCAATGAATTTTACATGAAAATTGATCAGAAAAATACAAGGAATCCATTAAAAATATAATTGAAGCCTAATTATGCTTTCAATTTGTAAAGTACTTAAAGATGTCACCTTTAATGGTGTTGTTAATGGAAAACCCTAAATTTTGACAATTAGTGAATTTAATAATGTTCTTTGGATAATCTAAGACAATATTAACCTATTGTTAATAAAAGGAATATTTAGATCTAAAAAGATGATCTTTGTGCATAATTGGCTTAATTTTGAGTTTCAGGTATATAAAGTGCATTAATGGGCTTAGAAACCCTAAATTAGGTGAAAATGACTTTTAATGGTTTTAATTCTCCAAATCCATGAATAAAATAGAGATATGATGATCTGAATTTAGTTTGAGTATAAAAGATCCTTAATGTGGATAATTTGGTTAATTAGGGTTTTTGTGAGTAGAAAAGCTATTTTAGGGTTTGTTGACCTTAAAAGGCTAAAGTTTGATAAAGTGATCTAAGAAACCCTAATGAACCCTAATGAGACTTAGAAACCTTATAAAGGTGTCCCAAGTCAATAAGGAGTTGTTTGGGATGAGATGGTAACAACTAGGTGTTATACATGTTTTCAAGATCAAGGGTTGCTTGATTTGGTTGCTTACCTTGCTTGATTGGACATCTAGTTGGATTTGGATATATTGCTTATTTTGAGACTCCAAATCAGGTATGTGGTTACGCTTATGGCTAATCTCTCTATTTTCATGATGATTTCTAAAGTTTTACTAGTTTCTTGAAATGAACTTCTTGGTTGACATTTGTTTCATGAAACTATAACGTGACTATAGCTATCACCATAAGTATATGTGCATGACTAGCTTAGATCCTAGTCCTCCTTCGTAGCTTTGATGAATATGAGATAGATAACCTAGTGCATGGTCTACCCTTGGGGTAGGATCATTAGGTTATCATGAGTCGATGTGTTGGTCTACCCTTGGGTAGGACCATACGACTACACAACCCTATGTAGTGATCTACCTATAAGGTAGGATCATGGGGGTTATTTCAGATCTACCATATGAAAGAGGTAGTATCCATGTCCAATGTAGGGATAGCACATAGGAAAGGATATGTTGGGATTGAGTAGTTATATTTAATACGTAAAGTTTGATCTGTTAAGCAATAATTTGGTTGCATTATGTTGTTACAAATAGATGCAAGATTTTGGTTCCCCCACATACCAGTATAATTCATTATATTGATCGACGTTTTGTTTGTTGGCATTTTAGGTATATCTGAAAGTGGACAAATAGTAAAGTGGAACTTGTGAAGAATAAAGTTAAATCATAAAGGAGGATTTAGTTAGATAGGACTCTATAGTTTCTAGAAGTTCTAGTTTCCTTTTTTTGAAAGGTATGTGAAAAGTAAATTTTATCTTGTTTTAAGCTTAGCCTTTGGTACAATTTACTAAGTATTTTTTATTATTTGCAAAACCATTGATCCTATTTTAGGATAACAACTTTGACTTTTTGGTCTTCCTTAATTAGGGGTTACCAAGAAGCAAGGTCGTTATAAGGGGTGACATTCTTGTATGGGCTTGATTTATCTTTTATTACTTTTCTTCATTCTGTTTGTTTGTTTGCAAGCTAATTTGGGCTTCTCCCAAGATTTAGCTTGACAAAATGTGGTAAAGGTTCTATTTAATTAAGTTCCTTGAATTTATTTGTATATGGTTCCAAGTATGTTTTGTCCCATTAGGGTTTGTCTTGAGTCGGTTTGCTTCCCCTTACCCTATTTATAGGAGAGGGGGGCTTCCCTTCTATCAGTAAGAGAAACCCACACACAAGGGGACTTCCCCATCATATCATTTTTCAAAGTCAATAATATAAATTTAGTGCCACTATCAGGTAACCACTTTTTTCTTTGGTCCACATCTTATATGGATTTGTCCCTTTGGCATATACATGAAAATGTGATTGAATAAAGCCATAGAAGAGATGTGTAGAGATGTTTTCTATTTGTTGAAGATTAGATAGTGATTATATTTTAATCTATAGTCCTTACATATATTCTTCCATGTACTCTGATTTATATCATGAATGTACAAAAAGTTGTTTAAATATCTTGAATATAAATAATTTATAACAATCTATCACAACATTAGGTTCTTAGAACATCATATAGAGGAACACCTAATTTCCCCCTATCCTCCCTCTCTTTCCTAATTTTTAGATGCCACTACACAAAATCATGCATAACCCCTACCACACTGATAGAGCCTACAACCTACCATAAACCCTTTGGATTCCTCAATAGAATCATGAATACCCCTCCTTACTAATAAAAACCCATACCAAACTTTGGTTTGTTTATGACTTGTTCCAGACAATTTTGCTTGTAGAAACATTCCCCCAAGTATTCAAACTCGACCCTTTTTCTCATAGTTGTTGCCATGGAGAAGTTGGTTCACCTAAACCTTGCCTTGTGGGAATCATAACAACACATCCGAGAGTTGGGGAAGCATCATCTACAAAACCTTATCCGAGAGTCCATTGTCATCCTTGAAAATGACTAACTTCCATTAGGGTTCAAAAAATCCCACAAATGCCTTATGTGAAGAGGCTATATTCCCATCAAGATCAAAGCATGTCATAAGCCATTCAGGTTAAAACAACATTACTACCTCCAAGAACATCATTATCATTCACTACCATGTCAAGGGTTCAACATATCTCCAGAAAAAACTATAACCTTCAGACCAACCATAAGGGTTCATCAATCATAAGAGTTATGGAATTCTCAAGAGTAAACAGAACAAAGTTATCTTTAGCAGTTTTAATTGTGTTCATTCATCATTTAAACATTAGTGGAAGATAGAGGTATTAAACCAACACCACATTACTACAAGAATGATTCAACATTGTAGATTGGATTTGTATCACAATTCAACATTCATAGATAAACCATCAGTTCATTATCACACTTAGGCAATACATTGGTAAACCATCATTCATTAAAAATCTTACATAAACACATAGGTAACCAGCATTTCATTAAAACTCTTAGGTAATCCATCAATTCCTTGAATTCATCTAGCAATAGCACCGGTCCATTCTTATACTTAGTCAAAAACATCAATTCTTATACTTGGAATCCCCATCAGATTGTTGATGTAATTATTTAAAACAAAACCATTGAATTATCAAAGAACTTATCCAAAAGGATAATAGTCAGATAATTGACGAACTCAATCAAATATAATACCATCAAATCATCAATATTATTTAGCCAAAAACATAGCCATCGATTAATTAGTGGTTTTAGAAAAAGCATAACCATTGATTCATTTTTGAACTTAGCAAAAGGAATTCATTGGTTCAAGGACTGCAAGACCATCAGATCATGTGCTAGGTAAAACATCATTTTATTCACCAAGTAAACTCATCGGTTCCTTAGAATAGATAGAAAAAAGCAAGACCATTTGATCAATAGTATACTTAGTTAGAAACCAAACCATCACATCATGAGAGTACTTGGTCAAGAACAAGTCCATTGTGTTATTAGATTACTTAACCAAAATCAATACCATCAGATCATGGTCAGAAAGGTCATCAATTCATTTACTTAAAATACACCATAGACTATTGACTTACATATCCATTGATTCATTTACCAAGTAGTGTTAAAGTTTCCCTCTCCAGGTGACACCATCATATCCTACTTATTTAACAAAACCATTGTTCCAAAAACAAGTAGAACCATTAATTAGAGACTAAGTATGGCCCTAAATTTTAGCACAAAGTAATACCATTAATTTTAATACTCGGGAGAAATCAAAATTTCACACTATGTAAAAACCATCCGTCCACGTCTTTGAAAACAAGGTAGTTCATGTATATACTAAATGGAATGTTTATATGATCTAAGGATAGTTTCACAATGCACAACTATCCAACATAAATGTAAAGTAGTGCATATAAGATCATTTTTTTCCATAAAACCATGTTTTTAGGGCAGGAACTCTATAGAACAAGTTAAAAGCAAGCAAGAAACGAGATGAAATTTATATAACTTGCCTCAAGGATGAAGATGAGCATCCAAACAGAAAGGTGACTCAAGAAGATAAGATGAAAACCCTAGCTTTTCACTCCCAAAGCTCTAAAGTAGCTCCTTTCTACAAAAGCAAGGTAGATCAAGGACAAACGAGAGAACAAAAGGGTTTCTTCAATCAAATGCACAACCTTCCATAAAGAACTCTAGGGTTTTTCCCATGGATGAGCTAGGTTAGAGGATAAAATATTACTTGGTTAGGGAAATAAATTAGGTTAAAAGGCCCTAGATATGATTCATCCAAACCCTAGAGCAACATGCATCCATGATCCATCAAAGATTCAACCACCAAGAGATTCTCCTTCACAAAATGATTGTCTTGGGTCTCTCTAGAAGCAAGAATGAGATAAGGGATGCAAAGGGTTCATTTGGAGGAGATACGAAGGGTATATATATCCAAGAAGAGAGAGAAATGGGGTCAAAAGGTTGAAAAACTAGCTTGCCATGTGTAAAAACTCGTAATCCATCTTATCTATGCATGTCAGAACTTCTATCGGATCTTTAATAGGGTCATCCATTGATCCATGCCTTACTTAAATCATTAGGGTGTAATATCATAGAACCCATTGAATCATTCACCTACTAGATGATACCATCAAATTCCTAACATACTTAGAAAAACAATCACGTATGTGAGAAACCTTAAGTTCTCAACCCTAGAGGGAAAGAGCAAACAATGTGATGGTGCATCTAGGCATCCAAAGGTGCACATATGTCAAACATTATCAAGAGTAATATGAAACAAAACATGCATGTGTAGAAATTATAGATAGAACCCTAGAAATGGAAAAATTGCATAAAGGTCTCCATAAACAGATAAATTGAAAAACTTAAGAAAATAGAGTCCAAACTAGACAAAAATTGAAAGTTAACCTTGTCAAATGATATCAAATCATAAATTAGGGTTTGATCCAAGAATTAAGAACCCAGTTAAATTAATCAAACATGTTTATCTATAAACCCAGGTTATATGTATTACAACCATAAACCCCTAACAAGGATTTCTCTCGAAAAATTTGTAGCAAATGAGTATGGTTACTTCCTATCCATATCATCATCTAACTCCCACATGGCTTTCTCCACACGACGTGATGTCACAACACCTTAACTAAAGCTAAGTACTTCCTCAACTTTTATACATGTTTATCTAGGATCAACAAAGGACACTCTACATGAGAAACATCCTTATCCAACTCAACCTCCACTAGTTGTATTGACTATTTTGTACCAGGGTGGCACTTCATTAATCATGGAAACATGGAAAATATTGTGTAACCTATGTTGATCTAGAGGTAACTCCATCTTTTACGCCACCTTTCCAACTCATGCCAAGATGGCGTAAGATCCCATATACCTAGGATCCAACTTCCCTTCTTACCAAACATCAACATGTTGATATGGAGAAAACTCCGTGTTTTATGCTAGCTTTTCAACTCATGCCAAGATGGCGTAAGATCCCATAAACCTAGGAGCCATCTTCCCTTCTTACCAAACATCAACACGCATTTTCAAGGAGAAACCTTGAGATACACATGGTATCCAGCTTGGAACTCTAGCGACCTACGATGGCTATTGGCAAATGACTTCTATTTGTCTTGACCTATCTTCCACATTTGTTGAGTTACTTTGATCTCTTTTGGTAGCTTTTGTTGTAGGCAAACTAGACTAGGCTCAAGTGGGCATCCCAATTGCCAAGAGTATAGAAAATATGTTCTCAAAAGGTTCTCCAACATCTGAATGTTCCTTTCTGACTGACCATCTTGTTTGTGGGTGAAAGGTTGTGCTAATCTTCAACTCTTTCCCTACATGCCTCTGACATTCCGCATTGACTTGTTGACGATTGGACACTTGGACATGAACTTTGCCACATCATGTTCCAGACCTGGCCACCACTACATTCCTTCATATTGTGATACATCTTTGTACTGTTGTGATACATTGTGTACACTGAGTAATGGGCCTACTTAAGTACTATCTTACTCATACCATCAACATCTGGAACAATTTTATAGTTGTGGAAACATATTGTCCCATTATCTAACTTGTGGAAACCATCATGCTTCCTGCTGCCAAACTCCATTATGATATTCTACATTGTGTTAACATCCATTTGTGCATCTTTGATCTACTATAATAGTGTTTATTTGAATTGAAACTGTGCCAACAAACCTATCAACAAAGATACTTCCAACTGTACATTCATATGTCATGGTGATGCTAGCATGTCCTGCTTGTAACATTTCAAGGAGTATAATTCTTCTTTATCTACAAACACTAAGAAGATATCTTTCCACTCATTGAATTAGCCACTACATTTCCTTCCCCGGATGATAGTCTCTTGTGAAATTATATTTTTTTATAAACTCCATTCATCTTCCTTGCCTCTTATTCGACTCCCACTTTGAGAAGATATTAAAGGTTCCTGTGATATGTGAAAATTGATACTTTTCTCCATACATATAGTGACTCCAAAACAGTAACATTTCTGACATGGGTTATGAGTTAACCCTAGATATTTTGCCTAATAAGGTTGATTAGATTCTTAATATTATCTTGGGAAAAGTAATTAGGGCTCATGAGAAACTTATGTTTCAATTTTGGTCCTGTTTGAACAATGTTGAAACAATGTTTGCTTATTTTGGACTAAAGTGCACATTACCCAAGTTGAGGGGTTAACTTGCAAATTGCACATGTTAAGATGTTACTCTGATTATGAGACATCATAATAATGAATATGATGTGGTGATATGGATTCCACAAGCTTGATCGCCAAGATATAGCTTGTAGAGCAATCCTTGCGCTTTAAAACCTAGTTTTGGTGTAATGTGCAAATTACCCAAAACCTAGGGTTCAACGTGTAAAATATACCCTCTAGAGGATCTCTCATGTTTCTTGGCATAAATTTTAGCAAAGAAAATGAGAGGGGAGCCTCATTTGAATGATCAAGAAGTAAAGATAATCTTGATATTAAAATAATCAAGGTTTAAGGAAATGGCTCTTTAATATACAACTTATTAAGATGTTTAGTCTTTTCCATTTAACCTTGGCTAATTAAGAAGTCTTGCAAGGTTTAGAAGGTGGCCATGTATCCAAAGGATGGAGCAAGCTTTGGTGGATTTAGTTGGAAAATAAAAGAAGATAACTCTCTTTTATCAAATTACCTTAAAACCCATAAATACATATATGTATCTTTACCACCAACAACAAAGGATCGTTTCCCTTAGTTCTTTCTTCTCAAACTTGCTTAGACCGACCAAGGAAGAGCTTTGGAGCAGAGGGAGGACGATCAACATGTAGGTAAGTCTTGGTCATCTTCTACCTCAGATTCTTGGGGGAACACCCTAAACCAAGGTTTGGTTCATGGTTTTCTTCACATGATTCTTCTTTCTAGCCATCTTCTCCATCCAAAACTAGAAGAACGGACCTTGGAAAAGTACTGGAGCTTCATCCACCATTAAAGTGGAGGAGCTAGGAGCTCTGGATCAGACCTAGAGGTGGGTTTTATAATTCTAAACCTTGAGTTTCGTTTATGCATCTTCACCTTCATGAAAAATCGTTAGTTATTCTTCTTCTTTGCTACTTTTGTGTTCTTGCTAGCAATTCCGTGAAGAACAACCCCTGTTCTTGAGGTAGACGAAGGTGACATTAATTCCTATGTTTATCCAAAAACCTACTTCAGAAAACAGTCTCCAACACTTGATCAAACGGTTTCTCAAACCGTTTGGGAGCAAACGGTTTCAAACCGTTTGAATGCAAACAGTTTCAACCAAACCGCATAAAAGCAAACGGTTCAAGACCGTTTGGATGCGTTGACCATTTGGAGTACTGTTGAGTTTAATGTAGACTAATTACCTACCAAAAGTAATCAAATAATTCCAAGTGTATCACCAACTGAAGGCTCATCAATTACCTAAACCCTAATCGGGTCAATTGCTGATTTCAATAACTTAATTTATGTTGAAGTTTGGGTTGAATGACCCAAACGGTTTCAAAACCATTTGGGGATCACCCAAACAATATCAAGACCATTTGGTGATCACCCAAGACTATTTGGAGGTCTAGGGTTAAGCATAGTTGACCAATTGAGGATCCAATGGTATCAAGTTGATGAGTAATCGATTGCTGATTTTGGTGACCAATTCCAATATCCAAACCCTAAATGAATGACTTGGTTTTTGATAAAATAATGGGAAAACGGTCTCAAGACCATTTTTAAGTCATCCAAATGATCCCAAGACCGTTTGGGGTTAGCTCATGATCAAATTGAATGATGGTTCAATGTTTTCAAGTCAATTAGACTCATGTTGAAATATGTTGAAGGGTCATCGATTTCGAGCCCTAATCCAATTGATCAAAGCCCTAATTGATGATCGATTGAGGTTCAATTGAGTGTCAAATCAGTTGAGGGTTGACCTAATTAACTCAATTGATGAGTGGCTAACATGTGCATGATCAATTGAGGGGTTCAACATTGGAAACCCTAATTCAATTGAAGTGGTTGAGACACTTTTTGGTCCTTGCAGTTTTGAGATGGTTTGGACCAAACGGTCTCAAGACCGTTTGAGTCCAAATGGTCTTAAGATCATTTGGGACCAAATGATCCCAAACCGTTTGGTCTCATGCAGTTTCAAGGTTGGTTATGTCCATGCGGTTTCAAAGTCAAACTTGACCAAACACTCTTCATGACCAAACAGTCTTCACCCCCCCATCTTGGGCAAACGGTCTTGAATGTGCACTTTACCAAATGGTTTCAAAAGTCAACAAAAACAAATGGTATTCAACACCAAACGTTTTCAAGGTCTATCCAAGACCATTTGGAGGTTTAGTGTACAAAACCGTTTGAGGTCTATGAAGGTCAAGATCGTTTGATGCCTTAGTGGTTAAGAAAGTTTAGTGGTTGATTAACCTAAACCTCATAGATACTTAAAGTGATTAAAGGACCAAGTAAGTAGTTGATTGAGACATGATGTAATCAATGGTGATTATAATAAAGGTACCCTTAACGGAATAGAGTGAGTAGTATTCTTTGAATGAGTAAGCTTTAATGATCACAATTGTAATGACATAACCCATGTTGTCAATGTTGAATTGACTTAGTCTAATCAAAGGTGATGCAGACATCAACTTATAGAAAGATAAGAGAGAAGACTTCTTATATGAATGTTAATCGAGTAATGGACTCCCAATGTGAATGAATACCTAATTAGGGTATGCACCATGTTAGTGAGATCATGCAACCTTAATTATGATGGTTAATGAATATTAACCATAATTTGAGGATAGTAATGAAAGTATCCCTAATACATGATGAAGGCATGATCCTAAAGTAGGACAAGGTTATGTGAAACCATAATCTAGGGTGATGATGTAACCCGAACTTAGTGTCATAATGCTGGTAACCCTAATTTAATGGGAATTGTATAATCTAAACTTAATTTGGGTATGAAGAAAGAGGAACCCCACTTGGATGTGAATGGTAAACCCTATGTCCCTAAAATGGGATAAAGGTATATGAAACCCTAATATAGGGTAGTGCTATTAATACTAATGTGAAGTCTTAACACTGGGTTATGTGTTGTGAAATTTTAATTTCACATAATACTAGGTGAAACCCTAATATGGAAGGATGTTATGTGATACCCTAGTAAAGAGTGATCCTAGGTGAAATCTATATATGTTTATGAGATGCTAAGTGAACCTCAATTATTATGATGGAAATTTTATTTCTATTAATGGAATAATGATTAATGTATTAACAAATAAAATATCTAAAGGGGTTGATTATGGATATCCTTACATCAATAGACCCTGACTCAAGGGTGAGTCCATATCTTTGGCAATGGTTGTGTTTTCTAAAATAGATGAATCATGACCAACACATAGCATAATGAATGTGATGATCCAGTGCATAAGTATTAGGATGAGTGATATCCTAATACAAGCTAAGTGAATAACTCAGGTATGATGAAGGTATTGAGGGAAGTGATATGTTACAACCCTATTTTTGGATTCATTTGGTGAGAAATGTAATTTCTCATATGAGGATATTTGAATAAATAATAAATTGTTTTGAATACATGGATTTCATTTAAAATAGCCTTGATGTTTGTGTTGTGGGCTTTTTTGGCTATTGGGCTCAAATAACAAGAAAATTCAATTAGTAAATGAGTAATTGAATATTTGAGAAAAGAAAAAGATGGAAACCTATAGAAGGCAAATCCAAAGAGGATTTTGTGCCTCTTGGGTTCCTTGGGTTCCAAGGAGTCCAAAGTTGCATAAAGAGTGCAATAAGAAAAGAAAAGATTAATTAAGTATTTCTTTTATTAAGAAAGAACTTGAAAATAATGATAAAATGTGGAAAATGAGTGAAAAGAGGTATAATTGGGTAATACTTAGTGGAATTTCGTATCCCAAGGATTTCTAATGACAAAAGGAATACCAATGAGGAAAATAAAAGAGAAATAAAGAGAAATCCTCAAAAAGAAATATTTTAATAAGAAATATACATGATAATGAAGAATAATGCATTTAGATGCATCTTGAAGGATAATGAGTATCCAATAAAAAGGATTTCGAAATAATAGAGTTCCTTGGGATCCAAGGAGTCCCAATAAAGAGGAAGGAAAGAGAAAATACTAAAATTGCGAAATAAAAGGATAATGGGAATACATAATTAATGGAATTATGTGATTTTATTAGAAAGAAGTATTTCCTACTTGAGGAGAATATAATTTCGTGTCAATCAATTAAAAGGCAAGTACAAAGAATATAAGTGCAGTAATTTTCGAAATCCTAATATGTAAAGAAAAAGGAATATCAAAGGTTAAAAAAGAGAGAGAGAAGGTTTCTTCTCATTGAAGGAATCATATCCCAATTGGAAAGAGGCTTTGTATTTTCATGGGCAAGCATGCTGGGGCATGGCTACCCTCCTATATAAAGGAAAGAGCCTGTGGCTAAGCCAAAAGGAGAGTTCCACACACCTCTGTTTCCCTTCTTCTTATTCTTTCACGTAAAACCCTAACGGAGGCTTAGTCCTATCCATAGAGCAATGACGAGTTTGTTTGTAGTCGGGTCAGAGGCAGGGCGCTCCCACGACTACCCAGAAGGGATCCGCCACCACCTCCTCTCTCTCGTCCACACACAACACCTATAAAAGGACTTCAAGCCCGCAATGAAACGTTGGCTTGAAGTCCATGGGAAAAGCGGTCTGGGCCAGGGCTTGCGACCTTCTGGAGTGTGGGGGGTGTGGACAGAGGTAAGGGATGAGTTCCAGTTGGAGCTTGAGCGCTGAGGTGATGGGGAATGACCTGCTATGCTCTGCCATGGCTGCTAGGGCGGCCTGCTGCTTCAGTCCAAGGAAGAAGAAGGATCTGAGTCGTTGGACAAGTATGCCCCCCAGCGGGTTGAAGAAGAACTCACTTAACTGGGGGTAAAATCATCTATTCAAAATGTTTCCAATAGGGAAGCCGTGTTGCATAGAAAAGGACGACGTGGCGCCATCTGATTGGCCGAGAGGTATTTTTCCTTGCAAAAATCATATCTAATGATTGGTAACTCTGATTAGGGCAAGTAATATATGAATTTTGATCATAAGAACACAAGGAATCCAATAAAAATAGTTTTATATCTTAAATCTGATCATAGTTCGAAATGTAGTATAAATTATCATCTTTAATGAATTAAAGATTAAGAAACCCTATTTTGAAATGAATACAGTGTTTAATACGGTTTAATGGATCATTAGAGTTGATGTTAACCTGCTAAATGTAAAAAAGGTACATTATATTAAAAAAGGAATAACTTTGCACATGATTAGTCTAATTTAGAGTTTATGTGCGTAAATATGCTTGAATTTGGAAAGGACATAAAGTTATCTTCTTTAATGATTTAATTAAAGAAAAATTCTTAGATTTGATGATAGATGGACTTAATGATGTTTTTTGGATAATTCAAGCTGATATTAACCTATGGTTAATTAAAGAGAAAATAGGATCTAAAAAGATGATCTTTTTATATAATTGTCTTAATTTAGCATTTCGTAAATGATTATGCATTAATGAGCTTAAAAACCCTAATTTAGGAAAATATGTCTTTTAATTTTTTTAATTGTTCAAATCCATGAATAAATAGGGATATGATGATCCTAAGTCAATTTGGGTATAAAAGACTATTAAAATGGATAGTTGAGCAATTAAGGTTCATATAAATGGAAAAGAGTATTTTAGGGTTTGTTAACCTAAAAGGGATAAAGTTTGAGAAGTTGATCTAAGAAACCCTAATGATATTAATGAAACCTTAATGTGGATTAGAAACCCTAGAAAGAGAATCCAAGTCAATAAAGTAGATTCTTGATAAAGTGTGTAATAAATAGAGTACATATTCTTTTCAGGAATTATGTGATGATTGAACTACTTGCTTGGATCTGTTGATTGACTTGATTGTATATACATGAAGTATATGTTGAATAATCTGCATGACTCATCAAATCAGGTATGTGGTTACACTTATGAATAATCACTCTAGTTTCACGGTGATTCTTGAAGTTTTAATCGGTTGCTTGAAAATAACTGTTGGATGTCTATTTATTTCATGCAACTATAAAGTGACTATGACTATTACTATAAATGTGCGTATATAACTGGCTAGATCTGGGTCCACCTCTATTGCTTTGAAAAGGCCAAAAAAAAGGGGTAATCCTAGAGCAAGATCTAGGTTACCGAGAGTTAGAAACTGGGCTACCTACGTGTAGTGCCATGAGACTCATTAGCCTGCCATGAGTTAAGGAGTGGGCTACTTACGAGTAGTGCCATGTGACTCAACCCTAGAAATTGGTTCACCTATAGGTGGGACCATGAGGGGTTTAATGGGGACAACACAGAGGATGGGGTACTCTTGGATCGTGGAGTTATATCTTAAATGTAATCTTGGTTGTTAAATAATTAATTGAATGATTACATTGATTATTGTTTCCCCCACATACCAGCTTCGGCTGACCAACATTTTGTTTGTCGGCATTTTAGGTACAAGCCAAAAGGACAAACAGTAAATCGTGTTATTGTGAAATACATGAAGTAAAATACAAGGAGGATTAGTTAGATGTAGAATACATAAGTGGATAGAAGTTTAGAGATCCAAGTTTTTTTAAAAAAAGGTATGTGAAAGTTTATTTTTCTTACATCTTTTTAGTTTAGTCTGTTAAATTTAATAAATGTTCTTGGTTAAGTGTCGAACCTTTGATCCGGAAATTATGGGTGCGGCTTCTACTTCTCGATCTCCCTTAATTGGGGGTTACCGGAAGGTGGGGTCGTAACACTTGGTATCAGAGCGTAGGTTCCCCACTTAACCATTAGTAATTATTAAATTTTACAAACTCCATAGAATCCAAGGCAGTTATTAGAGGATTATCCAAAAGACGGAGGTGTCTAGAAAAGGATCATGATCGGGGGCTGGAAATATTTTCCTCCGCACCGCTAGTCGGAATACGAGGACTCCTGGATCTGTGTGACTGTCTGGCCAAAGTCTTAGGGTATGAATTGAAATAAGATACCTTAAGGATTAGGGTTTTCTCTCTTCTCCTCAACCTCTTGAGGTATGGGTAAGATTAATAAGGTCTAAGGAAATCCTCCATCAAATTAATGAAAAGGATGTAATTAAGATGTCACGAACATAAGCTTAATAGAGTAAGCATAAACTAAAGAATAGATACATGCTTAGGTCGTATGACATAAGTTGTCATGCCCTCCGGAGAGACCTGAGGATAGACCTCCTTGTCAGGAGGAGTAGAGAGAGTTAGTCTTGGAGGAAGAAGCCTCCATTAAAAGTAGAGACCTAGCACATCCTTTGAGGATGATGTTAACCCTAACCCTAAGTGCAGGATAGAGAGAGAGATGACATGATATCATAGTTGTCTGGGTGGACATGCCTTGGGATGCCCTACGATCCATGAGAGGTTAGATGACCCAGTGCCTTTGGCGACCCAACCCTGGGAAGGGTCGTGCATGTTGGAGTGAAGGATATCTCCTTCATTGATGAGGTTAGAGAAGAACCTATGGAAACCCCATGAGCTTATATGGGCATAATAGGCACCCAAAATGTATCAGTAGTATGAGATATAGGTTGAAACCCTGATCGAGAGAGTTTGATGGATAGCTTATGTGATAAGCCTAAGGGGCTATAGATAACCTTGAGTGAACATGAGTTGAACTTAGGCTTCATCCAGGTAGGGGAATGCTTGTAAGCTTGACCCACCTTCATGGAGGAAGGACCTCTAATGGTAAGGGTGGTTGTAGGAAACCAAGCAAGAAGGTTAGAATCCTAGACTCCAAGATATGAGGAAAAATGGGATTTGAGGATGATGCAACCTAAGTGGATGGTAGTGTTGGCCTCGTGCTTGATCCTTGGAGATGGATGATATCTTGGTGTCCATTAGAGGAACCAAACCCTAAAGAGAGAGTAATGCTTTTGGTACCTATGTGCCCATGGTATAGGTGTTTACTGGCTAAGTGGAGACAAAGAGTGCCTTAGACCCTGAGAAGGTTTAAGAAGTGAGTGGTGAGGCTTTATACCTAGTTGGTTGTTCTTGAGGAGGACTCAACTCTGAGTCGTTGCTCATATAAAAGGATCATGGGAGTACATGACATACCTTGGACATGCTTGATTTGTGGTTAATGGATTGAGCATGCAGTTGGATACCCAATGGAGAACCTAGGGTTCCTAGGCCTAAGAGGGGAAGTAGTGTATCTGATGCTCATGATGAGATTTAAGTCTCTATAGTTTCAAGCATGATGCTCCTCATCTATAAAGGAAAAGGGGATCCCCTTAAGTTTAAGGTATGTTGATGAACCCCTCACAGCTAAGTTGATGACAAGGGAAGGTATGATCTTGATCCAATGCTGAGGAATGAAAACAAGTATGACCAAGCATGGTTCAGTAGATGTTTTTCTTATGCCTTGATAGCTTGCTAGGGTTAAGTAGGCTCATGTGGATGTAAACCCTAGACCTAAGAGATTTTGTGACCTTGTTGTCAAGAGTTAGTTTTCCTCCCATCCTGGGAGAGGGACCCCTTTGGTAGGGTGTATATTAGTTTTGTTGGTAACCTAATGAGGTCTCATAAGGTCTCGAGAAGCTAAGTGAAAAGTACATGGTATGAGAATGAACCTGTAGACACATAGATATCCATCTCTAATTGCATATGAATGTGTTACCATGGAGGTAACTGGTATGGGGCTTGACCAAGGTAGGCAGGTTTCCATGATCCCTTTGAAAGGATGAAAGCTAGCCCATGAATGCAGAAAGAGAGATGATGAAGGCTTGGGTAAAGCTCTAAGTGAACATGTACTATAATGGAATCCTAAGTCTGTCCTAGGGTCAGGTGGGGATAAGACCGATGAAAGTGGAAGTTGTCTAATTCCCTAGTTGCACGTGACCATAGGGTCGGGAGGTAACAACTATCATTGTCTGAGGGCCATGGGTTAGGAGATTGATCACCTTCATGAACTCATGGGACCTAAAGGGCAGACCCATGACTAGGGCACTCTCTGGATGCATAAGGGAAGAGGGATGACCCCAAAAGTACCGGCACCCTATAGACTTAGAAGAGATGACCAAGGAATGTGTGTGGACCCAAGTAGGTTCGAGACCAGTTTTCCATGGTAGTAACTTCGATATCAAGATGATAGTGATGAAGTGACATATGAGGCATGTTTCAACTTAGATTTAAAGGTGTGCTGACAAGGTGGGATGTATCATCTCTACTCTTGGAACATGAAGAACTTTGTATTTGGACTGCATCCAAATGCTTATTTCCTCTTGTTATGGGAGTGAGAGATAGGGCATTGTGCATGCCATACACCAAGGATAAAGATGATGTAGGTTGGAATGTTGCCACAAGATATGGGGATAGAGAAGATAACATACCCTGGTAAAGTGAATGATACATGGATGGTTTGCAAAAGTTAAAGAGAAATGAGGTAGTCACCTTATAAGGATGTTTTATCATGAAATATGAGTCATACAAGGTTGAGTTGATCACCAAGAAGATGAGCTCAAAAATGTTCTAAAAAAAAGATAGACTTAGAGCTGAGATGAGATGATAAATGAAGGACATGGAGGTGCACGTCCTCAACATTACCTAATACCTATGGATGTGAAGTGGTAATGGATGCTCTAGCTGAGATATAGATGCCTAGTTTGGTTAGAAGAGGTTGTTAAGCTAACCCTAAGTTGGGAAAGGAGAGGCGTTTGTCTAACACCCAGTTGTAACGAGATCTGTAGAACAAGTTAATGGTTGTTTGGTTAGCCAATTTAGTCCTTAATATAATGAAAGGATGGTGGTAGAACCTCAGATGCACTTCTTTAGAAAAGAAGGTGATGAAACCCTGACTAGAATGGTTTAGGGTTTTGAGGTATTGATTTTGAGGAATAATGACATACAGGAAATCATGACTTTAATATCACCATACACTGTACTATGAAGATAATAAGTGACAGTAGTACTTTAGATGCCTGAGATGAAGTTGCATGTGGTATATGGCCATGCAAGCCGAGGGTGAAGGACGAACACTAGTAACCCAGTATGTGGATATAAAAGATAAAGAGTCCCTGAAAGAAAAAGGGAGTTCATCACTATGGATGTTATAAGTCTCCCCTAGACCAAGGAAGGTCAAGATGCTATATGGGTTATGGTAGATCGCCTTACCTAGATGACATGAGACAGAAGAGAGTTCTGTCAAGAGACATATCTGGTTGAACTACCCATGAGAAAGATGGTTCAACTACACCATGAAGTGAGTTCAAAGGTTCTTGAGTTTGACCTGAAGGTTCCCTTCCAAAAGGTGGAAGTAGGTACATGAAGAACTTGATGTTAGTACATTTTATCGCCCCTAACTAATGGTTAGTATGATCCACACTAAAGGGTCTGATGAGAGCATGTGTTCTCGTTCAGGGTGACAACTAGAGACAGTTCTTTTCCTATGAAAGATGTGACAAAGACCACCATAGACAATATCGGGATTTATAAGAAGCTCTAAGGGAGGTTGTGTAGGTCACCACTTTAGTAAGGTGAGGTTGGTGAAAGGACCACATGATGGTTAGAAAAGGGCCACAATGTGGGAGAATATGTGACATGAAAATCCGACCCCTCTAAGTTATAGCTAAGAGAGCTAAGTCCCCGATGCATGAGTTGTTTTGACATGGTTTGGTGGAGAAGGTTAAGTTTGACCTTACCCCTCAGGATAAAGTAATGTGTGATGAGTTCCATGTGTCCAATTTAGAGCACTATGTGAGGTACCCGACCATGTGCTGAGTAATGAACCTAGTGAGCCCCAAGGGAGGCTGAAATGGCTTGAGTCCACCTGTGCAGTTTATAGACGCCAGGATGAAAGAACTCTGAGAAAAGAATATGTGATGATAAAGGTTCTTTGGAGACGCCATGAGTGTGGTAAAGCCACATAGGGGCCAATGATGGACATGGAAAAGTCTTATCCTGAATTGTTTGTTTGCTTGATTGAATTTTGAGGACAAAATTCCTATAAGAGGGGAAGGATGTTACAACCCTGTTTTTGGGTTCATTTGGTGAGAAATGTAATTTATCATAATGAGGATATTTGAATAAATATTAAATTGTTTTGAATACATGGATTTCATTTACAATAGCCTTGATGTTTGTGTTGTGGGCTTTATTGGCTACTGGGCCCAAATAACAAGAAAATTGAATTAGTAACTGAGTAATTGAATATTTGAGAAAAGAAAAAGATGGAAACCTCTAGAAGGCAAATCCAAAGAGGATAACGTGACTCTTGGGTTCGAAGGATTCCAAAGTTGCATAAAGAGTGCAATAAGAAAAGAAAAGATTAATTAAGTATTTCTTTTATTAAGAAAGAACTTGAAAATAATGATGAAATGTGGAAAATGAGTGAAAAGAGGTATAATTGGGTAATCCTTAGTGGAATTTCGTATCCCAAGGATTCCTAATGATAAAAGGAATACCAATGAGGAAAATAAAAGAGAAATAAAGAGAAATCCTCAAAAAGAAATATTTTAATAAGAAATATACATGATAATGAAGAATAATGCATTTAGATGCATCTCGAAGGATAATGAGTATCCAATCAAAAGGATTTAGAAACAATAGAGTTCGTTGGGATCCAAGGAGTCCCAATAAAGAGGAAGGAAAGAGAAAATACTAAAATTGCAAAATAAAAGGATAATGGGAATACATAATTAATGGAATTATGTGATTTTATTAAAAAGGAGTATTTCCTACTTGAGGAGAATATAATTTCATGTCAATCAATTAAAAGGCAATTACAAAGAATATAAGTGAAGTAATTTTCAAAATCCTAATATGTAAAGAAAAAGGAATATCAAAGGGTAAAGAAGAGAGAGAGAAGGTTTCTTCTCATTGAAGGAATCATATCCCAATTGGAAAGAGGCTTTGTATTTTCGTGGGCAAGCATGCTGGGGCATGGATACCCTCCTATATAAAGGAAAGAGCCCGTGGCTAAGCCAAAAGGAGAGTTCCACGCACCTCTCTTTCCCTTCTTCTTGTTCTTGCACGTAAAACCCTAACGGAGGCTTAGTCCTATCCATAGAGCAACGATGAGTTTGTTTGTAGTCTGGTCGGAGGCAGGGCGCTCCCACGACTACCCAGAAGGGATCCGCCATCACCTCCTCTCTCTCGTCCTCACACAACACCTACAAAAGGACTGCAAGCCCGCAATGAAACGTTGGCTTGAAGTCCATGGGAAAAGCGGTCTCAGCCAGGGCTTGCGGTCTTCTAGAGTGAAGGGGGTGTGGACAAAGGTAAGGGACAAGTTCCAGCTGGAGCGTGAGCACTGAGGTGATGGGGAACGACCTGCTATGCTGTTCCATGGCCCCTAGGGCGGCCTGCTGCTTCAGCCCAAAGAAGAAGAAGGTTCCGAAGTCGTTGGACGAGTATGCCCCCCAACGGGTTGAAGAAGAACTCACTTAACTGGGGGTAAAATTGTCTATTCGAAATGTTTCCATTAGGCAAGCTGTGTTGCATAGAAAAGGATGACATGGCACCATCTGATTGGCCGAGAGGTATTTTTCCTTGCAAAAATCATATCTAATGACTGGTAACTCCGATTAGGACAAGTAATATATGAATTTTGATCAGAAGATCACAAGGAATCCAATAAAAATAGTTTAATATCTTTAATCTGATCATAGTTCGAAATGTAGTATAAATTATCATCTTTAATGAATTAAAGATTAAGAAACCCTATTTCGAAATGAATAAAGTGTTTAATAGGGTTTAATGGATCATTAGAGTTGATGTTAACCTGTTAAATGTAAAAACATACATTATATTAAAAAAGGAAGAACTTTTCACATGATTAGTATAATTTAGAGTTTATGTGCGTAAATATGCTTGAATTTAGAAAGGACATAAAGTTATCATCCTTAATGATTTAATTAAAGAAAAACTCTTAGATTTGATGATAGATGGACTTAATGATGTTTTCTTGGATAATTCAAGCTGATATTAACATGTGGTTAATAAAAGTGAAAATAGGATCTAAAAAGATGATCTTTTTATATAATTGGCTTAATTTAGGGTTTCGTGCATGATTATGCATTAATAAGCTTAAAACCCCTAATTTAGGAGAATATGTCTTTTAATTGTTTTAATTGTTCAAATCCATGAATAAATAGGGATATGATGATCCTAAGTCAATTTGGGTATAAAAGACTATTAAAATGGATAGTTGAGCAATTAAGGTTCATATAAATGGAAAAGAGTATTTTAGGGTTTGTTAACCTAAAAGGGATAAAGTTTGAGAAGTTGATCTAAGAAACCCTAATGAATATTAATGAAACCTTAATGCGGATTAGAAATCCTAGAAAGAGAATCCAAGTCAATAAAGTAGATTCTTGATAAAGTGTGTAATAAATAGAGTACATATTCTTTTCAAGAATTATGTGATGATTGAACTACTTGTTTGGATCTGTTGATTCGCTTGATTGTATATACATGAAGTATATGTTGAATAATCTGCATGACTCATCAAATCAGGTATGTGGTTACGCTTATGAATAATCGCTCTAGTTTCACAGCGATTCCCAAAGTTTTAATTGGTTGCTTGAAAATAACTGTTTGATGTCTGTTTATTTCATGCAACTATAAAGTGACTATGACTATCACTATAAATGTGTGTATATAACTAGCTAGATCTGGGTCCACCTCTATTGCATTGAAAAGGCTAAAAAAAGGTGTAATCCTAAAGCAAGGTCTAGGTTACCAAGAGTTAGAAACTGGGCTACCTACGTGTAGTGCCATGAGACTCATTAGCCTGCCATGAGTTAAGGAGTGGGCTACTTACGAGTAGTGCCATGTCACTCAATCCTAGAAACTAGTTCACCTATAGGTGGGACCATGAGGGGTTTAATGGGGACAACACAGAGGATGGGGTACTCTTAGATCGTGAAGCTATATCTAAAATGTAATCTTGGTTGTTAAATGATTAATTGAATGATTACATTGATTATTGTTTCCCCCACATACCAGCTTCGGCTGACTTACGTTTTGTTTGTCGGCATTTTAGGTACAAGCCAAAAGGACAAATAATAAATCATCTTATTGTGAAATACATGTAGTAAAATACAAGGAGGATTAGTTAGATGTAGAATACATAAGTGGATAGAAGTTTAGAGATCCAAGCTTTCAAAAAAAAAGGTATGTGAAAGTTTATTTTTCTTACAGCTTTTTAGTTTAGTCTGTTTAAATTTAATAAATGTTCTTGGTTAAGTGTCAAACCTTTGATCCGGAAATTATGGGTGCGGATTCTACTTCTCGGTCTCCCTTAATTGGGGGTTACCGGAAGGTGGGGTCGTAACACTTGGTATCATAGTGTAGGTTCCCCACATAACCATTAATAATTATTAAATTTTACAAATCCATAGAATCCAAGGTAGTTATTAGAGGATTATCCAAAAGATGGAGGTGTCTAGAAAAGGATCACGACCGGGGGCTGGAAATATTTTCCTCCACATCGCTAGTCGGAATACGAGGACTCCTGGATCCGTGTGACTGCCTGGCCAAAGTCTTAGGGTATGAATCAAAATAAGATACCTTTAGGACTTTCTCATCTTGGTCACCCCTTCTCATCACAAATTCTGTTAAGGACCTTAAGGATTAGGGTTTTCTCTCTTCTCCTCAACCTCTTGAGGTATGGGTAAGATTAAAAAGGTATAAGGAAATCCTCCATCAAATTAATGAAAAGCATGTAATTAAGATGTCACGGACATAAGCTTAATAGAGTAAGCATAAACTAAATAATAGATACATGCTTAGGTCATATGACATAAGTTGTCATGCCCTCAGGAGAGACCTGAGGATAGACCTCCTTGTCGGGAGGAGTAGAGAGAGTTAGTCTTGGAGGAAGAAGCCTCTATTAAAAGTAGAGACCTAGCACATCCTTTGAGGATGGTGTTAACCCTAACCCTAAGTGAAGGTCAGAGAGAGAGATGACATGATGTCATAGTTGTCTGGGTGGACATGCCTTGGGATGCCCTACGATCCAGGAGAGGTTAGATGACCCAGTGCCTTTGGCGACCCAACCCTGGGTAGGGTCGTGCATGTTGGAGTGAAGGATATCTCCTTCATTGATGAGGTTAGAGAAGAACCTATGGAAACCCCATGAGATTATATGGGCATAATAGGCACCCAGAATGTATCATAAGTAGGAGCTATAGGTTGAAACCCTGACCAAGAGAGTTTGATGGATAGCTTATGTGATAAGCCTAAGGGGCTATAGATAACCTTGAGTGAACATGAGTTGAACTTAGGCTTCATCCAGGTAGGGGAATGCTTGTAAGCTTGACCCACCTTCATGGAGGAAGGACCTCTAACGGTAAGGGTGGTTGTAGGAATCCAAGCAAGAAGGTTAGAATCCTAGACTCCAAGATATGAGGAAAAATGGGATTTGAGGATGATGCGACCTAAGTGGATGGTAGTTTTTGCCTCGTGCTTGATCCCTGGAGATGGATGATATCTTGGTGTCCATTAGAGGAACCAAACCCTAAAGAGAGAGTAATGCTTCTGGTACCTATGTGCCCATGGTATAGGTGTTTACCGGCTAAGTGGAGACAAAGAGTGCCTTAGACCCTGAGAAGGTTTAAGTAGTGAGTGGTGAGGCTTTATACCTAGTTGGTTGTTCTTAAGGAGGACTCAACTCTGAGGCGTTGCTCATATAAAAGGATCATGGGAGTACATGACATACCTTGGACATGCTTGATTCGTGGTTAAGGGATTGAGCATGCAGTTCGATACCCAAAGGAGAACCTAGGGTTCCTAGGCCTAAGAGGGGAAGTAGTGTATCTAATGCTCATGATGAGATTTAAGTCTCTATAGTTTCAAGCGTGATACTCCTCATCTATTAAGGAAAAGGGAAGCCCCTTAAGTTTAAGATATGTTGATGAACCCCTCACAGCTAAGTTGATGACAAGGGAAGGTATGATCTTAATCCAATGCTGAGGAATGAAAACAAGTATGACCTAGCATGGTTCAGTAGGTGTTTTTCTTATGCCTTGACAGCTTTCTAGGGTTAAGTAGGCTCATGTGGATGTATTAAGTAGGCTCATGTGGATGTAAACCCTAGACCTAAGAGATTTTGTGACCTTGTTGTCAAGAGTTAGTTTTCCTCCAATCCTGGGAGAGGGACCCCTTTGGTAGGGTGTATATTAGTTTTGTTGGTAACCTAATGAGGTCTCATAGGGTCTCGAGAAGCTAAGTGAAACGTACATGGTATGAGAATGAACCATCTCTAATTGCATATGAATGTGTTACCATGGAGGTAACCGGTATGGGGCTTGACCAAGGTAGGCATGTTGCCATGATCCCTATGAAAGGATGAAAGCTAGCCCATGAATGCAGAAAGAGAGATGATGAAGGCTTGGGTAAAGCTCTAAGTGAACATGTACTATAATGGAATCCTAAGTCTGTCCTAGGGTCAGGTGGGGATAAGACTGATGAAAGTGGAAGTTGTCTAATTCCCTAGTTGCACGTGACCATAGGGTCGGGAGGTAACAACTATCATTGTCTGAGGGCCATGGGTTAGGAGATTGATCACCTTCATGAACTCATGGGACCTAAAGGGTAGATGAGTAGGGCACTCTCTGGATGCATAAGGGAAGAGGGATGACCCCAAAAGTACCGGCACCCTATAGACCTAGAGGAGATGACCAAGGAATGTGTGTGGACCCAAGTAGGTTCGAGACCAGTTTTCCATGGTAGTAACTTCAATATCGAGATGATAGTGATGAAGTGACATATGAGGCACGTTTCAACTTAGATTTAAAGGTGTGCTGACAAGGTGGGATGTATCATCTCTACTCTTGGAAATGAAGAACTCTGTATTTGGACTGCAACCAAATGCTTATTTCCTCTTGTTATGGGAGTGAGAGATAGGACATTATGCATGCCATACACCAAGGACAAAGATGATGTAGGTTGGAATGTTGCCACGAGATATGGGGACAGAGAAGATAACATACCCTGGTAAAGTGAATGATACATGGATGGTTTGCAAAAAATAAAGAGGAATGAGGTAGTCACCTTATAAGGATGTTTTATCATGAAATATGAGTCATACACGGTTGAGTTGATCACCAAGAAGATGAGCTCAAAAATGTTCTAAAAAAAAGATAGACTTAGAGCTGAGATGAGATGATAAATGAAGGACATGGAGGTGCACGTCCTCAACATTACCTAATACCTAAGGATGTGAAGTGGTAATGGATGCTCTGGCTGAGATATAGCTACCTAGTTTGGCTAGAAGAGGTTGTTAAGCTAACCCAAAGTTGGGAAAGGAGAGGCGTTTGGCTAACACCCAGTTGTAACGAGATCTGTAGAACAAGTTAATGGTTGTTTGGTTAGCCAATTTAGTCCTTAATATAATGAAAGGATGGTGGTAGAACCTCAGATGCACTTCTTTAGAAAAGAAGGTGATGAAACTCTCACTAGAATGGTTTAGGGTTTTGAGGTATTGATTTTGAGGAATAATGACATACAAGAAATCACGACTTTAAGATCACCATACACTGTACTACGAAGATAATAAGTGACAGTAGTACTTTAGATACCTAAGATGAAGTTGCATGTGGTATATGCCCATGCAAGACGAGGGTGAAGGACGAACACCAGTAACCCAGTACGTGGATATAAAGGATAAAGAGTCCTAGAAAGAAAAAGGGAGTTCATCACTGTGGATGTTGTAAGTCTCCACTAGACCAAGGAAGGTCAAGATGCTATATGGGTTATGGTAGACCGCCTTACCTAGATGACATGAGAAAGAAGAAAGTTCTATCAAGAGACATATATAGTTGAACTTCCCATTAGAAAGATGGTTTAACTACACCATGAAGCGAGTTCAAAGTATCTTGAGTTTGACCTGATGGTTCCCTTCCAAAAGGTGGAAGTAGGTATATGAAGAACTCGATGTTAGTACAGTTTATCGCCCCTAACTAATGGTTAGTATGATCTAGACTAAAGGGTCTGATGAGAGCATGTGTGCTCGTTCAGGGTGACAACTGGAGACAGTTCTTGTCCTATGAAAGATGTGACAAAGACCACCATAGCCACTATCGGGATTTATAAGAAGCTCTAAAGGAGGTTATGTCGGTCACCACTTCAGTAAGGTGAGGTTGGTGAAAGGACCACATGATGGTTAGAAAAGGGCCACAATGTGCGTAGATGAAGTCGATTTGAAATGTGCGATGGCTGAAAGGAGCCTAGAGATGACAAGAGTCATGAGCATATGCAAAGTAGACTGACATGCAGTTCACTATGGGAGAATATGTGACATGAAAATTCGACCCCTCTAAGTTATAGCTAAGAGAGATGAATCCCCGATGGATGAGTTCTTTTGACATGGTTTGGTGGAGAAGGTTAAGTTTGACCTTACCCCTCATGATAAAGTAATGTGTGATGAGTTCCATGTGTCCAATTTAGAGCACTATGTGAGGTACCCGACCATGTGCTGAGTAATGAAACTAGTGAGCCCCAAGGGAGGCTGAAATGGCTTGAGTCCACCTGTGCAGTTTATAGACGCCAGGATGAAAGAACTCTGAGAAAAAAATATGTGATGATAAAGGTTCTTTGGAGATGCCATGAGTGTGGTAAATCCACATAGGGGCCAATGATGGACATGGAAAAGTCTTATCCTGAATTGTTTGTTTCCTTGATTGAATTTTGACGACAAAATTCCTATAAGAGGGGAAGGATGTTACAACCCTGTTTTTGGGTTCATTTGGTGAGAAATGTAATTTCTCATAATGAGGATATTTGAATAAATAATAAATTATTTTGAAAACATGGATTTCATTTACAATAGCCTTGATGTTTGTGTTGTGGGCTTTATTGGTTATTGGGCCCAAGTAACAAGAAAATTCAATTAGTAACTGAGTAATTGAATATTTGAGAAAAGAAAAAGATGGAAACCTCTAGAAGGCAAATCCAAAGAGGATTTCGTGCCTCTTGGGTTCCTTGGGTTCCAAGGATTCCAAAGTTGCATAAAGAGTGCAATAAGAAAAGAAAAGATTAATTAAGTATTTCTTTTATTAAGAAAGAACTTGAAAATAATGATAAAATGTGGAAAATGAGTGAAAGAGGTATAATTGGGTAATCCTTGGTGGAATTTTTTATCCCAAGGATTCCTAATGATAAAAGGAATACCAATGAGGAAAATAAAAGAGAAATAAAGAGAAATCCTCAAAAAGAAATATTTTAATAAGAAATATACATGATAATGAAGAATAATGCATTTAGATGCATCTCGAAGGATAATGAGTATCCAATAAAAAGGATTTCGAAATAATAGAGTTCCCTGGGATCCAAGGAGTTCCAATAAAGAGGAAGGAAAGAGAAAATACTAAAATTGCAAAATAAAAGGATAATGGGAATACATAATTAATGGAATTATGTGATTTTATTAAAAAGGAGTATTTCCTACTTGAGGAGAATATAATTTCATGTCAATCAATTAAAAGGCAAGTACAGAGAATATAAGTGAAGTAAATTTCAAAATCCTAATATGTAAAGAAAAAGGAATATCAAAGGTTAAAGAAGATAGAGAGAAGGTTTCTTCTCATTGAAGGAATCATATCCCAATTGGAAAGAGGCTTTGTATTTTCGTGGGCAAGCATGCTGGGGCATGGCTACCCTCCTATATAAAGGAAAGAGCCTGTGGCTAAGCCAAAAGGAGAGTTCCACGCACCTCTCTTTCCCTTCTTCTTGTTCTTGCACGTAAAACCCTAACGGAGGCTTAGTACTATCCATAGAGCAATGAAGAGTTTGTTTGTAGTCTGGTCGGAGGCAGGGCGCTCCCACGACTACCGGGAAGGGATCCACCACCACCTCCTCTCTCTCGTCCTCATACAACACCTACAAAAGGACTGCAAGCCCGCAATGAAATGTTGGCTTGAAGTCCATGGGAAAAGCGGTCTCGGCCAGGGCTTGCGGCCTTCTGGAGTGCGGGGGGTGTGGAAAGAGGTAAGGGACGAGTTTCGGCTAGAGCTTGAGCACTGAGGTGATCGAGAACGACCTGCTATGCTCTGCCATGGCCACTAGGGTAGCCTACTGCTTCAGCCCAAGGAAGAAGAAGGATCCGAAGTCGTTGGACGAGTATGCCCCCCCAGCGGGTTGAAGAAGATATCACTTAATCGGGGGTAGAATCATCTATTCGAAATGTTTCCAATAGGCAAGCTGTGTTGCATAGAAAAGGACGACATGGCGCCATCTGATTGGTCGAGAGGTATTTTTCCTTGCAAAAATCATATCTAATGATTGGTAACTCCGATTAGGACAAGTAATATATGAATTTTGATCAGAAGAACACAAGGAATCCAATAAAAATAGTTTTATATCTTGAATCTGATCAGAGTTCGAAATTTAGTATAAATTATCATCTTTAATGAATTAAAGATTAAGAAACCCTATTTTGAAATGAATAAAGTGTTTAATAGGGTTTAATGGATCATTAGAGTTGATGTTAACCTGTTAAATGTAAAAAGGTACATTATATTCAAAAAGGAAGAACTTTGCACATGATTTATCAAATTTAGAGTTTATGTGAGTAAATATGCTTGAATTTGGAAAGGACATAAAGTTATCATCTTTAATGATTTAATTAAAGAAAAACTGTTAGATTTGATGATAGATGGACTTAATGATGTTTTTTTGGAAAATTCAAGCTGATATTAACCTGTGGTTAATAAAAGTGAAAATAGGATCTAAAAAGATGATCTTTTTATATAATTAACTTAATTTAGGGTTTCATGCCTGATTATGCATTAATGAGCTTAAAACCCCTAATTTAGGAGAATATGTCTTTTAATTGTTTTAATTGTTCAAATCCATGAATAAATAGGGATATGATGATCCTAAGTAAATTTGGGTATAAAAGACTATTAAAATGGATAGTTTAGCAATTAAGGTTCATATAAATGGAAAAGAGTATTTTAGGGTTTGTTAACCTAAAAGGGATAAAGTTTGAGAAGTTGATCTAAGAAACCCTAATGAATATTAATGAAACCTTAATGCAGATTAGAAACCCTAGAAAGAGAATCCAAGTCAATAAAGTAGATTCTTGATAAAGTGTGTAATAAATAGAGTACATATTCTTTTCAGGAATTATGTGATGATTGAACTACTTGCTTGGATCTATTGATTGGCTTGATTGTATATACATGAAGTATATGTTGAATAATCTGCATGATTCATCAAATCAGGTATGTGGTTACGCTTATGAATAATCACTCAACTTTCACGGCGATTCCCGAAGTTTTAATCGGTTGCTTGAAAATAACTGTTGGATGTCTATTTATTTCATGCAACTATAAAGTGACTATGACTATCACTATAAATGTGCGTATATAACTGGCTAGATCCGGGTCCACCTCTATTGCTTTGAAAAGGCTAAAAAAAAGGGGTATTCCTAGAGCAAGGTCTAGGTTACCGAGAGTTAGAAACTGGGCTACCTATGTGTAGTGCCATGAGACTCATTAGCTTGGCATGAGTTAAGGAGTGGGCTACTTACGAGTAGTGCCATGTGACTCAACCCTAGAAACTGGTTCACCTATAGGTGGGACCATGAGGGGTTTAATGGGGACAACACAGAGGATGGAGTACTCTTGGATCGCAGAGTTATATCTAAAATGTAATCTTGGTTGTTAAATGATTAATTGAATGATTACATTGATTATTGTTTCCCCCACATACCAGCTTCGGCTGACCGACATTTTGTTTGTCGGCGTTTTAGGTACAAGCCAAAAGGACAAACAGTAAATCATCTTATTGTGAAATACATGAAGTAAAATACAAGAGGATTAGTTAGATGTAGAATACATAAGTAGATAGAAGTTTAAAGATCCAAGTTTAAAAAAAAAAAGGTATGTGAAAGTTTATTTTTCTTACAGCTTTTTATTTTAGTATGTTTAAATTTAATAAATGTTCTTGGCTAAGTGTCAAACCTTTGATCTGGAAATTATGGGTGTGGCTTCTACTTCTCGGTCTCCCTTAATTGGGGGTTACCGGAAGGTGGGGTCGTAACATGATACATCAAGGTATGATAGATATCACATCCAACAACCCAATTCTGATATACCATGATGTGTTTTATGTTCATTATAATTGGAATGGATGACACATGAAATGTGTCATGTCAATTGTTACATTGAGATATGATACACCTTGATGGTTGTAAGCTAACATGCCTCATGAAAAGGTTAATCCATATTAATATACTATGATTCAATCATAGACTGATAAAGATGAGAAAGAAACTCATACTTTGTGTTGATAATACATTCAATGATGAATAATGAGGATATATATAAGTATGTTTGAATACTTATGATATCTATTTTTGGATTCTAGCTTTGAGAAGCAATGGAATAGGGCTGATCATTAATGATATGATCCTAAGAACTCAAGTGGTTATTGCTTATTTATGGAAAACCCTAATGAAGGGTACTGATGTGAAAGAGAAATCATGAACCCTAAAAAGGGATGATACTACTTAGTGTTGTATGATACTGATATGAAAGCATTATAATTGTTATCATGAATACTAATCATGTAGGGATGATGAGATGAGAAGCATAGCCAGGTATGGGCTATGATGCTTGTTTATTAAGAATGTTTTATAGGCTTTATAAGCCTTCATATGCTTTGTGTAGTAAGAATCATTGAGCTTTGTGTACTATGTAAAATACATTGTTTAGCAAGAATTATGATGTCTTTGGTTAGATGATCTGAAGGTAAAAAGTTACCTAACAAGTAGTAATAAGTATCCTATGGTGAGTTATGGGTTCAAATACCCATATGCTATAATTATGATGATGAACTTACTAAGAAGAGGAAATGTACTTGGTGAGTTGAGGGATTTAGATCCCAATACTTTGTGAAAATAGTATGGCTACATGCCATGACCCCACAATGACAATGCTAGATAGTAGATATATGATCTAAGCCTGAAGATAGTTAATGTTGTGGTAATAATGCTATAGTGAATAAATGTTATACATGTTCTTCATATTCCTTAATGAATAAATGACATGTGGCTCTTTCAAGTTATAGCTGCAATGTTTTAGATAAGAATAATATGCTAATCTGTTAGATATTGAATTAGCTGTTGTCAATCAAATATAATTTCTCTGTGCATATTTATCTTCTTAAGCTGCAATAATAAAGTTACTGGCGGAGAGTTATATCTCTCGCTGGGACAATTTACAATTGTCTCACCCCCGTGGGAACTACTTTTTTTAGGTGGACGCAGATGAGGAGAGAGGAATCCTTCAATAGGAGAAGGACATCAGCAATAGTAGCAGGGACAGTAGTGAAGTCTCAGGTGGAGACACTGGATGTTATGCCTTGTATAGATGTAGATAGAGTCATATGTGTCGTCTCTGTACTCTCAGGTCCTCGGAGTAGTAGATAGTGCTTTCGAGATTTTGGCTCAGTGCCTCGAGATTTTCATATTGCCTGTATTTAGTTTAACAAAGGGCAGCTGATACTTGTAACTCATAAAAAAGGATGATACAAGTTATGTACTTTTGAAAAACAGAATGTAAATATGTTACTTTTGTTCTATGTGAGAAATTTTTTACTTGATGGATCTTTTGATGAAAAGGTTTTAATTTTTAGTGATTTTTGGTAATCTGAAGCTTAGTGAACGCTTTCACATTAGTTAATCTTGTTTTCGTGAGACGGTCGTCACAAAAACTTTCGATCTAGAACTACAAAAATAACTCCAAGTCATGGGTTAGATAGTTTTTAATCATGTTCCTTAGGTTTTCATGAAGTAAAAGAAATGGCATTCTTGTCCTACATCAACACCCATCCCAAGCCATCCTTCAAGGCATCACATAAAATGATGTAAAGTTTACTTTTCCCTGACAACTCTAACACAGGAGAACTTTTCAATTTCTCCTTCAACAATTGAAAAAAATGTTGCCACTTTTCATCCTAAAAAAAGGAACACCCTTCCTAGTTAACTTGGTCAAAGGGTAGAGCAATTGCATTGAAGTTTGAAATGAACCTCCTATAGTGTCCTTCTAGACATAGGAGGCTTCAAGCCTCAGTTAGTGTCTTGGGCTTCTTCCCCCAATACTATCTCCATCTTCTTAGGGTCTACACAAACACCCTCTAGAAATATAACATGACATAGAAAAGATGCCTTGATCAATCAAAACTCACACATACTAAACTTATCATACAACTGGTGTAGCCTCAACAACTTCAATGCTCGACGAAGATGTTGTTCATGTTGTTGACCATCTCTGGAGTATATAAGGTCGACATCTATGAACACCACCACAAACTCATCAATAAATTGTATGAGCACTCTTGTCATGCAGTCCATAAAGATTTTGGTGCATTAGTTAGCCAAAATGGCATAACTACGAACTCATAATGATCATACCTTGTCCTAAAAGTATTCTTAGGTATGTCATCCACCTTGATCCTCAACTGGTGATATTTTGACCTTATTTCTATCCTGGATAACATTGTAGCACCTCTCAACTGAGCAACAAATCATCTATCATTGTCAAAGGATACTTTTGCTTCATTGTATCCTTGTTTCACTATTGGTAATCTATGTAAAGACTCGTTGAGCCATCCTACACTTCTTGAAAAAAAAGTGAAGCACCCCAAAGGGAAGTGTTTCGTCACATGAAGTCTTTCTCCAACAACTCCTACAACTATATCTGCAACTCTTTTACCTTAGGTACATTCTAGATATTAGGACTCATCACTTTGGTATCCACTACATGTACTAAGAAAACCTCATATCCTTGTCTCATCAACTTCTTGGCCATCACATCTAACACAAACCAAATAGGAAGAATATTCATATCTACTTGGAAATCCTAAGAGGCATCACCATTAGAAAATGTCATAATTCTAGAAACACAGTCCAAAACAACCTTGTATGTCTCCATGGTATCCTTACCTAGGATCACATCTAGAACTATAGTCCAAAACAACCTTTTACTTCTAAGAGCTATCCTTCCCTAGGATCACATCGAATCTATGCATACGAAGTGGCATAAGATCCACTTGAATGATGCATCCTAAAAAAGAAAGAATGCAAGAGGCACACCCTCCTGTAAAACAAAAGAACCAACTAAAGGGGTTTATAGAAAGAGGTTGTCATGTCTACTACAAAAAAGCATGTTACAAACTTGTATGTATCATTTATTTTCTCATTTAGATTCCTTGCCTTTTGCATAGGAATTAACATGATTAATGTACTTCATTTCTCCTTTCTTGTTAACTTCTATCATTCTTGTGTGTGTCCTCTCATCTTATCTTGTCTCTTATTCACCTATCAATGGTTCATTAATCATATCCCTCCTTCTCATTTAATAAGGATCATCCATTTAATCTCTTTAATATGTCATGATAATTTTATTTTAACACTTTCTTACACACATGGATTAATCTGAGATTTAACTCAGATTTCACTATGTTCATCTATCATTCACTACTACATTTTTGGCCAATAACGTCGCTGCCTGTAGGGTCAGTTTTTCCAAATAACCAACCTTATACGTCTAAAAAAATGCGGGTACCACTTAAGACCTCTTGGGTCAGTTTTTTGAAAATAAACGACCTTGTAGTGTAACTCTATAGGTTCAGTTTTCCAAATAACCGACCTTATATGTCTATAAAAAATGCGGGCACCACTTATGACCACTTGGGTCCGTTTTCTTAAAATAACCGACCTCGTAGTGTATCTCTATAGGGTTGGTTTTCATAAAATAAGCGACTTTATAGACAATTGGATTAGAAAGCCCATTAAAGTGTCCCGCGGAAAAAAATTGCTCGATTTTGGCTTCACACCTCAATCTATAGGGTCAGTTTATCCAAATAACTGACCTTATATGTCTATTAAAAATGCAGGCACCATTTAAGACCGCTTGGGTCATTTTTCTTAAAAAACCAACCTTATAGGGCATTTCAGTCGAAAAAATTCTCGACCGAGTTGAATTTTGAATCCATTTTCCCTTTGTGCATGTATAAGTACCTCTAGGGTCGATTTTTTCCTTTTAACCGACCTTGTAGGTCTCCTTGGTTGAAAAAATTATTGACCAGGTTGAATTTTGGATCCAGTTTTCCTTCGTGCGTGTATAAGTACCTCTAGGGTCAGTTTTTTTCCTTTTAACCTACCATGTAGGTCCCTCGGTCGACCAAATTGTCGACCGAGTTGAATTTTGGATCCAGTTTGCCTTCACGCATGTATAAGTACCTCTAGGGTCGTTTTTTCCTTTTTAACTGACCTTGTAGGTCCTCTCAGTCGATGAAATTCTCGACCGAGGTCACCTCGGTCGAAAAAATTGTCGACCGAGTTGAATTTTGGATCCAGTTTTCCTTCGTGCATGTATAAGTACCTCTAGGGTCGATTTTTTCCTTTTAACTGACCTTGTAGGTCACCTCAGTTGACCAAATTGTTGACCGAGTTGAATTTTGGATCTAGTTTGCCTTCACATGTGTATAAGTACCTATATGGTTAGTTTTTTCCTTTTAACCGACCTTGTAGGTTCCCTAGGTCGACCAAATTGTCGACCGAGTTGAATTTTGGATCCAGTTTGACTTCACGCATGTATAAGTACCTCTAGGGTCAGTTTGTCCCTTTTAACTGACCTTGTAGGTCCTCTCGGTCCATGAAAATCTCGACCGATGTCACCTTGGTCAAAACAATCATCGACCGAGTTAAATTTTGGATCGAGTTTGCATTCGCGCATGAATGAGTAGCACTAGCGTCGGTTTTTTCATATTAACCGACCTTATAGGTCCCCTCGGTCAAAGAAATTATCGACCGAGGTTCGCTCAGTCGACGAAATTCTTGACCGAGTTGAAGTTTGGGTGTTTTTTATTTACCCGACACGGGCACCACTTATCTCTTGGGTTGTTTTTTTTTAACCGACCCTACAGGTCAGGCCTGGAGCTTGAAGTGGCCGAGACCTACTTCTTTCTCTCCCACGAGACCTAGTTTTCTTTCTCTCCTGCACCACCGAGACCTACTTCTTTCTCTCCCGCAAGACCTACTTCTTCTTTCTCTCCCACACCACCGAGACCTACTTCTTCTTCCTCTCCCTTGCCGCCGAGACCTACTTCTTCTTTCTCTCCCATGCCGCCAAAGCTTTCTCTCCCATTGCCATTTTCATTGTCTGAGAGAAGAGGAGCTCGGAGTGGAGCTTGAAGTGGCTGACACCAAAGTGGAGCTCAAAGTTGTCGCCGCCACTGTCACAGAGGTAAGAATTTTCGTTTATATAGGTCTATCTATGCCCTCCGTGGTACCGCCGCCATGACCACGGTAGCATCCAGGTCCACTCTCAGCCGAGAATTCATCGATCGAGAGTCCACCTGCACACGACATCTAGGTCCACTGTTGGTCATGAATTCATCAACCAAGAGTGGACCTAAACGCCGCATGCAAGTGGACTCTCGGTCGAGGAATTGTCGACTAAGAGTGGACCTACGCACCTTTAGTCAATTATATTGTTTTTCCATTTTATATGATTGATAACCCTACTAATAATTAAAACTTGTATTTTTCATATGTAATCATTATATAAATTCTAGAAATTAATATGAGATTAGACATGTGTACTCCCAGATGAGAATCATCAATTCATGATGTTTAACTTAATATATAAATATGAAAATAATGCATTTATATATTAACTTAGAAACCCATTTAAAATATACTCATTAGGAGTAAACTTTGGATAGTTCCCAGTTTGGGACTATTTTTGGATATTTAATCTCACTTAGGAAGTAAATGTATAATGTAAGTTAAGTTTTGAAGAAAATTTTAGTAGGATTTCCTCATTTGTTCTCTAGGTACATATGTGAGTGGTTATTTGCCATTTACATTGGTGTACTTGGAGAACTTAGGGGAAAGGTTGCTGGAATTTTCTTCAAAATTAAAAATACATTATACATTTACTAGTGAGATTAAATATTAAAAAATGGGATAGGTGGTACACTTTAGTATAAAAGTAATTAACTTCCTATTAATAAAAACTTACAACTTATAGTATCAATATAAAATGCTTAGTTTTATAATTAATTTTAATGTGATCTAGAAAATGGATCGAAGTTGCATGTCTATCAAGAACCGTTACAGTGCAGAGTTTGCCAAAGGCCTTGATGAATTTATCAGATTTGTTGAGGAACACATGAAACTACCTACAGATAGGTTTGGTTGTCCATGTAGAAATTGTGGTAACAATTTGAAAGTTGATACTATTGAGGAAATTAAGAATCATGTCATATGCAATGGGATCATACAAGGTTATAATGAATGGTATTGGCATAGAGAGAAATTTAATTATGGATCAGAAAATGTCGATACTAATAGTTGTGGCATAGAAGATATAGATAATGATGATAATGTCAGTGATGAACCGATTCAGGATGACCCGATTCAGGATGATATGTTTGATGAGATGCTACGTAGATAATGATGATAATATCATTGATCCACCTTCTTTATTTGCAAACATTGTCCATGATGCTGAAAGACCGTTATATAAGGGTTGTACTAAGTTCACGAGGTTGGGTGTTGTGATGTGATTATATACTCTTAAAGCTCAAAACCGGTGGAGTGATAAGAGTTTTACTTCACTGTTGTCTTTGTTAAAGGAAATTCTTCCTGAAGCCAACGAGCTTCCAATTTCAACATATCAAGCTAAGAAAATAATGTGCCCAATGGGAATGGAGGCTAAGAAAATTCATGCATGTCCAAATGATTGTGTGTTATTTCAGAAGGACTACAGTAATTTGATAAATTGTCCAAAATGTGTTGCGTCAAGGTATAAGACCACAAATTCAACTAAGGCTAAAAATGGCTCTCCTGCCAAGGTGATGTGGTATCTACCAATAATACCACGATTTCAATGCTTATTTGATAGTACAGAAGATGCACAAAATTTGTCTTGGCATGGGGAGTTAAAGGCCAATGCTGATGGCATCCTATGACATGCATCTGATTTACCACAATGGAAGAAAATTGATTTATTATACCCTCAATTTGGTAAAGAACCAAGAAACTTAAGACTTGGACTCTGTACATATGGAATGAATCCCTATGGTACATTAAGCAGCCAACATAGCACATGACCTATTATGATTATTATATACATTCTTCCTCCTTGGTTGTGTATGAAAAATAAGTATGTCATGTTGTCAATATTGATATCAGGACCCAAGCAACCTAGAAATGATATTGATGTTTACCTTCAACCTCTAATTGATGACCTAATGAAACTATGGGAAGAAGGTGTTATGACATATGATGCTTCAAGTAAAGAGATCTTAAGTTTGTGTGCTATGTTGTTTTGCACGATTAATGACTTTCTAGCTTATGGAAATTTGTTTGGATATAGAATAAAAGGATACAAAGCATGTCCTATTTGTGAGGAAAACACTGATTCAATCCGACTAAAACATGGTGGAAAAATCGTATATCTTGGTCAATAGAGATTTCTCCCACAAGTGCATCCTTATCGAAGGCAACACAAAACCTTTAACGGATCAACTAAGGAATGAAGTGCTCCTAAACCTATACCAGGAAATGATGTATATGATAGGGTGAAAGATATTGTTAATGAATTTGGAAAGGGTTCAAGTAGTCGTACTCTCGCATGTGACAAATCTCTATACAAGAAGAGGTCAATATTCTGGGATCTTCCTTATTGGAGATTCTTATCAATTAGACACTACATTGACGTTATGCATGTTGAAAAAAATGTTTGTGATAGCATCATTGGTACACTATTGAATATACTGGGAAAGACTAAAGACGGTATCAAATCTAGAAAAGATTTAGAATTAATGGGTATAAGAAAAGAATTATCAGTGGAGATCAGGGGTCACCACATATATTTACCACCAACTTGTTACACTTTTTCCAAGAAGGAGAAAAAGACTTTCTATGAGTGCTTGTATAATATTAATGTTCCACAAAGATACTCTTCTAATATTCATAGATTGGTATCAATGAAGGATCTGAAGTTGATAGGTCTCAAATATCACGATTGTCACACCTTAATGCAACAAATTTTACCTGTGGCTATTCGATCTATATTGCCGAAGCATGTAAATTTGCAATCACAAGAATCTATTTCTTCTTCAATGAAATATGTAACAAAGTGATACATCCTGATACTCTCGATAAATTACAGAAAGATGTAATTGTTACCATGTGTCATCTTGAAATGTACTTTCCTCCTTCTTTTTTGATATCATGGTTCATCTTGTAGTACATATTACAAGGGAGGTGAAGATGTTGGGTCCAATTTTCTTACACTGGATGTATCGATTTGAACGCTACATGAGTGTTTTTAAAGGTGATGTTCAGAATCATTATCATCCTAAAGGGAGTATTATTGAGGGTTATGTGGCTAGGGAGGTGATGGGCTTTTGCAATGATTTTTTGAATTTCAATGAAACTTCTAGCGATCTAAAAAATTCCCATCACACTGAATCTTATTGTGGCAAAGGAACTCTGGGAGGACGAATGAAAGGAATCAGTCATGAGTTGTGGGAACAAGCACATTTGTATATTTTACACAACATCGATGAAGTTAGTAGTTACATCACAGAACACAATGATCTTATCAAGAGAAATCATCCATGATCCAGTTCAATGTGGCTTGCAAGAGAGCATAATCGAACATTTATTAGGTGGTTTGAAGAGAAAGTCTTTAATCAACTATCTGAATCACCGAATAATGTTGCTGAGAACATAAAATGGCTCGCCTTTAAGCCAAAAATGGATGTCATGCCATATGAAGGTTATGACATAAACGAATTTTCATACTACACAAAGCGTCAAGATGAAAGTAGTATAGTTCAAAATAGTGGGGTCACTATTCAAGCTTGTTCATTGTATTTTACTAGTGCCAAAGATAAAAGACCACACAAAGCTGAGATGTCATATTATGGTGTCATTTAGGACATATAGGAATTGGACTATACAAATTTTAGAGTTCCTATCTTTAGGTGTAATTGGGTTGACAACGACAAAAGAGTTTTAGTGGATGAGTTGGGTTTCAAATTGGTGAATTTTGAAAAGATTGGTGAGAAAGATGAGCCATTCATCATGGCAGAACAAGCAAAACAAGTATTCTATATTGATGACCCGACAAATAAAAATTTGTATGTCATTCTTCATGGAAAAACAAAGTTTATACTATAGATCCTATAAACGAAGAAGAATAATATGAAAGTATGATGATTCCAGCCTATTCTCAGTTGGTTTGACAAGTATAAATGTTGAAGATAACACCAATGAATACTATGAACATCAATACCATGCTGAAGGAATTTTACTTGACTAACAACTCAACCAATACTACAGGCATGTATTCTTTGAATTATTTATTTTATTATCATTCAAGCATGTAATCTTTTAAATATACATCATCTATCATTAAACCACTTGTGCTTTTATTATCACTTATGTTTGTTTTATCATGTTTACTTGCAGGTTCTAAAATGGCAAGTGAAGATGAACGATGTAAGCATGAGCACCATGAGGATGGTAGTGGTGATGCTAAGAAAAGTAGAGGTCCCACATTGATGCGTAGGCTACAGGAGCTCAGGGCCAAAGGGGAGAAATTGGCAGTCCAGTTTGATGTGATAGGAGCACCTATTGGGGAACATGCTAGTGCTTTCAAGCATTACGTAGGGGCGACCACACACAGTAAGGTGCCAATAGATATAGAAAATTGGCATGATGTTTCTAATTCCTTAAAAGACCTCTTATGAAAAGATATATCTGTGAGTGGAAGTGATATTATTTTAATATGTTTTTGTTTATTGATTCTAATTTAGTTTGCTTGGAAAGAAATATCCTTTTTCAGACAACATTATTTCTTCTTCGCATGTATAGGGTGTTTTTCATCTAAATGAAAAAGATCACAAGAAAAAAGTGCTACAACGTTGTGGTGTACGATGGAGGGCTTTTAAGACATATCTCAAAAGGGAATTTATAGATAATCCAAAACAAAAGAAGAAAGCAACATATATATATATATATATATATATATATATATATATATATATATATATATATATATTTATAGATCCTGAGGTGTGGAAAAGATTTGTTGTAGCTAGGAACATGGAAGCCAACCAAAGCTCTGGATTACAAATGTTGATCAATTTAAAAGATGATGCAACTGGGAGGGACTTTGATAGTTATATTTTTCTTGATGATATTATAGAGTTGTTCTGGTATGATTGGCTGAATACTTTGATAATAGAAGTATGGATAAGGTAAGGATCTATCAATATAGAAAATTACAATACACATTTTTAGCTTATTTCTATATATGGAAATAATTACAAATGTTTTATAGCCATTTATATACCGAGACCACAAACTTTGATATAAGAAATGTCAGATTCTTAGTTCCTTCAATCACTAGTCAAGTGGAGATACATATTGAGGATGTGAATGATTACTTCTCTACTGTATTCAAATATATTGCTAGTGAGGGGAAGGAGATTATCCTAATTCCTTTTAACGTCTAGTAAGTATTATTATTCAATATAATTCTAATAATGAATAAAATTATTTATTTTAATGGGTAAAACAACAAGGGTCACAAACTGAAATTTCCAGCTATGGAGTAAGCATAAATTTAGTCAATGCTTCATCGTGATATTTCTATTTAGAATTTCTATTTTACCAACTATCGTTTAATTGATAGGGGTATAAAGGCTTTTCATGAAGCTAGAGGACAAATACCCACAAAATTAAAGACATTGACTTTGAAAAATGTCAAGGTAGCTACTTTGACAACTGCTTAGTCTTGTATGTATTAATTTTCAACTCTTATATGTCAAATCTTATAGTCTTATCTCAAATACTATTTATAGTAGTTTACTAACATTAAGTATAATTCATTATTTGTAGTGTCCTATACAAAATAATAACTGGGCTTGTGGCTACTATGTAATGAAATATATGCAAGCTATTGTCAAACAAGCATCACATGACATTCATACTATAGATCAGGTAATAAAGAATAACATCATAAATTTACAAGTGATTGTAGTCATTTTATAAAATATTAGCATGTGCATTTTCTTTTACAGATCTTTACAACTCAGCGGTACATACATGAGGACTTAAATGAATTCTGAGAAGAGTGGTCAGATGTTATTCTAAATGAAGTCAATATAGCATTGGATTAAATATGTCATCTCTATTTATGTATGTGGTTTTAGTACTCTTTCATATTTACTTTTGTATCTGACATTTAATATCATCTCAGACTTGCAATCTATCATTTTGTAAATTATGATGTGATTATGTGTAACTCAACTGAATATATGAATCCTTTTTGTTTTGAATGTGTGGTTTGGAATGGTGACGGTTGAGCATCAATGCTCCCCTCTCCCAGAATATATGAATCTTCTTGTTCTTCTGTTCTGTTTCTATTTCTGTAGGGTTGTTTTAAAAAAAAATTTAACTTCTAGCGTTGGTTTTCTTACATAACCGACCCTTAGCCTTCTAACGTTAGTTTTACTAAATAACTAACCTGATAGGTCCTCTATAAGGTCTTTTATTTATAAAAAAATCGACCCTAAAGATTGAATAACCACTTCAGTGTACACTCCTAGGTCGACAATTTTGTCGACCGAAATCTTTTCGGTTGACAATTTTCTCGACCGAAGGTCTATCATTCAAAAAATTTCTCGATCGAATAAATCTCTGATTCTTCAGACAATACTTTCTTGGTCGACAATTTTCTCAACCGAAATAATCTTTGTCAAAATATTTCTCGACCGAGACAGTTTACAGGTGAAAAACCACTAGAGGGGGGGTGAATAGGGTTTTATGATTATTTTAAAGTAATTTAACTCAAACAACCACAATTGAAATAATAAGAAGGAGACAAGGTGTTTAGAGTGGTTCCAACCTTAGCAAATACTAAGACAGTCAATCCACTGCCCGATTGCTTACCCAACCGAGATTTTGAAAGTATTAAATTTTATTACCTCTCCAGGAATTTACATAAAATTACATTACTTTCTACACCCTTTGGACATCCTTCACCTTGAAGTAGTTGCACCAACCTTGAAGCAACCTTCTTGAAGTAACTTCAAGCTCCCCCTTGAAGTAGCCTTCCTCTTGAAGTAGCTTCCCGTTGCAACAGCCTTCTAGAAGTAGTCCAAAGATCTCCTTCTTCACCAAGAAGATCAAACCCTCTGTAATCCATAGCCTCCAACCCTAGGAGTAGCAAGGAGAGTACAAGCAATAAGAAAGAACAAAAAAGGAAATGGAAATTACAATTACCACTTTGAAGCACAAGGCTTGATTTGCCTATATCAAGCGTATAGATCTCCTAACCAATGAATATTGAAGTGTAGGTTTAGTGGATAGGAGATTCTATCCTATAGAGAATGAATTTATAGCAAGGGAAGTGAGTAGCCAATGCTAGTGTTGCTCAATAGCTCAAAACAGATTGCCAATTGCAAGTATGTAAGCTCAAGTATTGCACAAGTGTGTTTTGGGTGTCCTATGGATTGTCCTATTTATAGGAACGACCTATGGATGCTTAAGGACATTCTAGACACTTTCTAGGGGGTTCTAAGTGCTCAACTAGCCGTTAGGTGTCCATTAGTTGCACTAACAATGGCTAGTTAATTAATTCTGAAAAGTGCAGACAGTGACATTCTCGGTCGAGGAATTGTCGACCGAGATCCCAGTCGGTCGAAGTTTTGTCGACCGAGGGACTGTATCGAGTTAAGTGTATATAACGTTCTGATTCAACTCCTAACTACTTTGTCTGCTGTGTCTAACGGCTACCTGGGTCATTCTCGGTCGAAGAGTTTGTCGACCGAGAATGACCCTGTTTCAAAATTTTAAACTAAGTACTAAGTGTGTGTATGAGTGTGCAGATGTGACACTATTTTAGGGGATGACCTATCTAAGTGTTGTGATTGGCTAAGTAAGATATAACACTTGATTTACATGATGTCTAAGTACTTGTACATTATATATTTGTACAAGTTTTACAATTGATTACATTCATGAAATTAAAGCAATTTAGCATATGGATCTTCTAAATATTTGTCATCCACTTTATTACTGCAACACTCAAGTAGCACGTTAGATCGAAAAGAATGAAATGTTTGTCATTATCAAAACAAAGGGATTTAAATGATGTCCATTTAGCCAACAATCTCCCCCTTTTTGAAGATGACAAACATTTCCAAAATATAAATCAACTAGTCTTTAAAATGAGATGAGTTTCATACCTGAGATTTACTTTGTAAATTTCTTATCTTGTTTATGAAATGTGTGCTTATTATTCCCAAAGAAGTATGGAACATAGAATCCAATCCTTTAGGGAATATAGCAACTTTTAATGTAAAGGCAAGAGATTGTGAAACTCATTGATTGAGTTTTTCAAAGTTACCATTTTAAGATTTACATTTATTTCACCCCCTTTGTCATTTCAAAAAGATATCCGTTAAAAATTAGAAAAAACTCCCCCTTAATTTGATATCCCTCATAAAAAGATAGCCATCAAATCTTTCAAAAAAGATGTCCATTTGAAAGCTAAAAATAACACGATTAAAACCGTTTTTAAGATGTACAAATATCAAAGAAAACATCTTCTAAGGGAGTGATGAGTAGTTGCTTCCTTATTTTGTTAAATTGGTATAGTGGAAGTGGTTTTGTGAAAATATCAGCCAATTGATCTTCCGTATCAACATGATGAAGGGATACATGATTCTTAGAGATATGATCCCGTAAAAAGTGATGACGGATTTCAATATGCTTAGCTCGCCTGTGTAGAATGGGATTATGTGCTAAGTATATAATGCTTGTGTTGTCACAAAAGATAGGCGTAGATGAAAAAATAAAGCCATAATCATTTAACATTTGTTGCATATAGAACACTTGAGCACAACAAGATCCGGATGCCATATATTCAGCTTCAGTTGTAGAGAGGGCAGCCGTATTTTGTTTCTTGCTAAACCAAGATACTAAGGCTCTTCCTAACAAGAAACAACTACCATTAGTGCTCTTGCGATCAAGTCGACAACCAGCGTAGTCGGCATTAGTATAAGCTTTAAAATCCAAGGATTGTCTGTTAGGATACCACAAACCATAACATTCGGTGCCGGCTAAGTATCGAAAAATCCGTTTGACGGCTTGAAAGTGAGAATGCATAGGCTGTGATCGAAATCGAGCACAAAGACCAACTGAAAACATGATGTCCGGTCTAGAAGCGGTTAAGTAAAGTAAACTACCAATCATGGCTCTATATAAGGAATCATCAATAGGTTCCCCATTTTCATCCTTATCAATTTTAGTAGAGGTATCCATTAGAGTGGTAGCATGTTTACACTGGTCCATCGCAAAATGTTTTAAGAGTTCATTGGTGTACTTTTCTTGGCTTATAAAAATCTCGGTAGGCATTTGTTTAATTTGAAAACCAAGAAACAACGCTAGTTCACCCATGAGGCTCATTTCAAATTCTTGTTGCATAATATCACTGAATTGTTTGCATAATGATTCATTTTAAGCACCAAAGATAATGCCATCAACATATATTTGAAAAACTAGAAAATCAGATGCATATGTTTTGAAGAATAAAGTAGAATCTAAATTTCCAATAGAAAAACCATTATCAAATAAATAGTTCTTGTGCCTTTCATACCAATTTCTAGGTGCTTATTTCAAACCATAAAGTGCCTTCTTAAGTTTGTATACATGATCACCTTTTTCCAATATTTCAAAACCTGGTGGTTGGGAAACATATACTTCTTCTTGGATTATCCCATTGAGAAATGCACTTAATACATCCATTTGAAAAAGTTTGATGTTTTTGTGTGCAGCTATAGCTAGTAACATTCTAATTGCTTCAAGTCTTGCTACTGGTGCATATGTTTCATCAAAGTCTATCCCTTCTTGTTGATTATGTCCTTGTGCTACTAGCCTAGCTTTATTTCTTACCACTTCTCCTTCTTCATTTAATTTATTTCGAAAAACCCATTTAGTTCCAATAATGGTTTTGTCTTGTGGTTTAGGAACTAAGTCCCATACGTCATTTTTAGTGAATTGGTTTAATTCTTCTTGCATTTCCATTATCCAATAGTCATCTTTGAGAGCTTCAGTTACCTTTTTAGGTTCAATTATAGAGACAAATGCCATATTTGCAACATCTTTAAAAGAAGAACAAGTTTTGACTTTATCATTTGGATTTCCAATGATTAATTCTTGAGGATGATTCTTAATGAGTCTAGGAACAGGTTGTGTTTCAACTTGGTGATTACTAGTAGTGTTTTTGTCATTATCATTAGGTATTGATAAATTTTCTAATTGATGAGTAGGATCAATTACTTCAAGATTTTTAGATTGTGGCTCTTCATGAAAAGAGATGTGAATTGATTCCTCAACTTTTCTAGAAATAGTGTTGTAAACTCTAAATGCTTTTCTATAAGTAGAGTATCCCAAGAAAAGTGCTTTATGTGATTTTGAGTCAAACTTGTCTCTATCCTCTTTTGTGTTTAGAATGTAGCATGTTGATCCGAAAGTATGAAAATAGTCAACCCTAGGTTTCTTATTATATATGATTTCATATGGTGTTTTCCTTAAATATGAATGAACACTTAATCTATTTAACACATAGCAAGATGTGTTTACCGCTTCATCCCAAAATGTTTTAGGTGTATTATGTTCAAGCATCATAGTCCTAGCCATTTCTTGTAGTGATCGATTTTTCCTTTCAACTATACCATTTTGTTGTGGAGTGTGTGGAGCAGAAAAATTGTGAGTGTAGCCTTGAGATGTGCAAAATTCTTCAAATAAATGGTTTTCGAATTCTCCACCATGATCACTCCTAATTGTACATATTTTGTTTTGTAATAGATTTTTAATCTTCGAACAAAATTTAATAAAAACTTGAATAGTATCATCTTTGTTTGCAAGAAAGTGTACCCATGTATATCTACTATAATCATCAACAATAACAAAACAATATCTTTTGCCACCAATAGATTGTGTCCGCATAGGTCCAAATAGATCCATGTGAATGAGTTCTAAGGATCTACAGGTGCTAAGTATATTTTTGGATTTAAAAGAGGTTTTTGTTTGTTTACCCAAAGTACATGGTTCACAATTTTCAGCTTGATCAAAAGACAAATTAGGCAAACCACGAACAAGATCATATTTAACTAGATTTTTGATAACATGTGAACTAGCATGACCCAATTTTCTATGCCATAGTTGTAAAGAATTTTCATTTGCAGGTAAGAATTTTCCAACTACAGATTGCATAGAGTTAGGTCTAAGAATATAAAGATTTCCAACTCTTTTTCCTTCATTAACAACATTTGTAGTACTTTCTATTAGTAACTTGCAACAGTTTTTGTTGAATAAAACATCATATCCACTATCACAAAATTGACTAACACTTATTAAATTATGGTGCAAGCCATCAACAAGTAAAACATTCTTTATTTCAAGATTTGTACCAATATTACCTATTCCAACAATTTTACCTTTACCATTGCCTCCAAAAGTGACTGTTCCACTTTTCTTTTCCTCAAAAGTTTGAAATGCATCCTTGTTTTCGGTCATGTGTTTGGAACATCCACTGTCAACCAACCAATCCTGCATTAAAATGTAGGTTTTGGTACCCATGTGATGGTCCGTTATGGTTAGGTACATATAATTTCAAATGGAACATGTCTTAACAAAGAAAGCTGATCAGAACTTCATTCGGTCGACAAACGTTCGACCGACATGTGTCTCGGTCAACCAATTTGTCGATTGAGAAAGTTGTTGTATTATAGATTAGAACTGAATAGGAGCAGGAGTCTGTTCGGTCGACCATTTTTTGATCGATTTTTGCTCCGATCGATCATTTCTCGACCGGAATAGCTTCTGTTTCACAAAGATTTCTGTTGTATATTTTGGTATGTCACAAGCATTTGCTCGGTCGAAGTTTTCTCGATCGAGAGTATCTCGGTCGAGCTTTTTGTCGACCGAAAATGTTTCTGTTTTGTCTCAGTAATCTGTTTATATCAGTTCTGAATTTAATACATGAAACTATTTGTTTGATTGAGATAAGACATTTTGATTTTCAAGAGTAAGCATTAGATCATATCTCAACTAAATTACATTCAAGTTGTCTAAGTTTGAGGTTTAGGGACCCAAACTAACTCACAATCCTTCTTCTTATACGGGCATGAAAAAGAGTAATGTCCAAGACGTAGACAAAAATGATAAGGAATAGAGTCAATTTCATTTCTCTTTCTAGGATTTTGAATTGTAATTTTAGGTACAAACATGGTCTTAGTCTTGGATGCTTGAGCTCTTTTACTTTTTGGAACATATCACAAGCCTCTTCTTCCATTGTAGCTAGAGGAATTTTTTAGAATATTATCAAGAATGTCATTTCCCTTTAAACCATTTATTTCTCTTTGTAGCTTAGCAATCTCATCCATCTTCTTATTTATATCTATTCTTGCTTTATCTAAATCGGATAATAGAGAGTTCCTTTCCTTAACAACATTATCATAATCTAGATGATTACATAGAATAGGTTTAGTCTGAAAATTATTTAGTTTAGCAAGCAAATCAACCTTTTATTGAGAAAGAATATCATGGTTCGTTTCTAAAGTAAGTAACTTTCTATTACAATCATTTAAGGATGTTTGTAAAGACAAATTTTCAAGATCAATATTGTTCTTTTCAGAAGAAAGATCATTTAATCTAGCATATAATTCCTCATTTGTTTTGGTGATCTTCTTTAGTTTCTTTTTGTAATCAACATATTTGTCATGAGTTTCTTGTAGACTAGCAATTAAATCTTCTTTAGGCAAGTCAAGAAGGCTATCTCTTGGGATTCATCATCATCTTCTTTTGCCATGAGACATTCCACCTTCTCTTCTCCACTTTCACTATCGCTTGACTCATCCCACGTAGCTTTATAAGATTTTTCTCCCTTCTTTTTGTGTGAGCTTTTCTTTCCTTTCTTTGCTTTAGGACATTCATTTTTTAGATGTCCTTTCTTTCCACATTCGAAGCACCTAGGAGGGGAAGAAGAAGAACTAGCAATTTTGTTAGATCGAAATCTTCTATATTTCTTACCATTAACAATTAGGGCTTCTTCTCCTTCTTCTTCACTTGTTTCATCACTTTCTTGGGTGATGATCTTTGAAGCTTTTAGAGCCATATCCTTCTTTCTTCCTTTTTGCAGTTCATGCTCTCGTCGTTCCTCTTCCTCCAAGGTTGCCTCATGTGCTTCTAGGTTGCCAATGAGTTGCTCCATCCTTAGTCGGGTGAGGTCATTTGCTTCTTCAATGGTAGTTACTTTGGGCTTGTACATGGGAGGAAGTGATCTAAGAATCTTTGAGACCTGGTATTCCTCACTAATCACTTTGCCTAAAGCATTCAAACCATTCATAATAGAATAAAATTATGCATACATTTCACTAATAGATTCATTTTGATCCATACGGAATTGTTCAAATTTCTATTTAAGCATTCCGATTTTAGAATTCTTTACTTGAACAGTTCCTTCATATGTTATAGAAAGTCTATGCAATATTTCATAATTCGTTTCACAATTTGATATTCTATTAAACTCACCAACTGAAATTGAGCAATAAAGTATACTTACAACTTTTGCATTCATTTGGGCAGACTTTACCGTATTGACATCCCAATTTGCATACTCCGTAAGAGGAAGTTCATAAGGAGTAGATACCATTCTCCATAAGTCCCAACTGATTCCTTGGAAGTAAAATTGCATCCTCCTCTTCCAGTAAGTGTAGTTAGTTCCATCATAAGTTGGAGGTATAGTCACGAGTGTTCCTTCCAAGTTGAGGTTGTTGAGCAACCCGTCACCCATTCTTCAAGACTTTGTTAGAGTTCCTTGAAGCCCTGCTCTGATACCAATTGAAAAACCACTAGAGGGGGGTGAATAGGGTTTTATGATTATTTTAAAGTAATTTAACTCAAACAACCACAATTGAAATAATAAGAAGGAGACAAGGTGTTTAGAGTGGTTCCAACCTTAGCAAATACCAAGGCAGTCAATCCACTACCCGATTGCTTACCCAACTGGGATTTTAAAAGTAATAAATTTTCTTAACTCTCAACGAAATTTACATAAAATTACAATACTTTCTACACCCTTTGGACAACCTTCACCTTGAAGTAGTTGCACCAACCTTGAAGCAGCCTTCTTGAAGTAACTTCAAGCTCCCCCTTGAAGTAGCTTCTCGTTGCAACAACCTTCTAGAAGTAGTCCAAAGATCTCCTTCTTCACCAAGAAGATAAAACCCTCTCTAATACACAAACTCCAACCCTAGGAGTAGCAAGGAGAGTACAAGCAATAAGAAAGAACAAGAAAGGAAATGGAAATTACAATTACCACTTTGAAGTACAAGGCTTGATTTGCCTATATCAAGCGTATAGATCTCCTAACCAATGAATATTGAAGTGTAGGTGTAGTGGATAGGAGATGCTAGCCTATAGGGCACAAATTTAGAGCAAGGGAAGCGAGTAGCCAATGCTAGTGTTGCTCAATAGCTCAAAACATATTGCAATTTGCAAGTATGTAAGCTCAAGTATTGCACAAGTGTGTTTTGGGTGTCCTATGGCTTGTCCTATTTATAGGAATGGCCTATGGATGCTTAAGGACATTCTAGACACTTTCTAGGGGGTTTTAAGTGCTCAACTAGTCGTTAGGTATCCATTATTTGCACTAACAATGGCTAGTTAATTAATTCTGAAAAGTGCAGACAGAGACATTCTCGGTCGAGGAATTGTCGACCGAGATCCCAGTCGGTCAAAGTTTTGTCGACCGAGGGACTGTCTAGAGTTAAGTGTATATAATGTTCTGATTCAACTCCCAACTACTTTGTCTACTGTGTCTAATGGCTACATGGGTCATTCTCGGTCAAAGAGTTTGTCGACCGAGAGTGTCTCAGTCGAGAAGTTGTTGACTGAGAATGACCATGTTTCAACATTTTAAACTAAGTACTAAGTGTGTGTATGAGTGTGCAGATGTGACACTATTTTAGGGGATGACCTATCTAAGTGTTGTGATTGGCTAAGGAAGATCTAACGCTTGATTTACATGATGTCTAAGTACTTGTACATTATATATTTGTACAAGTTTTACAATTGATTACATTCATGAAATTAAATCAATTTAGCATATGGATCTTCCAAATATTTGTCATCCACTTTATTCCTGCAACACTCAAGTAGCATGTTAGATCGACAAGAATGAAATGTTTGTCATTATCAAAACAAAGGAATTTAAATGATGTCCATTTAGCCAACAACAGGGTCGACTTTTTTGGAATAACCGACCTTACAAGCTCTTCTTTCTCAATTGAAATAATCTCAGTCGAAATATTTCTCGACCGAGATAGTTTACAGGGTCAACTTTTTTGGAATAACTGACCTTACAAGCTCTTCTTTCTCACTTGAAATAATCTAGGTCGAAATATTTCTCGATCGAGACAGTTTACATGGTCGGCTTTTTTGGAAAAATCGACCTTACAGGCTCTTCTTTCTCGCTTGGGTCAGATTTTTTACAACCTCTTGCATCAATGTTTACTCTGTAAGGTCGATTTTCTTTGGTCAAGAAAACCGACGATATAGAGTAAATTCTACAGTGATGACCACTTAGGGGTCGGTTATAAAGTGATGCTACAGGCTTAAAAAAAATGACGCTACAGGCCATTCCTGTACTAGTGATTTTTCTTATTACTATCTCATACCGCACTTATTGTTGGAGTTTTTCTCTTCTTATGTGAAATTCACACATTAAACCATTCTAATAACATAGATTTATCACTCTTTTACCATATCATCTTCTAGAGACACAATTTGAAGAACTCCTTTTTATGTTATTTACATTCAGATTTAACTCTCATGGTGTAAGATCTTTTTCTTTAATCACCAAACACATAGGTTTTTGATGAGTTAAGATATGATTTATAACTTTCTTTAATGGTAATAGTAATACATTTTCACCATATATTATTTCTTATTTATTATGCTCTTTGGATTGTTTCAAACTGACTACTTGGTTAGAGTAATCAGAAAGATAAAAATCAAAGAGTTCCACACTTACCTTTTCTTCAGTAATTGAATACTTGACCAGGGCATCCAAGTATTGAGTTTAGGCAATATGCACTATGTTCATGTCATGTTAATCACTTAGTTATCATAAAAATCCACAGTGAACCCTAAGATCTGATGCCACCAAATGTTGAAACCCACCACACAGAATGAGATTACTCAAAACTAAAACATGATTGATAACTAATTAATCATATCACTAAAAGGGCCATAATTAAAACCAAATTAATCTTATTAAACATGTGCAAGAACATTTACATAAAGGCCCAACATCTTGCATAAAAGCATATACTATACTAGGTATCTTTACAACTATATCATGATCTCAATCAAAACTGATATATAGAAGGTGTTATCCACATATACATCATGTCCAAACAATAGGATGTTATTGAAAATTTGAGTCAATTGAAAATCATCTACAAAACCTTCCCACTTGATCTGAGAGTATAGGGACGACTCAAGGACAAAGTAGACAATTAGGGAACCTACTTATATGTATCTCCAAATAGCTCCTCCTCGCTACCACGGGTCTGACAATGTTGTTGACGATCACCTAAAAATATGTGGTGACCCACAAAGTGAGACCCATGTCCCAATGAGAGATATAACTCTCAACAAAATTTATTACTTACATTAGATGATTGTAATTAAACAAATAAAGTAGATAATATGGAGTATTTGAAATACCAAATATAACCTTTACTATGAATAGTTACAACCAAAGTCTTATTTGCATGATTGGAATATTACCACTATATACAAAAGATTAGACATAGCTAACACCATAAGCACAGTTGATTTCTCTTACCGCATTATACATCATCTAAATATAATTTTGTAACTACTTACCATATTTAACCAATATATTTACAAATATGTCTTCTCAGAAGTGTGGGCAACAAATTGGGTTGTCAATCCCCTCTAGATGGCAAAGATAATAGATCTGAAAATTAAATTATTGGATGTAGATGCATGCAACATAAGATTCCTACTACTTATGTTTTGAAGGCATTGAAGGAGAGAAATTGAGTTGTTAGTAAGAACACCAAAGTATCAATAGTGAAAGGTGGAAAATGATAGTGATTAGCCTCACAAGCATCTCTATGTTTATGAACCTTCCGTGTAGTAGTTTTAGAAGCTGCTTGTCCAACTTTAAATTTATCAGAAATGGTGCATGCCAATGTGGAAACACCAGTGAGTTCAACACAGGTGTGTCATCCATATGTCCAATAAAATAATAAGATACCAATAGGTTGTTGTGAATGCATACCATCTGAGTGTGTTCCAAGGAAAGCAATAGGGGCTTCCTTCAGGGACATTATCCCAACACGGGGGATAAGGTCAAAAAGGGAATCATGAACAACATCATGTTGTGACTTATATACAAGTCGTGTACGAAAATGTACAACTTGAGCACCAAAGTTCTCAAGGTCTACAAAGTTGTAGAGAGAGAAAAGTTCATTTCCAGGATATAAAGGGATCATAAGATGATACCGGAGGATAGCTTGAGACTCTACCGGAGACGTAGACATGTCAAGGTCATCAATGGGAACAACAAGTAAGTAATCTTGTGCATGATCTGCTTATAGAGAAGCAAGAATGGCTTGTTGTCGCATGGATAGGTCGCTTGTGGTGATTTGTTGCATAACTATTTTGTAGTAAGCATCTACCAAAATAGATTGGGTCTTTGGTGTGGAAGAAGGCATACGTGACATTCTGGACTAGCTAAAAGATAGGAAGATATTGTATCTGAGTGCATCTATGGAAGAGAAGGATATATCACTAGAAATAGATTCATCCTCTTGCAAGATACAATCTTGAAGATCCTATGTGTGGGTCTGAGAGGAAACATAAGCAATCTAGAAGACATCAAAGGAAGACTTCATTTGCTAACCCCTGAAATGCATGGGAATAGTAGTCAAGCGCTACTATAGATTACCAATCCATGGATTGTCACCAACCACAATACATGTAAGGCATTGGAAAAGACCACGATCAAAATCATTTGTCACAAAAGAAATTGAGGTTGGGGATTCATCTAAAGATCAAACAACATCTTGGGCATCACAACACACTAGGAGAGAAAAAGCTCACATTGTGGATCCTGAAGTAAGGTCAATGGATCCATCATAGAAAGAGTTTTGACTACACATTTTCTATAGAAAATCCCTACCAAAGGTTGGGTCCTTGAAAATAGGACCACCTAGAATCTTCACTCCATGCTCAGGTCGAGATATGTCTACATGAAACATACACACACCTACATCTCACCTAGGATCAGTAGACACAAAATATTTTTGTCTTCTTAGTATTTAGAAGAATACCAAAGGATGGGCCATGAGATTGGATTAAAGAGAATGCCTTGGAAACCTCTTCAGTATCACCAATGAGGGTGCCATCATCAACATAGAAATTGAGAAGATTAAGGTGAAATTAATCCATTACTTGCAAGATTAGAGGATGGAGAGCCAGTGCAAAAAGAAGAGGCCCCAATGAATCTCCTTATTGGGCACCGATTGTAGAAAGAAGAGGTTCATCTTGATCCATATAGAGGAGAGCAAGGAAGCTATAGAAAAACTCCACATAGTGTGCAATAGCAAGACAATGAAGATGAACCTCCTGTGATATGACTGATCTACCAACCATATTAAAGGCATTGATGAAATCAATGAGGGCCATTGTGAGGGTGGTGGAATGTTGTTGGTCAAGGACAAGGCAAGTGACTACATGTAGGAAGGCTTCAATGCCCCCAAAAATACCAACACCAAACTAATAATCCTTTAGGTAAGAGATGGTGTCTGATAAGACACCCTTTGATGCAACCTTAGAAACAAGGCAGCACCAAATCGTGCCCACTACTATGAGACAAATGCCATTTTTTGGATTGAGAAGAGGATTCAAAGGAGGAATGGAAACATAGGGTGCTCGGGAGATAGGACAGTAACCAAGAAGCCGAATATTGACCACAATTGAGATTACATTCAAGAACTCATCTTTAAATGTTGTTGTTGTCCCACACATGACATCAATAAGCTATTGTGCATGAAGTCCATCGTGAGCACAAGTAGTCCCTTTTTGTAAGTATAAGATGATATCTTCAACCATAACATGATAGGACACAAAAGGAGAGAAAGGGATATAAGAAGGAGGTTGCACCATAATTGAAGGTAGTTGAGGGTGCTTAGCTTCAAGATCTAAGAGTAGTAGTGTTGTCTGGGGCAACACCATGAGAGGATAGAACATGTATTGCTGAAGAAAAATGTCCATCCTTAATCATATATTTGGATCAAGAAAAATGTCCATCTAATATTAAAAGAGACAAAGAAAGGGTTACCATCCAATGTGAATCGTAGTGTAACCCTAATAGATATGTTTCATGACTTAATTACATCTTTTATTAAGGCTTGGGGAGTTTGAGGTGTACCACTAAACCTTCTAGATGATCACTGCGAAGTCACAATCAGATTTGTACAAGATCTAGGAGAGTAGACATTGTAAGATCTCTTACCCTCTGTCAGTACAAGTCCACTGCAGTGACATGTAGAGACATTTTAGTCAAGCTACAATTATCCTACTCTACCCTGGGTACACATGCCACAATTCTAGAAACCAAGGTGTTCAACCCTATCATCTGAGGTACGGCCGATTCCTCCATCAATCACATCACATATACAAATATTTAATCATCTGACACACGGCCTCGACTACTCTATAAAACATTAGGATCCGGATGACAAGGATATACCCTCCCTTCACCCCCATATACTGAATAGTATGTGACTCTGAGTTTCCCTTATGGAGTACTCATTTTACTATCCAGCAAGTCCTGACACTAGAATAGTTCTACACCATAGGGAACTACATCATTAGGGTTTTACTTGATTAGTTAAGCTAATTGGGTGAATTTTGACTGCATCAAACAAGTTTACCTACAATCAACTACATTGTTTATATAAGAATCATTGGTATATAACAATTCCAACATATATAAAATGTATGAAATATATTCCATATCACAACATCATAATCTACAAGTCCAATGTCATCCTTGAAAAGGACTAACTTCCATTAGGATTAAAAAAAAACCCAACAAATGCCATTTGTGAATAGGCTATATTCACATTAGGGTCAAAGCATGCCAAAAGTCATTCAGGATAAAACAACATTACTAGAAGTAAGAACATCATTATCATTCATTACCCTACCGAGGGTTCAACAGATCTCCAAAAAAACCTATCATATTCAGACCCAACATAAGGTTTATCAATCATAAGAGTTATGACATTCTCAAGAGTAAACACAACAAAGTTATCTTTAGCAATATTAATTGTGTCCATTCATCATTTCAACATTAGCAGAAGATAGAGGTATTAAACCAACACCACATAAATAATACAAGAATGATTCAACTTTGTAGATTGGATTTGGATCACAATTCAACATTGATAGATAAAGCATCCATTCATAATCACACTTAGGAATTATATAGGTTAACCATTGTTTCATTAACACTCTTCATAAACACATAGGTAACCATCATTTAATTAATACTCTTAGGTAATCCACCAATTATTTAAACTCATACAGAAATACCATCTATTCATTCTTATACTTAGTCATAAACATAAGTTCTTATACTTGGAATCCCCATCAAATTGTTGATGTACCTAGTCAAAAGAAAACTGACGTATTGTTAAAGAATTTAGCCAAAAGGATAACCATTAGGTCACTGATGAACTCAATCAAAAATAATACCATTGAATCATCAAAATTAATTAGACAAAAACATAACATCGATTCATTAGTGGACTTAGACAAAACATAACCATCGGTTAATTTATGTACTTAACAAAAGGAATTCATCGGTTCAAAGATAGAAAAACCATTAGATCATGTTCTATGTAAAGCATCATTTTATTCACCAAGTAAACTAATCGATTCATTAGAATACATAGAAGAAGAAAAAACAAAACCATCAGATCATTAGGATACTTAGTTAGAAGAAAATCCATCGGATCATGAGAGTACATGGTTAAGATTGGTCCATCAAATTATTAGAGTACTTAACCAAAATCAAAACCATCACATCATGGTCAGCAAGATCATCAATTCATTTGCTTAACATCACCCTTATATTATTGACTTACATATCCATTCATTCATTTACCATGTAGTATAAAAGTTTCCCACTCTAGGTAACACCATCACCTCCTACTTTAATAAAACCATTGTTCCAATGATAAGTATATCATTTGATTTAGAGACTAACTTTAACCATGTAGGGAAATACGACATCAACAAGACAATAGAAACAAAAACTTTACTGACATATTTCTCATTAACCAACGGATTGCATCAATAACTATGTAATGGAAAGGATGGTATCACGAAGACGTACCTAGTCCTGAAGCAAGTCCAATGACAATCCTTGTTGATGTAGATGTGCACTCTTTCTTAGATGGTGTCTATGCAGCTCCTGGTTGCACTAGGACTCATTTTACTTCTCCTCCACATATAGCAGACCGAACATAGTCGGCTGTAGAAACTCATGTTGTCATAGACTGTTGACTGACGTCACCCTCCTTAGCAACATGAAACGACCACCTTGCCTCTAGAGTAGTCCACATGGACCAACTAAAACACATATTGTCTTGCTAGAACAGACACAAAGGAGTTGTCCCTCCCATTGGTGTACTAGTCACAAACCTACTCTCCCACAACAATGAACCTCAGTTGTTTCTCTCCCGTGGCTATCCCTCCCTAGTCGGGTAGGACTTTCTTGGGCTCTCTTGGTTACCACAACTAGAGAGGACAATAATTGTCATAGATACTAATTCTCAATTGTCTGTGTTGTGTTTTGGGAATCTCTTAGTAACCCTCTATTCATAGACGGGGTTAGGGTCATGGTATTTAATCTATGTGGGAGTGGAAGGGGCCGGAAGATCTTGAATTTCTCCAACAACTCTAGAAACCTCGCAACCTGTGACACTCCAAACGGTCATTTGGTACACCCACACGATCATCTGGTGTGTGAGATGGTCATCTAGCCTTGAGAGATAGTCATCTGGAATTGTGAGATGGTTGTCTGGAACTGCGAGACGGTCGTCTGATATTTTCCCAATTGCATACCACATTGGCAATTTGATTCCAAGTAATATTTCATATTAATTCCTTGTACTACAAGCATTGTGTAATCAAAACAAGTTTGAGATACTTCTAGAACATTTGCCCAGCCCAACCGAACCATCTCAACCAGGCGAGACTCCCATTTTTCTTACCCAGATGCCCATTTGGTGGGTCGAGTCAAACCAATCGGTTCAACTGGTCGGCTCATAGAGAAGAACTCATCCAATTCAAATTATCATCAACCTGATGTCCCAAACAGCCATCTCAACTCTTGAGCCTGTCTTTTGGTATCCCAAATGGTCATCTCACCCTGGGAAATGACCGTCTGGAAATATAGACATGATAGACAGCTGATTTTTTGCATGAATTAAGTACCTAAACACTTTAGTAATCCATCCAATCATCATTCAAGATCAAAATCATCTTCTAGATGAGTTCAACTATGTGTGAGCCTATAGGTCCCATATTATGTTGGCAGTGAATGTCCATAACAAATTATGACATCACAAGCAATGAGAAATGTCTAGTAACCCATAATTCTACCCAAATAAATGGAAAGTTGGAGAACAACTTTAACCGAAAATATGTTCATAGTGTTATAGCATTTTGTAGTTCATTTGTCACTGATATCCAGATTGCACTAGAGGCATGGAGTAGCCATCCTCATTCTTATTTAATCTTGTTTCTTGAACTAGAGAAGACTATCTGAGATATATGTAAGCTCAATATCACATATTGACTCACATGTGTCTGGCCACACATTTTCATAGTCTCGATAATCAAGAGGCCTTGGATATAATATTCCCTTAGGAGGGACAAATCCCATCTCTATCGCTCACAGTGAGTCCCAATGTGTCACATTCACCCAATCATCACCTTTATAACAACCCATGTTTCAAGTTTGATCATGTCAAAGCATACTAAATGACATGTAATGAGTGTAGTGATTTCAGGTCTAAGAACCACAAAAACCACCATCACTATAAGATGTGATTCCAATTTTCCTAGTTAAGGATTCCATGTATCACTCTTATGGTGGATCTGTCTGATACACTTTTATCTAACATGTATATGTTTGCTTGGTTTGATATCACCATATCATGATTAGTGAGATTCTGTCATCAACCGACTCACACTCTGATCTTATTTGTCATTTTTGTCTATTTACCTTCCACAATAACAACCGATCAGTGACATAACAAGAATGTATATACTGATAGCATCTATAAAATCTCATTGTCCAGGTCCTCAACCTAAAGACATACAATCATTGAGTAATATAATTCTCTGGAGATTTATTATGTTATTTGAATATATCAATACTTAATAGATATAATAAATTGGAAGCTTGCCTTTATTAATAATCAAATCATATACAAGTTAATCCATTACAATCATCATATGATTTGCTCCAGGGCATACATATCAACAGACCCCCACTTTCACTTAAAGACAATCACCCAGAATCTTATTTCGAGTCACTGAACTTGACCATCATGCTTCTTCTATGAAAATGCTTTAGATAAGATATCAACAACATTGTTCTCACTTGGTACACTACAAATATTTACATCTCCTCACTATATAATGTCTCATATGAGATGATACCGCCTTTGTATATGCTTTAAGTGTTGGGTTCATTAGCTTGTACAACAGCTCCATTGTTGTCACAATATAGCTCAATTGCATCGTTGATGCTTGGAATGACCCCAAGTTTTCTAATGAACTTCTTGAGTAACTCTTCCAACTTACAACTCTATTGTTTAGGAAAAACCCAAATCCTGATTGTGATTTATAATAATCTCTTACAGTATGAAAGCTTGCACTAGTGTAACCTCTTACCACCAACTCTTCCTCTCATTCGTAGACCAAGAATTGATTCTTGGTCCTTCTCAAGTACTTGAGGATGTTCTTCACAACTATCTTGTGAGCATCACTTGGATCTGACTAATATCTACTCGTCATTCTCAGGGCATATGAGACGTCTAGATGGGTGCACAACATCACATACATGATGGATCCAATTGCCAACACATATGGAATCACACTCATGCACTCCCATTCTTCACAAGATCTAGGACACTGAACTTTACAGATGGTCACTGCATGCAACCCTGGCAGGTTTCCTTTCTTTGAGTTCTCCATGCTGAACCACTTCAACACTTTGTTAATGTATGTGCTCTGACTTAGTCCAAGAAGTCTTCGGGATCTATCTCTATAGATATTTATCCCCAAGACATAGGATGCTTCTCCCATGTCTTCCATAGAGAATGTATTTCCAAGCCATGTCTTCACCTTTTGTAAAGTAGGGATGTCATTCCCCATCAAAACAATGTCATCTACATACAATATGTAGAATACTACCATGCTCCCACTAACCTTCTTTTACACACAAGGTTCATATTCATTTCAAATAAAGTCAAACTTCTTGACTGTCTCATCAAAATGAAGATTCCAACTCCAATATGCTTGCTTCAATCCATAGACTGACCTTTGTAGCTTACATACTTTATTTGCAAACTTTAGAATTATAAAACCCTCAGGTTGTATCATATACACATCTTCAACAACATTCCCGTTAAGGAATGTGTTTTAACATCCATTTGCCAAATCCCATAGTCATGATAAGTGCAATAGCAAGCATGATCTTGATGGACTTAACCATGGCCACTGGAGTTTGTCATCGTCAAAACCTTGAAATTGTCTGAAACCCTTTGCCACCAATCTTCCCTTATAGGTTTGAACTTTTCCATTCATGTTGGTCTTCTTCTTGAAGACCCATTTTCACCCTATGGGTTTTACCCCTTCAGGTGGATCCACTTAAGTCCATACTTTGTTGGTATACATGGATTCCATCTCAGATCTCATGGCCTGAAGTAATTTCTCAAACTTTGGTCACTCAATAGCATCTTGATAGGATATTTTCTCATCATCTATGACCAATTCACTACCTTCCTAAGTCACAAGATATCCATATCTCTCAGGTTCAAGGTGTGTCCTATTATATCTATGAGGTTAATGTGTTACTTGAGGAATTTGATATTACAAAACAACTTGTGAGTCTCTTTGTTCCTCTTATACATCTATCGGTTCAATGATCTCTTATTGGTCTTAAAACTCTTCGAGATCCACTTTCCCCCCACTGATTCTTTGGAAATAAATTCCTTTTCTAGGAATTTAACGTTTTTGGCAATAAGTATTTTGCTGTCAGTTGGGTGGTATAAGTAGTATCCCCTTGCCTCTTTGGGATATCCAATAAAATAACATTTATCAGACATAAGGACAAGCTTTTTAGGAAACATGTTCATAACATAAGCTTCACATACCCAAATCTTCATGAAAGACACAACGGAACATTCCCCATGCCATATCTCATATGGTGTCGTTTGAACAAACTTAGATGGTACTCAGTTAAGCATAAATGTAGCGGTTTCATGAACATACCCACAGAAGGTAGTTGGAAGATCGGCAAAACTCATCATTGATCACACCATATCCAGTAATGTGTGATTCCTTCGTTCTAAAACACCATTATGTTGTGGTGTTCCAAGTGGATTCCATTGTGATACAATACTATGAGCTCTCAGAAGATCCTCAAACTCTATTCTTAAGTATTCTCTACCTCGATCAGATTGAAGTGCCTTAATACTTTTGCCAAACTGATTCTACACTTCATTCATAAACTCTTTAAACTTTTCAAGAGTTTCTAACTTATGTTTCATAAATGAACATAACCATACCTACTGAAATCATTGGTGAAGGTAATGAAGTATTGATAACCACCTCTAGCAATTGTTCTAAAAGGTCTACACAAATCAATATGTATGAGTCCTAATAGATCACTAGCTCTCTTAGTGATACCACTAAATGGAGTCTTGGTCATCTTTCCCACAAAATAAGATTCACATCTCTATATTGATTCAACATCAAAAGAGTCCAGATAACTATCTTTATGGAGTCTAGATATGAGATTCTCATTTATGTTCCCTAGACGACAATGCCAAAGGTATGTTTGGTTTGAGTCATTGAGTTTTTGTCTTTTGGTATTTACTTTATATATGCTTGTCTCTATATCTATCAAGTACAGACCATAAGACATTGGGGTGCTTCCATAAAACACCCATCTTTACTATTAGAACATCTTCCATTCTTTATCAGAAATTAGAATACTTTCAATTCCAAACAAGATACATATATGATGTTCCTATTAATGGCAAGTACATAATTGTAGTTCTCTAACTGTATTACAAGCCCACTTGGTAGAGATAACTCACAAGTTCCAATTAAGCTAGCCACAAATTTTGTGCCATTTGCAACTCGCAATTCTACCTCACCTTTTTCTAAAGGTTTACTTATTTTCCAATCCTTCACATTTGAGAAAATGTGTTATCCACATCCGGTATCTAGTACATGTGATTAGGAAGTAGTAAAGTTAACCTCAATAACATATATACCTAAAGTAGAGATCTCAATCCCTTGCTTCATTTTCCTAGGTTTCCTTATCCTTCTCCTTATTTTGAGTGCAAAAGATTTGGACTTTAGATTAGTCATAGAATGCTTCTTGGCCTTGCCTTTGTCCTTGGACTCAATTCCATTGATCATCGTCATGGATTTATCCATCTTCATTTGTGCTTTGACACTTATCAAAATGTTAACCAACTCTGATAAGAGTCTAGCCATGTTACTCAAGTGATAACACTCGATAAACTAGCTATATGATTTAGGCACTTATTGTAAAATCATATCTATGGCCAACTCTTGCCCTAAAGGAAATCCTAGTTTCTCTAGATGCTCCACATGCCCAATCATATTGAGCACATGAGGCTCTACTAGATCTCTCTCTTTAAGTTTGCACTCAATTAGTACCTTGGAGACATTGTATCTTTCATGCTTATCATGTTGTTTATCCAACTCATAGTTCGTACAACCCAACATAAGGATCTTCATGTTCACAACATCATTGGCATGCTTCAAAGAAGCATCCATGTCAGTCTTAGGTGAATTTTGGAGTGGATACTGACACTGGTGTTTCAAGAACATGCAAAACACTTCCAAAGGTCCTGAACCATTTTTGGAAATAAATCTCATTTAATTCATCTAATTGCGATGGTTGATTGTTTTCCATTTGATTCTACAAGAGAAAATTTGCATTTGTCAAAAAATCCCTTTTTAATTTGATTTGATTTGAAAAAGTCGATATTAATTAGGCCTTTAATTACTATTGCTCCCACTATTTTATTCAAATTGATAGCCCTCAATATCAATTCAGAATATTGCAGCATATATATTCGATTAGGCTAAGATCTAATTTCAAGAAATCATGATCCATCTTGGGTTGTCACCCACTACTTGATTCTATCAGGTAGGCAACTTTTTCCAATTGCATCATATGCAACTCTTAGATAGATGATATGTGCAACTCCTTACCATTGATTATATGTATTCTTCTAGGTTCTTAATCTAATTAAGATCACCTAGTTAAGCTTGGACCATAATCCAACATGATAGACTATGCACCCTGCTACGACAGACCCACATATCTACAACCACACTTCCATGAGATAGATGGTGCACCATGCTAGGGCGTTCCCATGCTTAATTGATCAAGATTTTCATATGTGTTTCTTATGGAAAGAATCTAAGACTTCATATTTAAATGACGATGTTTGTAGAATACATATACATTAACCAATCACCACATATATATTATGTATCATATACATGCTATAACCTACAACGAAAACATGCAATAAACATAAAGTGATGATTATGTCTATCCTAATGTAATTCCTTGGAGACACAAGGAATTACCACAACCTAGGTCTACATCACATGCAAAAACCTATTGTTGATGAAGATCCATGTTTGCCAATATGGGTTCACTAGTTCAACCTTTGAACCAGTCGGTTGGTCATCTCCAGCTGGTCATTTGGCTCCTCCAAATGGTCAGTTGGTTATTCTATAGCCAGTCATTTGGCTCCTCCAAACGTCCATTCGTCTAGTCCTTCATGCTCCTATCAGTTCGCCAACCAATCATTTCAGCCTCGCCATACGGTCGCCTCAGACCCTCCGTCTGGTCGGTTCAACTCCTTCGTGTGGTTAGTCGGTGTCCATTTTCTTCATAAAAACAAATAAGTAAACTATATTACTTTTACATAATTATTGAGAAACCTCAAGTTACATTCTAGGGGAGCAAAGGTAGAAGAGAATAATACTTTTAAATTGGGAAGATAAGAGAGAGGTCGTAGACCGAGATAAATAGGATTAACCAACCACACACAACCATGCATAGATAATAGGGATTATTGGTCATAACCATGACGCACATCCACCATCAAAACTCAATTTTAGTGTGATGCATGTAAATTGCATATATATCATATCATATAAACATATATTCATTTGAGTTATTATGTGGTGATTAGTCAGACGCGCACATCCACAAATTTAAATATTCACATCACATGCAATAATTAAACTCGTTAAAACCAAAAATACAATCATATCGATTATTTCAAAACATAATTAATTTATATGGCTCTGATACCACTATAGAGAAACATGGCATCATATAGGCAGTGGAAACAAAAATTTTACTAACATATTTCCCATTAACCAGTAGGTCACATCAATAACTATGCAAGGGAAAGAATGGTTTCACGAAGATATACCTAGTCCTGGAGAAGGTCTAGCAACAATCCACATCGATGAAGATGTGCACTATTTCTTGGACAATGATTATGCAGCTCTTGGTTGCACTGGGACTCGTCTAACTGGTCCTCCACGAACAATAGACTCATACATCATCATCTGTAGCATCTCCTATCGTCACAGACTACTGGTTGATGTCATCCTTCTTAGCGATGGGCAAAGTCAACCTCACCTCTAGACAAGTCCACACATACCAACTAGAACTCATGTCATCCTACTAGAACTGAAATGAAGGAGTTGTCCCTCCTGTTGGTGTACTAGTCACCAACCTACTCTCCCACAACAATGACCCTCAGTTGTTTCCTCTCCCATAGTTGTCCCTCCCTAGTCAGGTAGGACTTTCTTGGGCTCTCTGTTATTACAACCATAGAGGACAATAATTTCCAGAGGCTCTGATTCTCAATTATTTGTGTTGTGTTCTGGGAAGCCCCCGGTACCCCTCTATTTATAACAGGGGCTAGGGTTAGGGTTCCCAATCTATGTTGGCTAGGATGAATATGCATTCATCAAAACTCAACTACATCAATATGTCTCCAACAAAATAACTTCACAAATTGTCCATTGTGGAAGTAATAGGAAGATCTCGAGTTTTTGCAATAATTCTAGAAACTTTGCAACCTAAGATGCTCCAAATGGTCATATGGTACACTTAGATGGTCGTCTTGCACACAATCATCTCACACTATGAAATGGTTGTCTGACAGATTCCCAATCACACACAAAATTGACAATTTTATTCCAATTAATATTACATGTTAGTTCCTTGCACCACAAGAATTGTGCAATCGAAACTAGTTTGGGAAACTTCTAGAAATTTTGTTCAAAACAACTGAGCCATCTCACCTAGGAGAGATGCCTATCTCACTCCACTAGACACATGTCTAGTGAGTGGAGTTGAACCAAACGGTTCATAGAGCAGAACTTAGCCAATTCAAATTTCTCATCAGCTTGATGTCCCAAATGGCTGTCTCAACTCTTGAGTTGATCATCTGGTATCTCAAACGGTTGTCTCATCCTATGAGTTGGTTGTCCGGTAGTACAAACATCACAGAAAATTGATTTGTTGCATGAATTGAGTACCTAAACACTTTAGTAATCAATCCAATCATCATTCAAGATCAAACTTCTCTTCTAGATGAGTCCCTGTGTGTGTGACCCTATAGTTCCCATATTACATTGGCAATGAATGTCCATAGCAACTTATGACATCACAAGCAATGAGTGGTGTATAGTCACACATCATTTCTACCCAAGTAAATGGAAATTTGGAGATCAACTTCAACCTACAATATATGCATGGTGTTATAGTGTTTGTATAGTTCCTTTGTCACTAATGTCTAGATTGAACTAGAGGTATGGAGCACTCATCCTCATTATTATTCAATCTTGTTTCTTGAACCATATTAGACTGTCAGAGATTTATGTAAGCTCAAATTCACATATTGACTCTCATGTGTGTGGTCACAAATTTCTCAGTCTCGCTAATTATGAGGCCTTGGATATCATACTCCCTTAGGAGGGACAAATGACATCTCTATCATTCACAGTCAGTCCCCATGTGTCACAGTCACCCAATCATAACCTTGATAATACCCCATGTTTTAGGATTGTGTTTAATGATGTCAAAGCATACTGAATGACATGTGATGAGTGCCATGATTTTAGGTCTAAGAAACACAAACACCACCATCAATATAAAACATGATTCTGACTTACCTAGTTAAGGTTTCCATGTATCACTCTTATGGTGGGTCTATCTGATACACTGTTCTCTAACATGTATTTGTGTGCTTGGTTTGATATTGTCATATCACGACTAATGAGATTCTATCCTCAACCAACTCACACTCAGATCTTTTGTGTCATTGTTATCTATTTACCTTTCACAATAACAACCAATCACAAACCAAACAAGAATGCATATACTCTTAACATTTGCATGATCTCATTGTTGAGGTCCTTAACCTAAAGTCATATGTCATTGATTAATATCATTCTCTAGACATTTATTATGTTATTTCATTATCTCAAAACTGCATAAATAGAATAAATGGGAAGCTTGGCTTAATTAATAATCAAATCATTTACAAGTCATGCCATTACAATCATCATACGATTGGGTCTCATACCAATAGACCATCTATTTCAACACTAAGTAATACCATTGATTTCTATACCTATGGGAGAAATCAATTATTCAAACTAAGTAAAAACCATCCTTCCATATCTTCAAACCAAGGTAGTTCATGTCTATACCATTAGGAACATTTATATGATCTAAGGATAGTTTAACAACACACAAATATCATGCATGAATGTAAATTAGTGCACACAAGATCATGTATTTCCATAGTACCAAGTTTTTAGGGTAAGATCTTTATAGAACAAGTTAAAAATAAGAAAGAAATAGGATGGTCATTATATAACTCGCTTGAAGGATAAATATGAACGTCCAAATAGAAAGGTGACTCAAGAAGAGAAGATGAAAACCCTATCTTTTCACTCCCAAAGCTCCAAAGTAGGTCTTTTCTTAAAAAAAAAGGTAGATCTAGGGCAAAGAGAGAAGAAAATGGTTTCTTCAACCACATGCACGACCTTCCATCAAGAACTCTAGCTGAACTAGGTTAGAGGAGAAGATCTTACTTGGTTAGGGCAAGAAACTAGGTTATAAGGCTCTAGATATGCTTGATCCAAACCCTAGAGCAACATGCATCCATGATCCATCCAAGCTTCGGCCTCCAAGAGCTTCTCCTTAAAAAAATGATGGTCGAGGGTCTCTTTAGAAGCAAGACAAAGATAAGGGTTGCAAAGGGTTCATTTGAGGGTTATATGGAGGGTATATATCCAAGATGAGAGAGGAAGGGGGTCAAAAGGTTGAAAAACTAGCTTGCCAGTGTCAAAACTCAAAATCCATATTATACATGCATGTCAGGACTTCCATCAGATCTTTACCAAGGTTATCCATTGATCCATGCCTTGGTGAAATCATCAAGATGTACTATCACATAACCCATCAAATCATTCACCTACTAGGTGATACCATCAGATTTCTAACATACTTAGAAAAATCACCACTCAGGTGAGAAACCCTAAGTTCTCAACACTATAGCGAAAGCGCAAAATATTTGATGGTGCATCTAGGAATCCAAAGGTGAAACTATATCAAACATTATGTAGAGTACCATGAAGCACAACATGCATGTGTTTGAAAGTACATGTAGAACCCTAGAAATGGGAAAATTGCATAAAGGTCTACATAAACACATAAATTGTAAAACTTAAGTAAACAAAGTCCAAACTAGACCAAGTTTGAAACATGACCTTATCAAATGATGCGAAGCATAAATTTGGGTTTGATCAAGGAATTAATCACCCAATTATGTTAATCGAGCATGTTTAACCATAAATCTAGGCCATAAGTTTAACAATTAACTCCTACTTTGACCTTTGTGGTTTCATCGCAAAGTCTAGGAGGGGAAGGATCTTGGAAAACATATTTTCTTAAGCTTCATGTTCTTTTTTTGTTTTTTTTGTAGGGGATAATATCGTGTTTTTTCCTCCCAAACCATGCACTTTGAACCTTGAAATTCTATTGGTTTGGTCATTTCATGCCAGGCATCCTAAAATCATAGGGAGGGGCATATTCATTCTTTTATTCTAGTTTTACTTAAATATCAATAATCATACCAACCTAATAGATACGTATATTTATTCAAGTGTCAAATTAATAACAAAATACATTCTTCTATCCTAAACTATAAGGGACTTATCTAGCTAGGTTTCAATATCTTAATCAATTGTATTCCAAATTTGATTTTTTAGGTTGTGTATGTTTAATAGTATGTTAACCCTAATATTAGGTGGAAGTATTCTTGGGTGCCTTGATACCTCAATGTGGACCTAGGGTTCCACCATTGACCTTTTAGGATTGGAGTACAATTATGTGCATCTACTCCATTGTAATTGGGAATAGAATGAATGGATCCCTAATTTGTTACAAATGAGTCACAAACATGATCTCAATCCTCTTTTGGAATCCTTTTTGAGATGTTATTTAGTATATCTTGAGTTCCTGTGTTGATATATAAGATTATTGAAACCTTTATTTTGATTCCATTGACCCCAATTATATTTTATATATGTTCACATTTTTCATATTTGAAATGATTTGGAAAAAAATTAAACTATATAGTTTGCATTCACTATTTATTGATGTGAAATGTAGACTATTTATATCTACAATAGTTCTTCTTATGGACAAACATTCTTTTAGGAATTGGTTTTTATTTCTCCTTCTACATTTAATGCCACGAAATGAGGTTTTATTCCTCCTATAAGGAAATATAGTTTTCTCCCCTACCATGCTTTATATATTGGAGATTGACGTTTTCTTTCTTCTACCAAGGTTGGAATTGATGTTGTCCCCTACGTACTTCACATAAGGCCATTTTTTATAGTGATATATATCTAATTTTATATTTGTTGCAAATTATAAAAGATAAGAATCTTATGTTCATTTATTGTCTCTTTAATAAGTTAAATGCATAATTTCTCTTGTTATCATTTTTCTTGACTTAAGTTCATACTTGTTTATACCCCCTTCTTGAGTGGGAACAACTTCTTATCTGTACCTTAATTTCCAAGTTATTCTTTATTAAACATTCCAATATTTTACTAATAATTCTTTCATTTCTTCCTTTTCTAGGTGTTTTTCCTAAACCACCCATGTATGGGTGACTTAGAGAAGATGTCTTGAGAGGGCTTAATAGAAGATTTGAGACTTTAGGAATAACTCATGATGGTAATTTCCTCTATATTTTCTCCTTTGGTATAATTTAGTTGTGCATTCCCATAATGCAATGCAGCCCATGGGGTGGGGAACAGAGTATGTGAATAGTTTGGTTTTTTTTCTATAATACAACAATGTTCAATGCATCTTTAAAAAAAAAAATACGCATCTTCCATCATTTTTTAGTGTTATTATATTAAATTGGATGGATTGTACACCTCTATAAGTATAAATGGATTTCTGCTCCCACTTTCAAGAAAGGGATGGTCTTTTGGTTTATTCCGTTCAATTATAATAATATAGTGTTCACCGTTATACTAGGTTTGGACCACCCCTGACTTTGAATTAGTCAACATAGGTTGTCTTGATGATCAATATGTTGCATTTCTTGATGAACCAAATTGAGAGATATCTCTTTGAATCCTCCTCTTTCATATATATTTGACTTGACAGAGCATTATCTCTTAAATTTGATAAGACATTATTGTTAGACTATTGAAATTTCAATCGAAACCTTACCTGTTTATCGTGTTTCATATTTTCTCAATTGCATCATGATTATATAATTGATCCATTTTTAAAAGGAAACCCTAATTAATCCATCTTAACGGTAGAAACCATATATGAACCCTTTTTTCGGTAAAAATATATTTGTTTATGTATGCTTATTTGATGAATGTAGTGCTAGAGTTATATAATTACTATGGTTATTTGTTTTCTTTCAAGTTATATGCCCATGTGATTTTTGGGGATGGAAGTTATGTGTCCCATGCTTGGGTTATGAGCCTAACTTGTTATAGGTGTATGCATGTGGTTGTGTCATATTGTGGGAGTTTGGTTATATGCCCTAATCATCATTGTTATTATAGTGTAACACTAGTATTGTGTTATATCCATGCATGCTTTGACTATATATTGACAAGTTGTGTCCTAATTAAATTGTGTACTCTTTTGCGGCATATTTTATATGTACTTCAATGGCAAGTATATCTTTTTGAATATGTCGGATCATTGTGATCTCATTTTAATTAAATATGCTTCTAAAACCTAATTTTTAAAACTTCTGTATTTGTTCCTTATTCTTTAATTTTTTTTTTGGAATCTCTTTTTGTGGTGATCGTATTCCTTTTTTAACTATAAGTAGACAAACATCCACTAATCATGTCCATTACATACAAGATAACTGGATGAGCATATCATAGTATCATGTCCAATACATAACAGATAATAAATGCATTTATATTTCCTTGTCATGTCCAATACATACAAGTCAATGGGATGATTACATACATGATAGATCCAATTGCGAATGTATAAGGCATCAATCTGTGTGTTCCTATTCTTCATAAGAATTTGGTACACTTGGCATCTTGAGAGACTAACTCCATGTAATATGGACAAGTTTTCTCCCACTGAATCTTAGCATACTGAACCCTTTAGTACACACTGCCTATGTATTCTCTCTCTTTATTAGGTCAAGAGAATTTAGAGAACTATCTCTATAGATCTCTATTCCTATCATATAAGGTATTTGTCTTTATTCCCTTAAACAGGGTATTTCCACACCAGTTTCATTTTATTCCTCATCATCATGTGGAATGAGAATACACTCCTACTAAATCTGTGTAATCATAGATCCCTTCTTTATTTTTATATATCAATCAAACCTTTTGATCATATAATCAAAGTAAAGACTGTAGTTCTGGGGTTCTTGTATTTAATCAATCATATTGTTTAATCTCTTCTAACTTATAGACTGCATTTGCATTAAAGGAATTATAAAAACCTTTAGGTTGTGTCACGTACACATCCTCATGTTATTCCTACTAGGAATGTTGTTTTAATATCCATATGCCAAATTTTATAGTCTTCAAATTCCAATAGCAAGAATGATCCTTTATGGCCTATAGCCAAAACAATTGGTTAAATAAATTTATCAGGTTCAACACCTTGAACTCACTTGAATTCATTTCAACCAATCAACTCCTCAAATGTCATGTTATCACTCTTAACTCTTAAGACCCAATTGCACTTATGGGTTTTATCCCTATAAGTGTTACCATTAAGGTCATACCTTATTTGGTTCACATGGAAGTCATTTTGGATCTTATGGCTTCAAGTCATAACTCAAAATCTGGTTCCTCAACATCATCTAGGTAGATTATTTGCTCATCATCATACGACCAATTCATCACCATTGAGTTTCGAGGATATCATTATCCATCAAGCTCAAGGTGTTTTCTACTAGATATATGAGGTGTATCTGTTACATAAGGAATTTGAGAATCCACAACACTTGTGATTGTTAATCTCCTTTGTAAGTTTATTTAGTGTAAAGCATTCTTTAGAAGAATTCTAGAATATTAGTTATTTGTTTGATGATCATGCTCTTACTATTTAGAGTATGATTTCTTCTTTGATTTAGACATCATTGTGCCTTAATCATGAGTTCTTTATGATACACTATCAAAATTACTCACAAGGTCCTCAAACATTTGGTTTTTAAGTATCTCGTTCATTGATCATATCAAATAATTTATACTTTTTCCAAGTTTGTTCTTCATTTATGATATTCTTGAACATTTTAAGATATTCATATTGGTATTTCATTAAATACCATATCTGAAGTATTAGCATTTACACCAATAGGTATGTATATACATCAATATGTATTATACTTGATAGAATAGTCATTCTCCCACTACATCTATTGATGATTGACTTGTCATCATACCCAATAAACAAGATATTCATATCTCTTAATGGTTCATTAACCAAGAGAGTCTAGCTTTATCCATCAACATGGAACCTAGAGATGAATCTCTCATTCATTTGTTTAAATGATAATGCTAATTAGTTGTTTTAGTCATCAATAACTTTTAGGTATTATTATTTTATCTCATGCATACCAAGTACCACAAGATAATTAAGGCATTTCCATAAAAGATCATAGCTTTGAAATTGAAACATGAACTTTGTTGATAGACAACCTTGTCATTACAAGATGTGGAAATAAAATGTTTCTATTTATTAGCAAAATGAAATAGCAGTTCATAACTCTATTACATGCCCTTTGGTATGAAATAAACTAAAAGGTACTACTATCTATGGCAGAAATAGTTGCTCCAATGTTGATGAGTGTTCCTTCTTGGTCCTTTCATAAAGGCCATCACTTCTTTTCAGATCCGGCACATCATATATGTTAGATCTATATCTTGGTATCATATACCTAAGATAAAGAAGAATTTTAAGTTTATTTCATAATACTTGAGGTGGAGACTTCCATCCCCTCCTTCTTCTTTAGTTCATCTATGTAGAGAAGGCAATTTCTCTTCCAATGTCCTGGCTCATGAAAATGGTGACATTTGCCTCCCTTGTTCACCCCTACCTTGGCTTTGAGAGTTGATGATGACTCGAGATTCCGGATCCCTTCTTTTTGTTGATCATCATCACATATTTGGGTTTGTCTTTCTTCATATGTGCCTCATTTGTCCTCAACATGCCCAACAACTTTGTTAGTGGCCTATCAAAGTTGTTCATGTTGTAGTTCATCACAAACTAACTATAGGATTCTGGTAATGATTGTAGTATCACATCAGTAGCCAACCCTTGTCTTAGAGGGAATCCCAAACGAGTTAGCTTCTCCACATACCCAATCATCTTGAGTGTGTGAGGGCTTACTGGATCTCCTTCTGTCATGACACATTTGGACAGTGCTTTAGATACATCATATCTCTCTTGTTGTGCTTGGTCTTGAGAAAATGAATCACTAGGGTCGTATTCTATGGTTATGATAATACATTAATTGATTGATCCAGGATACCCTTTTGTAGGTCTATTTCTTAGTTATGTGTTCTTGAGATGTTGAACCATCTCAATGATGTCCATGTTCTCATGTTGTCTCTACAACTCATAGTTCATTGAGCACAACATCAAGAACATCACATCAATGGCATCCTCAATATGCTTTTTGTAAGAATCCCTTTCAACCTTTGGTGCGTTGGGAGTGGGTTCTTCAAGATCTGGTGTATCTAGGACATAGAGCTTTCACTCTTGAGTAAGAATAATTCTCAATGTCCTAAACCAGTCATGGAAGTTGTTCCCATTTAGCTTGTCCTTCTCAAGGACCGATCACAATGAAAAGTGATTGTTGTTGGTATCCATTTATTCTACAAAAAGGAAATTTGCAATTTTAATCCAAAACTCTTTTGATTTGATTTTATTTGAATATTGATTATATTAATTAGGTATTTAATTAATTATCACTCCCACTATTTTGATCAAACTGATAGCCCTCACCATCAATTCAGAAGATTGCAGCGTAACACCTTCTAGTGAGCAGGATCCTGACTTCCTCTAAGTTATGGACCAGCTAGGGATGTCACCCACAACTAGAATCTTTCAGGTAGGCAACCTTTGCCAATTGCATCATATGCAACTCTTAATAGATGTCATACACAACTCCTTGACATGTTAATCTTTATGCCTCACGGTGCTTGATCCGAACAAGGTCACCTTGTTAAGTCTGACCCAAAAGCCAACACAATGAATATGCATCGTGCGAAGGCAGACCGACATATTCACCATCACAGTTCCATGAGATAGATGGTGTGCCACGCAAAGGCATGCCCACACTTAATCGATCAAGCTTTTCATGTGTGCTTATTTTGGAAGGCATCTTCAACTTAATATGTTTGTCGAGAGGTTTTAATATTCTTATATATGCATATATGTATCCAATCACCACATATATAGTACATATCATATACATGCTATATCCCAAAAATGAAAACATGCAATAACGATAAAGCAATGATTATGGCCATACTATTATAGTTCCTTGAATACACAATGAACTATAGTCATCTAAGGTCTACATCACATGCAACCTCTTATTGATGAAGATCGTGTGCTTGTCATTCTAGGTTGACTGGTTCATATGAACCGGTCAATCACCTCTTGGCTGGTTGGTTGGTCTCCTCCAGTCGGTCGTCTAGCTCCTCTAGATGGTCGGCTCATGCGGTCGTCTGGGCTTCTCATCGGTCCACCAACTGCTCCTCGGCTAGTCATCTCGGCCCATCAAGCGGTCTACTTTAGTCTTTGTCAAAACAAGAAATAAATCTAATCCTATTTTACATAATCTTTGTGCAGCCTCGAGTTACATTTGAGGGGAGAAAAGGTAGAAGAGAATCTTGAGTTACATCAATAATAGAAGAAGAGGGCTCAGAGCGTAGACCGAGATGTAAACAACTACAACCAACCAAACACATGCACATAGGGTTTACAGGCCATAACCATGCTACACATCCACCATTAAAACCATTTTAGGGTGATGTGTATCGATTGCATATATATCATATCATATATGTATATATTAGTTTGGGATCATGTGGTATTAATCAGATATTCACATTAGTCATTTAAATATTCACATCTCATGCAATAAATAAAAGACGGTAAAACTAAAATCTGATCATATCAACTATCCCAAAACATTGAGTATTGACGTGGCCCTGATACCACTATTGGGTTTTACAAGGTCAGAGTAGGAAGTGGAAACAAAAATTTACTTGACCATAAAACCATAACCAGAAGATCACATCAACATCTATGTAATGGGAATGATGGTTTTAGCGAGTTATACCTGGCTTGAGGCTTTCTTAGCAACTATACCTTGTAGCAAGTGCGGTCTTCAACCAACTGTCTTTGACAACGTCTGTGTAGCTCCTAGTCTTGACCCAGACTGCGGTTCACTATTGTCCTCCTGAGCGGAAAAACTCTCCTACCTCCATAGATAGTCTACACGGAATACTAGGAACTCTAGTGGTCTTGAAGAATGGACTAGAAGGAGTTGTCCCCTTTTGTTAGCATACTAGTGATAGACACACTCTCCTACTAACAGTCACTTTTCTATAGTTTTCTTTCCCTTGATGTTCCTCCCTCGACAGGTAGAACTTGCTTGGGCTCTCTCAGTTACCACAACCAGAGAGGACAACAACTTTGCAGAGTAACTAATGTTCTGAGTTGTGTGTCTAGAGAAGCCCCTTGTACCCCTCTATTTATAGTAGAGGGTAGGGTCAGGGTTCCTAGTCTGTGCAAGACTAGAAGGGTCTGGAATTTCCATGAATAATTTGGACTGTGGCAAGTGAACTGGTTGTTTATGGCCGTCTGGCAAGGTGAGCTGATCGGTTCACTGGTGAGATTTCCATGAACAATTTGCACTGCGGCAAGTGAACCAGTTGTTTATGGCCATTTGGTACGGTGAGCCGATCGGTTCACTAGTGAACCGGTCGGTTGGGAGTGTGAACTGATTAGTTCACCTAGTGAACTGGTCATTTCACTTTCTAGACCTACTTGTAATTTACTTTCCTTATTCATTTCTAATTAATGCAAATATTAATTCTTGTCCTAATTGAATTGAACAAGTGAAACAAAAAACTTTTCTCACAAACCAGGACAATTCAACACATCTCGTTTGGTCCAGTTGAATAGATCGCCAGAGTGAACCAATAGTCTCAGTGACCATGAGCCGAAAGGTTCACCTAGTGAACCGGTGGATTGGTGGTCTAGATTGTACAGAACACAATCAATTTAGTTCTTAATCAATCTGACACTCTAATCAGTTGGTTCAACACTTGAACTTGATTATTCTGAGTCAAGTCTATTGATTGAATGTTTGATTGATTACCTAAACACTTTTGTAATCAATCCAAACATCATTCATGGATAAACTCCTCTTCCAGGTTAATCCTTTATGTGTGACCCTATCAGTCCCATTTCACGTTGGCAGTGAATGTCCATAACTAGCTTATGACATCACAAGAAAAGAGAGGTACCTAGTCTCACATAAGTTCTACCCAAGTGAAAAGGAAAGTTGGAGAACAACTTTTAATCTTGTAGTTTGTGATTGGTGTTCCAATGAATATATAATTCCTTTGTCTCTAATATCTTGAATGAACTCAAGGCATGGAGTTGTCATCCTTTCAACGTTCATTCATGTTTCTTGAACTAGAGTAGACTGTCTGAGATATGTGTGACATCAATATCATATATTGATTCACATGTGCATGCACATACATTTCTCAATCTCACTTATCAAGTGGCCTTGACATCATACTCACTTAGGAGGGACAAATCCCATATCTATCACTTACTGTCTATCTCATGAGTCAAAGCCATCGAATCATCACCATTATAACAACCCATGTTTTAAGACTGCATTTGATGATGTCAAAGTGTACCCAATCACATTCAACGAGTGCAGTGATCTTAGATCTAAGAATCATAATCACCACCATCACTATGACAAATTATTCTAACTACCATGTCATGGTTCCATGTATCACTCTCATGGTGGGTATGTCTGATACATTGTTCTCGAACATGTATCTATGTGCTTGGTTTGATATCATATATCATGACTAATGAGGCACTATCATCACCCAATACACACTCTAGTATTGATGTGTCATTGTTGTCTATCAACCTTCCACAATGACATCTGACTAGGGACATAAATAAGAATGTGCATACTCTTAGCATCTGTATGATCTCATTGTTCAGGTCCTCAACCCAAAGACATACATCATTGAGTATTGTCATTCTTTAGACATTTATTATGCTCCATCATTTCTCTCATAATCGATTGAGCTAGAATGAATTGGAAGCTTGCCTTTGATATTTATCAAATCAATCATGATGTATGCCAATACAATCATCATATGATTGGCTCTTAGGGCATACATACCAACACTTAGTCTAGGGACAAGAGTAAGTGATTATTAATACAATGGAGTCAAATGCAATGCACGTCGTGGTGAAACTATAATTCTAAGGAATTCATCAATTCTTTATCACCTTACTCTTAATTAGATTTCAATTCTTGTCATTAGTTATTAACAATTAACCAATCATTATTTGCCTAGACCTAGTTGATTAGGTTAAAATCAATAATAATCTCTAGAATATGTTTCACTGAGTTTGGCAACTGGGCCTCATAGGCCTATACTACTCTATGTGTGCACTTGTGTTTTGCAAACACATCTTAGGCATGTGAATCTGTGACATCTAGGGGTGTATCTTGCAAGGGATTAGGCTAAGAGGACAAATGGAAATCATAATTGGACACAAATAATGATAAAGGATGAAAACTTAATTCTTATATAATACATTCCCTATGGTTGGATTGAGGGAACCCCAAGATTGCTTCCTAGTTCTTCCCGTGGCACGAGGAAGCCTTCTCTACACTACCAAAAAATTTACTTGTGCTTTAGGTCATACAATGTCATGGGTAGAACAATACACTAGATCACATCAGTGAGTGACGCTTGGAAAAGATTTGTCGACTCCCTTAGATAGTCCCATGCATGCCATTATTGTTGAGAAGGTGCCTGTGTCATGAACATCTCTGGAAAAATGGAGGAGAAAGTTGGACATAGTTTCGATAAATGGTTGTATACTAGTGAAATTAATTTGATAGAAGAGTACAACAGATCAAGGTGTAGGTCTTTTGGGCATTGGTTTCCCACAGGACAATGTCGAGTTGCATTCACGTCCAAGTGATCGAAAGAGATGTGATTGAGGATTATACATTTCTTGTATAACAATGTGATAACCTATATTTCCTCTCATTCAACTTATGCACAAATTGACTTATTTGATTATTTATGTACTCCATAATATTCATCACCCAAAGTTTGATGAATTTAACTCACTTTATGTTCAATTGACTAGTCATTTTCAATTAAATGTCACTTTGCACTTGTATCAAACTCTAATTTGAGTTTTGAACCAAGTGTCATGCTTATATGTATCACCAACTTGCAATTAAAATTGAACCCTTTCAATGAACTCTTCTTCTTTTGACACATATCTCATGTTGTAGAGAATTTAATTATCATCCAACCTTGCAAAAACTGCCTCAATCTAATCATCCTAGCCCAAGTTATGACTTTTCAAAGTTTGACTCTTATCCACTAGATTTAACAGATTTATTTCATTTTTGAACCCTTGTCGGGCCATAATTATGGGCAATCACACGAACCATTATCCCCCTCCTTCCCATTGATTATCCAACTCCAATCTTGATCAACCAATCACAGGACTCCTTTGCTTGGACCTTGCATCTCATCCACTAGATCCCACTCTTGTGTATTGTTTCCCTGATCATATGATCGCGAGACCATCTCCTTTTTTTGTACGAGATTTGGCACCAATGTTTTCGTTGAAGCCAACCAATCCCCTTTCTCTCTACCCAATCACCTTCATTTTTACTCTCTTGAAAAAATCAACACTTCCATTCATTTTCCCTTGCTCCATTCTTGGTTTCCCCTCTCATTTCCATCCTTTCCATTCTCTCCCTCGCTCTTCTCCTCTTCCTCCAGCTTGGCAGCGTAGCCACATTTCCATTTTGGGGCTTTCACCCATGACCTCCCTCATGCCAATCTGATCCCCCACCTACTATGTGGTACCCTGTAGAACCCAGGAAGTCACTCCATGTTCAGAGGGGGTAGCCCGACCCCTTAGGACCTCTTCACACCGGCGTGGTTCACCTCCGTGGAAAGGATCCTGGGAGGGGGTTGTTTCTACAAAAGAGAGAATGACTAAGCCATAAGATCCCCATATGATGATGCCAATTCATGGGACAACCCTCTCATTATCCCCCAGTCAACCATAATGAATGGTGACTCTCAGCATCTAGGAGCCTCAGACAAACGTCCAGACTGCGTTGAGCTGCGACAACTAGTGGGCGAAGTGAAGAAAATGCTAGTCGCAGTGGCCTGGAGCCAGCTTCAAGTCTTAACGGTCCAACAGCCTTCGTGGGGCAAGGCCCATGACGGTTCTGACCAACAGAGCACTATGGAAGCCACCCTTTCTAAGCCCTAGGGTCTAGAATCAATCATCCTGATTAACCAAATCAAGGTATCTCCTTTGGAAAATCATATCTTTACGATACTAGCTCTAGATGTAGACATCAAATATACCATTTTAATTAAGAAAATGAGACCAATCATTTAAAAATACTTTCAAAGTCTTCTTATGCCTATATCTCCACTGAAATCTCTAAATACATGTTTTGGAAGTGTTTTTAAGATGTTGTTATTTAATGCATGATATTGATGTTTTATGTTCCAAATCTGATGTTATCCTAATATTAGTATCTTCAATATTTTTATGTATCAAGATTCAACATATTCCCATCTTTGTACTCCGAATCATCTCATGTTGCTTAAATAGTTTGATATGGACCTATGTGCAAAAGGTCCCTTCTTTTATGTTAGAATTGTTCAAGTGTGCTTGAATTGCCTATAAATGCTCTAAATAAGTAGTTTTGACTCTAAAATGAAATCATGTTCTATCGTAGTCTTTCTTGAACCCTAATGATGATCTTGTGACACTTAATGGGTCTGGACATGACCTTATGTGATGAATGTTAAACCTTACTCTTTTATTCATCTAAATATACTCAATTATGCTTTTATGGACATGGATTTAGTAACTTCTAATGTCTTATACTTCTGAATCTTTTTAAATCATTCATGTTTCCTTATGTGGCTAAATACCATGATCTTGACTTGATTTGTGATCTAGTATGCATGTGGATAACTACTTTCTAATCCTATTTAAATCTTTCTCTAAGAATCATACATGTTATATAATGATATCAAATTAGTAACTTGTTGATATGCATGACATGAAATAAATCTTGAACTCTCTGGTACTCTAAAGATGACCACCTTGCATGATAATGACTCCAAATGACTAGTTTGGCAACATTGATGATATATTTCTTAATCTTGCTTGATATGTATTTTTTCTCTATTCAACATCATGTAACCCTAATCTTAGTAGTGATTTGTCCCTAATATCTAAATGAATCCATATTTAATGATGTAGCTTGATTATTAACACACATAATCTAATTTGAGATCTTGAAATCAAATATGAAAGTTATGGTGCCTAGAATTAGGTGACACATCCAATTACCATGATAATGTTTTATGAGACCTGATCTCACTGATGTTTATCGATCTTCACTCATTTAGAATGTCAGGATATCTATGATGAATCAATTTCCAAGATCTAGTCCAAGTAGCCACTTATGGTTTTTTAATCAATGGTTAGTCTCTTACTCTACTCGCAAGGTGCACTTAATATCTTGACCCTAATATGTTATTAAATTGCTTGTATGTATTCTTGTATGAATGCTTGTCTAGGTAGTTACTTATTTGAGCTACTTATTCCCTATTTATTAGTATGTTTGTTTTCCTTGAAACATGTGGAAGAAACCTCAAACATAATTTAAGTTGTCCATTATGCAAATCTAGTCTACCTGCTTGTATTCTTGGGGTAAGGGCACAAGGTTGGGTGCCTTAGTGGAGTTGTCTAGATAAGGTTGACTATGTCGATAAAAGGGTTGTTTAATTTTGAGCACTCTTACAGACCTATCCAATAGGAAGTTGGTCCATGGCCATATTATGTTGTTGAGTATAATGGAAATATACGTATTTGTATAAAAGAATGTAATTAAGTGTTTCACACCTTATTTCTACTTCTATAATGCTTCTAACCAAGCAACTTTTATACTACTCTTAAACTATTTACATGCTTTTTCATAGCGTACTTAATGCTTTAGCATTAATATATTATCTTTATCAAATTTTTAGTTTCCAAACAATGATCCACTAAACTCAAGGCTCTATGATCTGGAAACGAATCACCATTGGGTATACATGAATATAGAAATGGATACACATCTCTTATCTCCATGTTTAATATCTTGTTATATCTTATCGTGTTCTTGTTTGTGGTTTTATTCATGCATATATTATGTGATCCATTCTAGAAACAGACGCCCAGCTCCACTCTCCTTTGACTGTGTAGCCACTACGAGTGTGGACTAGGGTAACAAACAGTTCCATGAAAAATGGTATCAGAGAAAACTCATATCCTCCATGCATGTTTAGTAACCCAATTCCACCTACCTTAGAGAGTATTCTAACATCTCATATATTCTACCCTAAGCCATCCATTAGATGATGATTAATTAGTTCCTTATCTCATCATTTGATCTCTCTCATGAAAATTGACCACATGAAATCTCGAATGTGGGTAGCTTATGCATGGGGAAAACTAAAATTCGAATAAATTAGTAAAATTTGAGTAAAATGACGACTATGATGTCATGATCTAACCTTAATTTGAAAAGATTGATTATGACTAATGAAAGTGCTCTTGTACTTAAGTAATCATGCATGACCCCTTAGATCATGTAAATGAAACTTTACTAAAACCTGACCACATGCTAGCTATGTTTGAGGAAAACTGATAATAATCTTGATAAGATGATATAAGGAGGATTTGTACATTATACCTCATTTTTATTAGGTCCCTTTTTTATTAAGTCCATGTTTATAGATTTTTTACCAAACGTGAAACATGATTAAGAAAATTTCCCCTATTTGAGATGTACGATGATTATGCCTTAGAATGACTATTCTCCTGGACTCTCAAAATCATGATGAAAGACCTTCATGCAAGAGGAATCTTGTATATTGATTCCTATGTCCCTTACTAATCTCTATTTTGAATAATATGATGGATATAGATCTCACTCTTGCCCATTTATGCTCCAACTCTTAAACAACTCAATTTGACTTCTTGATTTCCAAAATATACCCTTATCTTTATCATGAATGTAAGGGAATGCTATTATTACATTGAACTCACAAAAACTAAAAATATAGTTTCCCTATTATGATAGATCTTCAATATTGTTCCTCTATGAAGAATGATTTGATAATTAAAACTCTCCCTATTGGGATATGCATGATGAATCATGCCTAATAAAGACTAATGTGATAGATTATAGGGGTAGTTGACATATGACTCCCATAACCAAGGCCACATCCCCATTATGACTGCCTCCAAATTTTTAGTTTCTTGATTATTTATAGTTTGGAAAGGTAACCCATTTCATACTATTTTGATTTATTGACCTAAGTCTCTAATAGGTCAAATCTATGAAAATATTTATACTCGATCTTGGATATCGATTTAATTATGATCTTGAAATATCACAATGTTGATTTTTGCTAGTGGATGACTTCCTAGAAATATCTAGGTCTAGATCATTCATTGACCTTGAACATCATGATATGAACTCAATATTTATATCTCAAAATGTTGCTTGGATAATACTTGAAATATTCTAGATTGTTGCTCAATTGTTGTATATGAATGAATGATCAGCCCTAAGGTCTAAATAGGAATCTAAACCCCAGCCTTGAAATATTTGAACATATTACTTTGATGTCCAAATTTGACTCTCAATATTCATATATGAAATATTGACTCATGATTACTGATCTTGGTTTTGACTTGACTCCTTTGATGAAACTATTTGGATCTTGAGATCATTCTCGATATATGACTGATGAATTTCATGTTCTTAAATCTCAAAATTATGAAATGATGATTATGTTGACTTGCTTAATTTATGACTTAGCGTTAAGCTCCATGTGGACTAGGGTGGTCCCCTCCATCGATTTGAGCATGAAATCATGATGTTTAAATACTATGATGGTCTTGAATTATTGAAATATGGAATCTTAATCAAGGATGTATAACCCCATCTAGGCCAATGTAAAATCTAAAACCCTAACTATGGGAAATGAATTTGATGTCTTACTCTTGAACACTATTTGTTTGACTTACAAATGTGATCGATCCAAACTTGGTGCTACATAGGATAATCTCTCCAAAATTGTGACACATGTGATAATGCTTCTAATTTGATGATCTATGTGACTAGATGTTGTCCATGATGCTCAATTCATCGATTTAGGAATGAGATGGACATCATAATTATGGGAATACTATGATAATATTGATGTTGAATGGGAAAACTCAATCTCGATTGCTGACTTGATCTAATTTTGGTGACAAATTTTCTTTTAAGGTGGGGAGAATGTGATAACCTAGATTTTCTCTCATTCAACTTATGCAAATATTGACTAATTTGATGCTTTAATGTACTCCATAATCCCCATAACCTAAAATTTGATGAAATTCAGTCACTTTATATTAAATTGACAAATCAACTTCAATTAAATGTCACTTTGTACTTGTATTAGACTCTAATTTGAGTTTTGTACCAAACACCATGCTTATTATGTATCATCAAATTGCAATCAAAATTGAATCTATTCAGTGAAATCTTCTTTATTTTAGTTGTATTTCATGTTGTGGAGAGTTTAATTATCTTTCCAACATCACAAAAAATGCCTCAATCTAAGTTATCCTAGCCCAACTTATGGCTTTTCAAATTTTGACTCTTATCCACTTGATTTAACTGATTTAATTCATTTTTGAACCCTTTTTGGGCTGACATTTTGGGCATGTGTGGTCCATTATCCCCCTCCTTCCCTTTGGTGATCTGAATCCATCTCAATCGTCCAATCACAGACCTCCTTTTCTTAGACATTGCATCTCAGCCGCTAGATCCCACTATCGCAGATTCTCACCCAGATCGGATGGTCGCGAGACCATCTCCTTTTTAAATACAAGATCCGACGCCAATGGAATTGAGGAAGCTAACCACTCCCCTTTTTCTCAACCCAATCACCTTCATTTCCACACCTTTTGATGAAATCAAAACTTCCATTTGTTTTGCCGAACTCTTTTCTTGGTTTCCCCTCTCATTTTCATCAATTTTGTACTCTCCCTCACTCTTTTCCTCTTCCTCCACCATGGGGGTTTCTCCCATAACCTCACCCATGCCACGCTGATCCCCCCACCTACTTCTTTTGGCCCTGAAGAACCTAGGCAACCACTCTATGCTCATAGGGGGAAGCCCAACCCCTTCTAACCCCCTTCTCACTGGCATGGTGCTCCTCCACAGAAAGGAGCCTGGGCAGGAGTTGTTTCCATGGAAGAGACACTAAATGAGCCATTACATCCACACCTGACGACTTCAGTTCACAAGACAATCCTCTAGGTCTTCCCCCAGTCAACCATAGTGAACGATGACTATCGCCATCCAGGAACCTCAACTGAATAGCCAGACGGTGATGTGCAATAGCAGTTAGCGGGCGATGTGGAGCTATTTTTAGCTATAGTGGCTTTGAGCCAGCCTCAAGGCTTAACTGGCCTATGGCCTTTATGGGGTAAGGCCCAGGAGTTTCGGAATGAGGGAGCACTATGCAAGCCTCCCCTTCTAAGCCCTAGGATCTAGAATCAAGGGCCATGATCAGCCAAATCAAGGGATCTTGTTTGTAAAATCATATCTTTATGATAATAGCTTCAAATGTAGATATCAAATATACCATTTTGATTAGGAAAATGAGACCTATCATATATAAATACTTTTAAAGTCTATTTATGCATGGATGTCCATTGAAATCTCTAAATACATGTTTTTTAAGTCTTTTTAAGATGTAGTGTGGTATTAAATGCATGATATTGATGTTTTATGTTTAAAATCTTGAAGTTAACCTAATATCAATATATTGAATATTTTATGCATCAAGATTAGAAATCAATCCATCTTTGCACTCCAAATAATCTCATGTTGCTTAAATAGCTTAATATGGACCTATGTGTAAAAGGTCCCTTCTTTTATGTTTAACTTGTTCAAGTGTGCTTAAAATGCCTATGAATGTTCTAAATCAGTAGTTTTGACTCTCAAATATAGTCATGCTCTAATCATAGTCTTACTTGGACCCTAATAATGATCTTATGATACCTAATGTGTCATGACATGACCTTATGTGATGAACTTTAAACCTTATGCTTTTATTGATCTAAAGCTACTCAATGATGTTTATATGGACCTGAATTTAGTAGCTTCTCATACCTTATACTCATCAATCTTTATGAATCATTCATGTTCCCTTATGTGGCTAAATACCATATTTTTTAATTGATGCATGATCTAGTATGCTTGTGGCTAACTTGTTTCTAATCCTATGTAAATATTTCTCTATTGATCATCCATGTTATATAATGATGTCAAATCAGTGACTTGTTGATATGAATTACATATAATATATCTTGACCTCTCTTGTACTCTACTGATGACCACCTTGCATGATAATGACTCAAAATGACTAGTTTGGCAATGTTGGTGATAAATTGCTTAATCTTGCTCGATAGTAATGTTTTCTCTATTTAGAATCATGTGCCCTAATCTCATGACCCCTAATCTTGGTAATGATGTATCTATAATATCTAAATGAATCCATATTGTATGACATAGTGGTGCACTTCCGCTAGAGGTGCAACACACTAGCCGATTTGACATGACTAGATGCGCCCCACGAGGTCGAAACACACGTGATGAGAATTTTCTTTCAAAATTTATAAACCTAAACTAGCTACCTACGTCTAGTAAAACACTACACCCGCAAGCGCACAGGGTCGTGTCGTAGTATAGGAAGGTAGCAAGTAAAGGGTCGATCCACAGGGAAAAGAGGGGGCGCTAGAGCTTGGTTAGTTTAGCTAGGTTCCTACTGCGGAGACTAGTGTTAAGGGTTTAAAGGTTGATTTTGATTGTTAACTAAGGATGAACAAGAAATTAGTTAAAGGAAGGAATGAAATCTATGTTAACCCTAGACTAGATTGAGACTAAGCAGGAAAGGAAAGACTAAGCTAGGTATGAAAAGGAAAATTACACTAAGGCAAGAAAGAGAGAAGAAGTGCAATTAAATAACTAAACTAACATGAGCATGGAAAGAACAAGGCAAGCAACTGACTAAGCAAGAAAAGAACTAATTAAGCTAAGCAGGCACAAAACTAGGGTTTTAAGCAATAAAGAGACGTGTGGGCTGTTTAGGGGTATGAACTTATCACTTAAGTTGGGGGGTGACATGTGAACATTATGATTCTATTTAGATTATCCAAACCAAGCAACAAGTTAGAGTCTAATGAATTAACCTAAGCTACTAGCTGGCCATGGATATGCTAGGTTGTGTATAGGGGAACTAGTCCCTAACACCCCCTACTACCCTTACGAGGCTCAATTGGGTTAGGGATCAGGTTCAATTCAATGAGAGTCTAGTCAAGTCTAGGTTTCTAGAAAAGGCATTCCTAGGGCAATTAGGGGCCGAGGGTAGTAATGGGGAAGTGAAATTAGGGTTTTGGACCCCAATTCCCCCACATTCTAGCCTTGAGAAGGCTCCATGCTAATTGCACTAGAATTATCCAATATAGCTACTTAGATCTCTCACTTAGGTTTAGGGAGATTGATTAGGATGTAGGAAGATGGGAGGTAGCCTAGGTATCCAAGAATTGGACCTAGGGGCAAATCCCAAAATTCACACATATAAGCAATTTGCCTAAATTCCTAGGTGATTTCACACACAAACCAATAAGTAATCCATGGAGAATGAGATAGAAATAGAATATAATCATTAACAAATGAAATTACAAAGTTTACATGTCATTTTCCCCCAACATGGTATCAAAGTAAGATATTTTCCCCCAAACAACCCACCCAAGGGGCCTAGCTACTCATAGACATGGAAAACACACAAAAAAGGAGATAGAGGAAGAAGTAGCCATGGAGCTCGGTGTAGATGAAGGAATCCTCCTCTCCAGCAGCTGCAAGGTCATCCTCCTCCTTCTTCTTGGATGGAATGGTGTAAAATGGTGGTGGGAAGTGGATGGAAGGCTTAGATATGGGGAGTTATGTGGTGGAAATGGTGAAATGGAGTGGATTTGAGGTGGAGGTGAAGTGGAATGGCATGGAGGTGACTAGGGGGTGAAAATGGGACTCTAAGCAGCCAACCCCTTGACTCTCAGCCACCACTAGGGCTTATATAGGGATCTAGGGGGTCTAGGGTTAAGTTAGGGGCAAAATGGGGAAAGTAGTGAAAACTAGGTGGATTTTGTGAGTAGCATGGTCGTGGTGGGTAGGGTAGACCACGACCATGGTGGATGGGCACGGTCGTGGGTTTATTAGAATGTGGAGATCACAGGGAGGTGTGCATGGATGGACATGGTTGTGGGGGGTCACCACGGTCGTGGTGGGGACCTATGGCCACAGTCGTGTTGATCACCACGGTCGTTTTGGCCATTTTCATCAATTTCTGGGAGTTTTACTGATTTTTTGTACTTGGGGCATGTCCACCACGGCCGTGGGGGATCACCACGGTCATGGTGGTGTCTCTCCCATGCATTTGAGCCTTGAACTTGATCATCCATGGAGGGTATTGCTTCAAAACATTCTTTCACCACTTGGGGTAGGTTGGAAGTGGTTTTGGCCTCATTTTGGGCTCCTCCAAGCCTGAGGAAACCCTAGATTGGACCATCCTCTTTCCATGCCATCAAGTAGTGGACAAAGTACCTATAAAACATGCAAAAAGCCTCCATAAGTTCATTTGATATAAATAAGCATATTGGGGAAATAACATGTAATCTAACAAGTATAGATGTGGTTGAAATGCAAAATGACACAAGATAAAGCCCTAAAATAGGGTTGAATCACCACCCCAAACTTGAAACATACTTGTCCTCAAGTATGCTCAAACTCAATCTCTCTACAAACTTTTCACAGTCAAGACATGACAAATGCAATGTAAAAGATGATTATCGCAGAATGGGATAAAAGATGACTAAGTGCATGCATTTCACCTCTCTCCTCTCCTACTTTCACAAACCAATTATGAAAAGAGCACAAATCATATGAACTTCAAATATAGCGCATAGAATACAAAATTTATCCATATTTCTTCCATAAAGTTCCGGGTAAACCGTTTCATGGTGGTGTTAATCAAGAATGACTAGGAGTGTTGTTTCACATTCATGCATTCAATCTTATATTTCAAATCACACCAAATGACCCACATGGCTGCGCAAAAGGGCAAAATGAGCTAAGTTTGATGCTTCTTAGCTCAATGGGTATGAAAATGGAAGAAAGGGTTGCGGTAAGATTTTTGGAGTGTTTTTACACACTCATCTTTTCTATATTTGAATGCTCTTAAACATGAGCATCCTTTTATTTGTTTATGCTCTTTTTCTTTTTTTTCTTGCCCTTGGTGTAGATAGGGCATATGGTGGATAGAGTGAAGTGAGGGGATAAAGATATGGCCACCCCAAACTTTTGGAGGTGGCCAAGGCTGATATGTGCACTTTAGCATCCTTTCATGAGGTGGAGGGGTAAGAAGATGGTGAGTGAAAAGTCGGGTCAAAGAGGGGGTACATGTATGATTCTCTACATAAGACATCTTGCATGAAAATTAATCCAATACTTCATCCTAGATATCACACCACATGAATGAACAAGATGAAATAGGTATATTAATCAAGTGATTCCACAAACACTAAGCGTTCAAAGCTTGCTCAACTTCATAATTCAACCAAATCATCCACAAACACAAGAGAGGTGATGCACATGTAAAAAGTCAAGAATTGATACCATTTAGCAACAAACAATGTTAACTCACTTGCATTTGTCAAAGATCATCATTTTTACTCAAAATAGTAGAGATTGGGTCAAAACATACTTTTAGGCAAGAAATCTCAAATTTGGGCAAAATTGGACAAAACAGTGCCATGCCTTCAATCACATCTAAACTCTATATTATTGAACTTAAAGCAGTAAACAAACAAATACTATCTATAACATGGAAGAATTACCAAAAATATACATGATATGCAATGCATGGAAAAAAGAGCAAAATTTTTGAAAATTATGCAAAAATGACAAGAAAGTAAACGACATGGCGTGCAGGTACGCAAAGCAGTAAAGATGACTAAGGTAGATAGCAAAAGCAAGAAAACAAAAGTGGATGTGGCAGGTGAAATGCAAAGTGAAACTAGGGCATACCTGCCCTACCACCCCAAACTTTGGAATCATGTTGTCCTCAGTATGATCCTAGAGTTTAGGATGATAGGGTAGACGATCATGGCTCTCTCAAGGCTCTGGCGGTGTTCCTCCCTGTGGTGGAGGATATGTGTAGTAGCTGCCCCATTGATCTGCCTTGAGTGGCTAAAATTGGTTTGTTGCACGGCCGTGCTGTGTAGCACGGCCGTGGTGGCTTCAGGTTGCATGGATGTGCTTCCTGGCACGGCCGTGGTGCAGTCCTTTGGTAGCTTTTCTCAATTTTGCTTTTGAATCCAGGGACTTGGTGTGTTTTTCATGCAAATTACCACGATCGTATTGATGTGCCATGGTCGTGGTGGTCCCTGTAGCTACTACTCTCAAAATGAAGAACATCAAACACTCAAAAACTTGACTCAAAGTGATTTTTCTTGGAATCCTTCTCTCAATTGTACTCAAATTTCCTTCATTTCACCCTGTTATCACCTGCACATCTTAAAACTAGACAAAAACTATTAAACACAAGTGTGTGTGTGTTCTTGGAAAATGTAAAAACAAAGCAATTGTATCAAAAATTGAAGTTTGGGTGAAAATTTCCCAAACCTAGGTGGGTTGCCTCCCACAAGCGCTAAGTTTCATGCCTTCAGTCGGGCTTGTTGTTCTTTCACCATCAACCATGGTCCAAAAACAAAATGTTTGCACCCCCATCATAAGCAATCCTCTCAAATGCTTTCCTTGATTGATCTTCCTCCCAAGGGTCATGCGAGCTTTGTAAGTCTTTTTTAGCAATTCTCTCTCCTTGGGGATCATCATCATAGATCTTAATAAGCCTTAAGACCCTCAGAAATCTCATGCCATAGGTTTTCTCTCTGTTGAGGAATGGGTCTTCATAGGCACCAAAGAGAGGGGTCTCAATCATATCCATTTGCTCATGGGAAGTAGGGGGAGCATGTGATAGTTGTGGTGGTGGCATATGTGTTGATGGCCCTTGGACTTTAGGTGGAGGATGGCATTGAGGTTGGAAGGTGAATTGGTGGGAGGGTTGTGGTGATGGAGGTGGTAGAATGAATTGAGGTTGGAAGGTGAATTGGTGAGAGGGTTGTGGTGATGGAGGTGGTGGGGTGTGTAAGGCTTAGGATAGCGTTGGAGGTAGGGCGGTAGAGAAAATGGATGGGTTCGTGCATCTTGGCCTTCCATCTTATCTTCCTCGAATGGCTTGTCACATGCACAAACCACAACCAAACAAAAGAGAACAAGTTAGTAAACCAATATACACAAAGAATGCAAATAATGATGAATAAAGAATAGCAATGATGAGGGCAGTAGGAAAAGTCAAATCAAAACTAACTAGCTAGGCTGAGCGCCTCTAATCCCTGGCAACGGTGCCAGAAAGCTTGGTGTGCTTCCGCTAGAGGTGCAACACACTAGCCAATTCAAAATGACTAGATGCGCCCCACGAGGTCGAAACAGACGTGATGGGAATTTTCTTTCGAAATTTATAAACCTAAACTAGCTACCTACGTCTACTAAAACACTACACCCACAAGTGCACGGGGTCGTGTCGTAGTATAGGAAGGTGGCAAATAAAGGGTCGATCCACAAGGAAAAGAGGGGGTGATAGAGCTAGGTTAGTTTAGCTAGGTTCCTACTGCGGAGCCTAGTGTTACGGGTTTAAAGTTTGATTTTGATTGTTAACTAAGGATGAACAAGAAAGCAGTTAAAGGCAGGAATGAAATCTATGTTAACCCTAGACTAGATTAAGACTAAGCAGGAAAGGAAAGACTAAGCTAGGTATGAAAAGGAAAATTACACTAAGGCAAGCAAGAGAGAAGAAGTGCAATTAAAGAACTAAACTAACATGAGAAAGGCAAGAACAAGGCATTCAACTGACTAAGCAAGAAAAGAACTAATTAAGCTAAGCATGCACAAAACTAGGGTTTTAAGCAATAAAGAGATGTGTGGGCTGCTTAGGGGTATGAACTTATCACTTAAGTTGGGGGGTGACATGTGAACATTATGATTCTATTTAGATTATCCAAACCAATCAACAAGTTAGAGTCTAATGAATTAACCTAAGCTACTAACTGGCCATGGATATGCTATGTTGTGTATAGGGGAACTAGTCCCTAACACCCCCTACTACCCTTACGAGGCTCAATTGGGTTAGGGATCAGGTTCAATTCAATTAGAGTCTAGTGAAGTCTAGGTTTCTAGATTAGGCATTCCTAGGGCAATTAGGGGCCGAGGGTAGTAATGGGGAAGTGAAATTAGGGTTTTGGACCCCAATTCCCCCACATTCTAGCCTTGAGAAGGCTCCATGCTAATTGCACTAGAATTATCCAATATAGCTACTTAGATCTCTCACTTAGGTTTAGGGAGATTGATTAGGATGTAGAAAGATGGGAGGTAGCCTAGGGATCCAAGAATTGGACCTAGGGGCAAATCCCAAAATTCACACATATAAGCGATTTGCCTAAATTCCTAGGTGATTTCACACACAAACCAACAAGTAATCCATGGAGAATGAGATAGAAATAGAATATAATCATTAAAAAATGAGATTACAAAGTTTACATGTCATTTTCCCCCAACATGGTATCAAAGTAAGATATTTTCCCCCAAATAGCCCACCCAAGGGGCCTAGCTACTCATAGACTTGGAAAACACAAAAAAAGGAGATAGAGGAAGAAGTCGCCATGGAGCTCAGTGTAGATGAAGGACTCCTCCTCTCTAGCAGCTGCAAGGTCGTCCTCCTCCTTCTTCTTGGATGGAATGGTGTAAAATAGTGGTGGGAAGTGGATGGAAGGCTTAGATATGGGGGTTATGTGGTGGAAATGGTGAAATTGAGTGGATTTGAGGTGGAGGTGAAGTGGAATGGAGTGGAGGTGACTAGGGGGAAAAAATGGGACTCTAAGCAGCCAACCCCTTGACCCTGAGCTGCCACTAGGGCTTATATAGGGATCTAGGTGGTCTAGGGTTAAGTTAGGGGCAAAATGGGGAAAGTAGTGAAAACTAGGTGGATTTTGTGAGTAGAACGACTGTGGTGGGTCACCACGGTCGTGGTGGGTAGGGTAGACCACGGCCGTGGTGGATGGGCATGGTCGTGGGTTTATTAGAATGTGGATATCATAGGGAGGTGTGCATGGATGGCCATGTCCGTGGGGGGTCACCACGGTCGTGGTGGGGACCTATGGCCACAGTCGTCTTGATCACCACGGTCGTTTTGGCCATTTTCATCAATGTTTGGGAGTTTTACTGATTTTTTGTACTTGGGGCATGTCCACCACGGCCGTGGGGGATCACCACGGTCGTGGTGGTGTCTCTCCCATGCATTTGAGCCTTGAACTTGATCATCCATGGAGGGTATTGCTTCAAAACATTCTTTGACCACTTAGGGTAGGTTGGAAGTGGTTTTGGCCTCCTTTTAGGCTCCTCCAAGCCTGAGGAAACCCTAGATTGGACCATCCTCTTTCCTTGCCATCAAGTAGTGGACAAAGTACCTATAAAACATGCAAAAAGCCTCCATAAGTGCATTTGATAGAAATAAGCATATTGGGGGAAATAACATGTAATCTAACAAGTATAGATGTGGATGAAATGCAAAATGACACAAGATAAAGCCTTAAAATAGGGCTGAATCACATAGCTTGATTATGAACATGCATGATCTAGTTTTAGATCTTGAAATTAAAGATGAAAGGTATGATACACAAACTTAGCTGACACATCCAACTACCATGATAAATGTTTTATGAGACCTGATCTTATTGAGTTTAATCCATCTATATACTCATTTGGAATATTAGGATATCTATGATGATTCAATCGCCAAGATCTAGTCAAAGTATCCACTTATGGTTTTCTGATCAATGGTTAATCTTGTACTTTGCTCCCAAGGTATGCTTAATCTCTTGACCCTACTATGCTATTGGCTTTCTTGTATGCCTCTTGTATGAATTCTTGGATAGGTAATTATTTATTTGAGATAATTGTTCCCTATTATTCATACGTTCATTTTTCTTGAAATATATGTCAAAGAAACCTCAAACATAATACAACTTGTCCATTATACAAACCTAGTGTACCTTCCTGTATTCTTGGGGTAAGGGCACAAGGTTGGTTGCCTTAGTGGAGATGTCCAAATAAGGCGGACCATGTCGGTAAAAGGTTATCTAATCTTGAGCACCCTTACGAACCCTTCCAATGGGAAGTTGGTCAATGGCCATATTATGTTGTTGAGTATAATGGAAATACGCTTAAAATACACTTTGTATATAAGAAGGTCACTTAGTGTTTTCACGCCTTCTTTCTACTTCTTTCTTATATGATGCTTCTATCCAAATAACTTTTATACTACTCTTAAATTGTTTAAATACCTTTTCATAGTGTGCTTAATTATTTCGCATAAAATATTGTGTTTCTCAAATTTTTAATTGCCAAATGAAAATTTGCTGCACTCAAGGCTCTAAGATCATGAAACAAATCACCAATGGGTATCCTTGAATATATAAATGGTTGCACATCTCTTATCTCCATCTTTAATATCTTGTTATCTCTTACCTTATTCTTGTTTGTGATTTTATTCATGCTTATGTTATGTGATCCATTCTAGGGGCAGAGGCCCATGTACACTTGCTTTTAGTTGTGTAGCCGTTAGGAGTGTGGACTTAGGGTAACAAAGAGTTCCATGACAACAATATATTATATTTTTAACTTGTGATCCACAAACTCAGAACATGCTTCACAAATTGATCATGGCAATTTAACCAGATCTCATGGTACATAGCGTGACAGATCAGTCTCCAAAAATGGTGCTCGTTGTTTTTTCTCATTTAGCAAAGACCGAAGGAAGGAGACAAAGTATCCAAGGCCAGATCAAAATCTAATGGTCCTTAAAGAACCTATATAAATTGTTTTAGTGCGTGACTCATGGAATATAGTTAACTAAAACATGTACTAGGCCAAAAATTAAACCATTTGGTGCATTATTAGATAACTAGGTAAATTAATAAATAATTTATCTATTCTTTTCTTCTTAGCAACAATTGACCTATATAAGGGCATCAAAGTATAATGCAATAGGGTGTTCTACATAATTCAATCATGATGAATCCAAAAATATAGTCAGATTTTAGTTTTGATCTATAAAATCATGTGATTTAAAAAATTAAGAACCCATGCTAATTAGTGCATTAATAATCATTTTGTAGGAATGATATTAAAACCTTTGAGGGTATTCCAACACATCTTGGAATACTATCTTAGAAGTGAACACAAAATCTTATGGACATTGAAGTGGTCACTTTCTATCTGAACAATCATGAATCATCACCACATACATAGTAGTTTATGGGTACTAATTTACAATGACATAAAATTAGATTGTATACCAGGTGTAGGGCTTGTTCTAGGGTCATCATTGTTAGAAGAAAAATAACTTAGTGACTTAGCAGTATTAACTCGAAATTCTTGGGATGTTAAAATTGTACTAACCTTATAGGAATTTCATCCTCCAAATGTGCATGCCTATCATGCTACTACCCACCGTAGGGTTTCACATGTATGTAGACTAACACCTTAATCTTGTCATATTAACATATTCATCATATGATATTAACATGTATAAAAATATCATGTCTAACATGATTAATAATAATAATATATGTGTAGATTTCTGATGGAAACTAACCTTACCTTCACCATCTACCATTAGGAATATGTTCACAGACCTTTGTCATTAGCCTAATATTACTACTCATTGAGTTAATTAAGGTGAGTTCTTCATGTAACTTTGCACTAAAGTGTTCATTGATCCAAACAGCTCATTGCACCAAAGTGCTCATTGAACCAATTTTCTTCTTGCTCCAAAGAGCTAATTGCATGAAAGTAATTCTTGCAGTGAAGTGCTCGTTGCACCTAAGAGCTCATTGCACCAAATGGCTCTTTTTCCTTAGAGAATCACTTAATGAACATTACTTTCTGAAACATACTCTTGTTAACTTTTTTGTTCTTCATAAATTAATCAATAATGTATTTAATATCTAACCCTTGTATAAATAATGGATTTCACTAAATAATGTATTAGTTTTAGGCAAATTTCTAATTTAGATCTTAATATGTCCCATCTTTATGACATATGTGGATACTTGTTGATTAGGCATGTCACCAACAACATCATACCTCATTATGCAATTCTCTGTCGACCCAATAGTGCACATGTCCCACACCACATGCACTAGTAAGTAGGGAAAAGTCCCGCAACAAGTCTTATATTCATTTCATCCCCTCTACATATCTCGATTGGTTGTCCAACACTATTGAGAAAATAGAGGATGTGAACTATATGGAAATCTATCTGTAGGGGACATATCCTATCATACCTAAACATTAGGATTTACATTTCTTGCTACAATTTTCTTTCTGTAACCATTTCTCATTTTATAAGGATGCCTCCTTAAACCTTTTGGCTGCATTGCTTCAATATTGGATGCATAAAGATATTTGAGCCTAGTAGACCTAAGGGACATATAACTAATGGAGAACATGAGAATGATCTGTGGCCAATTATCCTTTTTCTCTGATACCAAGTTGCATCACCCCTAATTTGTCACACATATACATGAGTGGAAGCATCAATTTCTAACACACAATATAGATGGGGGTGTTACACACATTTAATATCATTCATCAAGAGGAATTCAAATATAACCATCACATAATAACTTTTCATTTCTCATACTCAAGAATTCACATAAAATCAAGCTTATACACATATTATGACATTGGTCAAATATCTATACATGTATAAACTAGCCTTTTTGTATGATAGAAATTTGAGGTGGATAATGGCACCCCAACATGTCACTCCTAGTCTTTCATTAGATCCTCTATGTCCTTAGAATGACATTCTAATCCTCCTCTACTGCTCACATGTAGAAAGCTTATCCCCCAACCATGCATTGGAGTAATGCATATCAATCAGTGGCATGAGTATTCTAACTATGAATTACTAGAAAAATAAAAGACTATCCATATTATTGAATATTATGCATGAAAGGATAATTTTAATATCTACATACAGCTTAAAGAAGCACATCTATTCTTTCTTGAGGCTTATTTCTTATCCTTTAATGTAACTTATACTAGAAACTTATACTCTAGTACTTGGGTCTCATGACTAGCACTCTGGTGCCTGGGTCATCTTATCTAAGTCATCCTCCAATAAGGGCATGGGACCCATGGCCTATGCTAAGGGCATGCATAACACCTGATCCCACTACCCAAGGATCTAGTAGAGTTTTTAGGAATGACAACTAACCCCAGAAACCACCAATATATGTAACTGCATGCTTTATCCTCACTCAAATGCAAGCAAGGAGAAACATCCTGACTAGTCACCAATCCTAGTACTACTCTAGGATGAGCATGCTTAACCATAGAGTTATTTAGTGATGGACTCACTGAAAAGGAGGTGCACCTTAGTGATCTGGGTAGTCCAATCATTCCTTATAAGATCAATTCATTTGAGGCCTCAAATCCTAGCATGTTACAATCTCCCCTAGATAGAATCTTGACATCCTCGTCAAGGCTCGACTATAAGGCCGCATATTATTTCCCCATTTCAGTGAAGACCCAGATGGGAGATGGATGCCCAACACCGGATCACAAAATACTAGTACAAGGTTGGCTACAACACCATTAAAAACCATTTCCAACATCCTAGACTACTAGGCTGAAGACTGGCATGCCACATGCCCATGTGGGCCCCACCTACTATAGGTGTTATGGCTCTGATACCATTTGTAACACTCAGACTTACTACCCATGTTTCTAGTAGGCTTTCAAGAATGACATCTTGCCCCACAAACCACCACTAGCCTTAAATATACACTTTGTCCTCACTCATGTGAAATCTAGAAGAAACTTCTAGAGTGGTCACACATCCTTGTAGTACCATGGAATGAGCATGCTTAGCCATGAAGTTTTTTAGTGATAGGTTCACTAAAAAGGAGGTTCACCTTGGTGATATGGGTAGTTCAATCATTCCTTTTAAGATAAAGTTATCAGAGACCTCACATCATTGGACATTACAACCTGATTCATGTCTCATAATTTGACATGCACTAAGGGTCTTGCCCTAAATCCATGCTCCTGCGACATCTTAAATTTTATCCTAACTTGAGGCTGAACACTTGAATCATAGTGATTTCTTATGTTGTAATTTTATCATTAAATTTTAATGAAATAGGATATAAAAATATTAGCATGAACTAGAATTCTTGTATCATAAACTTTGTTGATAAACTTTATAAGTATACATTTTACCTCAAAACTTAAAATGTTAGACCACAAACATCATGAATATAATATACTTTACAAAATGAACATGTAAACATGTAAAGAATAATAAATAGTGAATACTCATGGCATGGATAACTTACCTATTTCATTATGATAAATAATCCTATAATAATTGATCTTATCACTTAATCAACATGTGATAATCACCCAAAGTTTCTAAATTATGATTTACAACCATAATTGCATCCAATATCATGCTTCTTGGAAACTAATCCAAAATAGGTCCTAGAACCTATACCATTATCTGTATCTCAAAAAAAGATCAATATTCATTTAAGGTTTAACCCTATATGATCTATGAATTAATTTTTACTATTTATTGGAAATTAGAATTGAATTAGGCAATTTAAAGCTATATTAAATATAAAAGTGACTACTTAAATATCAATTCAATTTAGGGACAAAGACAACTTTTCCCTTTTATTTATTTTCCAACCATACCATGATAAAGACTATCATAGTCAACAAATCATTTGAATCCATCACAGTTTATCAAATTAAATACACAAAGCAACATTGATGAATTAGGCTTCATGACACATTGATCAAAAGACTATGGGAAGAGAGGTTAATATCATGTCTAGCTTCTTCTCCTTCTCATCAAGCTTCTCTCTCTAGAGCATAAATCTATAACCTAACACTCTTCTTACTCACAAACTGGATGGAGGGGGACATCCTCACAACCTCCGTCATCACCCTATGAGGCTACCGAGCCATGGACAAGGCTCTAGGATTACATGTGATAACAAGTCCAACACCACTGTCATGACCGGAATAGATTCATAGAGCTTCAAAACATGAAAGCAACACTACAACAATCAAAGATTGAAACCTAATAGGACAAAGCTTGTTTGTGGGAAGAAAAATAGAAAAGGATCAATGGCATACAAGGTGGAGTTTGGTGAGAGATCAGGCCAAGACAACAATTGGAAATTAAAAATGGACATGAAAGACCATCAAGCATGCAAACTAAGTTTTCATATCATACCTAAACTCCAAACGTATTGAGGGGCTTGAGGCTTCATGTCGACCACAAGTGTTCTTTCAACTTCTTATGGGGTCTTAAGGAAGGCTTCTCCACACCATCAATAAATATATGTGTTCTTTAGGTTGCACGAGTTTGTGGATAGCACTAGATCTGATAGTTGGGTGATGGTTGGCAAAGATCTATCAACTTCCTTATATGGTCCCATTCACGTCATTTTGGTCAAAATGGCACACATGTCATAAACAACCCTAACAAACTTGAGGAGGAAGAAGGATAGGGTATCAACAATATACTATAGGAATTAAATTGATCAGAGGGTAGAAGGAACTGGTACAAAGGTCTTTTGGGCTATAGTTTCCCATGGAAGGTGACGAGTTGTGTATGCGATCAAGTGCTTGATAGACATGTGGAAATGGATTAGGTGATTCATGTATATGAGGTATTGATATTTAAACTTGGGATCAAAAAACTCAAAACAACCCCTGCAAAATAGATTGTGGTGAGAAAATTGAATTCTAGGGTACATAGATAGAGCGATGTTTAGAAATGTTGCTTACTAATGTTTCTTAGCACACAAAGAGAAGATGAAGGAGACAAGTCTTTGTGAGATGATCAAGATCTAATGGTTCTTAAAGAACCCTTGTAAATCATTGTAGAGTGAAGCCCATAGAATATAATTAATTAAATTATGACCTACATCAAACCATTCTGAGCATTATTAGATAACTAGGTTGACTAATATATAATTTTTGTATTTTTTTTCTTCTTAGAATTAATTGACCTAGCTAGGGTAATCGGATTCTAATAAAATTATTTGCACTACCTAATTGAACCATGATGAATCCAAAAATCTAGTTGGATTATAGGTTTGATCATAGAATCATGAGATTTAAAAAATTAAGCACCCATGGAAAATATTGATTAATAATCATTTTGTAGGTGTTAGATTAACAACTTTAAGGGTTATCCAACACATCTTGGAATGATGAATTACCAATAAAGACAACTTATTATGGACATCAAAGTGGTCATTTGCTATTTGAACCCTCAGGAGTCATCATTACATACAGAGGTCTAGTTTATGGGTATCAATTTAAAATGACATCAAATGTGACTATGTACCATGTGTATGACATGTTCTAGGGTTAACATTGTTAGAAGAAAATTACTTGGTGACTTAGCAACATATGGCAAGCTTATTGGATATTGATGTTCTTAGGATGCTACATTATATCTCAAAAACAAGGAGCAATGTCATATGAATTATTATTAGAATACATAAGCAAAACAAACAAATTTTAATCATAGGAAATATATTGAATAATCATGAATAATTAGTGATTGTTAATGAGAAAATATAATTATAGATGAATAATAAAGCACCACATAAACGTTAGGATCCCCTATGTAAGTAAGAAACTATCAAAGGAATAAATATACTAATCACAATATTAAAAGTTTTCGGCTGGCTCTCTCTCTAGGGTTCTGCTCTCGCCTCTCTGTAGATTTCCCGACGGCTTCCGCTGGGGGGAGGGAGCACACCATCGGTCCCGTCCTCCCCCTGGCTCTCAACACCCAGTCATGATCTTCCCTGAGTGTTTGTAGTAATGATCCCCAGAGAAAGGGTTCCAAGAGAGCAATGATCGGTCGTCTTCACCAGGGTTCCCCCGCTCGGCGTCTAGGAATGAAGAGGAGAAGAAGCCTTGCACGAGTCAAGGATGGTTTGAGAGGTGGCAAATCGACGCAGTTCGGCTCTATTCTGTTTAAGTGTGATGGATGGAGAAGAGACATTTCCTCTGTCCCTGTCCTCACATGGTGTCGCTCCATCAATGCCCACAGAGTTCGGGCTTCTTGCCTATCCTCATCTGCATCTACTCCTCTCTGCTTCGGGATACATCTGGGTTTACCCAGGGAGTCGGCGGCCCCTGAAGTGGCTGGATCTTCCTGAAGATCTTGGTGATGGGTGGACTCCAGGTGGGCTTCGCGGGCTGCGCCTCTTCATCCAGTAGGTGGTTCATCTCATTCACCTCCATATGCTTTCCCACCTTGGGCGGGATGCTTGGTGACAAGGTGATCAAGCCCTTCGTAGGGCGGACTGGGTCTGCACCCTTCCTACCCTATCAGTGGCGCCTCCCATGTTGATCAGTGACATTAGGTCACTCCATGGGGGGTCCTTGATTCACGAGGAATCGATTATGGTGGTTGTTTCAGCGTGGTTCCCAATGCCCTCAAGGTGGTCGCTGAGACGCCTCTGTGCAAGCTACAAGCTAGCTTTGTGTGGGATTGGGTTCAAGGGTGGGCATAAGGCTTCTTTTCCTCTTTGGGCCTTGCTACTGATGCGTGGCGATGCGTGGGCTGGGTTAAGGGGGCATTTTCCCTCTAATTTCAGGGATTGGTTGTATTATTATGTGTGAGGGAGGCTTGGTGGGTAGGTGTTTTGCCTTTGGTTGTCTATTGTCCTTAGTTTTATTCATGATAGGTGTTGGGCAGGGTGTAGGCTGCAGTTGCAGCTGGTGTTTCACCCTTCGAGTGCTTGTGGGGTGCTGCTGTGCAAACAGCAACATTCGATGCTTGGTCTCTGGTTCTTGCATAAAAAAATAAGCAGGTGAACCTTGGACATTGGCTTCAGTGGTTCATGCTATCTTATTTGGAGGATTAGTCCATACAATTTCAGGGAATGAGGATAATGCCAGTGTGTGATTGATCGACTAGCTGAGTCATTCTGTTCTTAACGATCCAATGTTGTGCAGGTCCTCTTGGCGGTTTCCTTTGCATGCTAGAAACTCAAAGACCTGGATGATAGCAGTGGAGGTTCCTGCTATATTGCTCCTGAGATTCTCTGTTATCTCTTGAGTTAGTATTGCGGGTTTGTTTTCTTCTTTTATCTAGGTAGATGGCTACTGTGTAGCTTGTCTTTAGTTTATTTTCTCTGGTTGTTTGGATGTCTTCATCCAGGGTTGTAATGGGGGTGCAAACTCTTTTGTACCCAAAGTTTTGGGCACCAAATTTTTCAGTAATAGGATTTTTTACCGACCAAAAAAAAAAAGAACTCAAATTAAAAAAAATGACACAACAATTAACATAAATAGTAAATAAGCAAGGAATTGAGCCTCCATATGATGCTTGGATACAAGTTGCCTCCTTGTATGGTATGGTTGATACTAATAAAATTATTATCTTACAATGAAAGGATATTACACGTTTCTAATGAAGAAACATTACACATTAATAGAAAACTTTTTATTGAGTTAGAGTCATAATAAATAATTTCCTAAATATTTTCATGACATATGTGATTTTCTAAGAATTAAATAACTCAATTTTACTAACACAACAGGTTGAGTATCTTAAGATAAATGCAAGTATGATAACTATGGTGAAGGAGGTAACAATGGAATAATAATAAACAATGATCAAATATTAAACAACCATGTAGTGTTGAAATCAAACTAGAAGAAATGGTATAACATATCATACAAGATATAATTGAGAGGTGTTAAAAGAGTTAAATTAAAAGAGGTGTCCTCAAGAAACCATGTAAATTCTAACTCTTAATGTTAATGAATTTGATATTATAAGTAAAATATAATATTAAATTTGAATTAAAGAGCACCCAATGATTAATTGGGGAACATGTAAAATCTAATAGTTAATAAGGAATTCAATTGAAGATGGATGAAGGAAACCCATAATAGTTGTAAAAACTATGTGATTTCTAATGAGATCATGGTAAATGGGAAATAACATCACAATATTATGCACATTGACTTCCTTAATATATTTGGTGAAATGCATTTACCCTACACTTGGATACACAAAACCACGAAATATATTTATACTAACAAAACGTGATATATATTTATATGCATAGTTAACAAAAAATATTTATGTAGTATGAAATAAATATTATTAACCTAGCACTTGATATATATAATTACCAGTGAATACTTTTGTATGTGATTCTTGAATTGTCAAATGTTTTAAAGGAGGAATATTAGGTGAGAGTTTGCTAATGATGAGTTATATAGTGGCTTTTAAACTACTCATTTAGTACTACTTAGATTATTTCATCCTTTCAAGAATGAAATTGCTATAAGGGAGGGAAGATTTGTAACGACCCAACCTCTAGCTAAAATAAACACTAGATTTACCTTCTTTCTTATAGATTAGTATCTTCTCTTCTAAGTGCAGTAATAAACTCTAGTTCTATGGTGGAACTTATGACAAAATACTTCACATTAATTTTAAGGACAAGATGAAAAGGATTTCATTATCTCCAACATATCAATTTAGTATTTACACTCTCATTCCTAGTCTTTAGATATTCTAGTTTTTTCCTAGGCTTACCAGTTGGCAAAAGACAAATCTAAAGTATGGGGGTCTAGTGGCTGGTGTGTCCCTCCCTTATCCCCTCGGGATTGTATTTGCATATCTAACCATGAGATGTGTCAACATTAAAGTCATGGAAGTGATCTGCTCCTACTCAGCTCCTACCTCATAACGACAATGTTCCATCCTCAAGTTTTGGATGGCCCTATCTGGCTCCAATTGGAAGGATTGAAACAATACAAAGGATCTGACCTTTGAGGTGGTCTTTGTAGTGGCGGTAGGTGGTCTACAGATCCTATGCTGGAATCATGTAGCATTTCATTTTGAACCCTGATAAAAATTTCTTATTTAGAGGACACACTCGTGCACACACTTTTTGTGTTTTTGTCTTATATTTTTCTATTAATTTTTATGTTTGTTAAATGATTGGTCAAGTCATGTTTCTTTCCACTGTGCAACATGCTATCTCTGTTGTGTGGAAGGTTTCTCCTCCTTCAAAAAAGGTTTTCTGGAGTTGGGTTTCCCCCAATCTTTGACCAATGTTGGGGTTTCCCCTCGACACTCAATTTTGGAATTAGATGGTGATTGCTCATGTGGGTGTTGCCCTAGAAAACAAGGAAGTTCAAGGATGTCGAAAGTGGTGGATGAATCTCCATTTTATGAATTGGTATCCATGATTTGATCAAGGATTGATACGAACATGGTTGAGGAGGGATTTTGTCAAAAATAGGTTGAATTCACAAAAACCAAAAATTATGCATGCACTTGACACCTATTTCCAATCACATATTGGTTAAACTATTGTGTCTTAGGTCCCAATCTGGTTACAATCCATCTAAAATATGTAGATTTTGTGTGTCTTTCACTTATTCAATATCATATATCTTACAATAAAGATAGATGAATATGGGTGCACTTAAGTAAGTGATAACCCTATTTGGTTGAAGAAATACTAAACTTAGTATAATAGTGTTTTGTAGATCCCAATTAAATATTCTAAGATTGATTATTGTAAAAATTATTTGTTTTAGAATAACTTCATTAAATGTTTGATATATGTGATGTTGAGCATGATATGTTCATAATGTTTATTAAAAAAATGTATATTAAATATGTATTGTCCCTTTTTAAGATATAAAATGTTTGTAGTAACCTTTTTAATGAATATATAAACCTACAAAATCATATATATATTGTTATACTTACAATCATGTCTTGGAAATTTATTTGTGTGATTTCTATCTCTGCAACCTGAAATAGACCGCTCTCAGGTTAGATCGACTTGACTTCATTGGGCCAATGAGGCCCTTCACAAAATACTTTGTCCATGATCTGACCCATTGGATATGTTTTCCATGGGGTCAGGATGAAGTGGGTTGACTACAAGGCCATGAGAAAATACGCCTTTGACCAATAAAAGTTGGTTTTCATGATTTGGGATCTAAACTCACTGATGCACCTCTTTGGGATATGAAATCAACCTCTACCATAGATTCATGACAAATTTCTCATGGACCAAACATGATTTTGAGTACTAAATTTTGTTTCATATAGGCCAACGTAATGCCATCAAGATAGAAATGCAACTAACCTCTTGTTAAGTCGAAGAATCATGTATTTTAGAAAGCTAAATATATAAATCATCTTCTTCATTTACTTTCTTCATTTAACATTTAGGATGTATTTTTTTAGTTGGGGATTCTCTCTGGAGTTTCTAGAATTTAGGGGCGGATTGGGGAAAGGATGAAGATTTGTTAGAGATTATACCTTAATATATCTTTATATTTCATTTTCAACATGAATATAATGTTACTTTGTCGTTATTTCGTGGTTTCTCTTGTCCTTTCTCCTATTCATCTATCTTCAATTTGTTTCTTTCTCAACAACAAAGGTTTGTCTAATTTTCCCCTTTACTCCTTCCTCAATACCACTTTTCTTTGCTAGAGATGATTTTTAAGATAATTGTACCTAAATGAAAGATTTTTGATGGATTATAGATCTTTGATAGGATACAAATTCCACTTCACCTTCCTTTTAATTCTGGGGAGTAGCTATTGAATTTAGGCTTAAGTACATGAAATTTCATTTTCTATGCTTCTTCATCATGCTCCAAGCTCTTCATATTGATTAAAAGGATAAATAGGATTTTCTCCGAAAAATAAGATATGTAAACTACTTATATTTCTTGATTATGCTTTGGAAGTTATTGACAAACCTAGAATCACTCTCTCCCAAACATTATTGTTTTCCATAGAAAGTTAGGTTTGGAATATGTTGTTTTACAATTTTTTATGTCATGGAAATATAAAGTAACCCTATTCCATATTGTCTTATTTCATTTTCACATACATATGATGTGTATCTCTAAATATATAAGTAAGGGCTGAATATGCATATAATTCTTTATGGTAAGTGTGAATCGAGTTATGTAAAGGTTGGATTAACATCTCTTCGGCTATGAAAATAGACTGTGGGACTAGACGTCTTTCTAGATTATATTATGATGAGATGTGATGGTGATTATGTTTATTATGGATACCTAGTGGAGTATGAGATCAATTCATCTATCCTACTTGTGGAATTTTGGGATATATAGAAGAAATTTTCCTATATTGATGTATTTTTATGTGGAGACCCCAATTATCTATGTATGCCAATTTATATGAACGTAGTGCAATGTTTGTGATTGGATTCCTTAATGTTATTAATATACCTAATAATGTAAATAAAACCAAAAATCACCAAGGCATGTTGTTTGAACAGCATAATCATTTTTGTAACATCCCTGACCTGGGTTATAAGCTAACCCTACGTGTTTTGTCTAATTATGTAATTAAGTCCTTGTGATTAACTTTGGACATGTAATTAAGTTCTCAGAAACATATATTTCAGTTTTTGCTCCTTTTTATATAAAGTTGTAGCATTGTTTTGTAATATAGGGACCTATGTGCAAATTACCCATTTAGAAGGGTTAACTTGCAAATTGCACATGTTGAAGTGTTCCTCTGATGTAGAAACATCATGAGAATGATTTTGATAAAGTTTGAGGGATTTCCCAAGCTTGGGCACCAAGGTGCAGCTGTGGAAGCAATCCCGGTGCTTGAAACCCTAATTTGGGGTAAAATGCAATTTACCCAAATTAGGGGATTCTATGTGTAAAATATATCATCTAATGTATCTTTTAATACTCTTGACATCATTTAGAGAATAAATTATGAGGGAGTCACCTCAATTGAATAATCAAGTTATGAAATATATCTTGTGATTGAATAATCAGGGTGTATGTACAATAGCTCTTTATATATGTACCTTAGTATTAGGTTAATCTTCCTTGCCCTTATTTTCTTGACCTTGAGAGAAGGTTTGTCCTTAGAATTAAGAAGAAGGGACGAGCAAGTAAAGATGGAGGGACTTGGTTGATATTATGAAAAACTTATAAGCTTAAGTTGGAAACCCCACCCCAAGTATGTATACACTTTACCTCTCAAGCAAAGGAACCTTTCCTTCGTGCAATTCACTGTTTCCCCTTGCTTGACCGACTAAGGAACAGCTTGGAGCTCAGGAGGAAGACCCAAGGTGTGCAAGGTAGGTTTGGATTCCTCTTCTTGCCTAATTTCATGGTTAGAACTCGAATTCAAGGTCAAATTGATGACTAGCTCACAAAGCTCCACCTTTCTAGCCATCTCTTCTTGACTTTCCCTGGAGTTTTCACCTTGGCCGACCTATGAGAGCTCAAGGACGCCATTAGAGCTTGGAGATCGAAATCTTGGAGCTCAAGAAGCAAGCTTTAGGCGGGTTTTATAACTCTAAACCCATGCTTTGTTATATATATCTTGATTATGCATGTAGATGATAGTTCTTCTTCTTCCCTACTTTCCTTTGCTACTTTGCAAGCAAATCCATGGGAAATCCATGCTTTTCTTAAGCTAGGAGATGAAGGCGTTATTTCCAAGAAAAATCCACCACTTTTCACTTTGTTAAACGGTCTCCCTAATTTGCTCTCTCGGTCTTAAGACCGCGAGGTGAGCAAACGGTCTCTAGACCGTGAGAGGGCAAACGGTCTTCAAGACCGTTTACCCCGTTGACCGAGAGTGGACCGTATAAGAAACCTCTTCATAATTATGTAGAATAACCACCCTCAAAAATTGAGAGGTTAACGCCAAAGGAATCGGGAGATATGGCCATTTTAATCAACAACTTTAATCAAATTTATCCCTGATTTTCAAACGGTCTGAAATAGCCTTTTTGGGCAAACGGTCTTAAGACCGTGTAAGGTCATTTACCAGGCATTGAACGTATGCGATTACTGTTCAAAATAATGTTAATTAACAACTCACCAAATTTTATGGACTTTTTCCAATCGAGCTAAGAGTTGAAGGGTGATTACTAGGGCAAACCCTAGATGAAATCAGTACTGAAATTATAATAATTTAATTAGGGTTTTTGGGGTTGATTGACCTAAACGGTCTCAAGACCGTTTGGGAATCATCCAAATGGTCTCAAGACCGCGAGGGCAATCAACCAAGACCGTTTGGAGGTTTGGGGTCAAGAATAGTTGACCAATTGAAGGAACAATTATACCAAAATACATTGCAATTAAGTATTGATATAATCATCAACTCAATTGATCCAACCTTGATGAATTTTCACTAGAATCCAAAATTGGATGAGCAAACAGTCTTAAGACCGTTTGGAACTCATTCAAACGGTCTCAAGACCGCGAGGACAATCACCCAAGGCCGTTTGAAGGTCTAGGGTTAAGCTAATTTGATCAATTGAGGACCCAATTACAATAAGTTATCAAATTGATTTAAATACTGATTTTGTGACTCAATCATGGTTCAACCCCTATCAAATCACATTAGATTTTGATTAAATCTTGGGCAAACGGTTTCAAGACCGTGTGGAATTCATCCACACGACCTCAAGACCGTTTGGGCCAAGTTTGGGCCCAATTGGAGCTCAATTGAAGGGTTCAACCTTGTGTTGATGCACATTGTTGAGTGTTGATGGTTGAACATTGATAGACCTTATTTGAATCGACTTCAACCCTAATTGGTCAACAATTGAGGGTCAATTGAATGACCAAATGGTTAAACATAACCCTAATTGACTTAATCTATAAGTGGTCATCATGGCTTTGACCTTTAGAGGGCTTTAACATTGGTTGACATAATTGGTTGTAACTTTGAACCTTGTGGATGGCTAAACGGTTTGAGACCATGAGAGGGCTCGCGGTATCAAGACCGTGAGAGGGCTCGCGGTCTCAAGACCGTGAGAGGGCTCATGGTCTCAAGACCGTGAGAGGGCTCGTGGTCTCAAGACCGAGAGACCTCAAACGGTCTCATGACCGAGAGCCATCAAACGGTCTCAAGACCGAGAGCCATCAAACGACCTCAACACAACTTGCCCTCTCGGTCTTGAAACCATCATGATTCAATGATGCCTAATCTAGGCTCTTATGATAACCTAGGACATCAACGGATCAGTTGACTAATGATTGGACCCATGAAGGTGGTCAATGGGGTGAATTACTAAATTACCCTTGAAGGGTCAATTGTGTAAATACCTTGATCAGATTAAACCCTAATTACATGAGAATGATGTTGTTAGCCATGATGACTCTATCCAACTTGATCTAGTCTGATGTTATCAGAAACCACTAGTATGAAGAGAGAGATAGTAATTTAGAGAGAGAAAGTACCCTAGAGAGAGAAAGTACCCTAGAGAGAGAAAGTAACCCTAATTGGGTGGAAACTTAAGTAAAGCATCTTCAATGCACATGAATGTGCATAATTAGGGTATGATCTACTTGTGAGAGGTCATATAAACCCTAATTATGATAAATGATGAACCTTTAACTAATCTGATAGCATCAATGATGATGTTACTCATACATGATGATGATATGAGTTCAATTCACCTTAATGTAAATAGTAAACCCTAATCTAAGGGTGATGACATGTAATGTGAATAGTAAACCCTAATTCAAGGGTAATGGCATGCAAATGAGTATTAAACTCCAATTGATGAGAATCAGAGGATTTAACTCTCATGACAAGAGTGGGAAATGTATTCCTTATTTTTGTATTACCTTTGTCAGTTAAATTAACCATGCATGTTCTGATATGAAGGTGATCTTATCTAGGTATGGATGTTGATGTTATATTCATTGAAGGCATGTTGTTAGCCTTATGAATAAGAAAAGTAACTTGATGCCTTGTCAATGGCATCCTATGATGATAATGGGCTGTGAGAGCCATGAATACCATCAAAGTCATGCTTTAGAGATGACTTGTGATGAGTATAATAAGAAATTATGATTGATATGAGTTAGGCTTGTTACATTTAGTATTCTTCTTTTATAGCTATTATGCTACTGTTATTGTTTGAAGAACAATGTATGTTGTTAAAGAATGCTAAATGTACCTAACTAATCAAGTATAATGTAGAACCCTGATCATAGATCCATCATTGTCTGAGATCAAGTGGTGGTGAAACAGGTTTTCCTCAAGGAACTCCTGGAGCACATACTTTTGAGTATGTGGGGTACATGGATGTGTAGAACCTTACATCCTAGTGTAGGAATGTGATGTAGGTGTGTAATCCGTCAATCCTTCACTATATTTCCATGACCGTATCAGTGGTAGGTAAACATGAAACCTCCTGATGATGAAGAAATCACAGATATCCGTATCATTGGAGATAAACATGAAATCTCCTGATGACGAAGAGAGTACAGAATGCCACTGTGACTCTAGAATAGTGAAGAACCAGTTTACCCTGGTGAGCTATAGTAGTAGAGACACGAGATGTCCTACAAGTGATCCTCTTACTGACTGAGGAAGGTGAAGGTCATGAGAATCCGGCTCTCTTAATGACCTATGAATGATACTGATGTGACTTCTCAGCGATCAGTTGGAGTATGAGTGGTATGCCTCATCTCCACAGGGCATAATGTTGTTTGTAAAACATAATCAACCACATAATATACCTGCTAGAGATAACTACGAGTTAGTTGATTGATGATACACTGTGATAGTGCTTATTTTTCTTCATGTCTCATAAATGTTGAACTCTTGTTTATATAGAAGCAACTGTTATTGAATACTTTGAAAGCTTTACTGCTTAAGATATTCTTTGATGTTATAATAAAGCTTCTGGCGGAGAGTTATAATTCTCGCTGGGACAATTATGTAAAATTGTCTCACCCCGTAGACTTCAACTTTTTAGGTGGACGTCGTAGACGGAGGAACCGGTCTACAGGTGACCAATCTCAGCAACAGCAGCAGCACCAGGAGCAGCAGTAATCTCAGGTGGAGATTTATCCTGCCATGTGGTGTAGTTAGAGTCAGTCCTATGTGTCCTCTGTACTCTCAGGTCTTGGAGTCTTTTGTGTGAGTTATTGAGATTTTGTATCTTGATGTATATAATTACTCAAGAAGTAATTATCATGAGATGTAAACAGTTTATCTCTTGTTATGAAAGACGTTTTTATGGATTCAAGCTCTTGTCCCGAAAATTTTTAATTTTCCGTGATTTTTGTCTTCCGCTGTTTATCAAATCGCTTCCGCTAAGTTTAAATCGAGATTATATCGCGGTTTGGAGATCAAAGCCCATAGTTAAGTGGTATCAGAGCTCTAGGTCAGTTGAGTCTACAGAGGCATAGGACTTAGGATGTCGAGTCTATCTTTAGTACTCCTTCCTTATCTAATAGAATCTTCTTCTCCTCAGGAGAAGAAGATACATAAGAATGGCTGAGCCACATGATGAGTATGTGGCGGAGAGTAGTGCTAGTGCACCTCGTGACGGTGCAAGGGTTCCAGAAATAGAACAGCCTGCACCTGAGTCACCAAGAGAGCCACCCCAGTTTGACCCAGCCGACATGGGTAACCCAGCTGTACAGACAATGTTCGGGCAGTTTATGACTGCCATGACACACATAATCGACAAGATTCCCATGCCTACACCTAGGGCACCTGTCCATCCTGAAGCACAAGGTATCGGTAAGATGTTCGAATGACTTCGTTGTGTCGGAGCTACCGAGTACTTCGGGACTGCCGACCCCGCCGATGCTGACCTTTGGTTGACAGAGTTGGAGAAGGCTTTCAGGATTCTTATCATCCCGGAAGCTGAGAAGGTTAGACATGCTATCTATCTTCTCAAAGGTAGTGCTAGTCACTGGTGGAACATGGAAGAGCAGAAGAGACCTGGAGTAGAGTTCTCATGGGAAGAGTTTCGTCGGGAATTTATCAATAGATATTTTCCAAAGACCTTCCTAGATGAGAAGATCTCTCAGTTTGAGAGACTAAGGTAGGGTATGATGAACATTAGCGAGTATGAAGCTAAGTTCATGGAGTTGCTGTGGTTCTGTCTGCACATGGCTGCCACAGAGGAGGAAAGAATCAGAAGATTTGAGAAGGGTTTAAATGCTGATATGTCAACCCTCGTGTCTGCCTTAGAAAACCGAGAGAGATTCTCTACCTTCGTTGAGTCAGTCCGAAGGATAGAGAGATCTGTGGTTGAGAAGAGACAAACTCATAAAAGATATCCACAGTTCCAGGGTTCTTCATCTAGGGATTCCAAGAAACCTAGATTCTCTGCACCTAACCCTCCACCACCCAGATTGAGTTTTCAAACTCAATGAACACCGAGCAGAGGTAGAGGACGGAGTCAACCGCTTCAAGGAACTCACAGTTCTGCATCAGTGTCAGTTACTGGACCACCCAGGCTACAACAACAGGAGAGGAGTTGCTACAACTGTGGTAAGGTGGGACACTTGATGAAGGATTGTCGTTCTAGGCCTGTCAGTGTGACACAGCCTCCGAGACAGAATCAATAGGGATCTCAGAGTAGACAACATCAAGGAGCAGCTCGAGGACGTGGACAAGCGTCTCAAGCTGGATCATCAGCACCACCTCAACACCAGGCGACTGTGAGGTTCTATGCTATGAACCCACCTGAAGCGATGGTCAATCCGCGGGTAGTGGCAGGTCAGATGAAACTTTTATATTCTGATATGTCTACATCATGTGTTGTATCTGTTCTGATTGACCCGGGTGCTACGCACTCCTTCATCACTCGTAAAGTGATACGTAACTGCAATATGACAACTAGTCATAGGACAGATAATTTGTTTTTGGAGACTCCGTTGAGTGGGTCTGCCGTTTTACAGGAGGTATGTTCTCCTTGCATCCTCTTCTTTTCTGAACATCGCATTCAAGTGGATCTTATACCACTTGATATGCGAGGATTTGATATAATCCTCGGGATGGATACCTTGGAAAGGTATAGAGTTGTCTTGGATTGTGAGTCCAAGTTGGCTGTATTTGCTGATGAAAGCAACACATGGATCTTTCAAGGTGAGAGAAAGATTCTGCCCACCTGCCTTGTGTCAGCTATGGTTGCTGATAAGTTGTTGAGACAAGGATGTTATGCATTCTTAGCCCATGTGGTAGATGTTACCAAGGAAAGTCCCAATCCTGCTGAAGTTCCTATAGTCAGGGAATTCAAAGATGTGTTTCCTGAAGAACTTCCTGGTATACCACCACCTCGGGAGATTGATTTTGAAATCAATTTGATCCCAGATACGAAACCCATAGCCCATACTCCGTATAGGATGGCGCCTGCCGAAATGGCAGAACTCAAGAAACAACTCCAAGAGTTACTTGAGAAGGGTTTTATCCGACCGAGTACTTCACCTTGGGGTGCTTCGGTCTTGTTTGTTAAAAAGAAAGATGGGTCAATGCGGTTGTGCATCGACTACAGACAACTCAATAAAGTAACAATAAAGAATAAGTATCCTCTACCAAGGATTGATGATCTCTTTGACCAGTTGCGTGGTGCAACCGTCTTTTTAAAGATAGACTTGAGATCTGGATATCATCAACTCCGTATTAAGGATAGTGACATATCCAAGTCTGCCTTTAGGACAAGGTATGGTCACTATGAGTTCACGGTTATGTCGTTTGGACTAACCAATGCACCAGATGCATTTATGGAACTCATGAACAAAGTTTTTCGACCCTTCCTCGATCTATGTGTTGTCGTCTTCATAGACAACATTCTGATCTATAGTAAGGATGCTCAGTAGCATGAACAGCATCTTCGCCAAGCTTTGACCTTGCTAAGAGAACATAAGTTGTATGCTAAGTTTAGCAAGTGTGAGTTCTAGCTACCGGAGGTATCTTTTCTTAGACATGTGATATCTGCCTCGGGAATTCGTGTTGACCCTTCAAAGGTAGAATCTGTTCTACAATGGGAACAACCGAAGACACCGACGGAGATTCGAAGTTTCTTGGGGTTAGCTGGCTATTATCGAAGGTTCATTAAGAACTTTAGTTCTATAGCTTTACCTTTGACCAAGTTGACCCGGAAAGATGTTCCTTTTTCTTGGAGTGATAAGTGTCAACAGTCCTTCCAATTGTTGAAAGAGAGGTTAACAAGTGCACCTGTTCTTGTACTACCTGAACAAGGAAAAGGATATGTAGTCTTCTGTGATGCTTCCAAGAATGGACTTGGATGTGTGTTGATGCAGGATAAACAAGTGATTTCTTTTGCTTACCGGCAGCTCAAGAAACACGAGGAGAATTATCCGACACACGATCTGGAGTTAGCTGCCGTGGTTCATGCCTTGAAGATCTGGAGACATTATCTCTACGGAGAGACATTCCAGATTTTCACAGACCACAAAAACCTTAAGTATATCTTCTCTCAGCACGAACTTAACATGAGGCAACGTCGTTGGATGGAGTTAATCAAGGACTACGATTGTACAATTAATTACCATCTGGGCAAGGCCAATGTTGTTGCAGATGCCTTGAGTAGGAAGTCAGCAACATCAACCATGGATAGAGCACAACTAAACTCTTTAGTATGCTCTAAGAGATATATGCTTATCTCTTTAAGGAAAGACAATGTACAATTGAAAGTGTCATTGTTAGCCGGGTTGTTGGCTGAGATGCATATTAAACCTACCCTTAGAGAGCAGATTAAGGAAGCACAGCAAGTGGATGTTGTAGTTCAACACATTAGGTCAGAGTATGGTGATGAGAAGCGAGATGGTTTCCACGACTCAGATGATAATGTGGCATGCTATCATGAAAGGATGATAGTGCCGGATGTAGATAACCTGAGAAAGTTAGTCCTGGAGGAAGCTCATTCTTCAATTAATGCTATGCATCCAGGGAGTACCAAGATGTATCAGAATTTGAAAGATATGTATTGGTGGCCCGGGATGAAGAAGGATGTGGCTGAGTTTGTTCTTAAATGTCCTGTGTGCCAACAGGTAAAGGCTGAACACCAGAAACCTGCCGGGACAATGCAACCTTTACCCATACCACTGTGGAAGTGGGACCATGTGACCATGGACTTTGTTGTTGGCCTACCCAGGACAAGCAAAGGACATGATTCCATTTGGGTAGTTGTTGATAGGCTGACTAAGACAACACATTTCTTACCTGTCAAAACAACCTATTCTGCTGGAAGGTTATCACAGTTGTATGTGCAAGAGATAGTGCATTTGCACGGAGTTCCTGTCACTATAGTTTCTGACAGAGGTCCCCAGTTTACCAGTCGTTTTTGGGAACAGTTGCACAGAGCCTTAGGCACCAAACTAAGGTTTAGTACGGCCTTTCATCCGTAGACTGATGGACAGTCGGAAAGGACCATACAGACCTTAGAAGACCTATTGAGAGCATGTGCTCTCCAGTTTACCGGAAGTTGGGATCTACACCTAAGCTTGATAGAGTTTGCCTATAACAATAGCTATCAGCATAGTATTGATATGGCACCTTATGAAGCCTTGTATGGTAGACGTTGTAGATCACCTTTGTGTTGGTTTGAGACTGGTGAACATCAGTTGTTGAGTCCTAATCTTGTGCAGCAGACCACAGAAAAAATTAAAGTAAAACAACAAAAGATTAAGACTGCACAGGATAGGCAGAAATCTTATGCTGACAAACGTCGTAGACCCTTAGAATTCCAGGTTGGAGACAAAGTGTATCTCAAGGTCTCGCCTTGGAAAGGAGTCCTTCGTTTCGGAAGGAAAGGGAAGTTAGCTCCTAGATTTATGGGACCTTATCCAATCATTGAACGGATTGGAAAGGTAGCATATAAACTAGAGCTGCCACCTGAGTTACAAAGGTTACATCCTGTGTTTCACATTTCTATGCTGAAGAAATGTCACCCAGACACCGAGTCAGTTCTACAACCTATGGAGGTAGAATTGAATGATGATATATCCTATGAGGAGGGACCAGTGTCAATCCTTGATAATAGAATTAAAAAGTTAAAGAAGAAAGATATAAGTCTTGTGAAATTCCTCTGGAACCACCGTGGTGTTGAAGAAACCACTTGGGAACTAGAGGATGATATGAGAAGGAAGTATCCTGCCCTTTTCTCTTAATATGTCTTATCGATTTCGGGGACGAAATCCTTGTAAGGGGTGGATAATTTGTAACATCCCTGACCTGGGTTATAAGCTAACCCTAGGTGTTTTGTCTAATTATGTAATTAAGTCCTTGTGATTAACTTTGGACATGTAATTAAGTTCTCAGAAACATATATTTCAGTTTTTGCTCCTTTTTATATAAAGTTGTAGCACTGTTTTGTAATACAGGGACCTATGTGCAAATTACCCATTTAGAAGGGTTAACTTGCAAATTGCACATGTTGAAGTGTTCCTCTGATGTAGAAACATCATGAGAATGATTTTGATAAAGTTTGAGGGATTTCCCAAGCTTGGGCACCAAGGTGCAGCTGTGGAAGCAATCCCGATGCTTGAAACCCTAATTTGGGGTAAAATGCAATTTACCCAAATTAAGGGATGCTATGTGTAAAATATATCATCTAATGTATCTTTTAAGACTCTTGACATCATTTAGAGAAGAAATTATGAGGGAGTCACCTCAATTGAATAATCAAGTTATGAAATATATCTTGTGATTGAATAATCAGGGTGTATGTACAATAGCTCTTTATATATGTACCTTAGTATTAGGTTAATCTTCCTTGCCCTTATTTTCTTGACCTTGAGAGAAGGTTTGTCCTTAGAATTAAGAAGAAGGGACGAGCAAGTAAAGATGGAGGGACTTGGTTGATATTATGAAAAACTTATAAGCTTAAGTTGGAAACCCCACCCCAAGTATATCTACACTTTACCTCTCAAGCAAAGGAACCTTTCCTTCGTGCAATTCACTGTTTCCCCTTTCTTGACCGACTAAGGAACAGCTTGGAGCTCAGGAGGAAGACCCAAGGTGTGCAAGGTAGGTTTGGATTCCTCTTCTTGCCTAATTTCATGGTTAGAACTCGAATTCAATGTCAAATTGATGACTAGCTCACAAAGCTCCACCTTTGTAGCCATCTCTTCTTGACTTTCCCTGGCGTTTTCACCTTGGCCGACCTGTGAGAGCTCAAGGACGCCATTAGAGCTTGGAGATCGAAAGCTTGGAGCTCAAGAAGCAACCTTTAGGCGGGTTTTATAACTCTAAACCCATGCTTTGTTATATATATCTTGATTATGCATGTAGATGATAGTTCTTCTTCTTCCCTACTTTCCTTTGCTACTTTGCAAGCAAATCCATGGGAAATCCGTGCTTTTCTTAAGCTAGGAGATGAAGGCGTTATTTCCAAGAAAAATCCACCACTTTTCACTTTGTTAAACGGTCTCCCTAATTTGCTCTCTCGGTCTTAAGTCCGCGAGGTGAGCAAACGGTCTCTAGACCGTGAGAGGGCAAACGGTCTTCAAGACCGTTTAAACCCGTTGACCGAGCGTGGACCGTATAAGAAACCTCTTCATAATTATGTAGACTAACCACCCTCAAAAATTGAGAGGTTAACTCCAAAGGAATCGGGAGATATGGCCATTTTAATCAACAACTTTAATCGAATTTATCCCTGATTTTCAAACGGTCTGAAATAGCCTTTTTGGGAAAACGGTCTTAAGACCGTGTAAGATCGTTTACCAGGCATTGAACGTATGCGATTACTGTTCAAAATAATGTTAATTAACAACTCACCAAATTTTATGGACTTTTTCCAATCGAGCTAAGAGTTGAAGGGTGATTACTAGGGCAAACCCTAGATGAAATCAGTACTGAAATTATAATAATTTAATTAGGGTTTTTGGGGTTGATTGACCTAAACGGTCTCAAGACCGTTTGGGAATCATCCAAATGGTCTCAAGACCGTGAGGGCAATCAACCAAGACCGTTTGGAGGTCTGGGGTCAAGAATAGTTGACCAATTGAAGGAACAATTATACCAAAATACATTGCAATTAAGTATTGATATAATCATCAACTCAATTGATCCAACCTTGATGAATTTTCACTAGAATCCAAAATTGGATGGGCAAATGGTCTTAAGACCGTTTGGAACTCATCCAAACGGTTTCAAGACCGCGAGGACAATCACCCAAGGCCGTTTGAAGGTCTAGGGTTAAGCTAATTTGATCAATTGAGGACCCAATTACAATAAGTTATCAAATTGATTTAAATACTGATTTTGTGACTCAATCATGGTTCAACCCCTATCAAATCACATTAGATTTTGATTAAATCTTGGGCAAACGGTCTCAAGACCGTGTGGAGTTCATCCACACGACCTCAAGACCGTTTGGGCCAAGTTTGGGCCCAATTGGAGCTCAATTGAAGGGTTCAACCTTGTGTTGATGCACATTGTTGAGTGTTGATGGTTGAACATTGATAGACCTTATTTGAATCGACTTCAACCCTAATTGGTCAACAATGGAGGGTCAATTGAATGACCAAATGGTTAAACATAACCCTAATTGACTTAATCTATAAGTGGTCATCATGGCTTTGACCTTTAGAGGGCTTCAACATTGGTTGACATAAATGGTTGTAACTTTGAACCTTGTTGATGGCTAAACGGTTTGAGACCATGAGAGGGCTCGCGGTCTCCAGACCGTGAGAGGGCTCGCGGTCTCAAGACCGTGAGAGGGCTCACGGTCTCAAGACCGTGAGAGGGATCGTGGTCTCAAGACCAAGAGACCTCAAACGGTCTCATGACCGAGAGCCATCAAACGGTCTCAAGACCGAGAGCCATCAAACGACCTCAACACAACTTGCCCTCTCGGTCTTGAAACCATCATGATTCAATGATGCCTAATCTAGGCTCTAATGATAACCTAGGACATCAACAGATCAGTTGACTAATGATTGGACCCATGAAGGTGGTCAATGGGGTGAATTACCAAATTACCCTTGAAGGGTCAATTGAGTAAATACCTTGATCAGATTAAACCCTAATTACATGAGAATGATGTTGTTAGCCATGATGACTCTATCCAACTTGATCTAGTCTGATGTTATCAGAAACCACTAGTATGAAGAGAGAGATAGTACTTTAGAGAGAGAAAGTACCCTAGAGAGAGAAAGTAACCCTAATTGGGTGGAAACTTAAGTAAAGCATCTTCAATGCACATGAATGTGAATAATTAGGGTATGATCTACTTGTGAGAGGTCATAGAAACCCTAATTATGATAAATGATGAACCTTTAACTAATCTGATAGCATCAATGATGATGTTACTCATACATGATGATGATATGAGTTCAATTCACCTTAATGTACATAGTAAACCCTAATCTAAGGGTGGTGACATGTAATGTGAATAGTAAACCCTAATTCAAGGGTAATGGCATGCAAATGAGTATTAAACTCCAATTGATGAGAATCAGAGGATTTAACTCTCATGACAAGAGTGGGAAATGTATTCCTTATTTTTGTATTACCTTTGTCAGTTAAATTAACCATGCAGGTTCTGATATGAAGGTGATCTTATCTAGGTATGGATGTTGATGTTATATTCATTGAAGGCATGGTGTTAGACTTATGAATAAGAAAAGTAACTTGATGCCTTGTCAATGGAATCCTATGATGATAATGGGCTGTGAGAGCCATGAATACCATCAATGTCATGCTTTAGAGATGACTTGTGATGAGTATAATAAGAAATTATGATTGATATGAGTTAGGCTTGTTACATTTAGTATTCTTCTTTTATAGCTATTATGCTACTGTTATTGTTTGAAGAACAATGTATGTTGTTAAAGAATGCTAAATGTACCTAACTAATCAAGTATAATGTAGAGCCCTGGTCATAGATCCATCATTGTCTGAGATCAAGTGGTGGTGAAACAGGTTTTCCTCAAGGAACTCCTAGAGCACATACTTTTGAGTATGTGGGGTACATGGATGTGTAGAACCTTACATCCTAGTGTAGGAATGTGATGTAGGTGTGTAATCCGTCAATCCTTCACTATATTTCCATGACCGTATCAGTGGTAGGTAAACATGAAACCTCCTGATGATGAAGAAATCACATATATCCGTATCAGTGGAGATAAACATGAAATCTCCTGATGACGAAGAGAGTACAGAATGCCACTGTGACTCTAGAATAGTGAAGAACCAGTTTACCCTGGTGAGCTATAGTAGTAGAGACACGAGATGTCCTACAAGTGATCCTCTTACTGACTGAGGAAGGTGAAGGTCATGAGAATCCGGCTCTCTTAATGACCTATGAATGATACTGATGTGACTTCTCAGCGATCAGTTGGAGTATGAGTGGTATGCCTCATCTCCACAGGGCATAATGTTGTTTGTAAAACATAATCAACCACATAATATACCTGCTAGAGATAACTACGAGTTAGTTGATTGATGATACACTGTGATAGTGCTTAATTTTCTTCATGTCTCATAAATGTTGAACTCTTGTTTATATAGCAGCAACTGTTATTGAATACTTTGAAAGCTTTACTGCTTAAGATATTCTTTGATGTTATAATAAAGCTTCTGGCGGAGAGTTATAATTCTCGCTGGGACAATTATGTAAAATTGTCTCACCCCGTAGACTTCAACTTTTTAGGTGGACGTCGTAGACGGAGGAACCGGTCTACAGGTGACCAATCTCAGCAGCAGCAGCAGCACCAGGAGCAGCAGTAATCTCAGGTGGAGTTTTAGCCTGCCATGTGGTGTAGTTAGAGTCAGTCCTATGTGTCCTCTGTACTCTCAGGTCTTGGAGTCTTTTGTGTGAGTTCTTGAGATTTTGTATCTTGATGTATATAATTACTCAAGAAGTAATTATCATGAGATGTAAACAGTTTATCTCTTGTTATGAAAGAAGTTTTTATGGATTCAAGCTCTTGTCCCGAAAAGTTTTAATTTCTCGTGATTTTTGTCTTCCGCTGTTTATCGAATCGCTTCCGCTAAGTTTAAATCGAGATTATATCGCGGTTTGGAGATCAGAGCCCACAATTTCAATGTGTTTGTGTTTTGGTGGCGTCATGGGTTTATCTTGATAAGCTTTATATCCATATGAAGAAGACCTATTCTAGAAGAAGTCCTGAATATTAATATGTAGAAGATTACAGGATACAAAGTAGTGGGATCTATACCTCAAATTGCTTTCTGTATTGAGACATGAGTTTTGGGGTTTTAGACTCCATTCTATGTTATGAAACTAGAATGATGTGAATCTATTGTCATTATATATTGCATATATGATTTGATTTTGGTATGCCTCAACCTTGTACCAAGGTGTGGGATTGAGAGGTAGTGAACTCATAAATACCTATCTAGTGTTGGAAAACCTAGGATGTGCTAGAAATCTTAGGATAGCTAGATAAAACCTAAGGCAGGGATAGTGAATCATGCACGTGAGCATACTGTGACAACTTCTACTTGACTAGTTTGAGTAGATTTAGGGAAGCATATACAATTGAAAATATCATCATATTGTTTATATCCTTTTAATGATATTCTTACTCTTAATATTATGTTCCTTGTTACTAAGAACAAATGCTAAAGTTTTATTCCTACATTCCCTAACTTACTTTTGCATTGTTAAGGCCTACTCATAATACTCTTTATAGAATTTATATACTCCTATTTTCCCTATAAATGTCTAAGATTAATTGTCATTCTTGACTTATAATTGTCAAACCAATGTTTCTCTAATTTTATGAAAATGGATGAATTGCAAGTCACTTACTCTTATGCATATTTACTCATATTAACATTACAGTCAACAAATGAGAAAAATTTGGGTCCTAAAGTTTAAAAAAGAGTACCTCAACTTGAGCTTCATGCCAAGTGACATTCTAGGTGAATTCCAGATGTTTAGAATAGTTTAGTAGATCATGTGCTAGGTGAATGAGTTTGTGAAAGTGTTTTTATTCTAGAATTTTATATGTAATTATAAAAACCGGTCAGTTGTGTTTTGATGGAAAGAATAGAATGTGACATTTGTGAATTTATCAATGATAATTAAATAAATTAAAGGTATTGGTTATTATCACTATAACAACTTGTGAATGCTTGACTTCTTTTGATTGCATGTGTTGTTAGTCAATGAGATGAGGGCTTTGGGACTTGCCATTTCACAAAACCTTGATACCATAAGTAGCAATCAATATTTGGTTTATTATTAGTAGAAACACTTGAAATCTTAATATATCAACCTAGATTGTCCCCATATAAGACTTAGGATGATTCTAGGTCGTATTATTAACCAAAATATACACATAATCTTGTATTAGAAGTTATTAAAGGAAAGAAAATTGTAAGAGAGGATTCTACTTAGAGTAAAATTTTCACAAGGATAAAAAGGAATAAGAAAATATAGTTCATAAAGGATAAAGAAAATATATATTTATTTAGCCTCAATATATACATACTCCTTAAAACATTAAGAAGAGTCTACCTAGTAGATGAAAATGATGAATTGAGGAAGTAATGGAATATGAAATTTAAATCCCTTTGGTAGCTAGAATAAGAACAAATTGAGCCATATAAGTGATCATTGAATATTATAATAAGGTAAAACTAATCAATACATAATCAAGAAACTTTTAGGGAATTTAAGTAATGAAGTCCCTTTAGTGTTAAACCCCTCATCTGGATTGGGTCTGGTTGTCCTGGAAAAGCACTGAGATAGGTACATCTAGAGAATCCAATTACACATGAGATATAATATGTAGAGTAAGATAAGAGGCATGAAGTTAATGAGTAATATTTATATCAGTTATGATGTAATTAAGGATATAATAAGATCAATAATGATCATAGTGCATGTGAGTGTAATGGAAATAATGTTAAAGAGGTTACTAGAATGTAAACAAGAGTAAAAAAGTAGACATGATAAGTGTGTAATTCTTTATCTTACACCATGTTTCAAAACAAAGTTTGCATATTTTTTAGAGGGATCAAATAAGAAATTGGAAACTCTAAAACATAAATGCATAAGAAAAAATAAAGATATACATTTATATAAGGGAATTTGTCTAAATGATCCTTGAGAAAAAATTGAAAATATAAAAGAAGGAATCCTTAAGCATAAAGTAAGAAAAGATAGAAAATTGTACAATGTGCATTTTCCTTTAAAATAGGATAAGAAACAGGTGAAGTGATGGAGATGAACATGATTTGTGAAACTTATCAACTATTTATATATGAATATTCTAGTATAAAACCATAACTGATTGATTATAAGTGTCAAAATAAATGAAAGGCCATCTTTGGATAAGTTGAATTATGAAAAAGAATATCATGTTAGTATAAGGAATTATAGAAAGTGATAAACATTATGGTGTGTAATTTATAACCTTATTGTAGTTATTATTAACAAAAAAAGTTTTTTATTCATTATGCAAGATTCTTTTTATTAGTTGTTTATACCTTATACTAGGAAGATATAATTCAAAATATCATAAATACACCTTACATGGATCAATAGGCATGGTAAGATTGTCATTTCAAGAAATAAGTCCCAAACTCGAGGAATACTATAGATTGGTAAGGATCTAAAGCATAAATAAGAAGAAAATGGGATATGAAAACCTACATTTAAGCACGGTAGAATTATATTGAAATAAGTAACATAGGATACATGATAAGATTTAAACTAAGGATAACACTATAAGAAACTAGAATATCATTTGAACTCTATGTAAACCAAATTATTAGTATGAAATAAGGAAAAATATAGAAAAAGTGGGATACTATAATGTCATGACATATGTGTATGTTTTTAACAACAAGGTCTAAAATTTCCAAAATCAAGGGATAAAAATGTATTAAAAACCTCTAGGGATAATGATATAGTGAAGAGAAGGATTATTAACCTGATGCTCATTAAAATCAAAAGGTTGGACAAAGATTTATGTACCAAACTAGAGAGGATAAGTAAATGTAGTAGAAGTCTAATAAGATTGCACAACAAGAGGTATGTAATTAAGAAATATGTGAAGACTCTAAGTATAAGAACAACTACAAGTTTTTGGTGGGTGAATACAAATTCATCATCAGATCATTCTAAGGAAAAGATTATAAAAAGAGAGAATAATTATATGAAGCCTATGTGTTGACTATTGAAAACATGAATGGAGAATAGTTATGTCCTTGTAGTGGAAAATGTGCATGCTTGATATAAAGAAGAGATCTTAAAAAATAAAATATTATGTTAAATAGTGATAAATTCCCTACCTTTCACCATAGAGGATCACTAAAGGTTCCATGTTCATGTTTAATTAAAGATATAAATTTAGAAACTAAGTCGTATGCAATTTTTCGATGGGAAAAAATAATATCCAAATTGTTCCTTCGAAAGAATATCTATTCGAGATAATCCTATTTATCTTGACATCCCTTTAAGGATGAATGTAGTGGTATCTAATTGAGGTGTATTCCATGATTTTTAGACTGATATCTAGGTTAGTATTATAAAAATATTCCTTTGGTCTTACATGGAAATCAAATAAATGATGGTTCATTCTCATGTAAACCCTACTGATATTTTTCTCTATCATGAGAATATTTAACAAGAAGTTTCTGATGAATTCTCCTTTATTATTTTCAATCATATGTGCCTTTTCTATTGTGTACATTGTAGATGTTGTATTGTTTATAATAATGTGAATGAGCTAATCATTAGAGAATGATGTCAATTAATGAGGAATAGGAATATTACTGGAATCTGTTGGTACGTATGCCCAGAGAGCCAATCCTATGATGATTGGAATGTGGCATTAGATACCTAATTTTATAATCATAAAAGTAATTTTGTCTATTATGTCTATCTCAGTCATGAGATGATGACACATAAATACTAGATGTCTAAAGAATGATATTACTCGATGATGTATGTCTTCAAGTACGTGACATGAACACTAAGAGCATATGTATGAATAAGAGTACATGCATTCTTGTTATATCCCTAGTCAAATATTATTGTGGAAGCAAAATAGACAACAGTTGTACATCAGACTATGAGTGTGAGTTGACTGATGATAGAATCTCATTAGTCATGATATGTGATATCAAGTCAAGCACATAAGTAGATCATAGAGAACAGTATATCAGACATACCTACTATGAGAATGATACATGGAGACCATGTAATGGTAGTCAGAATTAACTATCATAGTGATAGTGGTGATTGTGGTTCTTAGACCTAAAGTCACTACATTCATCATATATCATTTAGTATACTTTGACATCATCAAATGTAACCCTAAATAAGGATTTTCGTAACGGGGATGATTGGTTAGTTGTGACACATGGGGACTGAGTAAGAGTGATGTAGATGCGATTTTTCCCTCCTAAAGGAGTTTGATATCCATGCCTCTTAATAAGAGAGATTGAGTAATGTATGATTGTACTCATGTGATTCAATACGTGATATGTGAACTCACATGCATCTTAGATAGTCTGGTCAAGTTCAAGGAACATGGATTGAATGTTGGGAGAATGACAATTCCATTCCTTGAGTTCAATCCAGATAACATAGACAAAGGAACTAACAAATCAAGGTAACATGGATCACATATTGTAGGTTTAACATGGGTAGCAATGATGTGACTAGGCACCACTCTTTTCTTGTGATGTCATAATTGGTTATGGACATTCACTGCGAATGTAATTATGGACCTATAGGGTCACACACATAGGATACACTTAGATTAAAGGAGTATATTCAATAATGATGTTTAGATAGAATACTAAATGTGTTTAGGTATTCAATTAAACACCTGAGGTTCAAAAATGATTGATTGGACTCTAAACTGACCAATTCAAGTGTTGAACTGATCGGTTGGAGTGTCATGTCAATTGGAATCAATATTGTTTGAACTTTGCCTGAACTAGACAAGTGAAATGACCATTTCACTTGTGAAATGACCATCTCACAATGTGAAATAATCGTTTCACAATGTGAGATGATTGGTTCATCCTCCGAGTCACCGATTCAGTTGCCAATTCGATTGGAACAAGGATTGACGCTAATGTCATGTATAGCATTAATCAGGCATTGAATACCAATGTGATTATGAACATGAAACTACACAAATTGACCAATTTACTTAGTGAACTGACCGACTCATGCACCAAAGTACCGGTTGGGTGTGTGAATCAACCAGTTTGTTGTTTGTAGGTTTTACAAAATTCATGATTTCAGACTCTTCTACTCCCACATATACTGGGAACCCAGACCCCAACTCCTCCTATAAATAGAGGAGTACTAGGGGCTTCAATTGAGAATCAGTTGCTTTGACCATTGTTGTCCACTTTGGTTGTGGTAACCAATAGAGAGACTGAGAAAGTCCTACACATTAAAGGGAGGGATAGTGAGGGAGAGAAAAAATGAGAACAATCATGGGGAAGAATGTTGGTGATTAGTACGTAGCAAAAGGGGACTACTCCTTCATGTTGGATCCAGTTGCTCAACACGGAATTCCCATTGGTTTGTATGGATTACTCTAGAGGAGAGAGTTTGTTGTCTACCACTTGGTGTACATCGTCAACCGATGTTGGTATTGTTGGACCAGGAGTTCAGTGGAGATGACTATTTGAGTGTTTTTGTTGTTGAAGGAGTGTGCTGCTTCTTGAAGAAGAAGAAGAAGCATGATGCTACTATAAGGATAATGACATTGTACTTTCTCTAGGACCAGATATAACCTTGCTAATTTTTCTTCCTAGATACATTGTTGTTTATGTGATCTTGTTGTTCTGGGGAACAAGTGTTTTTTGTTTTGTTTCTGTTACCTATATATGTGCCCTATTTCCCTATAGTGGTATTAGAGCCACATCAATTTATGGTGTATCTAGGATTTAAATCTATATATCAGATTTAGTTTTCATTTTTTATTTCATATGATGTGAATACTAAAATGAATAATGTGCATATACGGATAAATTCCATAAATGACTCCACAAACTTATATATATGCAATTCGCATGTGTCACCCTAAAATCGGTTTCGATGGTGTATGTGAAGCATGGTTATGGACAATAACCCTAGATATATGTGTTTATGGTTGTGATTATTTATTCCTATTGTTACTCGGTCTACACACCAAGCCTCTCTCTTTCATTCAAATGTAAATGAATTCTTTTCTTCCTATTTCCCCTCGAATGTAACTGGAGGTTTCCCTTTTAAATTGTAATAAGAAATACCATAGTTTTAATTTATGCTTTGATGTGAAATAACCTGATTGATTGGAGGACCGAGGAGGTGAGATGAAAGGAGGATGAACCGTTTGATCGGTGGCCCAACCCATCGGCCAGAGCAACTACTTGGACCTGAGAACCAGACAACCATTTCAAGAGCCCAACTGAGGGACTAGGAGGCGAGCCGACCAATTTGAGAGTTGAACTGATCAACCCCGACTGGTTTGAGCATAGATCTTCATCAACAATAGGTTTTATATGATATGGACCTTAGGTGGTAGTAATTATTTGTGGCTCCTAGGAATTACATTAGAATCGCCACAACCATTACTTGTGTGTTTTAAATATTGTAGTTTCTCATTTGTGGTTATAGAATGCATATGATACGTAGTATAAGTATGTTGTGTTTGGATATGTATATGTATTTGTACATAAAATACCTCAAATACTATATTATTTCTAAGATACTTTCCATAGGCATCACACATGAAAAGCTTGATTGACTAAGTGTAGGCACCCTAAGGGTGGTGCATCATCTATCCTGTGGAAGTGTGATGGTAATAATGTGGGCCAACCTAGCAAGGTGCATTATAATCATGTTGTTTTTTGTGTCAGGCTTAATTGAGTGGTCTTAATGAGATTAAGTTGTAGAGGCATGTAGATGACTATGGCAGAGAGTTGTGCATGTCATCTATCCAAGAATTGCATATGAAGCAATTGGCAAATGTTGCATACCTTAATATTTCTTTATGGATGTTGGTGTTGGTCAGGTAGTAATTCAATTGTTTTGGATCTTGGCTCACTAGAAGATTGTACACTACAATCTTCTGAATTGATACATGAGGGTTATCAATTGGAACAAAATAGTGGGAATGATAATAAATTAAAGGCCTAGTTAGTATTGCTAACATATCAAATCAAACAAATCAAAAATGTTTTTAAAAGTTGCAATATTTCTTTGTAGAATCAACTGTCAGACACAAACACATTCTTGTTGTGATTAGTCTTTAAGAAGGACAAAACCAAACAAGATTCACTTCCACAATCTGGTTAAGGGCCTTGAGACATGTTCTCAACCATGATCAAAAGCTCTATGTCCTTGAAAGACCAGAGCCAGAGAAACCCACTCCAAATGCACCTAGGGCTGAAGTGGGTGCTTACTTAAAGCATTCCAATGATGACATAGACATTGAGTACCTTATTCTATGTTGTACAAACTATGAGTTGCATGAACAACATGATACATGTAAATTTTTGAGATGGTAACACATATTAAAGAATCATTTAAAGCATGAACGTTATAATGTCTCCAAAGCATTGTTGAAGTGTAAATAGACAGAGGGAGATCCAGTAGAGCCCCATGTTCTCAATATGATTGGGCATGTGGAGTGATGGGGTTTTCTTGAAGGTCAAGAGTTGACCATGGATATGATTCTGCAAAAATTGCATGAACAATATAGTCATATTTATCGAATGATTGACATGTTGATGTCAAAGAAATAAGAAGAAGGAAAAATTTGTGATGGTGATTAGAACAAGTGAGTCTATGGGCAAAGGTAAGGTCAAGAAGAGTTATGTGGCTCAGCTGAAGTCCAAGTCTTCTGCACTCAACATACGAAGAAGGGTAAGTCCAATGGAATTTGTCTTTTTCACTTGAAGGAACACATGAAGAATAAAGGGATAGAGATCTCTACTTCAATGCCCAAGAAGAAGTAAACTAGAACTGTATGGAGCAAGGGTTGTTGCCTCTACTGTTGGAAGTTATCATTCATGGGCACATACTAGAATTAATGAATTGCTATTATGTACCTACCATTGATGAAAAACATCATATGTCTTGTGTGACAAGAACATTATGTTTCATTTTAAAAGATATGATCTTTAATGACAATGACCTATGTCTCACAAACTATACCTGATAGTTGTAAAGACAAATGTGTATGGCACATGTACTGAATGACCTAATAACTCAAACATTGGGTATCTATAGCATTGTCATCTAGAGCTTATAAATGAGAAATGCATTTCTAGAATTCCTATGATGGTTATCTAGACTCTTTTGGTTATTGAACCTATAGATATATGCATATATTATTTATTGTGCAATATGACAAAAACATCTTCACTAGATGTAGTGGGAGAGAGAATATTCTATTAGGGCTCATGCATATTGATGTATGTATACCTTTTATAATAAATGCTAAGGGTAGTTACTGGTACCTCATTATATTTACTGAGTCTATCAGTAAGTATGATATTTGTATTTAATGAAATATAAGTATGAATCTCTTGAAGTGTTCAAGGAGATTCTGAGTGAAGTACATAACTAGCTTGGTAAAAGTATTAAGGTACTTTGATATGATTGATGTAGAAATACTTTGAACCAACATTTTGAGAACCTTCTGGAGAGAATGTGATAATGTATCAAAATGGACTTTACCTAAAATGTAATGATATGTCAGAAAGAAGGAATCACACCTTGTTAAGTCGTGGTGTGATCTAGTTGATCTTACAATTTCTTTTAGGCACATGCACTAAAACAATGTACTGTCTAAAATGTTTCAAAAGAAACCATATGTGATATGGATTGGTAAATGTCTTGATATGTCTTTTACAGTGATTAGGGATGAATGCTTATGTTAGAAAATTGTTTCTTAAAAGGCTTTGTCCACAAATCACATAAATGTTATTTTGTTAAATGCTAATCTTAGCCCAAATCAACACTAAGTTGTTTGTTAATCTAGATGGTTGTATTCCTGAAGAGGAACTCAGTTCAAAAGGAATTAGTGGGAGTAATAGTAGAACTTGAAATGTTCAAGACAAACAAGAAAACATTTAACCTAAAGAGGTACAGTGGGAATAAAGAGAATCAAAAGTTGTTGTGGAATCTCTAGTTCCTTATGTAGACACAAAGCTCATAGTTCTAGTCAAACAAGCATTGTGTTTGAAATATTATTATATCTTATAACTCATAAAGACATTGAGTTGATCATAGATGACAAGTCAACAACTTACCTAGAAGCTATTGAGGAACCATAATATGAGAAATGGCTTGAGGCCATAAGATCCAAGATGCACTCTATGTAAAACAATAAGGTATGACCTTGGTGGATCCACCTGAAGTGGTAAAACCCAAAAGGTGCATTTGGATCTTTGAAAAAAGACCAACATGGAAGGATAGATTGGTTGAAAAGAGTTTCTAACAAGTTCAAGGTGTTGAACATGATGAAGTCTTTTACCAGTTACCATGGTTAAATCTATTTCGATCATGCTTGCTATTGGAGCTCAATATGACTATGAGATTTGACATATGGATGCTAAAACCACATTGCTTAATTGGAATAATTATGAGGATGTGTATGTGACATAACCTAAAGGTTTTATAAATCTAATAATGCAAATAAAGTCTATAAGATGCAAAGGTCAAGTTGTGGATTGAAGTGAACATCTCAGAGATGGAATTTTGCTACTTGACAAGACAGTCAAAGATTTTGACTTGAGTCAAAATGAAGACAAAATATGTGATTACAAAATATTTAGTGGGAGGATATTTATAATCCACATATTAATGGGGAATAACATCCTTATCCTACAAATATTAAAACTTGGCAAGGAAAGTACCTTCTATATGAAGGGTTTAGGTGAAGCATCCTGTGTGATAGGAATGGAGATCTATAGAAATAGATTTTGATAGCTTCTTGTCCTGGAAAAGACTACATACATTGGCAAGATGTTGAAGGGTTCAACATGCAAGACTCAATGAGAGAAAATGTGTCCATGTTCCATGGAGTTCGTCTCTCAGGATCCTAGTATCCTAGTATCCTAGTTCTTATGAAGAACATGAACATATGGAATGGATGTCATATACATCCATAATTGGATCTATCTTGAATGAAATGTTATGCAATTGTCTTGTTATCTCATATGTATTGGACATTACAAGAGGTTATCCAATCATCTTATATGTATTGGACATGATGAGAGTATATATGTATACCTATCTAGCAATCTCATATATTGGACATGACAAGAGGGTATATGTCATAAGCTAGTGAGAATCATTAGACTACCATTAACAACATACTTTAGTACTTGAGAAGCACCAAAATGATCGGTTCCTTGGTTAATGTAATAAGGAAGAGTTGGGTGTAAAGAATTACATCGATGCAATCTTCCCAAATGACAAATAAATGATTGTAATCTAAACTTATGTTTGAACTTAAACAAGTACTGTAAGATGGAAAATGTTTTGAGCTAATGGTAGTTGTTTAAATCTACAATAGAAGCAGATTATCTATGTGTTATGAGAACATCATAGGATATTGTAAGGATCAAGAAGTCCATATGGGTGAACTTATGGGAGGTTCCAATAATTGATGACACAAGTAGAAATATTGTGACATAAATGGAGCTATCAGATTGGATAGGAATCTTAGATAGCATACTACAACACTTCCATATCATGTGAAAATTCACATAGCGATGAGATGCAAAATAAGCAAAATTACCGACTTGAAGCAAATGTTGCTAACCCTGTATAAAAGCACTTGTGTGGGAGAAACATGATGGACATGTTAAGATTACTTGGAATAAGATTCATGGATGTTTGTCTCTAAGAGAAAGTGGGAGTCTATTGGTATGTATGCCTAAACAGCTAATCATTTGATGATTGGAATGTGACATTAAATACCTGATTTGATAATCATAAAGGTATAATTTGTCTATTATGTGTGTCTCGGTCATGAGATGATTACACTTACAGTGTAGATGTCTAAAAAATGATGTTGTCTTGATGATGTATGTCTTCAAGTACATGACTTGAACAATGAGAGCTTGTGTATGATATGAGTACATACATTCATGTTATATATCTAGTTGGATACTATTGTGCAAAAAAAAATAGACAATAATAATACATAAGACTAGAGTGTGTGTTGACTGATGACATAATTTCATTACTCATGATATGTGATATCAAGTCAAGCACACATGTACATGTTAGAGAATAGTGTATCAGACACACCCACCATGAGAATGATACATGGAGAGCATGGATTTGTAGTCAAAATCAGCTCTCATAGTGATAGTGGTGATTGTGGTTCTTAGACCTGAAGTCACTACATTCATCACATGTCATTTGGTATAATCTTACATCATCCAATGTAACCCTAAATATGGATTTCCATACTGATGATGATCACATATCTATGACACATAGGGACTTAGTGAGAGTGATGTAGATGGGATTTGAGTTTAATATGCATGGCTCTTTATAAGTGAGACTAAGTCATGTACAACCGTACTCATGTGATTCAATATGTGATATGTGAACTCACATGCATCTCATACAGATTGCTCTAGTTCAAGGAACATGGCTTGAATGTTGAGAGGATAACAATTCCATGCCTCAAGTTCAATCCAGATATTAGAGACAAAGGAACTATACGAAATCAATAACATTGGTCATAGATTGTAGGTTGAATTTGTTCTCTAACTTTTCAAATTACTTGGGTAGAAATAATATGTGACTAGGCACCACTCTTTGCTTGTGATTAGTTTGAGTGTCAGGTCAATTGGAATCAATATTTGTTGAACATTGTCTGAACTGGAGATGTGAAACGACTATCTCACAATGTGAAATAGAAATTTCACTATGTTAGATGACCGATTCCCCCTATGGGTTGCCCGATTTAGTTGCCAATTTGATTGGAACAAGGATTAATGTCGATGTCATGTTTAGCATTAATCAGAGATTGAATACCAATGTGATTCAGATCATGAATGCATGAACTGATAGGTTCGCTTAGTGATTCAACCGACTCATTCACTAACTAACCAGTTGGTGTGTGAATTGACCTATTCCTCGTTCACATTTTCTATAAAATTCATGATTCTAGAACATTCTACTCCCACACAGACTAGAAACCTAGACCCTAACCCCTCCTATAAATAGAGAAGTATTGGGTCCATTCCAAGACACAAAATTGAGAATTAGTTGCTTTGCAATTGTTGTCCTCTCTAGTTGTGGTAACCAATAGAAATCCCGAGCAAGTCCTACCCAATAAAATGAGGGATATAGAGGGAGAGAATAACTGAGAATAATTGTGGGAGAGCTTGTTGGTGACTAGTATGCCAACAGAAGGGGACAACTCTATCACATTGGCTCTGTTAGTGCAACATGGAGTTCTCGATAGTCCGCGTGGACTACTCTAGATGCAGGAGGTTGTTGTCTGCCATTTTGAGGATATCGTCAACCATTGTCTGTGGTGCTTCACCTAGAGGTTGGTGGAGATGTTTGTTCGAGTGTTGATGTTGCTGAAGGAGTGTGTTGCTGCCTGAAGAATAAGAAACACAATGCTATTGCAAGGATAATGTTTCTTGACAACTTTCTTTCCTTGATACATTCTTGTTGACACGATCTTGTTCTTCTGGGAAACTTGCATTTTTTTTCTTTTTTGCCTATATTTGTGCTTGATTTCCCTATGGTATCATCAAGTAAGATGTGATTGAAAGGATATTTACGTAGATTTAGAATATATCAAGGGAATGGAAAGAATATAAACCAAATGTAACGATTCAAAAAAGTTAAAAAAAGTGACAAAAGAATAAGAATGAAATACATGTTTCAAAACTAGAAATATTGTTGTATGAATAAATACTAGAATGTCTAATCACATTACTTGGGATCTAAAGAGGTGAAAACTCTTGACGAACTATGAAATTGAATTAGTGACAATTTATGGGAAAATATATTCATGGATAGATAATAACTATGGATTTATTCATAAAAACTATTAGCAAAAGACCCATATAAGTAATCAAATTACTAAAGAATAAAATAAAACAATAAAGGCAATGTGAAAAACGTGGCTTCATAAATTTAAGCATGTGTTGACAAGAATATGAAGTTTGGAAGGATTTAGCCTTCATATATTGATTGCATACAAATGGGTGTTTATTTAGATATGGTTGAAATAATTATAAATATGGTTTTATAATGGGACAATCTTACACATGAGTAATAAAGAAGAATGACACATAAATTGATAAACAAATAATATTATGGATTCTTAATAAGCAATTTTAGATAACATATTGAATGGTGTGATTTTGTAAGAATAAAATGAAATTGATATTGCAAGACAAGAGGCAAAAAATATTGAAAGAATCACATTGTTGATAAGTAGGGTGATGGGGCTAATAAGTAACATTAAGTAAGGATAGGTTATAATAATGAATTTATATTTAGCAATTATTTTTGTAGTAAACTATGTCTAAATAACTTTGTCCTATTTTCTCTCCCTTCACATGCACACACATTTATGGATTTACATTGAAAAGTATTTATTGGTATTTCTATCACTCGATTCTTTGGGTAAGAATTTTTTTTTATCTTTAAGAAATATTATAGTTCATCCATCCAATTTATATAAATCATCCTTATTTGTGATTTAAAAGACGATGCATGCATAATTATCATTAATTTGTGTGTTTGTTTAAGGTGATTTTATCCATTGAATGATCTCAACTGCATACATTTTATGCCTTCATGACCAAACTGTATAAGACCATGTGTGCATTAATCATTCCACTTTTTTTCATTTTATTAGCCATTTTTAGTAATGTTATTGTTCCTCATAGATGATTATTTTACTATAGGGAAAGTCATAAAGAATCTGACAATGTTGATAGCATCAAACTCTAGTTAGTTTAACTAACACAACACTCAGAAATGAGAAGAAGTTTTCAAAATTAAAGTTGCTCAAGTCTTCCTGAGTTGGTGGAACAGAAACTGGAATTGACAACAAATTCACTATAGGTGACACTTGAGTTGGTGGAACTGACTCTTCTATCAGTAAACCCTGACACTTAAGTCCATGACATTGATACCCATGTTGGTAGAACTTACTCTGCTCTTGGTCAAAATAGGAAAGCCAAGTCACTGTCACTGACTAGCCACATAAAAAAACAAGATTTTAAGTGATAAATCCAACAATTTGAGTTATAAAATGGATCTTTTAATCCCCATCAAGCCTAATACACTCCTAGTCATCAACCATTGTTTGACTCTTAATGTTAGGGAGGAGAGAAAGGGGAGGACAAAAAACAAAAAGTGTGAAATCAAGAAATGTTGAGCAGTGATTTGTGGTGGAATCAATGGTTGCTTGCACACATCTTCTTTGGATACTCCATAATGGTCTTCTCCATTGTTTTTGAGGCAGCCAAGCAGTGGCTACCCCTAGTTGGACGTACAGGCCGCCTATGATGACTATGTGGCTGCCCAGGTGGTGTTTGTTTTACACATAAAATTATATATATGTAAATTTATACTTATATATATATAATTTATGTACTATACTATTTATGTATATACCTATGCATGTAAATTTATGTCTTATTTATACTATGTTATGTATATACATATGCATGTAGGTATGTATAACTTATCCTCCCTTCCCAAAATTATTGAAATAACACTTTTTAAAAGTCATTAAATCTATAACCAATATAGAAAATGAGACAAATGCAATATCAAAAGAGACAAAAATAAGTAATTAAGTATACTACATTAGAGTTTCTAAAGTAGAATTACTAAAATGTTGAAATAAAAAATATTAAATGGGCCATTGGGGCTAAACTTCTAAAAAAGCGGCCTCCCATCACTGTTTTGGGTCACCCAAGAGGACTAGGTGGTCTCCTCGTCTCCCAATCAGCCCAGGCAGACGTCAAAAGTGACTATGAAGCAAATAGGTTGGCTGGGTGGAGCCTTGTTGAATGCCTTCTCAACTAGGCGGCACCTAGGTGGCACGCCAAGACGGCTGCCTCAACAACTATGATCTTCTCTAAGGCTTGGTATTTTATTTTTTGATGTTTTCACTCTTCTCAAATTATTGTGATATCAAGTTGGCCATTGCTGGCTAATTTATCTATCTCTACAAACCAAGAGTTAGCCCGATGTGATGATGTACTTCAGTGATGATATTTATTAATGTGACCATTGTTGTTTAAATTCATGCAATTTGTATTTGATGATGGTTTGATTCTTCATCACCACATGAAATATTTCTAGAATTCTTGTTGATTTAAAAGAGGGCATAATTGTTAATTGTAACTCCTTAAACTTAGTTAATAGTGTGTTATGAAAGTAGGCTAACAAATAAGAGACTATAATTGGGAGACATATTATAATAGTTTAGGGTAGAAATTAGGAATGCAACGAAAGTACAATTTTGACTATTTTTAGAATGGAATCAAGATTCTAAAGAGGTTTACTTTATCTTCAAATTTATATTCAAATGCATCGATAATCTGGTCATAAATTGACAAAACTCAGGTACAATAGAACCATCATAAAAGTAGCTAACGTACAGGTTCTCGTCCATGTGGTTCATAACCGCCATTTAATCTTCTTTATTTGTTTGATATTTAGTTTATTCTTTTATTATTTCAAACCAATCTGAACATGCTTGAACATGAGATCTCTTAGAAACAAATAAAAGGTCTAACCACTTGGGTGTCCAATAATGGACAAATTTGGTTCGATATTACTTCTAAGCATACACTTGTGTATTTCTTGCATGATTTGTGTGTGTGTTCAAGGACATATTTTTTACTTAAACATATTCAAGGTTAGGGTATAAGGTATTCTTTTGCTATGTAACCCACATCAGTACACATAAGATTTCTATGTTAACAACTCCAATCATGATCTTATTTCTCATAAAATACATAGTTTTTTCTTAGATTTTGTACTTTCTCCATCTAACTCCATTCACATCTTGTATTTTGTAATGTATATTAGATTTCCATTTCCCTTAATAAATCCATATTTTCTATTCAATTGAATTTCATTCTTTACTTTATTGTAATGGTAACGACTTAACTATTGACATTTAACACTCCAACTTACTTGGTTTCTTGATGAATCTTCTATTTCTTTAACTATGTAACATTTAGGATATGTTTTTTTATCATAATGTGTATGATATGTTTGTAGATTATTTCGAGAATTGGGGATAAAATTCCCTTAAGGAGTGGAGGGTTTGTAATTACCAAAACTCAAGTTTACTTGAACATTGAGTTTACCTTCTTGCATATAGCCTATTCACTTCTCTTCTCTTCTAAGTGTAGCTAGAAATGGTAGTTATGCGATTGAACTTATGAGAGATTATTTCACCAAAATTTGGGTAATGAAGAATTCAGGCATAATTAAATTAAAACAAGAACTTACAAATAAATATAATTGAGGAGAATAATAATAAGTGAATCCTAATCAACTGTTTTATAAGTGACTATACTAATATATTTTCGGGAAAGATAGTATATGTTTGAATACATATCATAAATTTATATTTGACTTATGCTGAATACAATATGTTTACGAGGTTAATGAAAAAGTAGAAGTATGTGAAATACAACCTATCCTTTATTGCGATGGAAAATGTATGCTTTCAAGGTCATTTGATGAATATAAATACCTATGGAATTAAACATGATTTTTTATACTTAGAATCACATTCCAAAACCTAAGATTTTCACTTACTTCCTTTGGGGAATAATATCGGCCAATCTCAGGTGTGCTTATTTCTTAGTATAACTTTGAAAAGATACATATTTGTCTTCTCATTGCTTCTAGTTTTAGTGAGTAAATATTATAATTAAAGTTCAGTACATGAAATCTCATTTTCTTATTCTTCCTAAAAGTTATATAGGATCTCTTATTGATTTATAGGATAAAGTTAGGTTTTTTCATTGTAGTATAAGATGTGTAAACTTATTTTTGATATGTTCTTATGATTTGCAGATTGGAGAAATCCCTAGAATCATGCTCTCCCAAAAGTCATACCCTTTTCATAAAAACTAGGTTGGCAATTTTGTTGAGTTACTTTCTAAAACTAGGAAAAAGAAGAGAGAGGTAGAAATTTATATATTCTTATGTGTGTATATGATGTGATTTTCATTAAAAATATGAGCAAAAAATGTATATGCATGATTATATAACTGAAATTAGAGTTAAAATAGGGATTAATTTACACCTCGTTATTGCTAATAATAGGATTTATGTTAATTAAAAGTGGTATTTTCATTACTCTGTCCAATTTACTATCTATATTGATGAGATACCATGATGAATATGTTTCTTGTGGGTATTTTATAATATAAGGAATCAATGCACATGTTCAAGCATGTAATTTAGAGATGTATTCTTGGAATTTACTTATATATGATGTTTTTTAATGTCGATATTATCATATTTTATGTATATCAATTGACGTGATCGTAAGTGCAAGCTATACAATAGAATTTGTTAACGTCATATGTGTAGTAATGTAAAAAAATCCCAAATCACCATTATAGGTGTTCTAAACAATGTAATCATCCTATGATGTTAGTTTTGGGGTGGAAAAACAAGTCTATACTATATCCATGTGAAAATGACCCGATGTAGATTAGATCATGATGATTAATCTATAGGGAGGTAAGGGGATCCACATCGTTGGAAGTGAGAACAAATTCTATCACTTGAGTTGGGACATGGAATCATAGGAGAGGGACCTCGATCTAGGTTACAAAATGAGAAATATGTAAATTGAGAATTGCAATATGTGGCTTATGCGATATAACTATTGTAATCCCTTAATTCACCAAGATGTGGGATTGACAGGTAGTGAAGCTACTAGCTTCTGCCTAGTTGCGTGGTGGATCTAGGTTGTGTTAGTGGTTTTAGCATTTTTGACTAATCTCTGAGTCATGGAAGGTGAGATGTTTGTGTGATAACACAATGAAGGCTTCTACATGACAAGGTATAATTCAATTAGTTTTTAGGAAAGGAAATAAAATAGAAAAGCATTTGTATTGTATGTAGCCTACAATTAATATCCTTACTCTTCATATTATGTTCATTGTTGTCATGGAGTAATGCTAAAGTTTTATTAATACAATCCTCGATATACTATTATATCATTATTGTATAATTATAGTATTTCTATAGTACCTTTATATACTCTAATTGTTGCTAAAAAAAATTTCAGAACTAAATATCGTGCTTGCCTTATAAGTATTAGAGTTTCACTTCTTAAAATTGATGAAAGCGGATGGAATTATTTTTTCCTACTCCTAAACATATATACTCACATACACATTGATTCGTTAATCAACCAATGTACTAATTTTAAGGCCCTAAAGCTAAGACATCAACACTTCAACTTGAGTTTTAAACTGAGTGACTTTACTTCAACTTGAGGTCTAAACTGAGTGATATTCTAGGTGAATTCCCGACATATATATGCATCTAGATATCTTGTATGGGGGTTTCTCGGATGAGCTTTTTGACAAGAATGGACTATGCAATCATATGTTCTTCTTTATATGTGATTTAGAGAACTAGTTAAGTACCTTTTATAGAATGTATTGTATATGGTTATATGAATTTTCCAATGATCATGAAATAAATGAATGAAATTAATTTTATGTATTTTACATTCATCCAAAAGAAAAATTTCCACTGATCAAATATGTTTTTATCAAGGTTATTAGGATTTTGAGATTAGTGCTTCTACCAAACCTTCAAACCACTTCTAATAATTAGGATCTAGTTTTTTATTAGGAAAGGTGCTCAACATACAATGAGGTCATAGCTTGATATAGTGCATTCACTTGTAGTGGTGCACTTCATGAAAATTCACATAAATGATGAAAAGAATGAAAAGACTAAGAAATACTATTCTTTCATGCATATCGTTTTTTATTTCTTGAACTTGCTGGATGGGTGTCCTGGCTCAACATATATATTTTTTATTACATACATTAAGCTACAACTGTCATGTACGTTTCTATATGATATATTCACATAAAATGAGAAGCAAATACCATTGATTATATCACTGAGTTTCATCCCAAGAATAAAAAGGAAATGAGACCACTAATCTTATTTTCTTGGTAATATTATTATTTCCCCATGTTACATTGATAAATGTTGTCTCCTTTGTTAAAGATATTTTCATTACATTGCCTGGATATTGATATTGAGCACTATACCATCTCCTATGTGATACTATTGGGATTAGGTATATTGAAATAGAATTTTCTCACAGTTGGTGTATTATAAGACTTGATTGTTTGAATAAGTGTCATGTTCAACACTAGACCATCTTTTCCGCCCAATTAATGTATCTATATTTTGGCTAATACAAAAAATTTTATGTAGTGGTCTTGTATTGATATAAAACATAGGTAGAATGCCAAATATGTTACTTATACACATTTGGTTTGCAATAAAAAATCATAAATTATTTTGATTACTTATTTATAGTTCTTATCAATGTTATTGGATGACTTAACATAATCAAATCCCCCACTTATGCAAAAGGATAACTCAAAAGAACATGGTACATTGGTGATCATACTACAATACTAAATAGGACATCTATGTGACACCTCGTCATGCTAAACGATATTACTCAGAACACAGAACACGATCAACTACTAATTAATCACATAGTAAAAAATGCAGAATAATTAAAACCAATTCCAACAATGTAAATAAACTCTAGAACATTTACAAAAGCTCCATCATTCCATTCTCATATACTATAACAAGTATTTACATATGGGTCCAAAGACCTCAGTCACATCCTGTATAGAAAAGATATTTCACATGTACATGCCATATATATACAAACATTGGCATACTACCAAAATCTTGTGTCGATACGAGTATATCATCTGGAAAACACATCCCATACCTGGACCTGAGAGTACAGGGACGACACTAGAACTCTACTACTAACATCTACAACTAAACAACCATCTGAATCTATTGATCACCAGATTGGTTCTCTTCCACAGCGTGACCTAAACCTCGTTGCCCACGACCACCTAAAACAAATGTGGTGACCCATGGGTGAGACCCAGTCCCAGTCCCAGTGATAGATATAACTCTCTCCAACATATATTGATTATAATATATTAATTAACAGTAAATACATTGAGCGGTTAGGGTATTGAATAAGCAATATGAACAGATTAAACAATTTAAGCATACTAAGCAGTTAAGAAAATAAGTTCTAGCATCAAGTAGAATTACACTTTTTTCATAAGTCTGCATCATGTAAGAACTATGTAGTGTAAAGACAAGACAAGGGTTACTCAGCCAATGTGATATGTATTAAACCCTAGCAATCATAATACACAGATGGCATTATATCTTTTATTATTATGCCCTAGGGAGTTTGAGTCATACAACTCAAAAGTCCAATTGACCACTATTGTGGCATACAACTCTCAAAAACATAATTAACTAATGTGGAAGCGTTCACTAAGCAGTAGATTACCAAAAATCACTAAAAATTAAAACCTTTTTATCAAAAGATCCATCAAAGGAAAACTTTCTCACATAGAACCAACGTAACATAATTCCATTCTTGTTCACAGGTACATATTATGTATCATCTCCTTTTGAGAATTACAAGCATTAACTGTCCTGTCAAGCTAAACACAAGCAGTATAAAATCTTGAGGCACTGAGCCAAAAATCTCAAAAGTACTAACTACTACCCCGAGGACCTCAGAGTACAGAGATGACACAAATGACTCTATCTATATCTATACAAGGCATGACAACCAGTGTCTCCACCTGAGACTTCACTACTGTCTCTGTTGCTGCTGCTATTGTCCTTCTCCTACTGGAGGATTCCTGTCTCCTCGTCTGCGTCCACCTAAAAATGTAGTTCCCATGGGGGTGAGACAATTGTAAATTGCCCCAGCGAGAGATATAACTCTTCGTTAGTAACATTATTATTGTAGCTTAAGAAGATAGAGATGCACAAAGGAATCATATTTATTTGGCAGCAGCTAATTCAATGTCTAACAGATTAGAATATTATTCTTATCTAAAACATTGCAGCTATAACTTGAAAGAGCCACATGTCACTTATTCATTAAGGAATATGAAGAACATGTATAACATTTATTCACTACAACATCATTACCACAGAATTAACTATCTTCAGGCTTAGATCATAAATCTACTACCTGGCATTGTCATTCTGGAGTCATGGCCTGTAGCCATACTCTTTTCACAAAGTGTTGGGATCTTAACCCCTCAAATCACCAATTACATTTCCTCTTCTTAACAAGTTCATCATCATGATTATAGCATCTGGGTATTTGAACCCATAACTCACCATAGGATACATTTTACCACTAGTTAGGTAACTTTTTACCTTCAGATCATCTGACCAAAGACATCATAATTCTTTCTATACAATTTATTTTACATAGTACACAAAGCTCATTGATTCTTACTACACAAATCATATGAAGGCTTATAAAGCCTATAAAACATTCTCAATAAACAAGCATCATAGCCCATACCTGGCTATGCTTCTCATCTCATCATCCATGCATTATTAGTATTCATGGTAACAATTATAATGCTTTCATATCAGTATCATACAACACTAAGTAGTATCATCCCTTTTTAGGGTTCATGGTTTCTCTTTTATATCATTACCATACAACACTAAGTAATACCATTATTCCCTCTTTAGGGTTCATGGTTTCTCTTTTATATCAACACCCTTCATTAGGGTGTTCCATAAATAACCACTTGGGTTCTTAAGATCATATTATTAATGATCAACCCTATTCCATTGCTTCTCAAAGCTAGAAACCAAAAATAGATATCATAAGTATTCAAACATACTTATATATCCTCATCATTCATCATTGAATGTAATATCAACACCAAGTATGAGTTTCTCTCTCATCTTTATGAGAATATGATTGTATAATTGTCTATTGATTTGGATTAAGATTTTCATAAGGCATGTTAGCCTACACTTAACAAAGTGCATTACATCTCAATGTAACAATTGTCATGACATGATTCATGTGTCATCTATTCCAATTATAATGAACTTATAACACATCATGGTATATCAGAATTGGGGTGTTGGATGTGATATCTATCATGCCTTGATGTATCACTTCCCTCAACACCCTCATCTTGCTTGAGTTTATTCACTTAGATTGTATTAGGGTATCACTCATCATAATACCTATGCACTATATCATCACATTCATTATGCAATGTATTGGTCATGATTCATCTATTTTAGAATACACAACCATTGCCAAAGATATGGACTCACCCTCGAGTTAGGGACTATTCATGTAAGGATATCCATAATCAACCCCTCTAGGTATTTCATTTGTCAATATATTAATCACTATTCTATCAATAGGAATAGGATTTCCATAATTACAATTTCAGGTTCACTTAGCATCTCACAAACATATATAGATTTCACCTAGAATCACTCTTCATTAGAGTTTCATATAAAAATCCTTCTATATCAGGGTTTCACCTAGTATTATGACAAATTAAGACTTCACAACACATCACCCAGTGTTAAGGCTTCACAATAGTATTAATGGCACTTCCCTATATTAGGGTTTCATATACCTTTATCCCATTTTAGGGATTAGGGTTTACCATTCACATTCAAGTGGGGTTTCTCTTTCTTCATACCAAATTAGGGTTAGGATATACAATTCCCATTAAATTAGGGATTCTTATATTGTGACACTAAGTTAGGGTTACATCATCACCGTAGATTATGGTTTCACTGAGCTTTGCCCTTAAATTAGGGTTTCACATAACCTTGCTCTAATTTAGGATCAAGGTACATCAATCTTTCCAATGAAGATTTTATGATCTCATAATATGGATCAAACCCTGATTACACATTTATTCACTATGAGAGAAATAGGGCTTAGTAAGTAAGCAATCAACTCTCCCATTCACTCTCTCTCTCTCTCATCCTCTCTAGGATGTTAACTATTACAAGATTAATCAAGGTCAACTCTTTACTTGAGTACACAAAGCTAGGGTTAACCTTTATAATCATCATGGGTCTACATAATTAATAATCACATAGATAATTGAATTTTGATCATATTAGATGTCTAAATGGTCTAGTCAATTAAACCATCAATTATATAAGGAATTCAAAAGAATTAACCAATTAAACTTTCAATTCCACAAAGTGATCAATTGAGTTAACCATTGAGATCTTCAATTGCATTAAGTATCCAAATGGGTTCACCATATTGGACCTTCAATTTCATGAGATACTCAAATGGATTAACCATGTTGATCTTCAAAATATTAATTACTTGGACCCTCAATGATCTAAGTTCTCATAAATCAATTGATTGAAAACCATTTGAACAAGTTATACTTGAAACCAATTGGACAAGGTAGGTATTGAAACCGTTTGCACTTTGGGTCTCCAAACGGTCTTGAGACCGTTTGGTCCAAACCTTCTCAAAACCGCATGGACCAAAAAGGCACTTCAACACTCAATCGACTCAATGTTTCAATCCATGGACCAATTACAAATTGAACCACTAAAGTATTCATCAATTGGACAAATGAATCACCATTCAATTAGACCTTCAATCTAGGGTTTTGAACCCAATTGAACTTGGTTTTATAATCAAGAAACCATCACTTAGGGTTTGAAATTGAGGATCCATCAATGGTTGACATTGTGGAATCAAATCAATTGAAATCAATGAACTATCATCATCACATGATATGACCTGACCTCAAACAGCCTTGGATGACCACCAAACGGTCTTGAGACCGTTTGGTTGATCTCCAAATGGTCTTGAGACTGTTTGCCCATTCCATCATTAAAATTTTATGACATCCAATTAAGGTTTTGGACCATTGGATTGATTATCAAATCAGCACTTAGTTGCAATTCAATTTGGTACCTTTGGACCTTCAAACACTTAGCCATACTTAACCCTAGACCTCCATACAGTCTTGGGTGACCCCCAAACGGTCTTGAGACCATTTGGGTGATCCCCAAATGGTTTTTAAACCGTTTGGGTCAATCAACCCAAAACCTCATCTCAATTAATTGGAAATTCAGCACTTAGCCGATTAGGGTTTATACCATATGTTTGAATCTTCAAATACCTAACCATACGCAACCCTAGACCTCCAAACGGTCTTGGATGAATCAATCAAACTGTTTCATTCCCAAATGGTTTTGAAACCGTTTGGGTCAATCAACCCAAGTTTCAAACTCAATTACTTATGAAATCATCATTCAACCCGATTAGGGTTTAGGTGATTGATGGACCTTCAACTCATGAACCAATTAGAGTTCATCAATAAAAATTGATGGGTCATTAAACTATATCATTATGAACAAGTCCCCAAATGTTCAACCCTGGTCAACATCACCAAACGGTCTTAAACCATTTGCTTCTATGTGGTTTAGTGAAACTGTTTCATTCCAAACGGTTTGAAACCGTTTGGTCCCAAAACACAAACTGTTTGGACATTTGATTGAAACCGTTTGGTCTAGATATTTGGGGAGGTGTGTGCTTATGATGATGTCATCATTATAAAGATCTATACCCACAAAATCTGTTGTGATTTCCATGGAAATTGCATCAATCAACCAAATCATTAATTGTAAAAAGAGAAATGATCATTATTTGATGGGGAATTGAATGCAATAACAAAGTTATGGTTTCAAGTTATAAAACCCACCTCCAATTGAGCTCCAAAGCTCCAAGCTCACGGCAACAATGGTGGATGCAACTCCTTTCACTATTCCAAGGGTCTTCCTCAAACTTTGAGTGAAAAGAATTGGTTAGAATTGAAGAGGGGATCAAGTTATGAAGAATTTATGCATTGATTTTCGATTGTCACCATGGATTCAAGGTCAAAGGAGGTCAAGAACCTTACCAACAGGTTGGGGGTCGTCCTCCTGATTGTCCACAGCTCCTTGGTCGTTTTCCTAGCAAGGGGAAAGAAAAGAATCTGAAAAAGCGTTTGTTTTGGCTTGGAAAAGGTACTTTTATAAGAAAATTGATGAGAGAGAAAATTCTTTATAAAAGTCTTTTAATTACAAAATTGTTGCCACCACTTCCACCTTGGTTTCTTAAATGCAAGGGCATATCTATCCCCACCAACTTCCCTTCCATTATCCATGAATTAAGGGAAAAGAAATTAAGCACCTTAACCCTTATAATAAGAATATCCATATTTGAGTGGAAATTCTTTTTCTTATTATAATGGTGAGTGGAATCTCACCTCCTTAGGATATGCTCGTGCCTTTGCAAGGCTTTAATATCATACACACACATCTTAATTCAACCATTTTAATTTTGTTTGAAAGCCCTTTAATTAATACATTCATTTTTGCCCAAAATTGAATTAGGGTTTCACTTAGGATTAAATCTTGATTATTTTAATATCCAGATTCTCTCTCCTCCAACATAATTCAAATGAGGCGCCCCTCTCATTTTATTCACTCTACATGATTACAAGAAACATTAGGGACCTTATTGAAGTGGTAATTTGCATGTTGAACGCTAGGTTTTGGGTAAATTGCACATTATACCAAAACTAGGTTTTAATGCACAAGGATTGCTTTACAAGCTTAATCTTGGTACCCAAGCTTGTGAAAACCATAACACTACATCATCTTCATTCTTATGATGTCTCAACATCATAGGAACATCTTATCATGCAAAATTTTCAAATTAACCCCTCAACTTAGGTAATTTGCACTTTCGTCCAAAATAAGCAAACCTTGCTTCAACATTGTTCAAACATGACCAAAATTGAAACATAAGTTTCTCATGAGCCCTAATTACTTTTACCAATATAATATTAAACATCTACTCAACCTTATTAGGCAAAACATCTAGGTTTAACACATAACCCAGTTCGGGGATGTTACAAATTATCCACCCCTTACAAGGATTTCATCCCCGAAATCCCAGGAAAAAGGAGGAACGGATTTATTCATTAGTCATGCCCTCAAGTCTCCACATATCATATTAACATTATGGATATACCATGGATATGTAATTCACACAAATTTCCTTTCATTAATTCCTCCTTATCACTGTTTATGTTTATGCAGAGCATAAACCCCTAACATGTGATGTCCATACTATTGAAAGGAAGAAGCAAAAAAGAATATACTTCTATCTTCACCCCAGAATATTTACCAAAAGAGAAACATATATATCTGACACAGATAATTCACTCAGCAATCCTTTATTTGTTTGGAAAAGTTCACTGAGAAAGCTCACTAAGCAATTAATTTAAAAATATTCACTGAGAAGGTTCATTGAGCAGTTTGTCTTGGAAGAATTCACTAAGTAAGTTCACTAAGTATGTTCACTAAGTAATTTGTTTTTGAAAATATTCACTGAGCAAGTTCACTGAGTATGTTCACTGAGAATATTGTTTTGAAAATATTCACTGAGCAAATTCACTGAGTATTTTGTTTTGAAGATATTCACAGAGCAAATTCACTGAGTAGGTTTACTAAGAATGTTGTTTTGAAAATATTCACTAAGCAAGTTCACTGAGTATTTTGTTTTGAAGATATTCACTGAGCAAATTCACTGAGTATGTTCACTAAGAATGTTGTTTTGAAAATATTCACTAAGCAAGTTCACTGAGTATGTTCACTGAGTATTTTGTTTTAAAGATATTCACTGAGAAAATTCACTGAGTATGTTCACTAAGAATGTTGTTTTGAAAATATTCACTAAGCAAGTTCATTGAGTATGTTCACTGAGTATTTTGTTTTGAAGATATTCACTAAGCAAATTCACTGAGTATGTTCACTGAGTATTTTGTTTTGAAGATATTCACTGAGTATGTTCACTAAGAATGTTGTTTTGAAAATATTCACTAAGCAAGTTCACTAAGTATGTTCACTGAGTATTTTGTTTTGAAGATATTCAATGAGCAAATTCACTGAGTATGTTCACTAAGAATGTTGTTTTGAAAATATTCACTAAGCAAGTTCACTGAGAATATTCACTGAATATTTTGTTTTGAAGATATTCACTGAGAAAATTCACTCAGTATGTTCACTATGAATGTTGTTTTGAAAATATTCACTAAGAAAGTTCACTGAGAATATTCACTAAGTATGTTCACTAAGTAATTTTTTTTGGGAAAATTCACTGAGAAGGTTCACTGTGTATGTTCACTGAGAATGTTCACTAAGTAATTTGTTGAGAAAAATTTCACTTAGCTCTTCCTATTTTATTTTCATTATACTCTCTAGATGGTTTCAGAATGACTACTTGATAAGAATAATAAAAAAGATCACAATCTAAGAGTTTCATACTTGCCTTATCTACAATAATCATATACCTGGCCAGGGTATACAAGTATTGAGATTAGGTAGTATGCACTTTATTTACTATCATATTCCTCACTTTTCATATCATTATACACATATGATTTTCCATTTCTAGATTTTCTCCAAGCATCATTTCTATATCTCATCTTTCAGCACACAGATGAGGGAGATTATAAAACATTTTAAGAAACACTGAGTAAGATATAAGTTCTCATCTCCCTTGTGTCCTTATAGGACTAGTCAAAGGAATTCAAAAACAACTACTTTCATATCTTTAACACATAGAATCATGATATGAAGTATCAAAACAAAACTATTTCATCTGACCTGTCTGGGACATCTGTCCACATCCTCTATTGTTATTAGAAAATTGCCTCCTTTGTGATCCTTGCTGACTCTGCCCCTGAGGTTGAGTCATCATCGTATTCCCGCCTGGACAATCCTTTGCCAGATGTCCCGGTATTCTACATTGGTAACAGATTGGGCACAAAATGTCTACGAGACCTAGTCATTGATGTTGATGCTATATCGGAGGCTCTATTTAGAACATTACTACGATCTCTATCCCTACTTGACATCCATTGTGTCTGGGTATGGAATCTCGATGATGTTGTCGTCGCAAAAAATCTCAGTTTCTTAAAACTTTTAGACCTTTGTTCTTGAGGTTGGGTGTACACCTTCTTACCACTAGTCTGTTGTTTCTCAATTTTAGACCTCTCTATCCTCCTTACCATCTCCACAAAGGTGGCAAACCTCTCCCTGTTCTCTAAAGCAGACACAGGAGTGGTTAGTTCAGCGTTCAACCCCTTCTCAAAATGATGAATTCTTTCCTCATCACAAACTGCCTTTTGCGGACAAAACCACAACAACTCCATGAACTTAGCTTCATATTCGCTAACGTTCATCTGTCCTTGTTTGATCCTCTCAAATTGAGATATCTTATCATCTAGATAAGTCTTAGGGAAGTATCTACTGACAAAATCTCATCGAAAAACCTCCCATCCAATTTCTTCACCTAGTCTCTTATCTTCCTCTATCATCCACCAATGACCATCACTTCCTTTTAAGAGATACACAACATGTCTTACCTTCTCAACTTTAGGAATATCAAGGATCTTGAAAGCCTTTCCTCATGCTCCTGGTCTTCAAGGATCTAGAAAGGATTCAATGAGCTATCGAAGGTTTTACCAGCCTCCCGTACCTATTTGACATCATCGGCAGCATCCACACCTGTTGGGCCTTCTGCAAAAGGGTTCATCATTGACTTATTAGCTTCCACAATCAACTGAGTACCGGAATCCACATCACAGGGAGCCTCACTCGACCTGTCAGTCACCATAACATCCATTGACACAATGTTAATAGTGGTAGACGTCTTAGCAGTAACAGCAACCACTGTCGTCACCTGCTCTAAGTTAGACGTCGCGTCATTCAGAGGAGCAGAAAGGACCTCATTAATGGTGCCTCTCTTCCTATTTTTCCTTTTGGGGGGTCGGGATTTTGATCTACCCCTGATCACCGGAGGTTCCACAAAGGCCTCCCTCACGCCCGAGCATCTCTGGGGCAGATGCCTGAACACCTTACAGGTGTGGCAATGGTCTGGAAAGGCATCATAAATGATCTTGATCTCCAGTTCTTCGCCATTAGGCATCTCCAACATTACCACCGGGGAAGGGACTCTATCATCCGTGATCTTTTTGTAGAGGTGAGGAGCACCCGCGTATCTCCCCTCCATCCAGAAGTCCATGACATTGGGTATGCCCAAAGCATACCCGATGATGGTAAGGGCTCTTCTCATCTAGTGTCACCCCAGGTCCGGAAGCGTGATCCAAATCGGGGTGGTGGTGAGTGTCGCACGCCTGACGTCCTCCTCCAGAGTCCACTTCCTCGTCAAAACCAACTTATTTTCAAAGAACCAGGGACGTCTTTCAAGCACCATCTTCATTTCCTCCGCCGAGGCAAATCGAGTAAGGGTAAGCCCCTCCTTCAGTTGTGACGCCTGTAGCTCACATTTAGGCCTCCAAGTTCTAAGCATCCAACCATGAAAATGTTGGATGTTAGGGGTCCTCCCAAGGACCTGGACCATGATCGAGTAGTGATGGAACTCCTCCAGTTCCGCCGGCACCACATCTGACACCTTCGTCCATGGCCTATTGTCATCGCTGCGGAAGAAAGGTGACTTAGGATCATCCGTCGAGACCACCGGTCTACAATTTCTTTGGACCTCCAGCGGTCTCGCCATCGTGTCCACCCAACGTCGCCCGACTGTAACATCCACCCGGGGATCTGACCAGGGTAGAGACTTCTCGCCAGAGTTAGAAACTACTTCCACTGATTCAACAACCAACTCCACCTCTCTAGGGAAAGTGCCCACCTCCGAGCCTGCAGTCGTGTCAATCGGACAGGACGGGCCCTCGCCCGCCATGAGAAACCCCCAAAATAGAGATGAAATAGATCCATCGCCTAGAGAGAGATTTTAGAAAGTGAGTTGGGTCGGCCACCTGCTCCTAGCCACGAGCAGGACAGCAGCACCACGGGGAATAGCGGGCCACCGAGAGGCGTTACTGCCGTGAGGACAGCAAGGTGGGAGAGGGAAGCGTGAGGGGTGGAGCTTCACCCCCTAGGGGGAGAAACGAAGTGGAGAGGGTAAGTGGAATCCTAGAGAGAATCCAGACCTCTCTCTAGACAGAGACTCATTTGTGCTTTGTTTGAACAATAATATTGTCTAATTTCACCTTTGTATATAAGTTGTAAACTTTATTAGACATTCATCTCTATATTTACCAACCATATTATGTCATCATTCCATTCTGCTAATTTTTAAACTATGTCTAACATCTTTACCAAGTGCTAACATTAAAACCTCATGTATCATATGTCACTATTGTGATATTATTTCACTTTTATATTAGGTTGTAACCTCTATTAGTGTATTCACCACTAGATTTTCCAACATTATAATGTCATCATTATTCATGTATATTTTTAACCATTTATATATTAAGAGCTATCAAACCATATGTCAACTTTCATCATGTCATACCAATATATCACATCTCGAGATTAGATCACATTCTTACACATATTTTATCATGGTTGTTCTAAACAAACTTATACAAGTGGCCTGTCAAACATATATTAAAATTTTATCTAGTCCAGTTGAGGTTCTCTTGACCCATATCATGAGGGTAGTGCCATGCTAAGTCTTACTGAGCTCACTCAACTCTATGAGTATCTCATTTGCATATACTTTATCTTCCCTCTTTTAGTCTAGGGTTGTCAGATTACCTCATTGGTACTAGTTTATAGCTTTACAAGCTCTAGCCAGATAAGCACAAACCAAAACATGTTATGAAATTCTCTTCATAGATCTCTACCCATGACATACTTTTTCTCAACTCTCTATCTTATATATACCACTAGATTCCTAGAAGGAACCACCAACCCAATCATGAGGCTTCTCAACATACTAACATCATTTACCTCCTCTAGGGTCTTGGGACTCTCCCTCCCTCACCCAGATGATATGTACTCATAACATGGTGCACATGTACAAATGTAGATAGCCTCTCTATGATTCAAGGGTTTGGTACTCATAAGGGCATCTAGGGTTGAACAAGACTACATGAATCGTGCATAAAGAAACTCAACTCATTCACTCTGGAGTGGTCTAGTTTAGGACATATCATAATACATATTTCTCATGATTCTCATATCTTGGAGTTTAGGTTCTCTATTCTAGACTGATGTCTAGACATCTAATATAGAACTATTCTCTCTTCTAGACTGATGTCTCTCACTTTCACTTAGGTTGCATGACCACTTCCTACTTGTACATGTGTGGGGACACAATTTTGTAATACTTACATATATAATAAAATATTATATAGTTTTTCTCCAATAAAACAAGCTTCAGAGAAAACTATCGAGGTTCAATCCAATTGGAATAAAAAACCAAATGAACAAAATGAGTGTCCCACACATAGTAGAGAGTCCAGTGCCATGTCACCTAGTCAAAAGGGTGAGAACAAAGTGTAGACTAGCTTAGCTACCCAAAACATAGATGCATCATGTGCCAAAGGTTTCTCTTCCTGTGATGTACATCATTTCTAGATAATGCAATGTCCCATACCACTACATTATAAGGAAAGAACGACACCTAAGGACCTTCTATACAACAAGCACCAGTATAGACCTAGTTCTCAAACATCTAGGTGCTAACCTAGAGGCTAGGTCAGATCTAGTCTCTAAAAGACAACTAATCTAACCTTAAAGATTTTTAAAAGTTCAAGGTTCTTTAGTTTTGAGTTGCATAGTGAGAAAATGCCAGGATTTTCTATTGTACATGCTCTGATAACACATGTGACGTCCCCAGATTTTCTAAAACTTAATCTAACTTGTGACGTAAAAATTTAAACCTCACCTCAACAAGAATCCCAATTTGAGCACCGCACACTAGGATAAGAAGAAGAAAATCAGAGGAAGTCAGAAGGATACAATAGTAGCATATGCACACAAACAATAATAAAACCATACAACACATGTTCACCATTCAGCATATAATTACATAATGAATTGTTACAACATTTGATATTACATATTAAACAACAAACTTCTACTTATACATGTACTACCACTAAACAATAGGATCTTAAGACAGCATGATGACCTATACATCAGCTCGCCACACAACTCTCAACTATCTTGGATCTTCAAGATCACATGACCACATCACCTAAACAAAAGATTACATGTGGTACATGTCAGTACAATATTCAAACAATTGTATTGAGTAAACCTACATGTCATTTTATATACCTCTCTTTATAAAGACTTGGTAATAAGATAAAATAAATACTTGGTAGTTATAAAGAAAATATAACAAAATGGCCTTGAACAAGGATGTTTATTAACAAAAGAGAACACATATTTTAGGTAGATTTTCCATTATATCATCCATGCATTGACCGCTGAAGGTTGAATACACTGAAGGCCTTATGATCGAATACCAAAGAGTTGGATCATTTCATAATGTAATCAGACTACCAAAGAGTTGGATCACTTTCAAGTACTTAACTATCAAAGAGTTCAAGTACTTTATTTTTCAGCACTTGACTATCAAAGAGTTGAAGTGCTTTGATATAATTAAACAAATATATTTTGTTTCATGTGTTCATAGCAATAATTATGTTAAATCAAGCAACATATCATACAAGAACAATCATTTCATCCAATATCATCAGACAAGTATTTTACTACACATAATACAAGCACATTGTATAATAAGCCAAGTAAGAGTAAGGGCATCCTTAATCACAAATATACTAATCATCACATATTCCTAATATCAACTATATCCTTGTTAAACCTAATTAAGACAAGATCATGTACTACCATCAAATTCTCATCATCTCAACCCTAGTTATGATTCATTAGGGTTTGCTTAGTTCATTAGGATATGTGCATCATTACTGGTCTTATCTTCTTAGAATTAGGCTACTGGTATTATTCTCCAATTATGTGTTGGATCAGTATAGATCATATGTATATTATGTTTCATATAAAGAGGTGCTCATATTAACCCTAGATTACATGAATCAACCCAAGTTAGGGTTTTCTCATCATTTTAGGGTCTTCTACATGTCATATGAATTATATGCCCAAATATGATATCATAATTATATATTAGCTTCTAGTTACTGGTATAATCTTATACTGAATATTTCGTCATTTATTGACCATATATGCATTTCTACATTTTATTTAGGGTTATTAGCCCTATTTAGCCATATTAAGCAAATTACATGACTTTGTGCATCAACATTGAAATTATTGACATCAGACTACCAAAGAGTTGGATCACTTTGAAGCACTTGACTATCAAAGAGTTGAAGTTACTTGATATAATTAAACAAATATATTATGTTTCATTGAATACCAAAGAGTTGGATCATTTCATAATGTGATCAAACTACCAAAGAGTTGGATCACTTTCAAGTACTTGACTACCAAAGAGTTGAAGTAGTTTATTGTTCAGCACTTGACTATCAAAGAGTTGAAGTGCTTTGATATAATTAAACAAATATATTATGTTTCATGTGTTCATAGCAATAATTATGTTAAATCAAGCAACATATCATACAAGAACAATCATTTCATCCAATATCATAAGACAAGTATTTTACTACACATATAATACAAGCATATTGTATAATAAGCCAAGTAAGAGTAAGGGCATCCTTAATCACAAATATACTAATCATCACATATTCCTGAATCAACTATATCCCTGTTAATCCTGGTTAAGACAAGATCATGTACTATCATTAAATTCTCATCATCTCAACCCCAGTTATGATTCATTAGGGTTTTCTTAGTTCATTAGGATATGTGCATCATTACTGGTCTTATCTTCTTGGAATTAGGCTACTGGTATTATTCTCCAATTATGTGTTGGATCGGTGTAGATCATCTGTATATTATGTTTCATACAAAGAGGTGCTCATATTAACCCTAGATTCCATGCATCAACCCAAGTTAGGGTTTTCTCATCATTTTAGGGTCTCCTACATGTCATATGAATTATATGCCCAATTATGATATTATAATTATATATTAGCTTCCCGTTATTGGTATAAGCTTATACTGAATATTTCATCATTTATTGACCATATATGCATTTTCTACATTTTATTTAGGGTTATTAGCCCTATTTAGCCATATTAAGCAAATTACATGACTTTGTGCATCAACATTGAAATTATTGACATCGGATGGATCATAGGTCACATTTAGGAGTTATTGGAACATTATTATTATTTTGGGTCATCATCTAATATTTATTTAACTTGAAATGACTATTTTACATATTACATGATAATAGTGATCTCTATGCATCAAAAGGCCAATATAAGGGTGTCACGTTCTTCTACTCAATTTTTTGAGAATAGTGATATTTTTTTGGGAATTATTGGACATCAGAGATATTTATTAAGAATTTTTTAAGATCTAAGTTTTTCTGGGGATTTTATCTTTTTGGGCCAACCAAGATGCGCTGTGTGTCTCTATGGGGGGGTGTCTCACTTATTTGAGGTGAGATGGCTAGTTCAGTTGAGCCGACTAGTTCAAATAGAAACAAACTCGATCCGTCTTCTCTCTTTTCTCCCTTCTGTTCTTCTTGATGCCCACATGCATGCGTCGTCTCTTGGATCAACTGTCCTCGTGGCCTGCTTAGCGAACTACCGCATAGATCCAATCTCTAGTGCATGACAGGCATGCGGTTTCTCCTCGACATCGACACACCTTTCTTTCCCATTCACCTCAATACCATCCAAACACCCTGAGGAAGCACTAGAAGCCTGCTCCAATATTTTCCACCTCCTTCGATGACTTGGAGTCAAGCACCTTCCCCAGTTACTGAGTCACCCATCCTTTGTTCTGATGAGCACCACTGCTAGTCTTGAATGTGAATGAGAGATTGATCTCCCTCGGTGCCTCGGGCCTTGAGGCTACCTCCACTGTGGCGGCTCCTCACATATGGAGAAGAACGTCACCGCCAGCATGAACTATTGCATTGAAAAAAAGAGGGAAACCTCTTGGGCTCCTCCTAGCTTGAAGCCATCACTCTTGTCCATGCTACTGGAGTAGTGTAACATTATTAATAGGAAGAGGCTATTTCTCCCTTGAAAACATCCTCATCTTCGTCCTCTACATCAGGACTTCTACTACAAATCATACTGGATTGTTGCAGGTAGAGAACTTGTTCTCTGTCCTCTCATCTTTAAAATGCTTGAAAGAGGAGATCATCCATTTCCACTCGTCGTGGTGTGGCTAATAAATCCTCAGATGGTTTCCCCTCTTGCCCACGTCCTCCATGCCACTACATCATGGATGGTCATTAACATGACCAAGATGCAACTACCATGAAGAATACAGCTCATCAACCATTTGATCTAGTAAATCCAAGGGCAGACAAAGATCCATGCATCTAATCCATGGCTCGCTCAACTCACCAATTGCATGATAGATACATATGAGGGACTAGATAAATATTGATTACCTAAGTCATTAATACATCAATATGTCCATAATTAAACTATATTTAAACCTATATAACTTCTTCTAGAAAGATGCAATTGTCCTAAAATTTTAACCATAGTTTTCTGACAACTAAAGCTACACTCCATAGAGATTTGGTGTTAAGAATAACTTATTTGACCATTCAATTGAATTCTTTAAAAAGGCATGAACATATGGATCATAATCATAATAACAACATAAATTAACTTCCTTGCTTAGTCAAAACATTTTGAACTCCCAAAATTACTCAAACACACATGAATTCACTTATTTCATTGGACAGTTAGGGATTCTAAAAGTTCAGTCCATCACAACTTACACACCTTACAAGAAATTTCGTCCTCAAAATTAAGCCAAAAATCCAGTCCATCACAACTATCATCACCTACATTTATTGGATATCTTGTGTATTCTTCCTAAACTTACGTTATGCCTAACCAATTGGGTTTGGTCAGATGTAACCCTAGGGTTCAAACACACATGGATCTTTCAATATTTATAAGGACCTAGTCTAACACAATCACTTATACCAATCACACTTTACTCGTAAGAGCATGAGATCGTGTTATAGAATAGGCAAGAAGTAAGATAAGGGCCAATCTGTAGGGAGAGAGGGGCACTAGAGCTTAGTTAGCATGTGCTATATTCCTAAAGTAGAGATTTGGGTGTTTAGGTTTGAATCTGATTTGGGGTTGATTACACTAAGATGCAAGCAATTGAATAAGAAAGGAAGTAATACAAGCAAGATAAGCAAACTCTACTTTAACCCTAAACAAGAAAGAATAAGTAAAAAAGAAAGCAACTACTTAAGCAAGAGCTCAAGAGTACACTAGACTAGTAATTAAGACACTATAGCAATTAGAGACCTAAAATACAAATAACTAGATTAAGCAAGCACAAAGATACACTAACTACCCAAGCAAGGATTAAGTACCAAAAATAAGACAATTGACTAAGGAGAAATTAAAGCAATCAACTAAACTAGCATGAGAAAAGCTAAGAGAGAAAGATGGGTTTTAAGAAATGTTAAGGGGAGGTGGGCAGTTTGGGGGAATGATACTAAGATACTAGTTGGAGGGGAGAATACCAAGCAAAACCTAACCATTCATTCTATATTGCTAAACCAAACAAGTAGTCAAATGCAATGGAATCACCCTAGACTATTGGTTGTCCATGGATAGAATAGAGTGTGTGAAGGGGAACTACACCCTTATACACCCCATCTAGCCTTAGAGGCTCATTTGAACCAAGGTTGTGTGGGATTTCAATTGGATTTAACTAATCTAGGTTTCTAGGGTGAGAGTTCTTAGTGTAACTGGGAGCCAAAGGTAGGAATGGGGAGTAGAGGTGAGGGAATTTCACCACACATTACTCACCATCAAGCTTTTAGTAAACTCCTAGGCAATTACAATAAACAATCATACACTAGATACTTAGATATCACACCTAGGTGTAGGGGGAGGGATATATGTGTGGGAATATGGGGTGCCGGTGAGGGATCCACTAATTAGACCTAGGAACAAATCCCAAGACAGCCTCACATATGCCATATTCTCCTAGAATTAGGTCGTTTCAATCATAAAACAACAAGTAATTCATGTTTTCAAGCACAAACCACAAGAAGCAACATGGAAAAATGAGATGGAAGTAGAAAGCAATCATCATTTAATGAAATTATAGAGTTTGCAAGATATATTCCACCAAAATGGTATCAAAGTTTCATTTTAACCTTAAAATAGCCCCCCCACAAAGGGCTAAGCTACTCAAAGTGCAAAAAAGAGTAAAAGAAGAGGTAGAAGATGAGAGAAAGGCCATGGAGCTCATGGAATATCCTTCTCTTTCTCACCTCCAGCAGAAAGAGCACATCCTTCTCCTCCCTTTGTAGAAAAAGGGGTTGGAATGGGTGGTGGATGTAGCTAAAACCCTAGAAAACTAGGGTTTTGAGGTAGTGGAAGGTGGAAATGGAGTGGGTGATGGATGTAGGTATGTGAGAGATATTGAATGATAAGGAAGCTGTAGGTGTGTCTATATGGTGGCTAACATTTGTGATACAACCGCCACCCTAGTATATTAGGTGGTGGGGAAGAACTAGGTTGTTGGATCCTAGATGGGTGATTAGATGCTCTAGAGGGGGGTGAATAGAGCTGAATGCACTTAAACAAAATCCATTAGACCTTCAAGATATATCACAAGAATAGGTAATTTGAGTGAAACTAAAACATGCATAGCAAGGATGAGAGAGATTGAGCAAACACAAGTAGACAAGCTATTTAGAGTGGTTCCACACTTCAAACTAGAAGTATGTCAGTCCACTTACCTAGAGAGGTCAACCTCTAGGATTTCCTAACCATTACATTCTTATATTCATTCATAAGACTTACAATACATGACCAAACAAAGGACTAACCTATCCAATACAAAGAGTCTTCAACCTTACCAAGGACTTACCCACTTTTCAAGGAGTCTTCCGCCTTCTTCCAAGGACTTACCTACTCTTGCACAAGTCTTCATCCTTGTAGGAATTACCCACTCTTCTTGGATCTTCTGCCTTTGACTTCACCTCCACTCAGAGAAGCTTCCACCAAGGACTTCACCAAGGAGTCGTCTACCTTCACCAAGGGCTTACCCACTCTTTCTCTAAGTCTTTAGCCTTGATCTTCACCAAGGGATGCCTTCCCTTGTTCTTCTTCACCTCTCTTAGCTAAGAGAGAGAACCTTCATCTTCATGATTGAAATGAGAGATGGGGAGGTGGTGGAAGTGAGAGCCTCACAAGATATACATGTAGGACTAGATCTCTTACAGATTTCCTACTCACTCTAATGGATGTAGCAAGTGATTAAGCTTAGAGAGAGAGAGGAGGTTGTAGGAAGCACTCAACTATAGAATAGAAACCTCACATAGAGTTTGCATTGAATGCTCAACCTTGGAATGAAGCCCAAGGGGTCCTATTTATATCTGGGGATGCCTCTTAGCCTTTGGGAACACTTGAGAATGAAAATTAGGTGTTTTGTGGCTTGCAACGGATATATTTTCACTTGTTGCAATTCCACATCGGCTAGAAGCACTTTTCTGCACTTTTCCTTACAGTGCAATCGGTCGATTTTCTATAAGGGTAACTCGACCGATAGAGTAAAAGACAAAGTCGATATTGAGACCATCGGTCGAGTTTGTTCTGGGGAAACTCGGCCGACCAATGAAAAATGAATTGGTCTGGTACTCCATCGGTCAAGTTCTGTGTAGTGTAAACTCGACCAATCAAAAGTAATTTTCAAGATCCAATCAGGATCGGTCGAGTTTGCAAGTCACAGAACTTGACCGATGAACAACCTGATGTGAATTTTTGAAAATGGCTTTTGAGTGCTTAAACATTCAATCTAAGTGCTCCTGATTTTTTCTAAGCTTAATTACAAGTCATACAATCATTACAAGTGATTTACAACATGATTCTAATGGATTTACATCATATTACAAAAACATGCACTTGTATTGACTTTGACTTGTCTTTTCTCCAATTTTATATGCGCAAGTTAGGGCAATTGGAGTGTGTCTATACCTAATCTGAAATCACTCAAGTAGAGACATTAGACACCAATATTTGGAATGGTTAGTCATCATCAAAACATGGGTTTAGTCAATTTAGACATGATTCAACATTAACCTAATTGACTTTGAGTCAGCATAGGTTAATTGGGGTAGTAATAGAAATATAGTGGAAAAATTGGTAGGGTTTGGGTGGTCACTATGTCTGTGGTGGATGGGAGTCATTCCGTTTATGGTGAAGTGGAACGGGTGAGGTGGAAGTGGCTAAATTAATAGGTTAAAATGGGACTTTGTGGGGTTTGTGGCCAAGGTTGTGGTGGGCACCAAAATTGTATTGGGTGAGTGGCAGAACAGGCGTGCCATGTGGCATGGCCATGATGGAAGGAATAACCATAATCGTTCTGTTGGGGGAGGTCTTTGTTGATTCTTCTCTCCACATGCATGGTGGGCATCATGGGAGAGGTGTCTTTGTAATGCCAAACTGGTATTAACGATCACATTTGTCGTGGCTAGGATGTTGTAGCTGGGATTTCTTGAATTCAACCTGTGATATGGAGAATTTTGGCCACGTCTGTGGCAAGATACCACAGCCCATTTTGAGGGCCCAACTACATGTTTTCACTCCTAAGTCCATCAATCAGTTGCTCCTTGCTTTGGACATATTTCCCCCATACATGGGATTCTTGGAGATGATCTAGGTCCGATCCCATGGTGTAGAAACCCAAGGACCCTCTCATTATCTCTCCTTTTCATCCAATGCATGTGCAAATGCCTAAAAAACACACAAAAAGCAGCCATAAGTGCATTTGATATGAAATCACACATTAGGGGAATAACTTGCATTCAATCATGTTTATATGTGATTAAGATGCAACAAAACACAAGATGGAGCCCTAAAGTAGGACTACTACAATATCATGCTTGTGTGTGTCTGTGGGGGGGAGGTAATAGGCACTCCCATTGGCCTTATAAAAGTGATTTAGAGGGATATCATCCATCACAACCCCAAGAATTCTCTTCCATGATTTGTTTCTACTATATTGTGATGAAAAAGAGTGTCTTTGGTCTAGATTCATAGTTTTAACTCCAAACCAAGACCTACTATATAGTTTGTCTCTTTATTTTCTATGGAGATGATGTTTGCTTCCATCTACATGTTTTATACCAACATCAAGAGGATACTTAGTATATCATCAACGTCAACAACCTCTGACTTATCTCATTTGAGGGAGTGCTATGGATGTGTTGCAAGAATGATGTGACTAATAAGGACATAGGGTAATAGGTCGGTGTCCCAGTGCATGGAATATTTGACAAATTATATGTCTTTATGGATACTTAGTTTTCAAGCAGGCTATGTAGTTTTGGGACCCTTAAGCCAATCATTTTTTATTTGGGATGAAAATTTTGAGCCGACCTTGGAAAGATGGCATATGTATTGTGGCTATTGTTGCATGATCGGGGGTCAGTGTATTGTATTGGGAAATCTTCATTACATATCTCGCCATGACACTATATAAGGTTAAGCCATTTGCCATGGTCTTTTTCAATCAATAGTATACAATGATACAACTCAAATGATTGTGGGAAAATTTCCATTCTCATGAGTGTCTACCCAATTGTCATGATCTATGGGGAGTTTAGAATCCTCTCTAATCATGTTGTTTGGACATACTTTGCTTTACCATCCAGTGAGAAAGTGTTAGCACATGTGATTCCTATGGTGGAGTTGGTCACTCGTGGAGAGTTTATCCTTACATTAGTTTGTTTAAAGTTATATTTGTGTTCGAAGGATGGTAACTATAGAAACAACATCAAAGGTAAAGTTGTTTGTCTGTTGCATATCTAGTTGGTAATTCACCTTGGTTGTGAATGACTTCAACAACCACTAATAAGGGATGTAGATACAATGTGTGTGCATCATGCCTCTTCCAAGATTATCACCATTGGTCTTCCTGGATCTCACAGTCAGCTGTTTCAATGTCTATCCAGTCTAAAAAATCAAGGGTTTGTTGACACTGAGTGATAGTCAAAGGAGATGTCATGTCGTACACAGTAGCATTAGAAGGTTACCATAATATCTTTGTGCTACCAGGACTAATGCTTTGTATGTCGTATTATATGATTTTTTTCTTTAGCAATTTGGGCATAATAAGTTTTAGTACACTGTGCTAGATGAGTGTCCTGCTCAGTTAGGAGGAACATGCCTAGAAATTAGGTTTTTGCGCTACTTGACCTTCAACGACTATGAAGTCATTTTATGTTTTCGACTATATATAAGTATACCCATAGCATTTCCACATTGCAAAGGATTATGACTTGTACAATATAAGGTGACCTCAGAGGTCATATGTTGTGATGTTGGTAGGATACAATAGGAAGAGGATACATAGTTTTTCAACGTGTTAGTATTGTTTTGGTTTGTTATATATTGTGTATTTGTTATGAAGTTGTATAAAAAAATGAAAAAGTAATAATATCTTGAAATTGATGTAAACCATGGCATGTTAGCATGTAATACAAAGCAATATCACATATATAGGGATTAGAACTCCGAATCAAGGTAGTGATAGCTTTTCTCCGTGCAAGGAAACCCATGTATGGAGTGGAATGATGTGGTGGTGGAGGTATTAAGTTTGGGTAGGTGAGTTTTTCCTAATGTCCTACATTAATCTTATAACCAATGTCCTCCTTATGTAGTGTGGGTCAAGGTAGGACCAATGTTCCTGTTATACTTAAAATTCTACAAAATGTCTATTCACCTCTAAGGGAGAGAGTAAGATATGGTTCCCTAGTGGATCTGAACAATTGTTTTCCCATGGGTTTGGACTACATAATGGTATCTATTAGAAGTGACACTTCATCACAATTATATCACATAGTGTCTATGTCAAACATGCTTACAACATTGACATTGATACTTGCAACCTTAGTATGGAGGTTGGTTCATGTACTGACCCAATTTCATCTTTGTAACAACCTATTTTGATCTTAGCCATCTAGTTAGGATTTACTTGGATGATTACATTCTTAACTATATTAATCATTATTTAGGATGATTAGTGATAGTTGAATTATGATGTTTTAAATTTAATAAGAAACTTTAAGCATGCTTTGTTTTATATAATTAGGATTTGAGAAATTAAAACCCTAAGGTTGTGTTTGGGTGCAGCATTTTGGGACAGTATTGCAGTTGGTTGAGGGATTTCAAGTGTGCAATTTTCAATTACATTGTTTGGCTACTTACACGTGATTTGACGAAATCGGCCGTTCAAACGCGGCATTCTCTACCACTCCTATTCGGAAGACTTTCCAAAATACGCCAGATCTGGCGAGATTTGTAATCACCAGATCCAGGATTTGGCCCCCGACTCCCCTGACGCCCCCCCCCCCCTCGATCGCCCCCGAGTCCCCTGATGCCCCACCGTCGTCTCCTCATCTGACTTCACCTTCTGAGCCATCTCCTGCCCCGACCGTGGTTGCGCCTCCTTCCGCTGTCAGATCCTCTCCTCCTTCCTCACGCCGGAGCCTCTCTGGGTTCTAGGGTTTCACTCATCTTCTCTTTCCCCATTGTTGCACCCCCTTCTGTCCAACTCGTGCTCAGAGCTCTCTCCCTTAGTACGAGAGCCTGCCTCCGGTTCGTCTCGTCCGTGAAGACAACCCGTCGCTGCGAAGGAGGAATCGCCACGCGAAGGGTGTTGCGGGCAGCGAAGGAGGAACCGCCATGCAAATGGGTGGTCGTGGGCCAGCGACGGAGCAGGCTTGCGCCGAGGTGGAGATCTACAGGGCGTACAACTACCCGACCATTGTCAAGCTCCTCTCCAAGCTCGTCTCATCATCCTCAGCCTGGCGTATAGGTACCAGAGGTATGCGTCATTTACAAGCTTGCGTACATCCCACACGGCACACACACACACCCTTCTTAATTCCTTTCCTTCTCCTCCACCTCCACCTTTCTTCCTTGTCTCTCCCCCCTACATTGCCCATTCGCAGTGCGCCCGCAACGTGTCTGAGGAAATGTTTATTTGGTATGGGTGGTCTGGAATTGAGATGTTTATTTAGGAATAGTTAGCAGCGTCAGTATGCAGGAAGTGCAGGTAAGTATGGTGTGGTTTAACTCCCATCAGTCTCAGAAATGAACGACGGGGTGGGAAAGGTTGTGAGATGTTTATTCATGATGACAGGGTGTTACAGTTACACGATAATGGTACTATGTGAAGATAGTCTGGGGATACATACGCATGAAGACCACCCGGACACACAAAAGAAGGGAAAGGACCTACTGGAACGGGTGGACGTATATTCATATCTTTGGCTGAATGTTTTTACTTGCATATGTTTGTTGGATATTTATTCGTTTGTAAACGGTTTATTTTGTTTAAAGTTTGATTTGTTTGTCTTCAGGGACAGCCACTTGCACTTCATAATTAGTTTGGGAAAAAAGGAAGAACATGGAGAAGTATCATCCACTAGTAGTGTTGACATCCACATACGAGTATTCATGCTTAGAGCTGATGTGATTAGTGTTGACATTGTGTTATGTGTCTTCATGGACATATGAAACATTATTGATGTAGTTTATGTTAACTTTTGAGACAATGTGTTGGAATGATGTTGATAATGGGTTTTGGAGTGTGCTTTCATGGATTTGTTTTGGTATTTCTGTGATGTTGGACTATGTTTTGATTATATGTTGAAACCTGTATTTGTGGTTTATGTTAAATAGGCTCAAATATGTCAATGTCACTTATTTATGATCAATTAAGTAAGGAAACGTCTATATATTATGGTTTATTTTGAACAGGCTTGTTTCGTGTCTAATGGGCTTATGCTATATCCATTAAACAATGATCTATATATATACTTTGATATGATTTAAGTATATAAATGATGGGATTAGGACAAATGCTGCATTCTAAATACATTTCAACCAAACAATGTGATTAAAAATGTAGCATTTGCAATTACTGTATTTATAAATCCACAGTTACCCAAATGCGGTAATTAGAAATTGCAGTAATTTATACAACAGTAATCAAAATCCCATCAGTTGTTAATTACAGCAGTAATCCCAAATGGTCCACCCAAACGCAACCTAATTGTCAAAATTGGGAATTTGGATAGTATAAGAAAATGAAAATATTATATGTATAGTAGTTAACTAAATGACATTTAGTAATTTTCTATATATCTTATATCTTTGAGTTTTTGTTAGAGTTTGGATAAGAAATATCTGAATTTTTAAATGTTTTTTTTTGATCTTTTGGTCGTCCAATTTTTATCTAATTATTTGCATATATATGTATATATATGACATTCATTCAATACTCGGCGGGTAGCCTAGATTTTCACCACCCGTCAGCCAAAAAAGTAACTATTTAGTCGGAAAAGTAATTCTGTGAACAAAAAAGTAACTAAGTTGATAAAAAAGTAACTATACAACTTAAAAAGTAAACCTGGGAATAATACACAACATATATATACACACATATATACATATATATACATATATATACATATATATATATATGTGTGTGTGTGTGTATTTTTGAATCTGATGTTGCAAATGGAACTATATATGCATGAAAAGTAACAATTTGCAAGGTAAAGTAACCATATACATTTCAAAAGTAAGAAACTTCAAAAAAGCAATTGAAATAGGGGGTGGGTAGCTACCCGCGAGGGTATTGAATATGGGCGATATATATATATATATATATATATATATATATATATATATATATATATATATATATATATATATATATATATATATATATATATATATATATATATATATATATCATTAATCTAACACCTTACTATCTCCCATAATCAATAATTTCTATCCAAGATGTAGAATTTGAGACACAGAGAGTAGAATTATGGTTTTGAAGGAGAAAATTGTTAAAAAATGCTCATTTGGGTTTTAGCATTAAAAAGCTTATGAATTCATTGAAGTTCATCAACCATAGATAGGTTTTCATGGTGAATATTCTCTCATATATTAAAAATTAGTCCCTCTATGATTTGAGTAAAAAAGATATCAAATTCCCTCTTTTATATTTCTTTCTCTCCTATTCTCCTTTTGTAGGATTTCTGAGTTGAAAATAGCACAAAATGAAATGAATCCTTTAGAGTTGGTTGGATTTCTAGAAATTCATAACATGACAATGTTTTTAAGGTTCTTGGAACATGGGGTGTGTTTATCTCCCTATTAAGCTTTGTAATCATGTTGAAAGACTAATTCCATATGACTAAAATAAACAAGATCCTTGATTATATTTGTATGTGATTGGGTAATCAATTGGGAAGATTCTAGGGAAATGATTTCTACTAATATCGATTCTTTCTCTTTGATTTGTATATCTGTGATTCCTAATATATTTGTTCAAGATCTATTAAAAATACTATGGACATGGAACTATGTTGTTATATATATATTCTCTAAAAGTAGCCTAAGGTATGTTATTCTTGGAAATTGAGTTGACATGTATAGAATCATGCTTGAACTAAAAAAATGAGTTCTCTATTGTATTCTCAGATCTTTTCTAGAATTGAAAATGACACATACATAAGGATTATTATGAGGGTTTGAAAAAGTGGTATTGAATGAATTGGGTTAGCTTTTACATATTGACTCAAATGAGCCAATGAATCAATGCATACTTATAATTGATGGATGAATTAGGAAAAAAATTGAAACTAGGGTTTCCATGTGATGAAATAACCTTTATAACCCCATGTACACCAAGATGAGGATAGTGAATACTAAGGTTCTTATTGTGTAATGAACTAAACAAACATGTTGAAAACCTTAAAAAGTTAATACTAGGACGTGTGTGAGAGATAAAATCCAAACTTGTATATAATCTAGAAAATGTGAAGAAAATGCTAAACTGTAATTGTAAATACTTCTATTTAGGGTGATAAGTCTAAATAGGATGATATAAGTTTAATTCATCTATTCTAATATAATTTATGGAATAATATGTAAACCTCACATGAATTAAAATGTTTTATACAAGTTACATAAAAATTAATTGAGAAGATGACCAGAGATTAAGAGGTAGACTAAGTAACCCTAATCAATTCCATTTTTATAAAGTGATAGTCTTATAAGAAATGGAAGGACTGTTGTTAGTTACCAAAATGCCATTGGACGTCAATAACATGGTACAGACATCTATATGGAAGATTGGAAATGGAAAAGAGTGAACCAAATGATGTTGATAGGTTATACTAATGAAATGATGTAATATGAAGTCTAAAATCTATGTATTTAAATTAAATAGGGTTGACTAAATTGAATGAAATTCCCCAAAATTGGAATTTGATGGATGTCAATGAGATTGAAGCAATATATATTAAATGAATTAGAAACGATTGAATCTAGTAATGTAATGAAAATGATATGAAATAAGTTAAGAGTAACAGACCTAATACGGGGAGAAAACCAAGTAGTTATCTTGGAGGACCTAAGAACATAACTCTAACACTAATTTTATGAGATATGTGGTAATAATGAATCTGGTAATAATGAAGAATTCTCTCAAATAATAGACTAATGAATGTGTATAAGTATAGTTTGATTCAATTACAAGATTAAGTTCATGGATGTCAACAGATTCAATAGAATGTACCATTGGATTGTAATTGTCTATGATTATAATCATATTCTAAAAATTGTCTATTTTAATTATATACAAATGAGATCAATATATGTTGAATTGTAACCCTGACGGAAGAATAGTAAATAGTAAAATAAAAATATTAAGAGTGCTATGCAGGCTTATGCTTTCACATTTATTCATATATAGAGAAATTGGATGGAATAAGTATATGTCATATGATAAATCTGTTCAGAGCATGGTGCAAGATATAAGATGTTTATATTGATAGTATTGCTGGTTCTAATGTATTTTTGAATATTTGATGAAAAATGTGATAAGGAATGAACTAATAGCAAATATGTCAAGATTGAATTAACATGCATTAAATATATTTGAGAAACCTTTTTTTAGAGAAATGTTGGATGATGAGATTATTTCTTGGGATGATATCCCACTGATGATGATTGATATGAAATGATGTGGAATTGGAGAGCAATATATATGTCACAAGTTACAAATTGGTTGTGCTTTTTGTTTTAATCATTGTCTTTCTTGTTAATTCTAATTTTATTTATGTCATTATAGTTGCATAAGAATACACATACTTGATAAGTGATGTTTTGAATTCTCTTTAATATGGATAGGAGGATTAAGTAACAAGTGAAATGGTGAATACATATGGTTAGGTGCAATGAACATTGTGAGTTTTCCTTATCATCCATACAGGGGAAATGAAATGGATCTTCTTTTAGTAATCAAAGAATTATGGGAAGAATTTCCATAGTGTGGATTTAGACCCTAAAAGATAGACCACCATGATTTATGAGTGATTTATATTGGGTGTTTGTGACCCTAAATCCTCTACTATGAAAGTCTATGTCTATTAGAATTAGAGTCTAATAAACTTTAAACTATAAAATATGAGAATATTTTTTGTATGTGATATTTTGTTTTGCTTTTTCCTATCTTGTGTACTTGGGATGAGGACCTAAGCCTCTTTAGGAAACTCTATGGTGGAATAGGGTATCTTGTTGATATCTTATAGTGGTCGTTAAGCCCTGAGATAATGACCATGAGTTGTCGTAATGAGAATCAGGAGTGTCAACTTATACTTGGTGAGGCAGAAGCCAAGTAGTTTTAGGGTAATTGCATAAAATATGGCAAGTCATGTAAATATGAGTTAAATGTTTGTTAAATTCCTTTTAATGTTCATTGAAAAATCAATTGTTGCTGAATATGTTCTTGTTATGGAAATTAGTCATTCTTTTATATAAATCATATGTTTCCTTATTCATATCTATCTAGTATGAAATCTGATTTTGAATGTGACTACTTTATGTTGGGAATTAACAACCAGTCCTATTATAATTTAGATTTACATTTCATGTGAATACTCTTGCTTGGTGGACCTGTATTATGTGGACCTCAGCTTTAGGAGTACATGATATGTTCCTGGTGCAACTGGTGGGGTGTCATAGAGATGGTCATGTGTTATGTTTTGATTCTAAATGTTTAGATATTAACTTTACCTCTATAATAAGATTTAAACTCTAAAATAAATAGTGTCTATGATTGTGATCATAAATTTCTCCCCTTTTATGATTAAAAAGATTGGGAATTGACTTAATGAATTCCTTTATGTTAATTAGATTATTGCCATAAATTATATTAATAAATGCTAGAATTATCTATTAGACTTTTCAATATGTATAATTTTCTTTTTAGTTCAATGTACCTAATTTGATGTTGATTTTGATGCATGTACTTAGTTTGAGTGGGAGGTATTCATTCAGTGGAGCTGTATATGAATGTATGGGCTTGTTTCAAATCGTTTTAGGTATAATTTAATCTAACAAAGGGGTCATTATGGAGAAGATATTAATAGAATAATCTATATTAGAATGTCCCTATACTCTCTCTTTGACGAGATGGGTAGTATACCTAGATTGTTCTTTCATGAACATGTAGCTGATGTAAACTGAACGAAATATTAGAAATAACTTCGATTCTACTTTCAATGAAGTTGAATACGATTTGTGATAACTAAATATGATGTACTTGATGTGATATTGTGATGGAGTGGACTTTTGGAATCCTAAATGTCCAACAACATAAGTGAATTCACACAGGTTGGGTTATTTTGAGAACCCCAAATGTTTTAATAAAATTGGAGTGTTGTTGTGCTTTATATAATGTTTTGGATCCATAATTTTATGCCTTCTTGAGGAATTTAAGTAACTAGTCATATAGTGAGTTATGGTATCAAAAATTGAATGGCGAGTACCTTGAGTTGTGATAAAGGTATGGTTAGAATTTCATAACGTTTGGAGAATCCTAGTGGAAGTTATTTGGGTTTGATAATGATGAAATAATGTACACTTTGGGATATTTTGGAACAAAGTATTCGATTCATAGGCTAAGTTGTAGTTCTAGGCCGAGGTCACGCAGTGCAACGCGCCCTTGAGAATAGGGTGGCCACGGATTCACTATAGACCATGACCCATCTCCACCGCACATGAAGATCCAACGTCTAGGATTGCTTCTTCAATAGTGTAGTTACACCTTGACCGTGAGAAACAACCACGCACAACATGGACTTCGTGATCGTGGCTTCGGAGTGATAGCTATCTGAGGAGGGAGTTTGAGCCCCCGCTCCTCTCCTCCTCTCCTCCGAGATGAGCAAGTCAGACTAAGAGGAGAGGAGGGAACTCTAGATCCTCACCCCAACTGCTCTTCCACCCAACGCAACGATGCAGCCCTCGCCATCCTGATGAAAACTGTAGGCCGACGTCGAGGAGGAGACGTGCGGTGCACAGGCAGGTGCTACACTCTAAGATTGCCAATGAGAGAGGGGCACTCCATAGCAGTGTCGATGGTGTGGAGGAACTCAGCAGACGGTCATACATTAGAAAAGGACCAGTCCCGATGGCGGTGGGCAAGGACTCCACCGGCGTCAAGGCCTGGTGGTTAGCACGGAGGCGGTTGGGAAGAGGCAGCACGGACCAGGCGGCGATCGTGTCGTGGAAGCAGTGAGTTCCGCTGCGGACTTAGCATGAGAGAGAGATGAAGGCGGACAAGGGGAGACGTCGGCGTCTCAAGAACGGAGGGGTGCAGGCGCAGGCAGAGATGACTTGGAGGAGATCGCCGGAGCAAAGCCCAGCACTGATGTTGGTGCTTCTCGGAAGAACGGGTCGCACATATGCACAGTCGTGAGAACGGTTCCTAGTGCTCGCTGGAGGAGCAGAACATGGCGGCGGCTTGCCCGCAGACTCACACCTGACGGAGGCGCTGAGTAGGAGTCCCACGCAGAACGGGAGAATCGCAAAGGAGCCTACACTCCGAGGAAGCTGGGATGTTGATTTCCGAGTCTGATGGTGTCCTTAGGATCTTGTGAGGAGCTCTCCTGAGCAATCGATCACTCACCGTAGGAGAGCCCAGGGGTGGTGGATGCCTTGCGGGGGGGACGGAGTCCTATTTGGGACTCAGACGAGCATCAGAGGAGGAAAGAAGGAACTGGGTCTGATGGCAGTGAATTGATCAAATCCTAGAGCAAACCGGCCAGAAACTGCTCGTGAACCAGCTTGAACCAGGCAGACCAACCAACAGAACGAGTCGGATGATCCATGCCCTGGCCACGTGGCGAGATCTGATTGGCCAATAGAGGTAATAATTCGATAAATTTCCAAATCTTCCAAAATTCTTAGTAATTCACTCGAGCATCGGAAAAATAAAATAAGGTACCCAACTTCTCAGAAAAATGTGTAGAATAATGTGGAAGCATAATATCTGTCTTTATATGCACTAATATTAGTTATATCATATAAGTTGTGAAATGCTCATAGGATGGATAATAAATATCAAACATCGACCAAAAATTATGAGAAAATCCCTGTAAGTGACAAATCATATATGTAATCGATCTGATGTCAGTAATCATGATGTTGATACACGAAATCATGTAATTTACTCCATATGGATAATTAGGGCTAATAACCCTAAATAATATGTAATTAATGCATACATGCTCAATAAATGATGAAATTTATAGAGTAAGCTCATATCAGTATCTGGAACCTCATAATTAAATATGAGATCAATATGGTACACTTAATCTATGTTATATGGTGATGTTTGCTCTTAATGTGATATAAACCCTAATTTAAGTAATGCATGTAACCTAGGGTTAACATGTGACATAATGTTAATATGTTCAGATGATGAACTTTGATAATGAATCATAATCTGGAAAATGATATCAGTGAGATAATCATAAGACTAGAATACAAGTAATAATGCACATATCCTAATAAACTAAGTGAAACCCTAAAATGGATTAACTAGGGTTAAGATGAGATGTAAGATGATGAGAACCTGATGATAGTATATGGTCTTGTCTTGATCAGGTTTGACCAAGGTTATAGTTGACATCAGAAATATATGTGATGATTAGGTTTCTCTTGATCAAGGTACGCTATTACCTCTTACTTGGCTTATTATAAAATATGCTTGTGTTATATGTGTAGTAAAATACTTGGCCTATGATATTGGATGAAATGATTGTTCTTGTATGATATGTTGCATGATTTTCCATGATTACTGCTATGAACACATCAAACATAATATATATGTTCCATTATATGAAAGCACTAACTCTTTGGTAGTGTGCTTGGAAGTGACCTAACTCTTTGGCAGTGGTCACATTGTACATATGACCTAACTCTTTGGTAGTGGTCTGACCTAACTCTTTGGTAGTGGTCACCTTGTACAAATGATCTAACTCTTTGGTAGTGATCATAAAGGCCTTGGTTTATAATGGAAAATAAGCTTAAAATATGTGTTCTCTTTTGTTAATGAATATCGTTATGAAAGTATATGTTTTTCTTATATTCTTCTGTTACTGCCAAGCATATTAGTTTTATCTTATTGCCAAGATATGATGAGAGGTAAATAAAAGACACGTAGGCATACTCAGTACAATATTCATGAAATATTGTGCTGACGTGTACCGCATGTAATCTTTTATTTTAGGTTTTGGTTATGCTCTTGAAGATCCGGGATAGTGAGAGTTGTATAGCGAGCTGATGTATAGGAGGACCTGTTGTCGTAAGATCTTGTTGTTTAGATGTAGTACATGTATATGTATAAGTTTTCTGTTCAATATGTAATATCAAATTTTATAATAATTCATGTTGTAATTATTTGTTGAATGGTGAACATGTGTGTATGGTTTTATTATTGTTCATGTATAAACCCTAATTTGAGTAATGCATGTAACCTAGGGTTAACGTGTGACATAATGTTAATATGTTCAGATGATGAACTTTGATAATGAATCATAATCTGGAAAATGATATCAGTGAGATAATCATAAGACTAGAATACAAGTAATAATGCACATATCCTAATAAACCAAGTGAAATCCTAAAATGGATTAACTAGGGTTAAGACGAGATGTAAGATGATGAGAACCTGATGATAGTATATGGTCTGGTCTTGATCAGGTTTGACCAAGGTTATAGTTGACATCAAAAGTATATGTGATGATTAGGTTTCTCTTGATCAAGGTACGCTATTACCTCTTACTTGGCTTATTATACAATATGCTTGTGTTATATGTGTAGTAAAATACTTGGCATATGATATTGGATGAAATGATTGTTCTTGTATGATATGTTGCATGATTTTCCATGATTACTGCTATGAACACATCAAACATAATATATCTGTTCCATTATATGAAAGCACTAACTCTTTGGTAGTGTGCTTGGAAGTGACCTAACTCTTTGGCAGTGGTCACATTGTACATATGACCTAACTCTTTGGTAGTGGTCTGACCTAACTCTTTGGTAGTGGTCACCTTGTACAAATGATCTAACTCTTTGGTAGTGATCATAAAGGCCTTGGTATATAATGGAAAATAAGCTTAAAATATGTGTTCTCTTTTGTTAATGAATATCCTTATGAAAGTATATGCTTTTCTTATATTCTTCTGTTACTTCCAAGTATATTAGTTTTATCTTATTGCCAAGATATGATGAGAGGTAAATAAAAGACACGTAGGTGTACTCAGTACAATATTCATGAAATATTGTGCTGACGTGTACCGCATGTAATCTTTTGTTTTAGGTTGTGGTTATGCTCTTGAAGATCCGGGATAGTGAGATTTGTATAGCGAGCTGATGTACAGGCAGACCTGTTGTCGTAAGATCCTGTTGTTTAGATGTAGTACATGTATACGTATAAGTTTTCTGTTCAATATGTAATATCAAATGTTATAATAATTCATGCTGTAATTATTTGTTGAATGGTGAACATGTTGTATGGTTTTATTATTGTTCATGTACATGTACTACTGATTGTTTCCTTCTGACTCCCTTGATTTTCTCTTTCTTAGCCTAGTGTGGGATGTTCAAATTGGGATTCTCGCTGAGGTGAGGGTTTCAATTTGGACGTCACACATCAGATTATGTTTTAGAAAATCCAGGGATGTCATAGGTGGTATCAGAGCATGAACAATAGCAAAGCCTGACATTTGTTCATTGTGCAACTCAAAACTAAAGAACCTTGAACGTAATATTCTTCAGGGTTAGATTAGTCATCTTTTAGAGACTATATCTGACCTAGACTCTAGGTTAGCACCTAGATGTCCGAGAATTAGGTCTAGAATGGTGCTTGTTGAGTAGCAAGTCCTTAGATGTCGTTCTTTCCTTGTAGTGCAGTAGTATGGGACGTTGCACTATTTGGAAATGACATACATCAAGGGAAGAGAAACCCTAGACATATGGCGCTCGTTGTCTAGAGTATCTACACTAGTCTACACCATGTTCTCACCCCTTTCCTTAGTTTTCATGACATTAGACTCTCTACTATGTGTGGGACACTCGTTTCTGGTTTTGGTTTTGGATTCCAACCGGATCGAACCGTGATAGTTTTCTCTGACATTTGTTTTATCAGAGAAAAACTATATAATATTTTAATATGTATATGTATTATAAAAATGTGACCCCACACATGTACGAGTAGGAGGTGGTCATGCAACCTAAGTGAAAGTGAATGACATCAGCCTAGAAGAGAAAGTAGTTCTAGATTAGATGTGTAGAGCCTTGTCGATATATATGATAGATGGAATAGATGCAATAAGTTTTTGTGATATGATGTAAGTTTGATAGAGAAGATAAAAGATAGTTTTGATGATATGATGTAAGTCTTACATACATGATATAAGATGGTCAAGATGATCTATGTTTGTCTTTGAGAACTTAAGTTCAGTTTTGAGGTTTTGAGATAAGTTTTGATGATGCAAGTATGCATTCTTTAATGAGATAAGATAAGTTAAGACAAGGTTGTGAATCAGCATGAGCCTCAAGCTCTTTTACAAAGGGGGACCTCTAGTATTAGGACCAGTTTTGGCGTTAACTCCAGAGAGAGTGAGACCCAGTAGGAGAAGGTCAGAGAACCTAAACTCCAAGATATGAGAATGACGAGAAATATGTGATATGATATGTCCTAAACTAGACTACTCCTGAGTGATTGAGTTGAGTTGCTTTATGTATGATTCCTATAGTTTTGTTGAACCCTAGATGTCCTTGGGAGGACCAAACCCTAGATACAGAGAGAGGTTGATTATATTTACATATGTGAGAATGAATATGAGAACCTGCCATCTAGGTGAGGGAGAGAGCCCAAGACCCTGGAGGAGGTAGCTATGTTAGTTTCTGTGAAGCCTCATGCTCGGGTTGGTGGTTTCCCACATAGGAATCTAGTGGTTGCATGTATAAGAGAGTTTTGGGTAAGCATGTTTCATGGGTAGAGACCTATGAAGAGTATGCCATAGAATGTTTTGGTTTGTGCTTATGTGGCTAGAGCTTGTAAAGCTATCACGAGTGCCAATGAGGTAATCTGAAACCCTAAACCAAAGAGGGAGGATAAAGTATATGAATATAAGATGCTCATAGAGTTGAGTTAGCTCAGAGAGTTTGAGCATGGCACTACCCTCATGGTATGGGTTAGAGGAACCTCTTTTGGCCTAAGTAAAGTTTTGATATATGAGCCACTTGTATAAGTTGGTTTAGTACAACCGTGATATAACAAAGATAAAAATGTGATATGATGACGTGATATATAGACATAATATAATGGAAAACCTAGAGATGGTTTAATAGACAATAGTGCATAAATGGTTAACCTTATACATGAATAAAGTGAAAATGATGGCTAATCTTGTGAAGAAATCACTTGTAAATGTTGCAATTTATTATGATAAGAGAGGAAATGAGATCAAAAAAATGAAACAAGTTACCTGAGGTGTTAATCTTAGTGCCTAATAAAGATGAAAAATATAGCTTGATAGTTAGCACAACATAACGTTTCTGATACCTTGATACAATCGGTTAACTTTAGTTAACTTCTTTACAACATGATAGTATGATGTTTTCCCTTGGAGTACGAGTATGGTTGACTTTCGAGGACGAAAGTTCTTTTAAGATGTATATGATGTGAAGGACTCAACTTTTGGCTTAATTCTGAGGATGGAATATCTTTTAATGTGTGTAGGATGTGATGGAGTGGACTTTTGGAATCCTAAATGTCCAACAACATAAGTGAATTCACACAGGTTGGGTTATTTTGAGAACCCCAAATGTTTTAATAAAATTGGAGTGTTGTTGTGCTTTATATAATGTTTTGGATCCATAATTTTATGCCTTCTTGTGGAATTTAAGTAACTGGTCATATAGTGAGTTATGGTATCAAAAATTGAATGGCGAGTACCTTGAGTTGTGATAAAGGTATGGTTAGAATTTCATATCGTTTGGAGAATCCTAGTGGAAGTTATTTGGGTTTGATAATGATGAAATAATGTACACTTTGGGATATTTTGGAACAAAGTATTCGATTCATAGGCTAAGTTATAGTTCTAGGCCGAGGTCACGCAGTGCAACGCGCCCTTGAGCATAGGGTGGCCATGGATTCACTATAGACCATGACCCATCTCCACCGCACATGAAGAACCAACGTCTATGATTGCTTCTTCAATAGTGTAGTTACACCTTGACCGTGAGAAACAACCACGCACAGCATGGACTTCGTGATCGTGGCTTCAGAGTGATAGCCATCTAAGGAGGGAGTTTGAGCCCCCGCTCCTCTCCACCTCTCCTCCGAGACGAGCAAGTCAGACTAAGAGGAGAGGAGGGAACTCTAGATCCTCACCCCAACTGCTCTTCCACCCAACGCAACGATGCAGCCCTCGCCATCCTGATGAAAACCGTAGGTCGGCGTCGAGGAGGAGACGTGCGGTGCACAGGTAGGTGCCGCACTCTAAGATTGCCAATGACAGAGGGGCGCTCCATAGCAGTGTCGATGGTGAGGAGGAACTCAGCAGACGGTCATACATTAGAAAAGGACCAGTCCCGATGGTGGTGGCCAAGGACTCCACCGGCGTCAAGGCCTGGGGGTTAACACGGCGGCTCTTGGGAAGAGGCAGCGCAGACCAGGCGGTGGTCGTGTCATGGAAGCAGTGAGTTCTTCTGCGGACTCAGCATGAGAGAGAGACGAAGGCGAACAAGGGGAGACGTCGGCGTCTCAAGAACAGAGGTTTGCAGGCGCAGGCAGAGACGGCTTGGAGGAGATCGCCAGAGCAAAGCCCAGCACCGATGCTGGTGCTTCTCGAAAGAATGAGTCGCACATATGCACAGTCGTGACAACGGTTCCTAGTGCTCTCCGGAGGAGCACAACATGGTGGTGGCCTGCCCGCAGACTCACGCCTGACGGCGGCGCTGAGCGGGAGTCCCACGCAGAACGGGAGAATCGCAAAGGAGCGTACACTCCGAGGAAGCTGGGATGTTGATTTCCGAGTCTGATGGTGTCCTTAGGATCTTGTGAGGAGCTCTCCTGAGCAATCGATCACTCACCGGAGGAGAGCCCAGGGGTGGCGGATGCCTTGCGGGGGGAACGGAGTCCTGTTTGGGACTCGGACGAGCACGAGAGGAGGAAAGAAGGAACTGGGTCTGATGGCAGTGAATTGATCAAATCCTAGAGCAAACCGGCCAAAAACTGCTCATGAACCAGCTTGAACCAGGAAGACCAACCAACAGAACGAGTCAGATGATCCATGCCCTGGCTGCGTGGCGAGATCTGATTGGCCAATAGAGGTAATAATTCAATAAATGTCTAAATCTTCCAAAATTCATAGTAATTTGCTCGAGCATGGGAAAAATACAAATAAGGTACCAAACTTCTCAGAAAAATGCGTAGAACAATAAAGAAGCATAATATATGTCTTTTTATCCACTAATCTTAGTTATATCATATAAGTTGTGAAATGCTCACAGGATGGATAATAAATATCAAACATCGACCAAACATTATGAGAAAATACCTGTAAGTGACAAATGATATCTTTAATCCATCTAATGTCAGTAATCATGATGTTGATACACGAAATCATGTAATTTACTCCATATGGCTAATTAGTGCTAATAACCCTAAATAATATGTAATTAATGCATACATGCTCAATAAATGATGAAATTTATAGAGTAAGCTCATATCAGTATATGGAACCTCATAATTAAATATGAGATCCATATGGCACACATAATCTATGATATATGGTGATGTTTGCTCTTAATGTGACATAAACCCTAATTTGAGTAATGCATGTAACCTAGGGTTAACGTGTGACATAATGTTAATATGTTCAGATGATGAACTTTGATAATGAATCATAATCCGCAAAATGATATCCGTGAGATAATCATAAGACTAGAATACAAGTAATAATGCACATATCCTAATAAACCAAGTGAAACCCTAAAATGGATTAACTAGGGTTAAGACGAGATGTAAGATGATGAGAACCTGATGATAGTATATGGTCTTGTCTTGATCAGGTTTTACCAAGGTTATAGTTGACATCAGAAGTATATGTGACGATTAGGTTTCTCTTGATCAAGGTAAGCTATTACCTCTTACTTGTCTTATTATACAATATGCTTGTGTTATATGTGTAGTAAAATACTTGGCATATGATATTGGATGAAATGATTGTTCTTGTATGATATGTTGCATGATTTTCCATGATTACTACTATGAACACATCAAACATAATATATCTGTTCCATTATATGAAAGCACTAACTCTTTGGTAGTGTGCTTGGAAGTGACCTAACTCTTTGGCAGTGGTCACATTGTACATATGACCTAACTCTTTGGTAGTGGTCTGACCTAACTCTTTGGTAGTGGTCACCTTGTACAAATGATCTAACTCTTTGGTAGTGATCATAAAGCCCTTGGTATATAATGGAAAATAAGCTTAAAATATGTGTTCTCTTTTGTTAATGAATATCCTTATGAAAGTATATGCTTTTCTTATATTCTTCAAATATTATAATAATTCATGTTGTAATTATTTGTTGAATGGTGAACATGTGTGTATGGTTTTATTATTGTTCATGTACATGTACTACTGATTGTTTCCTTCTGACTCCCTTGATTTTCTCTTTCTTAGCCTAGTGTGGGATGTTCAAATTGGGATTCTCGCTGAGGTGAGGGTTTCAATTTGGATGTCACACATCAGATTATGTTTTAGAAAATCCAGGGATGTCACAAATATTTTTTTTTTGGTTGGTCCAAAAAGTGTGTTACTGTATTACCAAAACTTTGGACACAAGAGTTTGCGCCCCCATTACAACCCTGGATGAAGACATCCAAACAACCAGAGAAACAATCTAACATAAGCTACACATTAGCCATCTACCTAGATAAAGGAAGAGGACAAACCTGAAATACAAACTCAAGAGAAAATAGAGAAACTAAAATGACTATCCAAACTACACATGCCGACACTGGAAATAAATTCAACCTCTGCAATTGTGGCAACATGGGCAGCCAAATCATCACTTCAGCAATCTGGTAAACTCAGGAGCGATAAAGTAGGAGCCTCCACTTCTATCATCCATGTCTTCAAGTTTCAAGCAAGCATACATCGAAGGCTTTTGTTTGCACAGCAGCACCCCACAATCACCTGAAGGGTGAGCATGCATATCATCCAACACCTTGAAGGTGTTTTATCCCAGCTGTAGCAGGGGAGTCAGGACCAGTACAGGGACCTTCCATTTGCTGAGTGATTAATGTCATTGAACTAGGCATCTACCATTCCACCACTGGCATTTGAATCATTTCATGAATGTGTGAGGTCCAAGTAGGAGTCCAACCCCTCTTCATGAATGGAGAGGAAGAGCATGCGCCTCCCTCTGAACCCAAACCCACAAAAGACCCATGTATCCACATCCACAGATACCCCTCGTCGAACACCTTGAGGGAGTTCAAAACTCATAGCTATGAAGACACAGCAGGGGGAACATGGAAGGAATCACCCTACCATCGACCCCTGGCCTGTACCCAGAAATCACGAGCAGGCCACGGCTCTAAATGAATCCATATCCCTGTGGTGAGGATGGTCAGCACCGAAACCACCAGGAAGCGGCATCAACCCAGAAGACCCGTAAGGGGGCACCTCGCCGCAGTGGCGAGAAGCCAGAGATGAGATTCTTAGGTGTAGCAGTGAACCCTACTCCCATCAGCCTTTGGGCGTCCGATAGTAGGAAGGCGGAGGACAGCCGCAACGCACAATCATCAGGCACCAGGCTGAGGACCTCCCTCTGCTGAGGCATGACACCCCCAATCTGAAAAACATCATCAAGAAGAGAATAGAAGAGAAGTGCCGCTGGTAGGCTTGGCGAGGCAGATTCAGAGAAGATGCAACGCTGCCGATGCAGTGGACGAGGCAGAGGCCAGCACGGGGAGAAGGATGAGAAAGAGGTCAAAGAAACCCCTTGCTCTGTGGATCGGTCGAGAAGAGGCCCGATCCAGGACAGCGGCGCCCTCCGTCCGTCCCTATAAATGGCAGGAGTCGACTAGGTCGAAGAAGCCACAAGCAACCTGGATCCAATCTTCAAGACACTCAACCCTCCTTTCCCTTTGCCAAGCCGTGAACTACCTCAGACGAGCAATCAGGAGGACTCTGATTCTCTTCAATCCAGAGCTACCTACAGTCGCGAAGCCCCACGAAGATGATGAACACCAGGGGGAGGAAAACACTAACCAGTGCATCCTCCCCCTAGTGGTAGCTGATGGGGTTTCTAGAGAGAGGGCAGAGTGGAACCCTAGAGGGAGAAAGCGGAAGCGCTAATACATTCACTCACTAGTTGATGTGATATTAGTTATGAGGTTTAATAAAAAAGGAAAAGGAAAAAAGTACTAATTTTCTTGTGTATTGTGTTAGTTGTGTTATCAAGAGTTTACTATTTTGCTTCTTAATCTGAGTTAGGATTAGGGTTTCTCTTTAATGGTTGGGATTTATGTTGATCAAAAGATAGGATCCTATAGTCTTAGGCATCTTATTAGGGTTTATTTCAATGATCAAATATTCATTAGGATGATCTCTGATTATATTTGATTAATAAGAGTAGTTTAATTATGATATGCTTAGCTTTATGTGATATTATAAACATGTTTTAGTTTTAAATAATTAGGGTTTAGAAAGTGAAGATTCTAGATGGCCGAATTTAAGATTTTAATAGTATATGTATTAGGAATGTGATAAGTATAGTTAGTAAATTATTTGTTGTTTGGTGGGACTATTTTTCGCTATATTTCCATAGGATACTTAGCAGACCATGCTTAACAAATTGCAGTATAGTAGTGTGGTATTTGATTTTTGTCAATTTATTTATAATTTTAAATGAGATGAAAATGTATATATTATTTTAGCACTCCGTTTCAGACAACATATTATATTTTCATGATTTTCGATGATGTCTGAGTGACCACAAATTGCAGCATCGACCAAATTTCTTATCAGGAAAAGCTTGTCCAACCAACCATTTTGAATAAATAAAAACAATTGAAAATGAATTTAGGACATGTTTGTAATTATTCCAAGCAAACAAGTTGATTTATATCACTAGCCTAATACCCCAGTAGATCCCATAATCTGTTATTCATCCAAGAGAAATGAAATTCTAGAGACAGAGGATGTAACATCACATGATTTGAGGCCTCAAATAGAATGATCTTAAAAGGAATGATTAGACTACCCATATCACCAAGGTGCACCTCCTTTTTAGGGATCCCATCACTAAAGAACTTAGTAGTTAAGTGTGCTCAACCCAGAGCTGATTCCGCTCTAGTAGGTGGGGCCCACTTGGTTCTATGGCATGTCAGTCCTTAAGCCATGCGATCCAGGCATGTTGGAAAGGGCTATCCACATTGATGTAGCCACCCTTGCACTGATAATGTCCAAGCATGCTGGAAAGGGATATCCGATTTGATGGAGCCACCCTTGTACTGGTAGCTATGATCCAAATATGGGTGTACATTGTCCATTTGGGTAAGTACTAAAATGGGGAAAGTTATGAGGCCATATAGTTGAGCCTTGACGAGGACATCAAGAGTCTAAGTGGAGGAAATTGTAACGTCCCAAGATTTGAGGCCTCAGGTAGAATGATCTTAGAAAGAATAATTGGACTACCCATATCACTAACATGCACCTCCTTTTTAGGGATCCCATTACTAATGAACTCTATGGGTAGGCATGCTCATCTTAGAGTAGTACTAAGATGGGTGACCAGTTGGTAAGTTTATCCTAGCTTGCATGTGACTGAGGACAAAGAACACATTTAAGGCTAGTGGTGGTCTGTGGGGCCAGTCGTCATTCCTAAAACTCTACTAGAGCCTTGGGCAGTGGGAAAGGGTGTTAGAGAGGGAAATTTAGGGTTTTTGAGAGTAAAGAGTAGGAAATATTGATTTACAAAAGATTGCAAAATCCTATAAGTTTAACAACTATATATAGGACTTCGTGGTGAATATTATTTCATGTGCATAAACTACATCCTTACTCTGATTTGAATAAAAGAATGTCAATCACCATCTCTTATCATTATTTCTCTTTAATTTTCCATTTTTAGATTGTTTGAGTTGGAAGGAGGAAGAAAAGGAGTTGATTGTGAGGTCTTGAAAGAATTTCTACAATTTCAATTTTTTGTCTACAAAGTTCAGGTGTTCAAAACTTGAGGGGAGTGGTTTGGTCCAGATTCAAATATTTAAACATGTTGATAGCTCAATTATGTCCAAGTGAAGTTCAAATAAATTACTATTTGTATGATTTATGTTGTTTAATAATCAATTGGGAAACATTCGTTGGGAATTGAATGCTAATAATTTAGATTTGATCTTAATGACTTATATTTGTTTGGTCCATGATATGTAAACTAATATCATAAAATATAATAGTAAATGAGGTATATTGTTTTATGATAAAAATTCTTGAACTAGCGTATATTAATAAAATGCATGGGAATTGAGTGAACATGCATAGAATGTAGTTTAAATTGAATAAGCATGGAACAAAAATGATTCTATTATCATTTTGTTGAAACCATAGTGATATTTAGTGTGGGTTGTGTATGTGTTTTAAATGGATATAGCCATGTTAAGGATAATGTTGAGAGGGTGACTCAAGTAACTCAGCGATATGATGTGTGCTTGTAATTGATGGATGTTCTGAATTAAAATAGAAACTATGATTCTGTGTATTGAGAATATACCTATTATATCTTAGTAAACACTAATAAGGTTAGTTGACAATAAGATGTTTATTATAATGTATGAAGATGTGTTGAACTAAGTCAATTTCTTGAAAACCCTAAGATAATACAATTGGGATGTGAATGAGAGACAAAACCCTAACATGTATATAATCTTTTGAATATGAAGAGATCCTAAAAGTTAAGTATTATTACTTAAACTAAAGGAAATAAGTATTTTTAAGATGATCTAGGTCTATTGCATCTTTTATAGTATCATTTTACGCATGATGAGCGAACCCCAAATGATTGTAAAACTTTGGACAAGTTACATAGTAATGAATTGAGAAGGTGACTAGATATTAAGGTGAAAGAAGAAGTGTCCTAATACATGCATCAACAATTCATTCATTATGAAATTGTCACAAACCTCCATTAAATGCACAATTCAAGCATAATGGAAGAATTTTCATACATACGATATCATGATAAATCGTGACATGGTACCATTCATGAAGCAAAATCCATAGAAATTAAAAATATCCACTTGGAGTATCTTAATACATGCATAAGGGGAAGAGTAGAGTGTACAACATCCTAACAACATGAAAACCTAGCATAAAATGAATATAAAGATAATATATAGGAACACTCTAGAATGGCAACCCACTAGGGTAGGATCTAAAAGCTTCACAAACTACACCTCTTGCTGCTATTGATGTTGTGGCTGTTGTCGGCACTGCCCACTACCTATGTGCATCCACATATACCCATCCATTTGACAAAATCATTGTAAGTGTTTGGGTTCAGTAAAAATATGAACATCATTTGAATAAAGCTTAAACTATTATGAACTTCCATAAACATTAATTATGGATTAAGGATGCATTCTTAGCTTGATTAAACATTCTTATTAGGGTATTTTCTCAATGAACATTATCTAATCTAATCTCACAACACAAATGAGGTGTGCAGGCTTCTGAACACACTGAATGTGAACATGATTGGGCTTGATCCCGATAAACAGAAACATACAAAACACTTTTAAAATAAATAGATTTGGGCTTGAATTATAAAAGGAAGGGGGCTCATGAGATATCAACCTTCCATAAAAATTTTCATGAGTAGGGACTAATCATCTATTCTTAGTCTGATATGATTTGATCTTATCTTACTTAGATTTTCACCCATAATCTCATTATTGATCTTAAACATGAAGAGCTATATTTTTTTATTGATCTGGCTTAACATAAATCTTAGTATAGTGAATCTTAATAAGATTTGTTTATGATGAATACTTAAAACATTAAGGTACTCAAATGACAACATATATAATATGAACTTGAAACATGATTAAACAAGCAAAAACTAAATGATGCAGTGTAACAAAACCCAAGGCATGGACCACTTAACTAATTGAGTAGGAACAATAGCTCCTAGATTCCTGATCTCAAAACTCTAATCTTCTTGTAATTTAATCCAAAACTCTAATTATTATCTCATAAAACCTATTTAGGTTAAGCCTTGAAATCTGAGAAACTTGCGTCAAAATCTTGACTTTTAACCCAGTTTAATGGCTAGATCTTGAAAAGATATTAAAAAACTTATATTACCCAACCCCATTGGAGATACTAATAAAAATATGTTGAATCTCTAAAATTTTCCAATTAGAGTCAAGATAAAAGCTTTAAATCATTTCTTGATATTGGATAAATGAAAAATCAAAAGACAAGAAAACCCTCTCCTAAATTTCATGCACCATAGGTGTGACATGTGGTATATTTGTAAAATTTTCCATGTCAAGAATTATACCTTAGATAACTCAAAATACCCTAAAGACCTAAGTTGCAGAAATCAAAATGTGACACATTCAATTTAGCTACAGGGACATCAGATCCCTCTTCTTCATGCCCCAACCCATTGCTCCCTCACAACCAACCATGGCATGGGGCACCTACTGTAAGAAGTTTGGGCACTTGGGGGTACTTGACTTGTAGGAAAAATGGTTTAGTATGGATTATATTGCCTCCCTAGCATATTCAAATCCAACACATCCATCTCAAGGAAAAGCAACATCTGTAGAGCATGGGAGTGACCTTGCCATGGCTAGAAAATGGAGTAGTAAAACTCAATAAGTGCAAACAAGGTATCAATGAGGGAAACTTGAAACTAATGAAGACAATATCTTCATCGTCGTATTCTTAAGTCAGACATATAAGAACCACTGCAAAAGCATTATTGAGGTGGCCAAAAGACCACCATATTCTTTGACTAAATTGTTGGTGTGAGATCCCTAACCTTGCTTTGTGGTTGAACATACTTGATTCCCTTAATTGTATGCTTAAAACCTTAATCTAACCCTAAAATGTGCTTTTATATCATGTGACAAAGCTAAGTTTCAATTCTGTTCCAATTTGGACATTGTTTGAATAAGTTATTAAATATATGTGTTTATAAGGATTTTTATACAATTTCTTCATATCCAAGGTTTTCTTGTAATTTTTTGCATGTATGTTGTGCCTTATAAGTTTTCATATAATGTCTGATATTGTTGTATATTTGGGTGCCTAGTTGCACCATAAGATTAGTGGTGACTTCTAAACTAGGGTTGAGGTTAGGGTTTCCTCTCCTAGATGCCCTAACTCGATGGTTTACCCTTACATGTTGTTACAACCCCAATTTTGGGTTCATATGATGAGAAATGTAAACTCTCATATTGGACAAATAATGATGTAATTTCATTTACAATAGCCTTGATGATTGTATTATGGGCTTTATTCGCTATTGGGCCCAATAACAAGGAAATTCAATTAATTAAAAAATTGAGAAAAGTAAGATGTGGAAACCTCTAGAAGGTAAAGAACTTAATCCAGAGGTGGATTTCGTGCCACATGGGTTCCTTGGGTTCCAAGGAGTTCGAAGTTGCAAAGAAAAGCAATAAGAAAAGAAAAGATTAATAAAGTATCTCTTTATTAAGAAAGAAATTGAAAAACCATGGTAAAAGGTGAAAAACAAGTGAAAAGAGGTATAATTGAGTTATCCTTAGTGAAATTTCATATTCCAAGGATTCCTAATGATAAAAGGAATACTAACGAGTAAAATAAAATATAAATAAAGAGAAATCCTCCAATAGAAATATTTTAATGAGAAATACACATGATATTGAAGAATAATGTGTTTAGATGCATCTAGAAGGATAATGAGTATCCAATAAAAAGGATTTCGAAATAATAGAGTTTCTTGGGATCCAAGGAGTCCCAATGAAGAGGAAAGAAAGAAAAAATACCAAAATTGAAAAATAAGGATAATGGGAATACATAATTAATGGAATTATGTGGTTTTGCTAAAAAAAAGAAAGTATTTCATACTTGAGGCGAATATAAATTCGAGGGCAATGAAATAGAAGTCATAAGAAGAATAAGGGAGAGATAATTTTCGGATTTCCTTAAGGAAAATAGATTCCTTATTATCCAAGGAATACTAATAAACAAGGAATATATTAAGAGAGAGAAGTTATATCTCAAACAAGGAAAGTTTAGTCACCGGGGTTGAGGAGGAACTTGTTTTCCTTGTGCAGGGATGTGCTAGGGCAGTGCTATCTATCCCTATAAAAGTCTTGGACCCTTGTCCTCGAGCTGAAGAAGATCTGGGACATTCCACCATCTTCTTCACCTAGTGTTCGCTCAAAACCCTAAGTTTAAGGAGTGGCGCGACCATGGGACAACAAGGAACCATTAAGTGGACTTGATGGAAGCAGGACGCACCCAAAACCATCGTAGAGTGGTCAGCCACCATCTTCTTGATCCCGTCCTCACACACCACCTATTGGAAGGTTGTAAACCCAGCGGAAGAACGGACTAGGCACTCACAACATTGGTTGTCTCGGCCACCTTTTGAGGCTTGGTTGTATGCGGGGGATGGTGGCGGAGGCAGGGAGGAGGTTCCGATAAGTTTCGAGCAGTGAGGAGGTGCAAGGTAGGCCGTGAGACGCAGCAGGTTGGCTGCAGGCCGGCGTGGTTGCAGAACTGGTGGATCGGAAACGGTCATCGTGGCTATGCTCAGACAATATCCTCACATGCGTAGAGGCACGGCGGTGCCAGAGGAACCTGATCTGAAGGTCGACAGAGTCGAGGGTGAGGGGCCTGAGTTGTGCCTAGGGTTGTAGGTCGGCGTCGTTGTGGTATTGGGAGGAGGAAGACAACCCTTCAGCCACTTGACGAGAATACCCTTCTGAGTATTGAAGTACCAGTTCACTTATCGAGGGTAGAATCGACTTTCGATTATATTTCCAAAAGCAACAGGAAACGTTGCATGATAAAAGGCGATGTAGCGCTTGCTGATTGGCTCTGGTAAGTGAAATTTTACAAAATTCATATCTCCCTAATAGTAGCTCGGATGATTATACATAAAATATGAAACTTGCTTAGAAAAATGAGAGGAAGCCAATAAAAATATAATTGAAAGCTTATTATGTTTACAATTTGAAAAGTAATAGAAATTATTAACTTTAATGTAATGATGATTAAGAAACCCTATATTGATATTATTAATGTGATTAATAGGGTTTAATTGATGGTTAAAGTTGATAACTAGCCTGTTAATGATAAAAAGGAACATTAGGAACAAAAGGGATGAACTTTCCATATAATTATTTAATTAGAGTTTATGTGCATAAGTAGGCTTTAATGGGCCTTGAAACCCTAATGTCGGTAATTAGGACTACTAATGGCTCTAATTATTCGATTTCATGTATAGAACTGAGTTTTCATGGTTATAAGCTATTTCGAGCATTAAAGTTCCTAATTTGTGGATAAATACCCTAAATGTAGTAATTAGGGTTTTCTCATGAATAAAAGGTGGAATTAATGGCAAATCAAGTTCATATGTGAATTGGACCATAATTGATGATAAATGCGTATAATGATCTTGTCATTAATTAAAGGGATAAAAAATTGTAGCTTTAATGTAAAATAGGCTTAATGGACTTATTTAATGGTTAATTATGCCTTTAATCCAAAACTGAGGATTAGATGTTGAGATAACTAGGGTTTGTAATCAATTGCATTAAATTAGGGTTTAAAATAGTAAAAGATGAAGGGAAACCCTAATTGCAATAGAAATCCTAAAAGTGGACTAGAAACCCTAGGAAGCGAGCTAGATTTAATATATCTTGATGACATGAGTAATAAAAGAGAATTGTATAATTGTTTTAGGATATTATTGAATGCTTACATGCTCTTTGTTGTTTGGATTATTCCTGCACATGAATCTACATGTACAGGTATGTTGTTACGCCTATGAATATCCTGAATTAGTTTCTGGAGGATTTTCGTGGGTTTATCAATGACTTAAATTAAATTGTTGGTTGCATTTAATTCATGCAAATTATAATCTGAATATGACTATCACATAAGAGATGTGCCTACTAGCTCAGATCCTAGTCCCCTCTGTAGCTTTATAGATTGATCTAGTAAATGGCTACCAATGGGGTAGGTCCATCAGGTCATTAAATGACTTAGTAAATGGCTACCAATGGGGTAGGTCCATCAAGTCATCACGAGTCAGAGATTGGGCTACCTTTGGGTAGGGTCATGCGACTCCATAACCCTAGGAATTGGCTACCTGTATGGTAGGACCATGAGGGTAAGGATCTACCATATGAGAGAGGTAGTATCCATGTCCACTGCAGGGATGGTACAGAGATAGGGGATAGGCAAGGATTGAGTAGTATTGCTTAAAATGTAATTTTGGATGTTAAATGATATTTTTGGTTGACTACATTGTTATTATAGTTGCACGATTATTGCTTCCCCCACATACTAGCTTCTTGCTGACTGACGTTTTGTTTGTCGGCATTTTAGGTATAAATGAAAAGAAAAAATAGTAAAGTGGCATATGTGGAATTAAATGAAAAATAGTGTGCACAGGAGGATTAGTTAGATTAGCTTCTCCATGGATAGAAGTTTAGAAATCCCAGTTTTTCCAAGGTAAGAAAAGTTTTATTTTATACCATTTTCAGTTTAGTTGGTAAAGTTTATTAATTTTTATTGATTATGTGTCAAACCTTTGATCTGAGTTATTAGATAACGGCTTTTTTCTCTTTGTCTCCCTTAAGTGGGGGTTATTGGGAGACGGGGTCGTTACAATTGGTATCAGAGCGAAGGTTCCTCACAATCTTTAATAATTATTAAATTTTACAAATTTTGTAGAACCCAAGGGAGTTATTAGAGGATTGTCTGAAAGATTGAGGTGTCTACAAAAGGATCATGTTCGGGGGCTGGCAATATTTTCCTCCGCACCGCTAGTCAGAATACGAGGACTCCCAGATTATGTGACTGCCTGGCCAAAGTCTTACGGTATGAATCGAAATAAGATACCTTTAGGACTCTCTCATCTCGTTCATCCCTTCTCAACTCAAATTCTATTAATAACCTTAAGGATTTGGGTTTCCTCTCTTCTCCTCACCCTCTTGAGGTATGTCATGGAAATAAGCATAATAGATTAAGCGCAAACTAAAGAATAGATACATGCTTAGGTCGTATGACATAAGTTGTCATTTCCCTCAGGAGAGACCTGAGGCTAGACCTTCTTGTCAGGAGGATGTGTAGAGAAAGTGAGTCTTAGAGGTAGAGACCTCCATTAAAGTAGAGACCTAGCACATCCTTTGAGGATGATGTTAACCCTAACCCTAAGTGAAGGTTAGAGAGAGAGATGGCATGATGAGATTAGACCAGGTGTTTGGATAAACATGTCTTGGATGCCATATGAGCCATGAGAAGTTGATGACCTAGCACTTTTGGCAACTCAACCCTGGAAAGGGTCGTGTAGGTTTGAGTGAAGGATAGCTCCTTCATGGATGAAGTTAGAACGGAACCTATAGAACCCTATGGACTTGTGCAAGTAGGGTGTAGCTTGTACCCAGAGTATGTCAGTAGTGCTGACATTAGGATGAAACCCTAGATAAGGAATCATGATGGATGTCTTATGAGATAAACATAAAGATGTAAGGATAATCTTGAGCCAAACATGAGTTGAGCAAAGGCTCCACCCAGGTATGGATATGCTGGTAAGCTTGATCCAACTTCATGAAGTGAGGATGGATGTGGAGTTAGATCTAGAGAGAGAAAGTAGGACCCAAGAAAGAAGGTTGGAAGCTTAGATTCTGAGACATGAGGAATAGTGGATGACAGTGGTTGCCCTATGCTTGACCCATGGAGGCTAATGATAATACCTTGGTGGCCTTAGGGGAACCAAACCCTAAAGAGAGGATGATGCTTCTAGAACCTATGTGCCTATGGTATAAGTGGTTACCTGCTGGATGAGATAAAGAGTGCTTTAGACCATGAGGAGGTTTAATTAACCAGTTGTGAGGCTTTATACCTAGTTGGTTTTTCTGTAAGAGGACTCAAATCCGAAGTGTTGCTCGAGTAGAGGGATCTTGAAAGTACATGACTTACCTTGGACATGCTTGATTCATGGTTAAGAGATTGAGCATGCAGTTGGATATCCAAAGGAGAACCTAGGGTTCCTAGGCCTAAGAGGGGAAGCAGTGTACCCGATGCTCAAGATGAGATTTGAGTCTCTATAGTTTCGAGCATGGTACTCCTCATGTGTAGAGGTCAAGGAAATCCCTTAAGTTAAGGGTATGTTTGATGAACCCCTCACAACTAAGTTGATCTAATGTTGAGGAAAGAGAACAAGTATGACCTAGCATAGTTAATTGGTGGTTTGTTTGTTCCTTAGTAGCTGTTGGGTTAGGCATGCTCATGAGAATGTAAACCCTAGGGACGCTTGTGACCTTTGTTATCAAGGTGTAGTTTCTTCCCATCCTGGGAGAAAGACCCTTTGGTAGGGGATTTACTAGTTTTGTGGGTCTGAGGAAACCTAAGGAGGTTTCATAGGATCTTGAGAAGCTAAGTGAAGAGTACATGACATGAGAATGAACCTATAGACCCATAGATAACCATATATATGTGCATGTGGATGTGTTACCATGGAGGTAACCGGTATGGGGCCTGACCAAGGTAGGCAGGTCACCATGATCCTTGTAAAAGGATGAAAGACAGTCCAAGAAAGCAGAGAGAGATGATGAAGGCTTGGTCAAGGTTCTAAGTCAGACATGTACTATAATAGAATCCTAATCTTGTCCTAGCGTCAGGTAGGGATATGACCGATGGAAGGAGTTGCCTAATTCCCTAGTTGCACATGACCATGGGGTCGGGAGGTAACAACTATCATTGTCTGAGGGCCATGGGTTAGGAGATTGATCACCTTCATGAACTTATGGGACCCAAAGGGCAGATGAGTAGGGCACTCTCTGATGCATAAGGGAAAAGGGATGACCCCAAAAGTGCCAGCTCCCTATAGACCTAGAGGAGATGACCTAGGATTATGCTTGGACCAAGTAAGTTCAAGACTAATTTTCCATGGAAGTAATGCATATATCATGATGTTTGTGATATAGAGACATAAGTTGCACATTTCAACTTGGATTTGAAAGTGTACGGGCAAGGTGGGTTGTACCATCTGTACTCTTGGAATAGGAAGAACTCTGTATTTGGACTGCAGCCAAATGCTTATTTCCTCTTGTTATGGGAGTGAAAGATAGGACAATATGCATGCCATACACTAAGGATAAAGATGATGTGAGTTGGAACGTTGCTACAAGGTATGAGGATAGAGATGATAACATACCCTCATGGAACAATGATACATGGATGGTTTACAAACACTAAGAGTATTAAGGAGATCATCTTGTGGGTATGTGATACCATGAGCTATCTGGAATTTGCAAGATATGCAAGGTTGAGTTTGACCACCATGAAAAGGAGCTCAGAGTTTCTTGATGAAGATAAACGTAGAGTTTGATATGATAAGTGATATACATGGAAGAGTATGTCTTCAACTTTACCTAACACCTAAGGGTAAGAAGTAGTAATGAATACTCAGGTTGAGATATAGCTTCCTGGTTTAGCTGGAAGCTAGAAGAAGTTGAGGTTGTTAGGCTAACCTTAAGTTGAGAAAAAGAGATAAGTTTTGCTAACACTCAGATATAACGAGATATGTTGAACAAGACTAGTGGTTGTTTAGATATCCATCCTAGTCCTTGACGTGGTAGAAGGATGGTTGTAGAACCTTGGATACACTTCTTTGGATGGGAAGGTAATAAAATCCTATTGAGAGTGGTTTATGGTTTCCAAGGTATCAATCTTGAGGGATCGCGACATACCGGAGATTATGGTTTTAAGATCACCAAACGCTGTGATACTACAAAGATAGTAAGTGATGGTAGCACTTTGGCTGCTTGATGTGAAGTTGCATGTGGCATGTGGCCATGCAAGCCAAGAGTGAAGGACGAACACCAGTAACCCAGTGCTTTGACTTAGAGATTAAAGAATCCCCGAGATGATATGGAGTTCATCCACTATGGGTGTTGTGGTAAGTCTCCCTTTGACCTAGAAGGTCAACATGCAATATGGGTGATGGTAGATCGCCGCACCTAGATGACATGAGAAAGAAAGAATGTTGTCAACGGACAGTTTGGGTTGAACTACTTAAGAGAGAAAGATGGTTTGACCATACCCTGATGCGAGTTCAGTAGTTCTTGGGTATGACCAAGGTTCACTTCCATAAGGTGGAAGTAGATACATGAAGAACGCAATAATAGTACAGTTTATCACCCCGTACTAATGGACAGTATGATCCAGACTAGAGGGTCTGATGAGAGCATGTGTGCTCATTCAGGGTGATACATAGAGATAGTTCTTAAGATGTGATGTTAACCACCATAACCTTTATTGGGATGCAAGAAGTCTTATAGAGAGGTTGTGTCGGTCACCGCTTCATTAAGATGATGATGGTGAAGGAGGCCTCACGAAGGTCAGAAAAGAACCATAGTGTGTGTAGATGAAGTCACTTTGATCATGCAATGGTCGAGAGAGAGCCCAGTGGTGACATGAGTCATAGGCTGATGCAAAGCAGACTGGCATGCAGTTCACTATGGAAAATATGTGATGTGAAAATCCGACCCCTCTAAGCTTCAGCTGAAAAAGTTGAGTCCCCGATATATGGGTCTATTTGAGATGGATTGGTGGAGATGGTTGTGTTTATCCTTGCCCCTCAAGATAACATGATGAGTAATGTGTTCCATGAGTCCAATCTAGAGCACTATGTGAGGTACCCAAGCCATGTGCGGAGCCCTAAACCTATTCAGCTTTTGAGAGGTTGAAATATCCTAAGTCACCTATGAGGGTACAATATACCAAGGTAAGAAAGAACTCAGATGGAAGAATATGAGATGATAAAGGTTCTTAGGAAGCACTATGGAAAGGGTAAGGCCACATGGGAGCCATGATGGACATATGAAAGGCTAATCCTGAATTGTTTGTTTGCTTGATGGAATTTTGAGGGCAAAATTCCTATAAGAGGGGAAGGATGTTACAACCCCAATTTTGGGTTCATATGATGAGAAATGTAAACTCTCATATTGGACAAATAATGATGTAATTTCGTTTACAATAGCCTTGATGATTGTATTGTGGGCTTAATTGGCTATTGGGCCCAATAACAAGGAAATTCAATTAATTAAGAAATCGAGAAAAGTAAGATGTGGAAACCTCTAGAAGGTAAAGAACTTAATCCAGAGGTGGATTTCGTGCCACATGGGTTCCTTTGGTTCTAAGGAGTTTGAATTTGCAAAGAAAAGCAATAAGAAAAGAAAAGATTAATAAAGTATTTCTTTATTAAGAAAGAAATTGAAAAACCATGGTAAAAGGTGAAAAACAAGTGAAAAGAGGTATAATTGAGTTATCCTTAGTGGAATTTCGTATTCCAAGGATTCCTAATGATAAACGGAATACTAATGAGGAAAATAAAAGAGAAATAAAGAGAAATCCTCAAAAAGAAATATTTTAATGAGAAATACACATGATAATGAAGAATAATGTGTTTAGATGCATCTAGAAGGATAATGAGTATCCAATAAAAAGGATTTCGAAATAATAGAGTTTCTTGGGATCCAAGGAGTCCCAATGAAAAGGAAAGAAAGAGAAAATACCAAAATTGCAAAATAAGGATAATGGGAATACATAATTAATGGAATTATGTGGTTTTGCTAAAAAAGAAAGTATTTCCTACTTGAGGAGAATATAAATTCGACGCCAATGAAATAAAAGTCATAAGAAGAATAAGGGAGAGATAATTTTCGGATTTCCTTAAGGAAAATAGATTCCTTATTAGCCAAGGAATACTAATAAACAAGGAATATATTAAGAGAGAGAAGTTATATCTCAAACAAGGAAAGTTTAGTGACTGGGGTTGAGGAGGAACTTGTTTTCCTCATGCAGGGATGTGCTAGGGCAGTGCTATATGTCCCTATAAAAGGCTTGGACCCTTGGCCTCGAGCCCAGGAAGATCCGGGACATTCCACCATCTTCTTCACCTAGTGTTCACTCAAAACCCTAAGTTTAAGGAGTGGTGTGACCATGGGACAACAAGGAACCATTAAGTGGACTTGATGGAAGAAGGACGCACCCAAAACCATCGTAGAGTGGTCAGCCACCATCTTCTTGCTCCTGTCCTCATACAACACCTGTTGGAAGGCTGTAAACTCGCTGGAAGCACGGACTAGGCACTCACAACATTGGCTGCCTCGGCCACCTTTTGAGGCTTGGTCGTATGCGGGGGAGGGTGGCGGAGGTAGGGAGGAGGTTCTGATGAGTTTCAAGCAGTGAGGAGGTGCAAGGCAGGCCGCGAGACGCAGTAGGTTGGCTGCAGGCCAGCGTGGTTGCAGAATTGGTGGATCGGAAACGGTCTTCGTGGCTACGCTCTCGTAGTATCCTCACGTGCGCAGAGGCACGGTGGTGGCAGAGGAACCTAATCTGGAGGTCAACAGAGTCAAGGGTGAGTGGCCTGAGCCACGCCTAGGGCTGCAGGTCGGCGCCGTTGTGGTATCGGGAGGAGGAAGACAACCCTTCAGCTACTTGACGAGAATACCCTTCTGAGTATTGAAGTACCAGTTCACTTATCAAGGGAAGAATCGACTTTCGATTATGTTTCCAAAAGCAACAGGAAACGTTGCATGATAAAAGGCGACGTGGCACTTGCTGATTGGCTCTGGTAAGTGAAATTTTACAAAATTCATATCTCCGTAATGAAAAACTACTAGAGGGGGGGTGAATAGAGTTTTTGAATTATTTTAACAATTTATTGAATTCAAACAACCACAATTGAAATTGGAGGAAAGAGACAGGTGTTTAGAGTGGTTCCAACTATAGCAAATACTATAGTTGTCAGTCCACTACCCGGTTGCTTACCCAAACGGGATTTGAAAGTATTTATTTTATTACCTCTCGAGGATTTATACAAAATACAATACTTTCCTTTACACCCTTTGAACAGCCTTCACTTGAAGTAGGTGCACCAATTTTGAGGTAGCCTTCTTTGAAGTAACTCCAAGCTCCCCCTTGAAGTAGCCTTCCTCTCTAGAAGTAACCTTCCGTTGCACCAGCCTTCTGAAGTAGCTCAAAGTCTCCTTCTTCGCCAAGAAGATCTTCACCCTCTCCAATCCGCAACCTCCAACCTAGGAGTAGCAAGGAGAGTACAAACAATAATAGGGAACAAGAAAGAAAACGGAAATTACAACTTATCCTTTGTAGCCCAAGGCTTGATATGCCTAGATCAAGCGTATAGATCTCCTAACCAAGTATGTGAACTTGTGATTGCAGTGGGTAGGAGATACTAGCCTATAGGACACAAATTATGAGCTAAGGAATGAAATGGCCAGTTGTCACAATGCTGAAATTGCTTACAAACAGATTGCACAAAGTATGCTCAAGGATTTCTCAAGTGTAGCAAGTGTAAACAAGTGAGTTTGAGTGTCCTATGGCTTGTCCTATTTATAGGAATGGCCTAAGGATACTTAAGGACGTTCTAGACAACTTCTAGGGGTTTCTAAGTGCTTAACTAGCCGTTAGGTACAAAGTTGTTGCTTTAACAACGGCTAATTAATTAATTCTGCAGTTGCTGTCAGAGACAATCTCGGTCGAGGAATGGTCGACCGAGACACCTACTCAGTCGAACTTTTGTCGACCGACAGGCACTCTGGAACAAGTGATTTGCAACGTCTTTCTCCAACTGCCAACTAACTTGTCTGTTGTGTCTAACGACTACTTTGGATCTTTCTCGGTCGAGGAGTTTGTCGCCCGAGAGTGTCTCGGTCGAGGAGTTTGTCGACCGAGATTGATCCTGTTTCAATGTTTCAATTTAGGCACTAATTATATGTATGAGTGTGCTTATGTGATCTTATTTGAATAGGATGACTTGTCTAACTGTGGTGTTTAGCTAGGGAGAATCTAACGCTTGATTTACATGCAATTCTAAGTACTTGTACATTATATTTTTGTACAAGTTTTTACAACAGTGATTACATTGCATGAAAATATAAATATGTAAGCTTGTGGATTTTCCCTTGTTGCTTTATCATCATGCACACTCAAGTAGCTCGTTAGATTAATAAGAATGAAATGTTTGTCATAATCAAAACAAAGGGATTTATAGATGTCCATTTAGCCAACACCTAATAATAGCTCGGACGATTATACATAAAATATGAAACTTGCTCAAAAAAATGAGAGGAAGCCAATAAAAATATAATTGGAGCCTGATTATGTTTACAATTTGAAAAGTAATAAAAGTTATTAACTTTAATGTAATGATGATTAAGAAACCCGATATTGATGTGATTAATGTGATTAATAGGGTTTAATTGATGGTTAAAGTTGATAACTAGCTTGTTAATGATAAAAAGGAACATTAGGAACAAAAGGGATGAACTTTGCATATAAATATTTAATTAGAGTTTATGTGCATAAATAGGCTTTAATGGGCTTTGAAACCCTAATGTTGGTAATTAGGACTACTAATGGCTTTAATTATTCGATTTCATGTATAGAACTGAGTTTTCATGGTTATAAGCTATTTCGAGCATTAAAGTTCCAAATTTGTGGATAAATACCCTAAATGTAGTAATTAGGGTTTTCTCGTGAATAAAAGGTGGAATTAATGGCAAATCGAGTTCATATGTGAATTGGACCATAATTGATGATAAATGCGTATAATGATCTTATCATGGATTAAAGGGATAAAAAATTGTAGCTTTCATGTAAAATAGGCTTACTGGACTTATTTAATGGTTAATTATGCCTTTAATCTGAAACTGAGGATTAGATGTTGGGATAACTAGGGTTTGTAATCCATTGCATTAAATTAGGGTTTAAAATAGTAAAAGATGAAGGGAAACCCTAATTGCAATAGAAATCCTAAAAGTGGACTAGAAACCCTAGGAAGCGAGCAAGATTTAATAGATCTTGATGACATGAGTAATAAAAGGGAATTTATAATTGTTTTAGGATATTATTGAATGCTTGCATGCTCTTTGTTGTTTGGATTATTCCTGCACCTGGATCTACATGTACAGGTATGTGGTTACACTTATGAATATCTTGAATTAGTTTTTGGAGGATTTTTGAGGTTTTATCGATGACTTAAATTGAACTGTTGGTTGCATTTAATTCATGCAAATTATAATGTGAATATGACTATCACATAAGAGATGTGCCTACTAGCTCAGATCCTAGTCCCCTCTGTAGCTTTATAGATTGACCTAGTAAATGGCTACCAATGGGGTAGGTCCATCAGGTCATTAAATGACTTAGTAAATGGCTACCAATGGGGTAGGTCCATCAAGTCATCACGAGTCAGAGATTGGGCTACCTTTGGGTAGGGCCATGCAACTCCATAACCCTAGGAATTGGCTACTTGTGTGGTAGGACCATGGGGGTAAGGATCTACCATTTGAGAGAGGTAGTATCCATGTCCACTACAGGGACGGTACAGAGATAGGAGATAGGCAAGGATTGAGTAGTATTGCTTAAAATGTAATTTTGGATGTTAAATGATATTTTTGGTTGACTACATTGTTATTATAGTTGCACGATTATTGCTTCCCCCACATACCAGCTTCTTGCTGACTGACATTTTGTTTGTCAGCGTTTTAGGTACAAATGAAAAGAACAAACAGTAAAGTGGCATACGTGAAATTAAATGAAAAATAACGTGCACAGGAGGATTAGTTAGATTAGCTTCTCCATGGATAGAAGTTTAGAAATCCCAGTTTTTCCAAGGTAACAAAAGTTTTATTTTATACCATTTTTAGTTTATTTGGTAAAGTTTATTAATTGTTATTGATTATGTGTCGAACCTTTGATCTGGGTTATTAGATAACGACTCTGTTCTCTTGGTCTTCCTTAAGTGGGGGTTACCAGGAGATGGGGTCGTTACACATGTGGTGTCCGATGGTCCACCTTGGGGTGGTGGGATCCAATGGTGGTGTCTTAGTGTTTGAAGTTTAATGGTTTTCTTCTTTGAGGCTCCAAGGATGATGATTTTCTTTGTGTTGAGCACAACTGATGATGGTATTAGGTTTGCTTTGGTGGTCAAGTGAAGGCATGACCCGATTGGCCGCCTTTTGTTGACAACTGATGCAGCTCCTAGGGTTGACATCCAATGGACCCCCTGGTACCATGATTTAATGGTTGATCTGGTTTTGCATGGATGTGAGGTTTTCACCTTTGGACACATGACATGCATGTCTTGACACCTATACCTTCTCTTCTCTCTCACCCTAAGCCTTACATACCTTCTGCCTTTCCTTCCTGTGTTTTCATTGCTTCCCTACCGTATTCTCTCTTCCTTCCTAGTTGGATCCAATGTGTTCTTGGTGGAGCATGTGCTAGAGGTTGAAGAACGTCTTCACTCTTCTTCTTTGACCCATGGTTTTGCTTGTTCTTAGAGAAAGGAGTTAGCTTGAACATGTAGAGTGCTCAAGCTAGAGTTTTTCTTCTCTCTCTTTGAGATACCTTGTTGTTTGGACCTTCTTCATCAACCTTGAGGTGAGTTATATAATGTTCTTCACGTTTATTACTTACTCTTAACCTGCATGTATAAGTTCTTGCTCTAAAACATGATAACAAGTACAAATATGACATCTTTGACTAAGGTTTGAGCTTATGCGGTAGTTCTTAAGTAGATAATCTTCCTTGTTGTTCCCCTTAACCTTATGCACGTTTCTCCCTTGGAAGTGGAAGTTTT